>CM060953.1:116979449-117616949 GCA_030765055.1 Mantis religiosa | reverse complement strand
GCTACCTATCTTAGCTTCTCAATTTCCTCACGATGCTGAATGGATACCGGTCCTATACCTCCAAGGATGGAATTGAACCCGGGGGCATTCTATGGCAGGGAACCAAAGTAAAACGCCCTGGCCCACTACGCCATGGTACAGGGCACAGTAGACGGAAAGCATATAAAATATTTTAAGATCTGGTCGCCATGTGATAGCTTTGAAGTTCAATTCTCTTTGTATGTCCAAGATATAAAAATATATCTAATGCGTGCATTCCCAGGACTTTTTCTGCATTCATTGTACCATATTGTTAAAAATATTTGTTTTTCTATCTTCTTCTATTAAACAAGACAAACTTCACAAAATAGTTTTACTGTATATTTCCTTATAGGTGCATGGGGAATAGGAGAATATAGCATGAGTGAGAGTCAAATTCGTTTTAGGGGCGACTGATATGTGTTGGCTTTAACCTTCAATTCTCTTTGCATCGCCAAGACATAAAGAATATGTTTTTGGAAAATTCATAATAATGACAAGGAGTATTCCGAAAATGTTATAAACATATAAAGTTCATTTTATATATACTGTGTGCTTTATCAACATTTACATGTTTTGTGTAATAAGATTTTTTCCATGTATCTAGGTTCAGTAGTTATGCAAAAGTCATTCGGAATGAAAGAGAATCCAGAGGTTATTTCCAATCAGTTCAAGGTAAGCCATTTTGAAAAAATCAAAATATTCGAAAATTTGTAATTTAAAAGACAAGTTTCGGGTGGAGGACTTTTTTGGCGTGGCAACCTTGGAAAATGCTGAACTTAAATGCCAAGTTTAGTACTTATAGGGGCTTTTGTTTCTTGATTTGCGTTTTCACACACACACACACACACACACACACACACACACACACACACACACACACACACACGCGCGTGTGTGTGTACATATATATATATATATATATATATATATATATATATATATACATACGCATGCACACAGATCTTTTTATAAAAGTATATTTTTATTCAGGGAGCGTCAAAACATGTATTTCCAATGATATCTCAGTATGGTATTTTTAGCTAGATACCTATAAAACTTGCTGTAGTTATTGTAGAGGAAGGAATGTGTGAGATAAAGGAAGTCACCCCTAGCAACTCGACCAGCATTTAGATGTTTTATGCATATACCCCCGGGAGGAACGTAAGAATCGAAGGAATTCCAGGACGACGTAAGTGGCAAGGACGCCCAAGTTGGGCTACGAGGCACTTGCGGTACTCATTCAAACCGCCGAGGGGTGGCTTAGTGGAAACCGGGAAAATCTCTACCAAACACGGATGGTCACTGTCTGACGAAACCGAGAAGACACTCCAAATCGCAAGCCTCTGTGCCATCTGCCTACCATCATCCGACACATATCCCAATTTCTGTAACATGAAATAGCGAGGAGAAATTAGAGGAAAAATGATAGAGGAGCCATGGTAGAAGACACCAATCCAACAATGATCATGACGACGAGGGAAAATTTACTGAAAAAAAAAAAAAACATATTCAAAGTGGGCTGGCACCAGGGATCGAATTCCAGACCTCCCGAACGGGAGCCATCTCGCTCGGTTACTTATTGTAGAGAAAGTACAAATATTAGTTTATTTCTCTTATCTGCCTCCAAATTCATCAGTGACTAATTACGCATAATCACAATAGCAAGATAATCTTGGTCTATTATCCTTTGGATTGTATTGGATTATGCTACGGAGGGAATTAGCCACGGAGTTCCATTCTTGGTACCCATACCCCAAGAGGGACATCCCCAGGAAGAAGGTTGAGGCGAGAGGAGACAGAGGGTGGCCGTACCACGGAGCCACAACAGTACAGAGGGCAGGTTTCCTACACTTCCTCTGTTGTATACTTCCCGGCAGGCAAGTACAGCCGGATCCTGCCCACCGTAGTCCTGAAACGGCCCACCAGGCAAGCCCGGAGACCGAAGTCCATCCTAGCGAAGGAGGAAGTCTTTACCAAAGTATATCATCCTGCCATACACCACCGAGACTCCCGCTGATACTACTACCCTGAAAGAAATCATCAGATGAGAGATGACGTGAAATGATAATGGAGATGAAAAGGAGTGACAGGAAATTCGGGGGATGTAATTAACCTACCCAGCATTCGCCTAGCAACCTGGCAAAATCCCGAAAGAGAACCCATGGGTCAGGTGGGTCAGCCACGGGAAACGAACCCTGGCCTCCCAAAACCGTCTAAGCCATCCCGCTCGGTCATTTTTTGGCTTATTCTTTGAAGTCTACACTTAAACGTGGACAAGTTTTATATTTTCTTTGCTGTACAATTTTATGGCTTTTAAATAGGTTGAGTTAAAATGTTTTCGCATTGTAATTTGCCCTGATTTGTGACTGTTCTTAATCTTCTTGCAGATACAAAGTTTATATTAACTAGTGCTGAGTGATTTGATCGATTAACCGAAACGATTAATTGATTAATTCTTTATTTTACATTAAAGATTAAAAATTTTAATTGATTAATCGAGTCTATTATAATTAATCGAATAGAATAAAGATTAATGAAAACTTTTTTAGCCAAATTTGGCCCTCTTTGTTTTGATGTATTGCTTCCAACCTAAACAGCTCTTCCAACACATCAAGCTTTCACTAGACTTGAACTTCTTTGAACTTCGAGACAGATAGCTAAAAGAAATCACTCTGAACCCCGAGAGAGTCCAAATAACAATTCTGTTGTGAAATATTCTAAGAGGTACATAACCACCTACAGAGGCTGATAGGATTCTTTCCTTACAGCTTGTGTGTGACAACATATCTATACAACTGATTATTTATCGCTTGCTAGCATAAACTGAACTTTACAACCTTTAACCGAACACTTCGATTACGCAGCTATGGAAACAACAGCTGATCCCTCTTCTCAGGGCTGGTGGTGGTGTAACTTTGCTGTTAATTGCGGTAAGCCAGTCACGTTTCTGAGTTCGTGACAGTGAATGAAAGTTTTGTGTTAAAAAAGTTAAAATAAGGAAAAACGTTATAAAAATGTATGCCAGTTTCAAAAATCTTAGTAGATATTGATATAATTCGTTACTAAATAATTACTTACAAAACTATTGTAGATTTTATTCAATACATATATAAAGCATATGCACTTGATGCAAACGCAAATTTTGAATCTAAATATTTAAAAGTTTCATAAAAAATGAAATGTACAGATTATTAAAGTACGAGGGCTGTTCAATAAAGAATGATCACATTTTTTTTTTTTTTTTTTGACAACGCACCTTTCCTCATCCTCATAATTTTGATGGTCCTTCTCAAAATAGTCTCCCCTGAATGTGATACACTTGTCCCAGCGTTTCTGCCAGTCTTCAAAGACATGCTGGAAACCATTTTTGAGAGATCTTTCAAAATCGCCTCCGCAGCCTTCACCACTGCTTCAGATGATGGATAATGCCTCCCACGAAGGCGTTTCTTCAAGTTAAGGAATAGAAAATGTCATATGGGGCTAAATCGAGACTATAGGGAGGGTGAGGGATGTACTTAACGTTGAATTTTGCAAGATATTCAGCAACAACATTGGCAATATGCGGCCGCGCATTATCGTGGTGCAGCATCTAGCCTGCTTCACGGAAATATGGTCTTTTGCACCTGATATGGACTTGCAATGTTTTCAGGACATTCCTGTAGTATTGTCCAGTTACTGATGTGTGTGCAGGTACAACATGCTGATAAACCATTCCATTAATATCAAATAATGATATGACCATAATTTTCCCAGCAGAAGCAACCACTTTTGCTTTTGTGGGTGTTGGTGAAGAAGGAGATTTCCACACTGAGCTTTGCTGTTTGCTCTCAGGATCAAAATGATGTAGCCAAGTTTTATCAGCAGTGATTGCGTTTGAAAGAAACTCCGGATCTTCCTCGAACATCAACTCTAAACTTTTTTTTTAATTTCACGTCCTCCAACGTTAAGTCATATCGGACGATGAATGGAATGGGTGAAATGATGCTCAAATGAGCCCAGGATCCATAGAGCTTAGAGTTACCCGACATTCATCTTTCAGGATAAGTGAAAACCCCGTAAAAAACCATACCCAGGTAACTCATCCTGACCGAGATTCGAACTCGGGACCTCTTGAACGTGAGGCAGACTCGCTACCACCACGCTACCGAGGCGGGCTTCAACTCTAAGTGCATGTTACCTCTATTGCAGCGGTAGACGATACTGAACATGTCTGAACCTGGTTCTCACAGGCGGGAACCAGGAGTACCAACAATGAAGCTATAACGACGTATTTGTTTCAGAATATAATAAGATTGAATTTTAGTGCGAAAAATTATGACCGTAAAAAAATTATGATCATTCTTTATTGAACAGCGCTCGTACTTTATATAATCCTTACACCTAATTTTTGAACAGATAATAGTTCGAGTAATCAATAGATTAATCGATTAAAGTAAACGGTTAATCGATTAAATTCTTTTGATCTATCTACAGCACTGATATTAACAGTTTTCATATGAGCCATTGCTATAATACTGATGGGCAGTAACATATTTGTTAACGCAAAATATAAGGACAAGTGAAAAAAGAAAATAGTAAAGAGCTTAAACAAAATTGCACACACTTACCATATGTGATTCCTAGTTACTGTAGTCTTTTAAGTGTATGATGTGAAACTATCCGACATCTTGATTGGACGTAGTGAAAAATTTTAACTCCATTTCTATATCTATATTGTAATGGCATTGAACTGCTTCTTACAATCACACACACACACACACACACACACACACACACACACACACACACACACACACACACACACACACACACACACACACACACACACACACACACACACACATACACACACACACACATATATACAGTTTTTTTGTATTGATTATTCAAATACGTAGTTTCCATGGCGAGACGGTAAGCTGATCTCGGCAGCCTACGCAGTCTCGGTGCGCGTTTTGAGGGCCTCCCTCAAGATGGCGGTTCCTGGCTTCTGCTTCTGTTTATTTCTCGCACGTTATATGAAGACTTCTAGGATGTTGGATGCCTCAGCTTTGTTAGGGACTTAGGAATATTTAGGAGCAAGGACTCGTCTGTGAAGAACTTCCTATACTGATTTCGAAGATCCAGGGTCCAATGGACAGGTAGAAAGCTCGAATCATACGTCGGAGCATGTAATAGTAACCTATTTATTTTGGGTCATATCCAGTAAATAACAAGCAAATACAATCGGAGCTCGGTCAATGTTCTCGGCTTGCAAATACTAAAGAAACGAATATATTTAACTTGTAGTTCGACTCATTCCTCTCTGTTGCTGAGTTGTTGGCTAGACTTTACTTCAATCAGCTATCTGGCGCGCATTAAATTACCAAATTTGATCTCATTGAATGTCATTGTGCCACTCATCGGGATTTCACTGCGACCCTATGCTGCAGCACTTTAACTAAATATTCATCCATAATACATATGTAAAGACCTTTTAGGCGCAATATTCCTGATGGCAGATTTCTGAAATTGGGCGGGGGGTAATACACGTTTTACCCTGGTAAAGCTGGTTTTTATACCAAAAGCTGCATCTCCGGGGCTAAAGCTAATCTAAGACACCATTGCCTGTATTTTGGCGCGATATCTTCTTTCCAATAGGCAGCTAAAATATCTGATATTGAACATTTATTTACTTGTTTTCAAAACTTTTGCCACAAGCGGTGCTCTTCTACAACCTTGAACCTTTGATCTGATACAACGACCTGTTCCCCATAGGATCTGTGGACAATGCTTAGAGTGAACAACAAAGTAATAAAATTGATACTTAGAGATGTCTTTCGTTCGCAACGCTGCCAAGCAAGTCGAAAACATTTTTACATGCATACATAGGTAAAAAAAGGATATAAGGAATCAAATCTCATAAAAGAATTATTTTCAGGATGGACGGAAGTTTCCGTCTCAATATCCTAATTCAAAAAATAGATAATGGTTTATGAAATACTCGTTGCATATCAAAGTAGTAAACAACTCCTGGTAACCACGAAGACATCTCATGTAATACATATAACACTCTTAATGGGGATTTAAAAAGCTGTAAGCACTTTAAGTTTCATAGATTAGATCACTTTTAGGGCAATTAATAGTGTGTGTAGGAACTAGTTTAGAAAGGCAGATTTAATCTGAAAAATTCAATACCGGGGGAACCAAGAGAAAAATGCCAGTCATTTGGAAAATATAATGGAGTACTGGCATGTTGCTATGGTAGCTCAGTGGATACAGAAACGGAGGGAGACCGGGAAATCCTTGCTTAAAATCTCGGCTACTTTATGAAATTTTTCACTCTAACTTTACCTTTTTAAATCCTATATAGTTTAGTATATAGTCGTTTATTGATCATTTGAAATACTGTATTTCATTTCATTCTTTTCATTTATTTCAGTCTTTTCTCTGTTATTTTTTCCAGCGCATATTTTAATACAATGTAGCTACGTTTGTTGTTGATAGTATGTTTTAGAGAATATCAGCGTAATATTTATTCAAGCATTTTCCCAGTGATTATCCCTATGTAGGATAAGTGCTAATTTAATAACCGAAACACACATATGCACACATGCATTGTGACACTCCAGATACTGATCATATCGAGTAACGTTCTTTTCAAAAGACAAGTTCTCTAACCCAGCCGAGAATTGAACCCAATATCATTGGAAGATCAGGCAGATGATCGCAGCTCAGTCACTCAGACACTGGGTGATTATTGTCTGACCACTAGAAGCAGTGCTGGAAGAATGTGATACACAAATATTTTGTACTGTTTCCATCAACTTTATGTACGCTAGTACGATATTCGTACAGTGTACGCTGTAGTCAGGTAACTGCTATAGAGCAGATACTAACGTTGGGCCTAGTGTCGGTTGCGACTTTAATATCCCAACCCTTGGGGTGCGGATTTTAGGTCCCGGGTATAGGACCGGTGCCCACTCAGCATCGTGAGGAAAGTGAGGAACTTACGCTAGGTAAGCGGCCCTGGTTACGAAAACCAACATTCCGGCTGGGGGATGCCAAGATGCTGACCACATCTCCTCCCCGTATCGGTTGGATGATCGCCCACCTCTGCCATGCGTAAGTGAGCGTGAGGCCGGCAGTCGGGTTGGCAGGCCTTGGCTCTCTTAGGGCTGTCGCGTCAGGGACTTCTTTTTAATCTTTCTCGAAAAACGCTAGAGCTGTAGATGTGAAACACATTCCTGACAGCCACATTCTCACAGTACATTATGAATGGCAGCATGGGTGATTCACACACACACACACACACACACACACACACACACACACACACACACACACACACACACACACACACACACTCCCTCACTCACATACACACAGTCAGGCACGCGCGCACACACATTTTGTAGTAAACAAATCGACTAAGTAACAACTTTGTTTATTACTGACAGAACGTTGAGGCGTATTGACCTTCAGGTGACCAGCGCTGTGATCATCTTTTATCAGGTCTTATCTGGTCGATTAGAATAGTGAAATATTAGTAATATAGTAATTTATTTCCTTTTACTTCAACAAATGGAAATACAAAATCAAGATTACAATTATAAAATCCATACTGAAATATGCCAAATATTCCTAAATCCTGAAAATCCTATCATGTTGCCCACCATTGAATAGTAATTCGGTCCCCATACACCTAACCCTAGGTTTTTGTGTAATGGAGGCCCTCTGCTCCTTTTTACACTTTCTGCCATTTCACCTATCCCACTCTACATTTTTCTCTTAATTGTTCTTAGCCATCTCTCTTTAACTTTCCCTAAATAATTCCCTATATTTCTCCTGTTCTTTTCTCCTTTTACTGACAACATTTTTCTAATTACTACTTCACCCCCCAAACTGTCCCATTTACGTAGCCAAGCCTGCTCTCTCCATATCTTTGTTTGACTACGATTTAATATACAATGGAAATCTGCATTCTCTTCTCCACACAATGGACATTTATCTAGCTCCCTCTCTTGACCTATACCTTTCAAGTTTCTCACTCCTGTTCTCGCCCAAGCAAAACCTTCTCGCCCTAACTTACTACATATATCTATATATCCTTCCCTCCCCCAGGTTGTTTTTATTTCTCTATATAATCCCAGTAAGCTTTTGTCACTTGTATTGGCAAAAATGTCTTGTCTGTCAATATCTTCTCACCTTAGCTTCTTTCCAGAAGCCTCTATACCTATACTCTGCATTTATCCAAGAATGACCCATACCTATCTGCTTCAACAAGTCATACATTTTATGTGCCCAAGACCCACCCCAGTTACTTCTCTTTTGAAAATGAAAACATTTTTTTAATTATATTGCCATCTTCCAAGTTAGTGATTCTGTATAAATATTTCATTGCCCTTGACAAGAATATTAGTAAGTTAATGTACGGTAAGTTACTAAACACAAATAGGGTGACTGGAAGCTGCACGTGTCTATATGATATATTTTCTCGCGCCTACCGATGTATGACACGTTGCTGTGACTGTATCTGAAGAGAGTTTACATACACTGCACTCACTGTGTATGTGCCATAAGCTGAGGTAAACATCTCTGTGTTGCGAATTTTTCCCGATACGCTTTCTCGCTTTGCTATATAGTATGTGCGGCGGTAGTAGGAATTACGCGAGTTGTGATGGCTGACTATAGTCTGTGTATTAAGTTATTAATCTACTTAACTGTTGTGTGACATTTGAGTACTGCAGTACAGAGTAGTGTCGTATCACAAAGTGGGTGTCTCTAATAATAATTTTTAAACATGGGACCTCCAAAAAGGTCACATCGAAGGATTATTCAGAATAATTCAGAACTTTTTCCTGTTTTACATGGAGGAAAAGCAAAACGGTCTAGTTCTTCCTTTGCAAGAAACGGCTACAGCAGTAGGAAGAAGTGAAGGTACAATAAAAGCATTAGTTAAAGAATTTGAAAAAGCTAGTGTTTCAAAGCTACATAATCGGGAAAAGAAGTTTCAAATTGATGATATTGTGACTTTGTGGGTTCGTGAAATGAAAAGTCCAATTGCAACACTCAAAGATGTTCTTTATTTCCACCGACTTACAGTCGAACACTTGCCAATTACACAGGATTATGTAATGCACACAATTACGATTCACCAGTTCGTCCGTTACAATTCCACTGCACTCGCGATTACGTAAACTCCTCCGACGCACGTACGCAGTCTTCTCGTCCGTTCGCTAGCTCGTCAAGCACTGACTAACTGACTGACTGAATTCACTCACTGCAGCCCCTTTTATAGGAATATCATCGTCTTCTAGAAGTCTCTGGATTAGATGAAACAACCCGCACGTTCGAGAACCTAAGGGGAGAGTAAAGAGACGGCTCAGTGGCCCGCAATCCCTCTCCTAATCATCCCTTCAGTTAGTGACTTAAATTAATGGTTGGGTGTGTCCGAACGCCTCCGTCTCCTGCTGCCGCTGCCAGTCGGGTCTATAGAGAGTTCCGATGTTTAGGTGACAATATGAATAAGTGCGTCTTCGCAGAAATTTTTAGAGTATTATGAAGTGCCTAAAAATTCTAACAGCGAAGACATTATTTTATGCAATAAATGAGAAAATTAATTTCGATAGTGGACAGAAAACATTCTGGAAAATATTAAAGGAAACAGGATCTATGGATATAAACATTTCTTCCACACTAGCCAAGTGTAGGCTAAGGTTTGGATGAGTAGAACCAGACAGAAAAATTCAATGCCATAGCCGGGATTTGAAATAGCCGGCTACTGTGGAAGAAATGTTTATTTTCACCAGTTTACCTAAAACAAACAGTGCTTTAACTATGAAGCCTGGGACTTAAGTACTTACAGCATAGTAAGTCGCCACAAGAGGTGCGTGTCTCATAGCATATGAGAACCCCTAGTGGTCTACCGGGAAACATTCGAGTCAGTTGGAGAATTTAATGTCATGTTGGCACGTTGGCCATAATAGCTCAGTGGTTTAGAGCAACCGCACGGAGAGCGGGAGATCCGTGGTTCAAATCCCGGCTATGCCATTGAGCTTTTCAGCCTGGCTCTACTCATCCAAATGGGATTTAGTTTAAAAATGTAAGAATATAGGTACATTTTTGTGGAACGCCAGGATATAGATTGCCCCTTTATCACTGCGATTTAAATCCCATTGAACTAATAGGGAATAATGAAGCAAAAGGTAGCTGAAAATGTGTGTTCTATGGCTTTAAAAGCACTTAAAGGATTAACCAGGCAGCGTTTAAACGACAACACTAAAGAGGATTGGAAAAAAGCGCGCATCAAAATTAAATCCATAGAATAAAAATAAAACAATTAACAGTACCTCCACTGCGAACTATCTTCCTAAATGACCCGGATAATACGCGAACAAATTGATTAAGGACCCTTTTATATCTCAGACCCCACTCACATTCTTCTGATGATCAAACAGTACAATTAACCTCGTTCTAGTAATGCAGAGATAGTACCTTATTCTATGAGTCTGACGTTAGCTGTCAAGTTTATACTTATCTGGAAAGACAAGTGCAAAATTTTCAGCATTTCTTAGCGTTTTCCCGCATATCCATGAAAGATATACCGAACACGTGTTCATAGACTTTTTCAATGGACTCTTCTTCTCATTTATAGCGCTGAACCTTACCTCTTCCACCCCATAAAAGGTATGTACAAATTAGCAATAAAACTCTTTTCATTCTTCAGCTTCGTATTTATTTACAACATTTACATATACATTTCAACAGATAAGTTAATGTATGCCTTTAACATAAAGAAATCATTAACAGGTAACAATTGCATTGGTACTTAACACAAAATGAACACACTATAATTAGTTTATCCCGAAATTTCTCACACTTTTCTGTTTTAAACTACAATTACTTTTGAGCTTGTTCAGTTCCAGGCTAAGGTACGTTTACATTAAGACACCTGCTGTGCAACAAGATGGAATTTACAGCTTAAATTATAGCCGCCAATGAGTTACACATTCAGTTGTTTAATAGCCTGAGCTGCTGCGTATATAACAAGAGTTTGCTGTGCTAAATATTCTACCTGTAGGTGTACAACAATGGAACATCATTAAAATGAGCATTTCTTTTATTGGGTGATGGTCTATTTCAAACTCGATGATACAAGACATTGAACTTTACAACTAGGTAAACAATGTGACAGTGTTTTAAGTTTAAAATATGTAGACAAAGAGAGGACAAATTATACATATAAAGAGAATATATAAAAGACAGCATTAAACTTCATTTGAAAACGAAAGGGTAGAAAAAAGGATTCGCAAATTACTGTCTTTTCACGTTAAAAGATTATACAACTTTCATTGCTACCTTTCGGCTTATTCCATATTAATTCGTTATTCGTTTTAAAGACGTCTTATCCTGCGCAACCTCATAGAGCTGGTCAACTCCTATATTCTCGGTTCAAATATTGTTAAGAGATGATAGTGCTAATAGAGTTCCGCTTGATGAGTGTTTCAAAACTCACATAGCTGTCAGATAAGATACAACACAATTTTACTATGTCTCTTGATTACCTGAGGAAGAGCAAGTACTACATTTTAACAACACTTTGATATTAGTTCTTCACTAGTATACAGATGTTATTAAGCTATTTCTTGGAAAGGTAGAGCAAGACTGAAAAATTCAATGTCATAGCTGGGATCTGAACCACGGATCTTCTGGTCTCCGTCCAGCCGCTCTACCATTGAGCTACTATGGCCAACGTGCCGATGCGACAATAATCTCCCACTTAGGAGTTCTCATAAACACATGAGACAACTACCTTAATGAATGCTTACAACGTGTAAGGCCCTGGCTTTATTGTTAACCACTGTTGGATCAATTAATGGAAACTAAGCGTTCTTTCACACTGGTCGCGTGTAGGCTAAAGTATGGAAAGTTAGAGCCAGACTGAAAAATTCAATACCATATCCGGGATTTGAACCACGGATCTTCTGGTCTCCGTCCAGCCACTCTAACCATTGAGTTACTACGGCCAACGTTCCGATACGGCATTAAATTCTCCAACTGACTCGTATTTTTATAGTTGGAGAATTTAATGTCATATCAGCACGTTGGCCATAGTAGCTCAATGGTTAGAGCGGCTGGACGGAGACCAGGAGATCCGTGGTTCAAATTCCGATTATGGCATTGAATTTTTCAGTCTGGCTCTATTTTTCCATACTTTAGCCTACACACGGCCAGTGTGAAAGAACAACTAATTTCCAAGCTATTTCTTATTCCAAAACTGGGACAAGAAGATTTTGAAGAACAAACCATACCCCTAACTACCTTTTAATTGGAAAATTTTTCTAAAGCTGTTTTGTCAAGAATGGTTCTAACGATTCTGATTTTCATGAGAAATAAAATGCCTATCTTGAAGTTTGTTAGCATATCTCTGTATACCTTTTTATCCTGAGTAACTTTCCTTATTATTGTGCCAAGAGTAAGAATAGGTCGACTGAGTTTACTGGACGAAATTAAATTGCCACGGTACCTATTTCTTTGGTACCTAAGGATTTACCTGTACGATTTTGTCTGGTGGAAATGATAATTGAGGGAGATAGTATGTATGGAACGCACCGCGTTTTCGCCGGGATATAAACCCATCCAGTCGGTTATGAAATCTATAGGTGCTTAACTGAGCCAGTTGCATGCATGATCGTTAAGTAAAGCGCGAGAATCTGAAAAGAGCAAGTAAATAGAATCACAAAAATGTCAAGCAATGCATCGGGCATCTTTTGGCAAACGATAGTTTTACCGCCAATGGGAAGCTAATGATCATATTGCCCGAGCCGATTAGGATGTGGTACAAATATGACATATATTATGCGAAATCTTTCTCGAAAAGCGGCCACTATTTCGGGAACACCGGATTGGATGTGCAGGGGGTGAGACTGTCGGTAGCATAGAGCACCCTGAGTGTAAGGTTGTGAATCGCCTGCAGTCTGAACCGAGGTCTCTTGGTTTGAATTTACCAGTACCTATACTTTTTCAACGGAGAAGCCGTTATTGCTTTTGCCCCCTCAGGCGTGCAATGACAGGAATTGCAAGTCATCATACAGCGATAAAATCTTAAAAGGTTTCACTAATGCTTAAGTTCTCCTTTATTCAGTATTTCCATTATACCTATAAGGAAATATGTAATACACCCATTTCTAAAAATGTTTATTTCGATGAAATAGAAGAATAAGATGTCATAAAACTCGTATTTTTTGAAGAAAGAGTAAAAAAGTCGTCTTATTGTAACACCTCAGGTTTTTTTTTTTTTAATCTGGTGTCTATGTCGTACTATTCATCATACAGGTATGCAAGAAATTTGAATGAATATAAAGTGAGAGAAACAGAAATGCAGAAATGCTTTAAATTTCTAGCAATCATAGCTATCTATTGCAAAATCTTTAACGTTTTATAGCTATCGTTTTCGTTTTATCACTTCAACGTTCATTTGGTTTTTCTCAGTGTTACCAACTGCGTCATTTTGCTAACTGTTTTACTTCGACTTTCAATTTTTGTGGCGGTCAACAAAATTTAAACTCCTGGACAGTACATATATCTGTAAAGTACAGTTTTATAATTAATATGACATAATTATATTTTTAATATGTTACTAAAGGATATATTCGGAATTGTTAAATTATATTGCACAAATACCAATACAAATAAAAGTATTTTATCACAGACACAATAATTAATAATTTCTGTTTCTTTTAGCTCCTAGTTGATGTAGGTTCAATGTCTCACCGAGTAATAAAATGAACAAACCCTTATTATCATAATTTGTACCAAGAAAATAAATACACATTAAGAACGTGTGTCTATCTCTAATGTAAAATACCTTCTCATCTGAAAAGATGCAAAATCTCACGGGATCAATTTGTGGCAGAACAGACAAAGCGAGACTTCAGTGATTACCCAGTATTAGTGTTTATTTCGGTTTCCAGTTTTTATCTGTGAACATTACAAGTATTTGGTCACATTTTAAGGTAACGCAAGTCGGAAATAGGGAAAAAATGAGATTTTGATACACTATTGAAAATTTTGGGATTTTTCGGGTTTCAGGTGAAAATAAAATTGGACGTTCAACTTAACTATATTTAAGGAATAAATCTCAATTTGTTATATGGAAACGCTTTTAAAATCTTTATGATGAGGCAGTTTTAAGCATCAAATTATTGAATATTTACTTTTGAAAATGTTCATAAACCAGGGAATAGTCCTGATAAATTAGATGTTTCCATCCTACGTGAACATTAGAGAAGAAAAAATAGACCACCCGAGAAATACCTTTGTAATTCCCTTGTGCATCCAGTTTTTATTGCCATCTTAATGCGTATTATTCAACATACATTGTTAACACCAAACCACCCGTACTCTAACTGAAAGGTAATTGTTGCACACGATTGTGTACTTACGTGTTAGTATAAAATCAAACCATCGACATTTGTCTTGATGTAATAAATATTGCAAGAAATTGTATGAAGCTTGCAATTTCTGTGCGCAATATCCTTTAGTTTTTGCTGAAATCCTGAGTATATGAGATGTTAATGAAAGTGAAATTAGGTGAGAAGATATCCACATGAAGAATTAGTTATTAAACACTTCTGAATATATATTTATAAATTAAATATTTTAACAGTTTCTAACGCTGACGAGTTTCGCCATGCAGACTATATTAAACGGTGGACGACCTAATTGGTGTAATGAGCTTCTTTTGGTAATTTAGTCTGAATCAGTTGCATTATCATTGTTACTGCCCCTTACATCTCTGCTAACCCTTCATGTATCCTACTGTTAGATAGTTCTTTGTAATTTACTTCCAGCCACCTGGAATATAATTTGAACTATATGTATTTAGGACAGAAAGAATAGTAGTCATTAATATCTAAAGTTTATTATAACATCGAGTGAAATCCTAACTTAGCGATTTCTACATATAGATTAAAAAATAACTCAACCTAGATCATGTGATTTTGGAATTTAAGCTATGCATTTAAGCTATGTCAAGTATTGGGGTCTTCCTAATTTTACTCTATTTCAGTGAGTTAGTTACGCTGATGATACCTGTTTCATTCACAGAAGTTACTATTTGGATGAACTACAAGTGCAGTAACATGATGACAGTGAAGAGCTACGGTTAAATCTAGTGCATGTACTATACTCGGTAGGAATGGCATATTGTTTAAGGAATACTAATATTACGCTAACAGCCTACCATTTCAGAAATATTTTCTTCGCCTTTTGTCACAGTTTTATATTCTGTTGGACAAGGCTAAATTTTTAATCTTACAAAAAGAAATCATGCGAATAATAGCAAATTTGGAACTAATTTCCTATATTATGCAGCCTTTTAAGAATTTATACATCATGGTTCTTATTAATTTACATTTTTTCTTCGCTGAATACATTTTCTTACAATAATCTAAATTGTTTGATGAAATAAATATAAAACAATAAATACCAATTTGTTTCGGATTCCTCATTAGACTACATGAAAAATACAGAATGTTATATGTATTTTTAAGTCATATATCTATTTAGCTCAGCATTTTTCTGCTTTTCCAAGTAATTAAAATAAAGCTTAGCAACAAAAAGAAAATATACGTTCTTAATAATCATATGTAAGATGTTACTGAGTTTTATTATTATTTTTATTTGTATAACATCTGATGGTTTTATGTATTGGCGTAACTATTTTATTCTTCACTTCATGGCTTAACTGTAATAAATAACTACAAAAGAATTTAAATGTCAATTAATTTGACGAATTTATAGTCATGTCAGATAATATAATTATTCTTGTGACATTTTATGTAGTATGACAACGTCAATACTTATTTAAAAGTTGAATGAAGTGAAATACGAGTTCGAAAGATAAACGTGAAATTTAGGAGCAACATTTTTCTAAATAAAATGTGTCTTAGTACATTATTGAATTGTCTCTGATTCAAATTCATATGAGTATAGAACTAAGCAAAGGTTTAATTTTGTCTTCATTGTTATCTCCTCACATTTTAGTTTAACGCTTTATCGTTATAAAATTTTTATTTCTTATTTCGATGCCACAACAAGTCTAGCAGCAATTTAATATACAGAAAACTGTACTTAAATAAGGTTTATATCCAAATAAACTCTTATGTTCATGACTTCAAGAGTGTACATACATGGAAAGTGCAAATAATAAAACGTGTGAAATTCCTTAACTCATCCCAAAAGCTTTTTTAAATTCAAATTCTATTTATCTGTACAGCTCTACAACTTCGAATTATAAAATTATTTCCAAATTTAGGAAACATTTATGTTCAATAATGTTAGAGAAAATGAAGTAAAATAACATTTTCTTTGGATTTCGATATAGGATATGGATACGTAACATATTATCAGTTTTATATTTTTGGACCGCCTTTAAAGTTTTGTGCTGTCAAATGAACAAATGCAAGGTGCAGTAGCATGGCTAGTTATAATAATAGAGGGAGATATTTAAATGGTAAATGATATCCAAGAGTAAATGTGTTGTGCATTGGGGAAGTGATTTGTTATGAAACAACAATTATTTGTGTTTTTAAATTTTAACAGTATTTCACAGATGTGTTACCTTAAAAGAGAAATATTCTGCAGATTTTCTCACTAAAGTTTCTTTTTGAATTGTAGGGTAAATTAACACAAATTATCATAAAAGGTAACTAAACCAGAATAAATAACTATTTTTGGTGCAATTTTCTGTAATTAGTGATTCGGGAGGAAATCAAAATTGAGAGGCTGCTAATAGCGTATTTTAGAGATGCGTAGTTTGATAACCTTCTTCCAAATCTGAAAGAAGACTTTTAGGAACAAATTGTGGGTAATCTTTGATGTCTCGCTTTTTCAATTTGCGTAGCTTCTGCGCGTACACAACCAAACATTCTTCAATGAATGTCCTTTCAATTGCTTTTTATTTCACATAATAATTCACTCTATCGCTCAATATCTACATATATCTACAATAAATACAATAAATATACACTTAGAGACACAGCCCTATAGTTTCTTTAAATTAATTACTCTTTGTTTTGATTGTACATTACATACAGTTGCCTACTTCTGCCTCAATTCTTGGATTCTCACAGCATAGCGACAATCTTCATCACTATGTTCTGACACTACAAGGGTGACTGGACAAATATTTGTCTGAAATTAATCAATCACTAGTGTGGAAGGAGAGAAGAAACAAGCAAACACACATGCTGCTGAACAATGGGAATATTTGATAATATAAATTTCTTATACCAGGCCTCTAACTAGACATAAAGGCTATCATGGAGTAAAGAATGTCTTTCTAAAAGGAGTCTTTTATGTTTTAAAGATGGTACGGCAAAGCAGTATTTCCCTACTAATTGGTTTCCCATGTCTCTGAAAGCTTGGGGATTTTGCCCATTCAGCACAGACAGAAAATGTGGAGACATGGCTATCGGCATTACTGTCTAAACGACACAGTGGACTAATATATGAGGTTAGTAATAATTACTATCAACATTCCACTTTATGACCAATTTCCAAAACAAAACAAAAAAAAGTTAAAGGTATCAACAATGCTGTTTCAAATTCAATATTTGCATTTATTTTATAGTAAATTATTATAATAAAATTTTATAATAAAATATTTTCCCCGATAATCAAGTGACCAAATAGGGATGAAAAGATTTTGAATTTGGATTAGCTTAATTGTTCTGATAATCTCATTTTGATGCACAATTATTTTCCTTGGTATCACCATAGTGTTGTCTCTTATATTGCTAAGATTCGACCTTCAACGATACCTCCTGCTAAAGGATATTAAAAAGGACAAAGTTGGATACTCATAGCTACAAATCTATCGGTTATAATTTTATTTTTATCCTTTTATTCACGGAATAGTCAAAACGATTACCCGTGCAACTCCAGTTTTTCTCACAATGGATTCTGAAGATCTCGCCGTTACTTAATGATTTTGAAGAAACTAAACTTAGAAAGAATTACGAAATGAGAAATAATTGTTAACCTCGTTTTTTAGATACACTATCTGAAATAGTTAGGAAATTAGTGTTAATCTTTCTCATGGTAACACAATTTAAAGCACACCCTTGCTATGGCAGAACAACGTGATAGTTGCAGTTCTATGGACCGTATTCATAAACGTTGCTTTGGTCTAACCTCTAACTCCAAACTAAGTTAGTCCTCTTTAAGGGCAGTCTAAAGTTATCGTATTCATAGACGCTGGATTAGCAACTTTAAGATAGACCTTGTATTATACGTTTATAAACGACGCAGAAGTGCGCATGCGCGTGCCCTCTCTATTGTAGCAGAAGCAAAGCCTATTATAGTTATTACTAGCAGTACACATTCAAACAGAGAGCATAGAGCTTATTACAATGCTGTTATTCTGTTTGGGAAGGTATTCTTTGGACAAGCTGATGGATTAAGCGCTGGCGTAATTGATTGGGGAAAAATACGTTTAATCCCGAGGACATTGGTTTCAGAGATTAGGATGCAGTAGGAGGTCCACGTTTCTTTTTGGACTCTTTTTAACACCGAACTCTTACACTCTATGTCCAATTTTGGTACACACATCTTTTCCAACGTTTTATTTCATGCATTCTGTACACAAAGTCGTGTACCAAACACGACAGTCAGTTTGTAAATAGGGCAGTGTTTAAAATACTCTTCAGAACTGGACTGACTTTTAACTGGCACTGCAGTGTTTAATACTTCAACTAGGCGTTTATGAATACGAAAGCCTTAGAGAGCTGTTGATATATTGTAGGTCGCAGGTTAGACTGTATTATGAATACCGCCCTATGATTCCTGATTTTTCTAGTAAGTACAAGAATCTTGGATGAAGATGACCAAAACTTCGTTTTACCAAGGTCTCCAAACAGGCTCCTCCTTTATATCGTTTCTTACGTCACCCATTACAATATCCTCATCGTCTTCCGGTTCCAACTTCCTTTTGTTGGACATGGTAAAGTCGATGGGTTGGTCGTCATCCTCCGGAGGCTGATGTAGGAGGAGTAAGGGATCAACAGGCTCATCTCCACACAACTTGTTCGTCAGCATTGGAGAAGATTCTCTGTCACTGGTGGTGCTAGTGGCAGGACCGGTGGTCCAGAATGTGGTAGTACTGGCCGTGGGGCCACTAGGAGCAGGGGATGAGGTCGTCGAGGAAGATGCTGCAGCTGCAGCTAGTTGTACATAGTGACTTGGCAAGAGGAACACGACCTGGCCGTCTGGCAACCTTGAGGGAATCACCTGCACCATAAAATTGCAAACTACATTACATAGGTATCCTAGTATAAACAAACAACAGTATTAACAGTGGTATTAAATTAACACACTCGCAGGCTTGCTTATTGGTTAAAGGAAATCAAATTCAGTATACTGGCAATACTTTATTGCATTCATTAGCAAGGGTAAACAAGTGCGCTAATGTGCCTTTTGCCTTAAGCATGGCAAGCTAAGTATTCAAAGTCGCCGTTAAAATGTCCGTGTTTTAGCAAAACTTATTCGATAACTGCAGAAAATTTCCTTAAGAAAACGTTTTAATTGAAATGTAGCAAATGTAGCGTGAAAATGTAAGTTTACGGTTTATACTTCTACTGCCATTAGAAAACCTTTATATTTTGAGTTACAATAGAAAATCATTTTTGAAACTCTGCTTATATATTTGAAAACTATAAATGCTACTTTTCTATACATGTAATGATCGGAAAGCTGCTTGCTTTGTGATGTATCTTTGCACGTAAAATGTGTATGAACGACTTTTTTAGGTATATAACAAGCGATAGTCTGATGTAGTATAATATAAATTGGTATCACATAGCATCCATTACACGTATTCAAAAACATTTTAATTCAGAAGAGAAAGCAAGTAATATTGACCAGAACAGTGGAGCTTTGGAATGGCTACCTGACATATGGCTAATAATGGCTACTCGACAGAGCGTTGAGGCGTATCGACCTTCAGGTGACCAGCGCTGCCATCGTCCCTTATCGGGCCTTCTCTGGTCCATTAGAAAAGTGAAATATTAGTAAGTTGATGTACAGTAAGTTATATTTGCTCGCGCCTGCCGATGTATGACACATAGCTGTCTAGAAGACGCTTTCTCGCTTTACCATGTATTACCAAGTGTGTGTGTGTGTGTGTGTGTGTGTGTGTGTGTGTGTGTGTGTGTGTGTGTGTGTGTGTGTGTGTGTGTGTGTGTTAAACTTTCGTTACCCTAAAAGGAGCAAACACATACCAAACATGTAAATATAATGAAGGGCTCAATAAATTATACAATTCATATTAAGTTATGTCATAAGTATACAGAGGTATGTTTAGAGCTGGCGCGTGACCATGCTTGGATGTGCGTGAGTGACGTCATGCAAATCAATGGTGGAGGTAAGACCAGTAGACTGCTAATAAAGCTAGTGTTTTAGATGACAGATGACTAATCTGACATCCCTTTTTCTTACAAATAAACAAGTGGACTGGACTATAAACTACCGCGCAACATTACGTCATACGTCACGTCTAAAAAATACCTCAGTAGTATACTGTTGTACCTGTGGAGCGCTCTGGTGTCCGAAGGCTTCTTTCTTATACTTTGTCCTTCATTAAGTTTATTACATTTATTTTATGTAAAACAAAGCTATCGTTCAGAAGTCACGTTTATTTAATTTGTTCTTAATATAGACGGTTTATATCATGTTTTCTTTGTAAACCCCCCAGGGGCCTACTTCGGTAGGTACGGGTTTGGCGCACCCGGGGTCCCGAGCCAACAGTCTCCCTCGTGTGGGCTCCTCTTCGTGGTTGAGGGAGACGGTCAACAGGCCCACCCACGTGTAGGCCGTGCGTGGAGATCCGTGGAGAAGGTTTTTAGATTCTTGTCTAGTTTAGAGTTTAGGATTTAGTGAACGAAATTTTTAGTAGGTTTTGAATGATGTTTTTTATGTATGTGTATTTTTAATAGGTTTTGTTACACTTGTATAGTTTTTAGAAAGTTTTATATCTGGCTTTTGCCATGACTAGTTTTTTAAAGGGCGCTGATGACCGCCGTAGTTGAGCGCCCTTATATATATCATCTTTCTTTGTAAAAACTCCAAATTTGATGCCATGAAGAAATAGTGCCAAATTAATTACGTGTTTGGAGATTCGTTGCCAACAGAAATTTATGAAAAACAAATATAAATAATGAATATCTAATTTATTCAGGTAAAGTTGAACGGAAAATGGAATTGGGAAACCCCACTATCAGCATAGATAATGCGCTGAATTAACGAAATTGCAAGACATACGTCTAATGGGTCTAAAGTGTTGCATTTGTAGTCTATTATGAAATGACTATTCAGTCATTTCCAAAGAGCTAACCTGGACAACTGACAGCATGCTGCTGGAGCTGGAAGGTGCAGGTGACGTTGCGAGAGGGTCGCTCTCCATCATATCAGGCGTGGGTTCGGGACTGGGACTCGCCACCGTTGTTCCACTTGACTGGGGAGTCATCTTGCCTCCCAAACTACTGCTCGGTCGACTTAACAACCCTGTAACACCATTTGGAATTGACACATTAGTTTACGGACAATGTGGCCTTCGCTTTAAGTCAAATTAAAATTTTATGATATAAAAATAATCTTCGAGAAAGTGTATCCGTATAGTCATCTTACAGGTGTAGGACAACATTCTTGGTTCTCTCTAATTTCTATTGCAACAAGTCACTAAGCTTTAAAAGTCACCCAAGCTCTAATTTCTATGACAATAAGAGGCGCTATAGTATTTTTGACATTTCAAATTATCTGTGTGTCTGGAAATACAATTCAGAAAATAAACACCAAAATTGGTATTACTTAACATCGGCATCTTTCAAGAACTTGACATAAAGATTTTCAAGAAAATATCCCCAAATTACGTGGGAAATTTTTCCCTAGTTTTGTTTCAGCCAACAAAAAAACTAAATATTTTAATTAAAACACCACCTTATACTTGCGATAGGTGCATGATTGCAAATGGAATGCGTAATGCTCCTACTTTTGAATTAAAAATCATATAATTTTATAATGTTTCAAAAATAATGGGTAGATTAACTTGATACAAGAAAAATGTAGATGACATAAATACAAATATAAAATAGTTTAAGTTATTCACCATTCTTGAGGTATTCGTTGTTATTGATGTGAACAATTACTTAATTTTTCGAAATCCTATCATCATTAATTTATTTTTGGCGATGTCATGGAAAGACTATGAAATTTCAATGTAGTACGTAGCCTTTTAAACACATGGTTATCGCTTCTCCTGCAACTGCTTTGTGTTTACAACGAAACGTGCAATGAGCCTATTTCCCCAAATATTAGACTCGATTAACTTGAAATAAGAATAAGATACGAGGGCTGTTCAATAAAGTATGATCACAATCTTTTTTGACGACGTACCTTTACTCATCCTCATAATTTTGATGGTCCTTCTCAAAATAGTCTCCCCTGAATGCAATGCACTTGTCCCAGCGTTTCTGCCAGTCTTCAAAGACATGCTGGAAACCATTTTTGAGAGATCCTTCAAAATCGCCTCCGCAGCCTTTACAACTGCTTCTGATGATGGATAATGCCTCCCACGAAGGCGTTTCCTCAAGTTAGGGAATAGAAAAAAGTCACATGGGGCTAATTGCGGACTATAGGGAGGTTGAGGGATGCACTTCACGTTGATTTTTGCCAGGTATTCAGCAACATTAGCAATATACGGCCGCGCATTATCGTGCTGCAGCATCCAGCCTGCTTCACGGAAATGTGAACTTTAGCGCCTGATATGGACTTGCAATGTTTTCAGGACATCCCTGTAGTATTGTCCAGTTACTGATGTATGTGCAGGTACAACATGCTGATAAACCATTCCATGAATATCAAAGAATGAGATGACCATAACTTTCCCAGCAGAAGCAATCACTTTTGCTTTTCTGGGGGTTGATGATGAAGGAGATTTCCACACTGAGCTTTGCTGTTTGCTCTCAGGATCAAAATGATGTAGCCAAGTTTCATCAGCAGTGATTATGTTTGAAAGAAACTCCGGATCTTCCTCTAACATCAACTCTAACTGCATGTTACCTCCGTTACAGCGGTAGGCGATACTGAACATGTCTGAACTTGCCTGGTTCTCACAGGCGGGAACCAGGAGTACCAACAATGAAACTACTATGGCGTGTTTGTTTCACATTAAGCTAACAGAATATAATAAGATTGAATTTTTGTGCGAAAAATTATGACCATAAAAAGAATGATCATTCTTTATTGAACAGCCCTCATAAATTTCTGTAAGAATGCTGTGGAGCGAGTGCGGCATAATGTACTTTTTTATATAAATAAGTACTTACTGCTTAACTTAAATCTTACCTACACAAAATATATAATCTAAGTAGAGCAATAATGTCATATATATATATATATATATATATATATATATATATATATATTCATGAACAGAAGTGTGTATATGTTCATATGAGATTATTTTTCCAGAATTGATGTCGAGAAAAATCTGATCTGCTGCGTTCACATGACTTTCTCTGCACCCTCTTCTAGAAATACTTTTATGTAATCTTATTATTATTTTTATTTCTTGTTAATTTAGAAAAAGCTTCAATTCATATATACACATTTAATGTAGGTATAAATAGAATGAAGGAGATATAAAGTTAGCAGATTCTTAAAGAGCCTGGCGCTCTACAATGCTCTTTGTATCATCATGAGGTATACAGTTTGTAATAACAATTTCAGTGTTTCACTTGTACGATGTACCTATTCGTGTGCATTCATACTGATGCAACATTATCAGGAGGGTGGACCATGACTGCAGTGAAATGAAGGCTACCAAGAGTTTACGAACCAGAACATTGTTCCGCTTTGCTACGGTCCATTTCGAGTTCTGAATATATATTGTTACATGCTGGCGAAAGGGCTTTAAAAATCGAACTGATCTCTGTCCACTTCCTTTGGAATTGTTCTCCTTTAGCTATCCTAGTTTACCTGTTTTATACATATCAAAATGGCACTGCTTCCCACAATGACACGTCTTGGAGAGCAATTACTTTCCTGTTCTCCCTGTTGTGAAGGAGAGAACGAGAGAAATTGTGTGTGTGGAGGTGTCCAACTCAAATGTTAGAAAGCGGAAATGATCCAACCTAATGATTAAAATCAAAATATGTAACCGAGCACACTGGCTTCAGGGTAACATATGAGGCTGGCGTGCCGAAGCTGTCGGGTTCGATCCCCTCGACTACCCACTCTAACCTTGAATTGCTTGTGACTTTTCCGTAGTGGTAGGTGAATGTTGGAGTTATTTGTCATCTACCATGATTTAAATTCCATAATTGCCCCTTCATTCCGCTTTTTCTCATCCTTCAGATGTGCTTATATGTCTCGAGATGCATGGTGGGGTCGGACAGAGGCGCGGATTCCTATTCAAAGAAAAGAGTTCTCTTCGTGGACACTAGAGATTGTTTGATCGACGGGTCGTTAATCACTCTGTTTACCTTCAGCAAAAGAAGCGTCATTGAGTCAGAGCTGTTAGGGACTCTGTGCGTCATTTTCTGTTGCGACCTGTAGCCTCCTGTGATTTCTTAACCACATCTCTTTCTCCTGCACGGTGGCACCCATAATAGTCAGAGTGCACGAGGTGAAACCTGCGTTGTATAGACCATAACCTATACCCATTAGTTCAAATGTAGAACCAGGGTACTCACTGATCACGAACAGATTTTACAGTCAAAAACACAAACGTGATCCTCTGGTAGTTTGTACCTAGGTTGTAACTTTCACAAATGTTAATCAAATTAGTTCTTACAATAAAATATTACTTATCGTTAACTTTAACCTTTTAACTTCCCAGAAAATCGAATGCTCCACGTGATGAATGTTAAAATTATCACAGTTTAAATTTTGCATATTATTTATTCATTATATTTTATTACAAGAAAATATTAAATTTTCTATACTTATAAATTTCCGGTAAAATAATAAAGTATGCAATATTTTATTTTTAAGAAATAAAGATGTATTAAGAATAATAACACTAAACGCAAACCTATACTTAATATCTTTTCACTCGCATTCCAAGAGCGTATGTTAAACACATAAAGATACCCAGCAAAAACTGCACGCCCACCTCGGTGGCGTAGTTGATAGCGTGTCTGCCTCACGTTCAAGAGGTCCCGAGTTCGAATATCGGTTAGAGTGAGTTATCGGATAAAGTTTTCTCCGGAGCTTTCCCTTATCCTAATAGACGAATGTCAGGTAACTCTAAGCTCCTTGGACCCCGGATTCATTTTGAGCATCAATTCACCTATTTCATTCATCGTCCGATATGACTTAACGTTGGAGGGCGTAAATTACAACAAAAGTAAATAAATAAATAAAAGCTGCACCGTTTAAAATGATATAAATTTTGCACAGAATTATGAGAAAATTAAGTTTTGAAGTTACATGTCGTTTATATCATAATTAGCAATTTAAATTACTAGAGGAGGGTCAAAAACACAATATGATTCTGATTCTAAAAATTTTGAAGCTTGTTGTTGAATACACTCAGAACTCAGTACCCTGAAATGTTGAAGCCAAGAAGAAAGCACGGAAATGGCACATCTAAGTCCTAAGAAGTCCATATAAAGTCAGTGAATGCCAGTGAAGGTAATCGACGACATTTACGTTTGAACTGTATGTGAACGCGGATGACAAGGGTTTTGTGTTATCCAATTTTAGTCCTGTGTTGTCGGAGAGGCAACCTCGAAGCCTGTCATCAATAACCAGGTATTTATGACACCATATCTCAACGGTTTTCCCCAATTTTACAAATGGAAATAGATATAATAAATAGCTTAACCCAACGTTTAATAGTTTTAAGGGTTCTGGCATCTAATCAGGAAGCTAAATAAACCAAAACATGACTCTACTATAAATTTTGCTTGCAGAGCTATTGAATGAATTGTAACAAAGTATGCGTTGGCTATATTTGGTACATCTGTATATAATAATTGTATAATTTATTCAAGAGTTAAAGTGATATAAATAACTTCATTTTAATGCTACGTTTTAGTTAATATTCACATACATTTTCCTCCAGTGGCGTTTGTGGTTGTTCAACAGTACTTTTGTGTAGCATTTTCTCAGTATTTGTGTTTATTTATTTCTGTTCTTTGTTGTGTATCCTAAGAGTTTTAGTTAACTCTTTGTTTAAGCGTATTAAGTAATAACAGGGAGCATTTTTGGTCCGGAACAGGTTTGCAAACTTATCGGTTAGTACTGCCTGGAAGGCAGGGGTCAAACTCCAACGCTGACTGCCTGTTTCGTGAAGCTATGGAAGGCGTATTCCATTAATGGAATATGACGAACATAAACGTAATTACTACTAAATTCAAACTGTTCACTAAGTGTTTAAACACATAAACACATTAGCTAAAATACTAAAATACTAAAATACATATTTTACTTTATAATGTTACAAGTACAAATAAGGTTTAAATTAAATAAGCAGGAATGCAAACAAAGCATATTTTGCACACATGTAGGTATCTATAATTTATTTTATTTTATTTATAGGTTTTCCACTTTACAGAATTTCACCCTTCCTCTAGCTATAATTTAACTTTTTATCTTGAGTAACTAAGGTTACAATGTATAAAATGTTTGCAACTTGCTATTGTAGATGCATAACTTTTACACCGCGAGCGCCATTTTCACCTGCAGGACAAGCCTCTCTTACCGATTACGTCACTGCTATACCACAATAAACTGCTCGATCACCTTCATGTTTGATAACAAAAATGCTCGCTCTAGTAATAACCTATAAATATCTCCAAAGGAATGCGAACTTATTGGGCAAGTGGAACTTACATCTAAAAGTTGTAGGAATGAACCGTAAAATCAAGCTTAACACCGGGTGTCTCAGCTTGAAATTTTATTTAGTTTACTTTGTCCTGTATCTTGCCCTTTTATGAAATAAAGGAGTTATGCAAACCAAAATTTACCGTGAGCTGTTGTGGGATGACTGTTGTTATTTTCGTCGCCCCCAGCTGTGGTGGTGTTGGTGCTACTATCGGGCCGAGCCTCGCTGTCCGCCTCCGCCTTCACCAGCACGGGTTCGACGCCGTCTACGGTAGTGCTGGCGGCGGTAGACGTGGCAGAGGAGGCCACGCCGCCCCCCGCCAGCCCAAAATCAAGATCCAGCTCCGCTACGCATGAGTCCAGATGCCTGAGTAATCGCTGCTTCACAGTGGGGTCTAAAGAAGGTGTACCAGGGGTCAACATCAGATCCGAGGATTCCAGAAACCTGCTCACCTGCAACACACAATGTTCGCGATAAGGACTATTTATAATCCAGTTCTCACAAATAAATTATGTTCATAATTTGGCAAATTTTTTTGTTATGTTGGTAATCACAAATGTCTTTTTTACTTTCTCTGCGCGGTACGTTCCACTCAAAAATTCAATATCGAGACTAATCATATTTTGGAATCATATTTTGAGATTTGCTGTTTCTGTCGTTCTTCGTGGTCTAGGGCTAACACGCTAGCCTCTGGTTGCCAAAATCGGAGGTTCAAACCCGCGGAGGGTGTAAAATCCTTAGTATGGATTCATTCGTGAGGGACTAAAGCCGGTGATCCCGTGTCGTAGTTTCCATCACGTAAGAAAGCCTCAAGCCTGATAAAGGAACTCCTGAGTAAATTTTTTCAGGGTTTTCACAGGACGCTGAGAATAACAGCAGTTAATGTGCGTCGGTAAATAAAATCTCAAAAATATCCAATAAATCCAACTAAAATAGCATTTTGAAAACATTTCCTTTTTCTATTAACAGCCTAGTTCAAAAACAAAACGTCGCATAAATACCAAATGCAATATTAATTTCAGCGTCTTCCAAAAATGCAATCTAAGATTTTACAAAGAATATTTTCATACCAAAATATTCCTTAAATAGAAAATATTTTCTTTGTTTTATTTCAATTTTCATTAAAATTCCTAGGAATTTTATTAAACTACGATATGTTTCAAATATTTCTCTGACAAATATAATATGTATTCGAGTTTTCTGTAAATATCCTATGAAATCTTCTTTAATCGAAATGAATTTTATATAATTACTCAGTTGGTAAATGCTAAGGTAATCAAACTAACTGCAAGAATTTATCGTTCTTCCACACTAATCGTGTGTAGGCGATGATTTTAATAGGTAGAGTCAGATTGAAAAATTCAATGCCATAGCCGGGATTTGAACCACGGATCTCCCGGTCCTGTTAATACCATGCTGGCATGTTGGCTATGGTAGCTCAATGGTTAAGAGCAACCGGACAGAGACTGGGAGATCCGTGGCATATAAGTGAGAAACACTGCACAAGTTCATACCTCTCGTGTGCATTCCTGAAAGCCTGCCCGGTACTTGTTGAGAACGGCAGAGCCTAGCGCCCTCTGTCGCTGAAGATGTCTCACCGTCAGCTCCAAAATGTCAGCCTTCTCCAGTTTGGAATGTTTGGTGTTCTGCTGAAACAGTACAGAATTCCATTTTCCATTAGCATTTTATTCCAAAATTTAATAATTAAATTACTATTGCCATATAACGCCATATTCGTAGGAATAGTACTTCTCGTTGTACGAGTGCTGTTCAATAAAGGATGATCTTAACCTTTTTACGGTCATAATTTTTTGCACTAAAATTTAATCTTATTATATTCTGTTAGCTTGATGTGATCCAAACACGCCGTAGTAGTTTCATTGTTTTTATTCCTAGTTCCCGCCTGTGACAACCAGGCAAGTTCAGACATGTTCAGTATCGCCTACCGCTGCAATGGAGGTAACACGCGAGGAATAATATGTGGCTGAAATTCTGCTTTCGTCTCAACAAATCTTCAGTTGAGGCCTATACAATGTTACGGGAAGTCTATGGAGAGTCTGTTCTTCCCTACAACACATCTCGAAGGTGGTTTAAATTGTTTAAAGAGGAGATACAATCAATTGCAAAGGAAGGTGGACCCGGTGCTGCAGTTACTGCTCCCACGAAAAAAAAAAACATCAGCACTGCTGCTACCATTGTGAGAGAGGATCGACGAATTACCTTAAGATCACTTTCTGAAATAGTGAACATTTCATTGGGTACCACACACACGTTGGTGACAGAAACATTACACATGAGACGTATTTGTGCACGATGGGTTCCAAGACTGTTGATTCCCGAATAAAAGGACATTCGCATGCTGGTACTGTTGATTCCCGAATGAAAGGACATTCGCATGCAGGTCTGCATGCAGTTAAAGTTGATGTAAGAGGAAGATCCGGAGTTTCCATCAAACGTAATCACTGCTGATGAAACTCGGCTACATCATTTTGATCATGAGAGCAAACAGCAAACCTCAGTGTGGAAATCTCCTTCATCACCAAACCTCAAAAAAGCAAAAGTGGTTGCTTCTGCTGGGAAAGTTATGGTCATCTCATTCTTTTATATTCATGGAATGGTTTATCAGCATGTTGTAGCTGGACATATATCAGTAACTAGACAACACTGCAGGGATGTCCTGAAAACATTGCAAGTCCATATCAGGCGCAAAAGACCACATTTCTGTCAAGTAGGCTGTATGCTACACCACGATAATGCGCGGCAGCATATTGCCAATGTTGTTGAATATCTTGCAAAAATCAACGTGAAGTGCATCCCTCACCCTTCTTATAGTTCGGATTTAGTCTCATGTGGCTCTTTTCTATTCCCTAGCTTGAAGAAACGCTTTCGGGGGAGGCATTATCCATCATCAGAAGCAGTAGTGAAGGCTGCGGAGGCGATTTTGAAGGATCTCTCAAAAATGCTTTCCAGTGTGCCTTTAAAGACTGGCAGAAACGCTGGGAAAAGTGTATCACATTCAGGGGAGACTATTTTGAAAAAGGACCATCAAAATTATGAGGATGAGTAAAGGTACATTGTCAAAACAAATTGTGATCATTCTTTATTGAACAGCCCTCGTATGTGAGTAATGTTTAACATCCGTTCTTACGTATACTGCACCACTGCTACAAGATAAAGTACATGAGATAAACCAGAAATAGGAAAAGACATTTGGGAAGAAACCGTTCTAGGGTTAAGTTTAAGGCACCTCTCCAGCATTTGCTAGTAATGATAACTGAGGAAAACCTGGGATGAAAAACCTCCTAGGGAAAGCAGTGTTGGTAGTATCTCAACGACCTCGGCCACCCAAGTCGGTAAAATATTATTATAAAACGCCTATATTTTATAAATTTATATTTTAATAATGATTAATAAAACCTAATATTTCTTACTAATTAATATTGTTTTTATCATTTTTGTTTTATCAAAATACGAGGTACGTCCCCAAAGTAAGTTCTGTTTGGTAATAAAACTAAATTGTGTACAGATACAGAAAAATTATTAATTGCACAAAATTCTGCGACTCTTAAACTACTTTTCCACATAACTGACGAAATTTTGCAGGCATTTGTCATAGCGAGGCACAATTTTTTGTATACCTTCTTCATAGAAGCTTGCCGCCTGTGTCTTCAACCAGTTGGAAACATTTTCTTTCATCTGTTCGTCATTGTTGAAGTGTTGACCGCCTGCGATCACAGCGCTGTAGCGGAGATATCTTGAAACAGAACTTACTTTCTGGACGCCCCTTGTATGTATATATTTGAAGCGAATTCCTGCTAAGCACTGTTAACCATACTTTACTAGGTTTTACCCATGGCATCGTCCATATGAATGTCCGTGCCTCCTTTAATTTATCGCGCGCTTCTTTCTATAAACTAATTGAAGCTCCGATTTCACGTTTGGCACAAATCCATTATTATGACAGGGGTACTTTTAGAGGTGAATTTGGTTTTCATACGAAATTAAACCTATTTCTTACAACTGTAGTAAATTTTTCCCTGGATTTTAAAAGTAGCTGAAAATTTGGATCCACACGTTTTTTTTTACTAGTAAATGACAATGAACAAAATAAAGTAATTTTTCTAACACTAACAGCCAAATGTCGATGTTCAGATAAAGGCAATCGGTCAATAAATCGTTTGAAAGTCATGTTACGTCTCAGAGTGTGTTTCACCTCAAGACGAAGTCCATTTCGATTATTTTTGCTTCTTCTTTCAGACAACCTTTGTTCATGTAAGGAGTCTGTAGGTTGCTTTGATTGATTTTATCAATATTAGGACTTAATGTAAAGGTAACCTTTGCTACTCCACGGTGTGGAGTTACTGTTACAAGTGTTTGTGATCCTTATTATGTGATGCGTTTTAGTAGCTTTAGGCTCTCAGATAAATTTGTGTTAGAACATTTTTGGTGTTAGTATATTCAATACACGTTAATTTAATATACCATTAAAGAAGCTATTTCTAGGCTAAAACGAAATAAGAAACGTTTGGTTTTATAGATCGACCTCATTTGCTGATTATTCCCATAGTTACATAAGAATAGTCTATATGACTAAACCATCTCCTAGCAATAGACAACTCAGTGAGATCAAATAATCGTTGTAACGTAATCACTGTGAATTTTATTCAAATTGTTATACTTGTTATACTTGTACAATATTGTTAAGTCATGTCGGACGGTGAAAGAATTGGATGAACTGATGCTCAAATGAGTCCAGGGTCCATGGAGCTTAGAGTTACATGACATCCGTCTTGAAGGATAAGGAAAAACCCCGGAAAAAACCGTATCCAGGTAACTCACCCTGACCGAGATTCGAACTCGGGACCTCTTGAACGTGAGGCAGACACGCCCTAAAAGTAAATTTTTCGAAATTATATTAACCACACTTACAATTTAAAATGTGCAGCCTGGATACTTTTTTTTTAAGTGCAGAGGATCTACTGAAATGTCCGAAGACCCTGGCCTCCTTCTACCCAGGAGCGATGCATAACTCCGGGGCTCTCTCCTTAGGGCAATACCTGGTTTCCTAAAAAGCCCCCCCCCCCATCGATAACAATGTCAAGACGGGATAGAAGTGGATACCTCACTTACGTGCGTCAACCCCTCAGGGAAGAGTAACGAAAAACCTCGGTGGCGCTGCCTGGTGAACTAGCACGCCTTCTACTAGCTCTGCAGGCTAGTACCTGGGACTTATGAGGCAGCCCTCTACCCCCTCCGGGTGGCCGTAGCCTGGCCGGAGGTACCCGATTTCCCGCGGGGTTCGGGAACACACTGCCCCCCTCGAGTCCAATCCAATTCGAACAACGCTCTGACGGGAGGGGCTCGGCAGTTCGGCCCAAGGATCCTCTGGTAACGTCAGAGGTACCACGAGTGCTAAGGATCCGCAGCACTTGCACCACAACAGCTCAGAGGGGCGGATCCCCTCCCATACGGGATAACCTGAAGACTAGAACATAAGCCGATACAAGTACATATATATAAAGTATATATCATGGAAGTACCCCTCTCTGCGGCTCCATTCGCGTTCGTTCTTGCTGTGGAAGTTCCTCTAGCTCAACCTTCATTTCATTATCATAGCGTTGTTTGCAGTAAGTTCCTTGCTAATCTCAGAGTTACTGAACCACTTATATGAGAAGGCATGGTATAATTTCAAAAGATAGGACTACTTCTGCTGATGTATATCTCAACATTAATACATTCTTAAATACAATACAGTGATATCGTAAACTCCACCCGACTGTCCAACCATTTCAATGTTAATACAACTTAAATCTCTGTATTTGCAAGTGATGAGTGCTGCGAGCTGTAGCTCATAAGAATCATTAGCGAAACGGGCAGCTTCTTGCTCTTTTATGGCTTCATTTTTATTACATAGGTGATTGTCATTAGCTTGAATGTGATGGATTTGTCGGGAGAGATAACCAAATTTGCATTAGCAACTGGTTATTCAAACTGGTGGAATGCCCACCTCGGTAGTAGATGGTAGCATGTCTGTCTCGAGTTCAAGAGGTCCCGAGTTCGAATCTCGGTAAGGGTGAGTTACCTGGATAAGGTTTTTTCCGGGGATTTCCCTTATCCTGAAGAATGAATGTCGGGTAACTCTAAGCTCCATAGACTACGGCCTCATTTGAGCATCATTTCACCTAATTCATTCATTGTCCGTTATGACTACATTGGAGGACGTAAATTACACAAAAAATACTGGTGGAATGAATATAACCAGACAGTGAACCAGTGAAACAGGTTGAGTGTAACTATACTATATATGCGGATTTCTTTACAGTACTTGGATTGTTATGGTCAGTAAGGGAGAACCTACCTCTGTAGCGTAAGCGGTGGCGTGTTTGCCTCATGTTCATGAGGTCCTGAATTCCAATTTCGGGATATCGTTTTTTCCCGGATTTTCCATTACCCTGAAAGGCGAATAATGGGAAACTTCAAGCTTTATCGACCCTGAGCTCATTTGAGCATCATTTCACCCATATCATCGTCCGATATGACAACGTTGCAGAACTTAATTAAAACAATGCAAGGGAGAGGCAGCAGTGAAGAATGCAACGCAACACTCGACATGCTATGCATGTTTCAAAATAGTTTAAATATGAACTTCTGACAACAGTTATCCACTCGACATTCATCCTATTGAGGTGTCAGTTCATGAGGTATAGTTCTACAAGTGTCTTAATGTGGCGATGTATGGTATCTTTTGATGCATTAGTTCTTCTGACAGCCTATGGGAACTTTTTGTGGATTTTCTCGCAATATTTAGTATGTATGCTCAATATTCCGTATTTTAGGACTTTCAGAACGTGGTATATCTTTAGTATTTTCATCTCCGTTGTTAAAAATTTGGGACCATCGTTGTGCCACACCCTCACAAACGACACCTCCCTCCACTACACATATTCTTCGAGCTGCGGTAGTAGCTTCATAATCTTGTTTCCCGTAGTGTTTTAGGACTGTAAGTTCAAACTTTGTTATCTCCATTTTTTATTATTTAGTAACAACCGAAGAGTGATACATTCTCACAATTTACGCAACATAGCTATGGCATCCTGTGAATAGCATTGCCAAACCAAAGGAACCCTACAAATTTTCCAAAACACCAAAATCAGAAAACTGACATTACTTATGAGACAAGTTAATAATTGTAAAATATGTTATATGTGTTCATTAACCTAATTTTCTTTCTTTTTATTAACCGTTTCTTCTTCATTATTAGCTTTTATGGTTGTAGAATTAGCATCACAGTGTACTACAGTATATCTTTTAAAAGTCTTAAAAGTACATCTGTAATTTTCACTTAAATGCAACAAGTTAACAGCAACGGTACACTGGAGCATGCTGTATATCTCAAGCCTACACACACCGATCTCTATCTGAACGCTCACAGTTTCCATCATAAGTCTCAACGACTGGGAGTTCTCAATACACTGGCTCACAGAGCTTTGTCTATCTCTGATTCGAGCCACTTAAAACAAGAATTACAGCACCTGAGGCTCACTTTCCGTCAAAATGGCTACTCCGAATATGACGTTGAAGCCTCGATTACCAAAGCTAGGAAAGGGAAACCTGTAATTCAGCAAGCGTCAGATAAGCCTACATCCCGTTTACCGGCAATCTATCTGGCAGAATCAGCAGAATTCTCACCAAATACAACATCAGGACCATCCACAAGCCACCTCCGAAGATTAGACATCTGTTGAGACCGGTGAAAGACAAACTGGACTTCCAAGTTCCGGGAGTGTACCGCATTCCCTGTGAATGTGGGACACCCTATATAGGACAAACCGGAAGGACCATAGCTACCAGAATAAAACGAAGATAAACGGAGCATTCGTTTAATGCAACCTGAGAACTGTGGGCTGACAGAGCATTGTTTTGATAATGGCCATAGAGCCAATTTTCGGGAGACCACTATCTTGGCAATATGCAACGGATACTGGGAGCGGAGAATTAAGGAGGGATGGACCATTTCCTCTGAAAGGAGCACGCTTAATCTGATGCTGGATTTCAGTTCAGCTCCTCTTGGAAACCGGCCTTAAAAATGGAAATCCGTCGATTTAAGCAAAGATCAATACAGCTTGATAATCAAGTTAAGTAGTTACGTTAAGTAGTTAATTTTCTATACTCAGCCATCTGCTGTCCTGGCATTTAATTTACTGAAAATAGTCTTTTGTTCAGTAATGTGAATTTTGATAGTGTTTTGTCTTTGTTTATACTTGTGTTATATCCAGTGTTTCATTTGTAGTTATAACATTTAATAAATATGCTGATAATGGAAGAGATGCACACTCCCGAAACGTCTATTTATAATCGTCTGTTCACCTGGCTTGCTGCCCGAGAAGAAATTGAGTATACCTACTTAAATGCTGTCCATATTGCGAGAAGGTGTGCTCGATGACGTGATGGAGGCAAGGCATACATTTTTTTCGTGCAAGTCATATACTTTGTTATTTTCATGTGGACGGTCCTGTTTCAACACATCCCAGATTACATGCAATTTGGCATACCCATGACGGGGCAGGACCCACTTTCGTTCAGTAAAGAGTCCACACTCAGGTACTCTAACACACAGTTAACCTGAACCCATCTGCGTCTCTCCGGTGTCCACGTTTCGCTGTCTAAACATAGCAAACAGGATACACTCATCCAGCTTTACGTAAACAGATGCTTCATACACGATCGCTTTAGCACTTACCTCTAGGCGAGCAGAATCCAAAATGAGCGTCTTCAGTACTGCCAAGGATTGGTTTATCCTTGCCCTTCTCCTCTTCTCCATCAGCGGCTTGTTCGCCTGCAACAGAAAAGCATCGGCTTCTGATAACGAACTTCAATGTAGAACAATTTTTCGCGTATTGCTTAAATTTGGACAAGTTTAAATTTTATAAATTACCTTTGTATTCATAAAGCAAATTTACCCTTCTGTATAAGTAGACAAAGTTATCTAATCTTTGGCTGGAGATATTATATCCTGAGATGGTAATTAGCAACATTTTTATATGGTATAATTTATTTTAGGAATCATGTTCACGTATAAGATGTTGTGGTACTGTAATTTGCACAATTATTGCCAATTTTATATGTGGAGAATATTCTCAATGTTAAAGTGTTCCGCAGTTTACACAAGCTTAAAACTTTTTGAGGTTGGGAAGAAGATGTGTGCAGCGCTCCGACGAAAAATCTGTTCTATTGTGCAAACAAAAATTGCAATACCAGGAAATAGCGATTTTTCTCTTTACCTTCCCGAAGACTAATACTTGCAATGCTAACTACTATAATCGCCACTTGCATTATGCCCGCATCAGTTGCGTAGATGCTAACGTGTCTGCCTCACGTTCAAGAGGTCCTGAGTTCGAATTTCGGTTAGGGTGAGTGGCCTGGATAAGGTTTTTCCCGGGGTTCTCCCTTATCCTGAAAGACGAATGTCGGGTAACTCTAAGCTCCATGGACTCCGGAATCATTTGAGCATCATTTCACCCATTTCATTCATCGTCGGATATGACAACGTTGGAGGACATAAATTACCCGCAAAAAAACTTCCATTATATCTTTGTATTGTTCTTTTTCTTATTACACATCAGAAATTAGTTTTATTTATCCTAAAATTTAATCTTTCTAGGTTTTTGGTAACATTAACGTTTACGTTTTGGTTAGAACAGTTCAATTATGTTAAAAATACAACGTTTCTACGACAGTACTGTCATCTTTCTAAGGGTAACGACTGACTTTACACTATCTTTTCTTTTCAAATTTATATAAACACATAGAATGTAATATACTAGTTCATGCACCTATGTGCCCGCCTCGATAGTGTAGATGGCAGCGTGTCTGCCTCACGTTCAAGAGGTCCCAAGTTCGAATCTCGGTCAGGGTGAGTTACCTAGATAAGGATTTTTCCTGGGTTATTCCTTATTGTGATAGACCAATGTCAGGTAACTCTAAGATCCATGGACCCTGGACATATTTGAGCATCACTTCACCCATTTCATTCATCGTCCGATATGGTTTAACGTTGGAGTACGTAAATTACAAAAAAAAAAAAAAAAAAGGTACACTTATGTACATTTATATACGCACATAGAACATTATCTAACATTTTCTGTAGCTGAAAAACAGGCTGTAACGATCTTTAAACCTAGCCCTCTATTTCAAACTGAACATTAATTTGTTTTATTTGTTTGTTTCATTTTCCTATCAACTTTCATTATTATTTTCTGTTTTCCTTGGCAGTATTGTACACCAACCACGGGCAGAACGATGTAATTGGACTTTTCAGTGTACCTTAGAAGTACTTTTGCATTACTTAATGTTGCTATGTTTTATTACTATACCTGTATGTACAGTATATGGTGTAAATTTGTGTATGTATGCGTTTATGGACAGAGAGTACTTAAATCAGTTACATTATGTATAAGGATATAAATTGCTTTGTAATGGTTCTAAATAAGTTTAGTAAGTTTAAAAATATGTATATCAGACATTACTGAAGTACAAATTGAATTAATTCTCACTTTGTACTCTGATAAGAACATCTGGAATGTTGTTTGTAACTGTTTTCCAATTTATTTCAATGACTTTTGCAATGTTATAGACAGGCCTTCATGCTGTGTTTCTTTTTCGAATACTTCTGGGTTTCCGAAACTGTTTGTAGCATCGCACCATCGATCTCTTATGTGATGGATTTTTGTTGTGCTTTATATGTAGCGAGTTTCCGTAATATGAAAAACATACACAAACACATATAAACACAAAAAAGCCACATCCATAGTCACCCGTAACACACCATTTTTATGCACGGGAAGTATTTGAAAAGATCACAAAACACATTTTCGCCTACATATTTTTGTGTAAACTGATCGATAACTGTGTGACATTTTTTCCGCCACGCTCGTTAACTTAACGTCTGCATTTCAAACACAAAATAAATATAACCAGATATGACCGAAGAAGTTTTTTATTTGAAATGTTTTAAGCTTTATAGTGAGTTTACATGCTGAAAGGAAAACATGGGGCACAATTCGCCTGCTTTTGGCTTAGTAACCCAAAGCTTATCCTTGCACTGTTAGGAGCACGAAACGTGGCAACAATCCATTCGGTAGAAATATTTAGGTTCGAACAAATATTCAGCAACATTAACGCAAAGAGCTTGGCGATAATGGAACCCAATCATTCATCCTGGAAGGCATTCGTATTATAAAACCTTAATCCTGGAGATATATTACCGTAAGCTTATGTTGTCGTGTTCACACGTAGGTTAACTTCCGCGTTCCCCTTCCTTCCCCTTTCCCCTCATTGTCTAATATAAACCTTTACGGCAAAACGTATGCAATGTAAAATCTGGCGATAAGGGCGAAAGGCACTCTAAATATAAATTTCATATAATTTAATTCCATGATTTCATTCATACAAATATGAAAATGTAAATTTAAACATTCACTTCTAATATGTTATTACTAAGGGGCGGATTCCTAAGACATGTCATATTCTTAATGAAACATAATACCTGAGTTTTAAGTAAGCAAAAACATATTAGTACATGTCTTCTGATGAAAACTATGCAATTTTTATTGGGTTTTTAAAGTCATATTCTTCACTTTTTCAGATCTTTGACCATATTTATGCTTATTTCAATGATAAAGATATATTTTGGGGATTATTATAGTGTAGTCAGCAGAAATAAAATAAACCATACATTATGTCAGTATCAAATTCGCTGAAAGCACTGCTTACTTGTTTTTCGAAGTTTCTTTTAGCAGGTAGCAAACATTCATACAGGTGGGCTTGAAGCAAAATTTGAAGATTCTGAACCAGAATGCCCCCCAGATGAATTAACTTACTTCAAGTATGCTCCTATAACCTCACTGATATGGGACGTAGTTTCTCCAAGTATAAGAACATTCTGTCTGAAAATTGAAAAGGCTTTTAATTTGACAATCTAAAAATTCACTTTGTCATTTAGTGTAACTTTTCTGCTGATGAAAATTAATCCCGAGGTATGAATATTTTATATCTCTTAATTATTCTTAAGTTACAATAATTATTGTTTCATTATTTAGGAACTTTTAAGCTTACAGATTCCATAAGGTGCTGAATTAGGAAGTAGAGAAAATGTTTAAGCATGAACAATTATTAATTATTAATTGAAGAGTAAATGTTAATTAATATAATATGACCCAAAAGTTTCTTAACTTATAAAGGGCAGTCATTTTAGGTCATATTTAAGCTATTTTAGGCCAAATACAAGCTTATTTTCCATTTATAGGTCACAGTCTCTTCCACGACTTTGCCTGAAACTAGTGCACGTGGCAGTAAAAGGATACAGAGCTAAGTTATTTGGAGCAGGGCTTAAGCATTCATGTAAACAGAGAACTACATGTATTTAAATACTTTCATTGTGTACCAAATAGGACTAAGCAGGCAGTAATTTAATTCGCTTACGCAATTCATTCCTCTGAAACACGAAGAGCTGGCTGAATTATTTTTCTTTCTTTCTCCACCCTCATCTCATTATCTGTATTTACTCTGTGTAAGTAACTACATTTGTATGTCAGGTTCTGCACGTGCAGTTTATCACAGTTTCCGTGTTTGCTTCACGTTAACGCTCCAAGCTCAGATAGCCAAGCTGTTTTAAGTGTTATAATGACTAAAGACGTGACATGACAGCGCAACACTCACCACTCCTTAGCACTCAAGGTGTGCTCCAAGAAGCCACATTCCAAAGAAAGACTTATAATAAATGCCATTGAAAAAAAATATTCTTTGTATGATAAGTTGTGTTAATGAAACTCCACCCGAAATATGTACAAAACGGTAATTTGTTTTTAAACAGAATGTAAGCAAAAATTAGTTTTACAATGTATATTTTATATAAAATATAATGGAATTGTTTTCCTAGATTTTATTCCATTATTTGTTATTCCATAACAAATATTATTAGATTTAGACGAAATCAAAGCGGTGGAGAAATTATAATAAGGCATAGAAATTGCCAAGCATAAAAGTCAGGAAAAAAGAAAATTAAGTTAAACTGTTACTGTAAGTTACGCTGTGACGCCACCCACTCCCGATTCCTCGTACACTCCGCTGGTTTTACTCACCACACACGATCGCTACTGGGTACGCTATATGTACTGATGGCGGTTTGACTGCAGCTATCTTGACCCAACTGCATAAGGACAATGGTTTTAACCATGACCAGGAAAAAGTGACATGTCGCATCTCGACCTAAAGTGGATCTTCCGTGCTTATCACTCCCAGGAGGAATGAATGAGGTGAAGAAACCGTATAAATAGTGGGTAGTCCGGTCGACGTAGACCCCGACGTTCCCCAGATACACCGACAGAATGCTCAAAGAACCATCCCTCTGGCGGAACTGCCTCACAAGCATCAGAGAAAGCTGCCTTTTGGCAGGAAGGAGAACAACTTCCCAACGATCAAGCATGTGCACCACCTATGGCCACGCCATGGCTGAGTGGTTAGACCAAGGTGGTCTGGGTTCGATCAAAGTAAGATTTGTGTTGAAGAACACGACGTTGGGGTGGATTTTCTCCGGAATCTCCGGTTTCCCGTGCCATCTCATTCCAATGGTCTATGTATCTCAATGCCACCATCTGTGCTGCCACATGTAGTAAAAGTAGGCGTTAAACGCTACACATTTCGTTTTCTTTTGCACCACCTGTCCAACACCGATCGATACTGCCCAGGCCCTAATTCTACCTGAAATATAAAAGAATAAACAAAATGATAGGGAGTAATGAAGGGGAAGGAAAGAAACCACGCCAGCATTCGCCATGGCAATCAGGGAAAACCACGATAGCCTCTAAGAATTAAACCCAGGACTTTCTGAATCCTAGCCTCGCATGTTACTACGGAATCTTTCGCTCGGTAGAGAATGTGTAAAGAGTGTTCATTCTTTCAAAACAACTAAGTGATTCGGGTTTCAAACCTCTCCGTCTATTTTCTGTAGAATGAAAAATACATTATCGAATAAACTTTAAGGAATGTTTGTTTAGTGTAAAGCTACAGCCTTTGTTTAAAGTTTTATTGCAAAATATTAAGCAGAGTAAAACAAGATGAATAAAAACCTATTAGCCAAACTAAAGAGAAGAAAAGCTCGCGTATTAGTCTGGTATATGGTATGGTATAATGGTATTATAGCTGCTATATTTCGACGCTTGGCAGACTTTTCATTGTGTTAGTTTTACAATTTTTTTTTTTTTTTTAAATTTGATCGTTTATTTATCTTTTTCGTGTATTACATTATTTTATGTGCATTAAATAGAAAAATGATATTTGACAAAGTAGATTGTTAAACAAGCTATGGAGATTCTGAACACAGCTGCGTGCATTAGAAACAATTTGTCTCTACATTAAACTACGCAAGGCTCAGATTACAAGAAGATACGTCACAGGAAAGCAGAATAGGGGAAGCATAGAGTCCTTATCAACCTTGTCCTTATATTCTACCTTTTCAACATATACACCGAGAATTTGTAAAGAATGTACTAACTAATAGGTGGAACAAAACGCACATGGAAACAAAATGACATTCTTGGGAGTCGAGGAACAATCCTAAAGACGATGTGTTCACTATTGAGTTGCTAAAGTTAAATGCCAAAGAATACTTATCAAAAAAAAAAAAAAAAAAATCAATTACTTGAAACTTCGAGATAAGGTGGAGAAGCAAACGGAGAGCCTCAAATGCAATGAATGTACTATAGGCTGGCCTCGTAGCTCAGTCGGTATTGCACCTGCCTACCATGCGAGGGTTCGATTCCCGGCTGGGGGTGAGCAAGATGATAGCCCATCTTCCCCAGAATCTGGAATTATGAATGAGAGTGTAAATGTGTGCGTGATCTAATGATTAAAATAAAAACAGAAATCCAAAATCTACCAACCTAACGTCTACGCGATAACACCGTCGCGATATATTTCGAAGGAGAAACGGCCGCCGATAGGACTATTGCAGTCAAAGGCAAAAAAAAAAAAAAAAAAAAAAAAAAAAAAAGGTATTATAATTACTAACATGGGTCATCGTCACCAGAATGAGTTATCCAGGATAAGTTTTTCTTTGGTTTCTCCTTATCCTGAAAGAAAAAAAAATGTATCGAGAAGTTAATGAAATGATAGCAAGTAAAGAAGCCTTCATTAAAACTAGTAACATTTGTCTTCTGTGGTTCCAGAACTAGGATGTGGCGATAATATGAGAAAATAGAATACGGACCATTGATGTTTTTCTTCTGGAACTTAAAATATTTAATTACTTATTTTAATTTTGCTTTTTGCAGCAAGTGCTTTAATTTGGGTGATCTCAGGAAATCATTGAAATTATAATTTATGGCAATGGAAATAGTGAATAATGATTCAGAAATTGCGACGTGAAAACAGTAACTATGGTGTCCGGAAAGAACAAAAGAAATTGGCTGAGGCATTGGATGATACAGAAATAGTCGCTAAGAAATGCATTGAAAGGAATGAAGAATAAAAGAGCTTACTGGACTGAAGAAGATACCAGAAAATATAAATTGCTCACACATAAAAACGAAGCGAAAACCCGAAAAAAGTGGAGAGAAAAAGAATGAAATGTTGTGCCCTTGGGTACCCACCTATAATGGACTGATTGGCTTTAAGTTACTGGGATGTACTCATATTAACTGCCAGATTTTCTTTGAAGAAATCTTCCTAAATATGAGGACTTTCATAAACTTATTAGCTTTGAAATGTGTATGGAATTTCAAAACATTCGCTTTATGTACTGTAATGAATTAAACTAAATAAGAATTTAAAAGAAATTATCGATAAAACTGATACGACACTTCTCTCATTCTATAGCTTATTTTCTTATAACTTTGTCGGAAACAACTTTTACTTCATGTTCACATGTCAAGGGAAAATGTTTTGTTGTTTCATATAATTCTAATTTATTAATTTAAAATATACTAATTCAGGAGAAAATTACTTCATTTATATTGAAGTTCATATTTACTTTTGACTTTGTAAAACTTCTTAAAACTGAGATTTTACTTAATAATGCCGTAATTATACCTATATACGCAAAACTGCTGCACATTTGTATGAGGCCCCATTTCAGGTCCTAACGGAGGCGTTTTATTTTTGGAAAATTACTTAACCATAATATTAGAAATTCTTAAACAGTCGGCTTCAGGTTAGCTACACTCAAACCCCCAATAATAGATAGAACAAGTCCATAAGTCAGTGGCAGCAGGTAAAACACGGTGTAATGGTTGATCTGCACAAACGGATGCTTTATTATCTACGATGTCACAGCGTTAAATCCGGTTACAGTTCAACCCAATTTCCTTTCGTCCTGGGCTTAACACTGCTGCTTATCGACAATGATTCTCATTCATTTCAATGTTGGGTGGTATTACTTTGGATAATTTAATTAAATTACATACACAAAAATACTCTCTCTTTTTCTCTGTCTCATTCATGATCATGGAGGATGAGGAAAAACAAAAAATACTGGCTAAAGAAACTGATGTCCACCCTCCAGCCGGGATCGGACGGGGACTTCTGGAATTGAAGAATAGCATGCTAACCACCAGTCCACAGAGGCAGTCACCGCTAATATTATCCGGCAGCTTATAAATACTTCTTCTACATTATACATATTTTAATTGTTTACCGTTGTCAAACTTTTGTTAATACGATTTGTGCAATCGTATCATAAACAGGGTGTTACTGTGTTAATTATTGCAATAACTGGTTCATTATGGCAGCATATGAATTGTAGGTAATGATATATGTCCTATAACAATGACGTAATACTGATATTCAAGTTGAAGAGATTATAGCGAAAATATGAAAGCATTTTCTCAAATTCTTTTCTCTGAGAATGAAGATGCAAAAGTTTTGTACATCATTACATAAAGAATAATGAATATCTGAATTCATAATTAATTCCATGCTGTGCTGATAGTAGACTACATCACAAACCACAATACCTGCTCACTTCTCTTGTAGAAAAGGGGAGAAATGCATAAAAATTCCTTGAGCACGCCAGGTAATAACAGATGAAACACAGGGAGAGAAGCTAATGTCTCAGATAATACGAATCTCGTATAAAGATGCTATGAATGCCGAATTGTTTAATGATTAATTGTCTCCATTTATAATGCTAAGGTTGTATAACATATAAACAACATGTAACCAACAGCCACTTAGATCATAAACATGAAGATCATCCGCTTTTTACATAAATTACTGTTGCGCTGTAATTGCTCAGTTATGGTGATATCTCTCATTTTCTCTTGTGATGTATTACGAATACAAAATCGCAATAACTGAGCAAGTGCTAGAAAATTAATGAGGGTTTTGCGGTTCATATTGATCTCATGCAGAGAATAGACTGATATTTTGCTAATATGACATTTATGGGTTTAAGGAGTCCTTTGTTTCGTTCATCACTGTAGTTTACTATCAGGGACGTGAATTTGGAAGATAATTTAGGAAATAAATTAATTTTTACTTTATTCTCCTCTATTGTAGGCAATGCTCCATATCATCCAATAGATGTAAACTAACTAGGAGTTTCGTGAAGTCTGCTATGACTTTATGGTTCTGAAACCACGTTGCGACAGTTCTATACGTACATAAATCAAACTATTTACGCTAATTGAAGTAAACAAAAATAAAGAGGCGTTTAAGTTGGTAGAATTTCTCCTTTCTTTATCAACACCGTCATTTCTCGTTCCCGTATAGTTGTGATATGAATCTACTAGCAGAATCAGAATAAAACGAATGGCTAGGAAAATAAAAGCAACACGCGACTTAGCGATGCAGAAAGTGCACGACATAACCCTCGAGGGCGTATCTCCTGTGACCGAAACAGACTCGTAGGATTTTTGCAAACATGCAGAGAACATAGAAAATAATTATTTGAAGAAGGATTTATAGTGGAAAACGTCATCAGTAGTTTTGTTGCTTCACTAGAGATGTCAACGATTCATTTTCCTCCTCCAGCGAAAATGAATCTAGTGCTGAAGAGCTGGCCATACTACTCTCCACTCGATAGAGAGGAGTGCACCTTGTTTAAAAGGTAAATATAGAACATTAAACTCAATGCATCTTAGACTAGATTTAAAGATTATTTAGCGACTTCTAAGCTTTAATCTAGCAGCAATACATTCTACAAATGGCAGCCAGAGGAACGAGTCGAACATCAGGTATCACGATGTAGATGGAACAATTTGTAGAGCCTGCGGACTGATTGCATACCTACCAATCAGCCTTTGTATTTTTATGGCCTATAAATAGCCTCAATATGTAAAATAAAATACATTATTATGCCCTTAAATTTACAAATGTGTGAACAACGACAGAATAATCACCTAATAAAATGAGATAACATTTCAGTTGTAAAATAATTCAGAAGCTGAACATGGCAATGAACCATTTATTTTTAAAAATAAACATGTAGTTGAGAAGCATATTTAGCCTGCTTTTCATTTTGTTAAAGCTATCAGTACGTAGTTAACATACGCTGTAATAACTATAATGTTTCTTTTTACTTCAGTTTGCTTCAGTTGCAATATATGTGCATTGAATATTTACAATAAAAGTGTTGTTTGTTATCAACCAAAAAACACACTGTGCTTCGAAAAACTTATTTCTACTTCACCTGACACAAATGGCCATTGTCATTTGAATTTTATCCTAAGCGATTAAGAGAGAACTTCGGACCTAACAACATTTTTGAAATGGAACATTGTATGACGCTCTTTGTTTCCTTCTCCCTCTTTTTATATCACTTACATCACATTGTCAATACGATATTTTACTATAAATTGAAAACACGTTCTTGTGAATATTCGAACTGTTGTAATTTTTCTCGTTTACTTTGCTCCACTTTACATTTTTCTTCACTTCTCTTTTTTACTGCAGGCACTTCTGTTTTCTTAAAATGCAATAACACTGAGTACAATCCGGTACTGAAATAATAAAGGACAGGTCTATATAGCCACTGACCGTAGTGTAATTCTTGGACCTGATCTTTCATTGACTGGATTAGAGTTCGTTACCATCCCGCTTGCACCCAGTAGGAATTGATTCATATCTAAGTTTAGCCAATCAGAGGCATCAGAATTTCATCTCCACGTAGAGCACGTGTACACCTTAGTTACAATGTCAATCTAATTATAAAATGAATTATAGCTTCATGTCATTTTCCAGGAACAAAAATAATGTGTAATTTTGAGAAATTTAACAACTCAAATGAACGCAGAAGTAGAAAATCGAGTGGTGAAGTGTGCTATACCTCTTGAAAGAGTGAAAGGGGGACTAAATATGAATATTAATTGTATAAGGAACTTACACCTAAGTCTTACAAAAATATATGCTCTATCATGAAACTCGGAGCTCTAGTGATGAACTACCTATGCGTTGAAGGAAACATTACATCATTCCTGAGATCGAACTGCTCACTAGGCAGTGATTGGAGGTGATTGAGCGTGATCGCACTTCGGAAGTTTTCACTACAAATTACCTCAAATCACTCTGAACTTTATCAAGTTCAGGTTACCTTGCCTCAAGAGCAGTTAGATCACGGAAGTAACTCAGGGTCTTAGTCGAAGCAGTGGCTATTTTCACTCGCGATGTCGCGCTGTTTCTTAACTTTTTATGCGCGTCAATGCACAACCTCAAATTCAACTGCAGATTTTCCATTATGAGGACTTATTTTTCACTTTCAAGTAAAATTAAAAATGTAACTACACCAAAATATGCTCTAAATTTGCCATTAATGATGAGTGTTGCAGATAATGTATGTTATGTTCTGACAATTATAAATAACATTAACATTTTAAAACTATTGTTGAGGAGATGTTGCTATTGAATATGTTATTAATTAAATATTGCTTGATCCAGTCCAAATTTAATTTTAATGTCACGACATGTATTGTTTATGTCTTAACATTATATTTGCTTAAATTCATATGTTTTACGAATTTCAAATCAGAGTATTAATATTTTATTAAACTGTTTATGATTATGATGTACTTTAGTGACAATACGGCTGAGAATCACTTGACAGTTGGCTATCGGCTTTCCACAATTAAATCTTGCTTTCTTTGTCCCTTTATTTTTACGAAAAGTATATCTTGAACGATGTTTACGTGGTTTTCATTTCGCTGTACTCCTGTAATAATCACATTAAAACAGCAAGTTCATTCAACTGTATATGTTATGACCAGGTATAAGAATTTCTGGTAAATGAAATAAGGTTAAACGGTCACGGGACTATAGATAGGAAGATCACTGATAATAAGCAACCCCATCCCTCGTAACGCCTTTTGGCGTTTGCAGACAGCACTCGGACCGGTTTACAATATGAATGAAACCCGTCGGAAAAAAAATATTTTCTTCGAGTGTAAAAAACCATGACATGGCCTTCTTTGAAAGGGAAGTAAAGCCGGTGGTCCCATGTTGTAGAATTTGGACGCACAAAGCTTGATAAAGAGGCTTTTGAAGAAAATTAAGCGTCTTTCAAGCTCAACATATGTATAAGGAGATGCTGAGAACTATAGCAGTTAAAGAGCGTGCATGAATAATACTCAATTTATTATCTTTTCGGGCCTGTTTTTACCTATCAGTGATACTTGTAATAGCATAGCTAGATTCTCGGAAGCCTTTCAGTTGTAGTACATAAATGAAAAGCATTGCAGCACTTTTAAATCTTATTTTTACATGAATTATACAGGGTGATCCATAAAATGCTGAGTCCCTTTGGAAACTTATAATTTCCCTCCAGAAATTAATAAGACATTTAAATTAATGCTATTAAATTGCGAAGGGCCCAAAGGATACGGTGCGAATCTCCCCCACACTCAACCAGTCACATCAGTATATCGTTTGATGTTTCAAAGTAATTCTGTCGACCATAACTGCATAATTAATATGGAACATCTTAGTTATTACTTTGAATAGAAATTTTTCCTTTATTTGGGGTGTACACAAAGCGTTATTTGGACGCCTCGTGCAGTGCATTGGTTGCACCAGCTTCTCATGTTTCGCAATCATTGGTTTGAGTTGAACTAACTAGGAATTTCTATGCCTGGAAGTTGAGGAAAATTACCTTAAACTGTCCAAATACGAGGCCCAACATAATATATGTTAATTTTGCGTCAGGGTCAATCTAAAGCCAGAAAATAGTAGGTTTATTTGTTTTATCATATTAAGCGTTCTTTTTTTCTTCTCTTCTTGGTTTACTTTAGCCTTTTAGGTCTTATTACTATTTTACAAGTTCAGCTTCCCTCAACTACATTTTTATTACTCTTTTCAATTCGAACAAACAACAATAATTTATGTAGACTAAAAAACTGTATCAAAATATGGCCGATAGAAGCAAAAAAGCATAAATTTGTCGGGTGTATCTTTCATATAACTTAAGTTTGTATTTCTTGAGCGAAAATGTTTAACTATTTCAAATGGGTGCAATATGTAAGGCATATCAGGAATCTATAAAATAACATAATTTAGGGGGCACGGCGTATATTTCCTTTCAATAATGCCTGATGTAATGTTATTGAAGCCTTGTGTCTAGTACGATTATATTCATATTTTAAACATGTCGTTGAAAGTAAAGTTAATAAAAATGTTGATAAATTTGCATCACATTACCAGGCCTTTTTGTCAGTTATTAGATCCATTTTAGAAACTATTGAAAATTTTTAGATAATTTGGATAATGTTTAACTTCCAAGTCCTATATAACATATATACAGTAAAGACGTACTGCCTTCCAACTTATTTAAATTTTTAGATGACACTGGTGCTAACCTCAAAATGTATTACTTGCAGTCACTACCTAACATGTATCAAGTGTAATTATATTCTTCTCTTGATCTGTCTTTTACAGTGAACTACTAGTTGTAATCATTCTTAATCATTGGTTCACAGACTGAGATCACGTAACTGGTGCTGAATGTTGAAGGTGATCAGTGATCACTCTGTTTGCAAAGGAGCAGTATTCTCATAGCTAGCCAGGGCTGGTGTACGCACAGCACCTAAAGGGTAACGCAGTGTGACGTCAGGGATGAGTTGAGGACCTAACGGTGTGTCAACAGCAGGACCTGCTTCCCACGTGGAATAAAAAAAAGAAAAGACCTTCCCACATGGCAGCAACACGTCTGCATGTAAATGTTCGTGACGACAGTAGCTTGGAATTCAGAGCTGAGTCACGAACCACCTAGCGCTAGCGTGTGCTTAAACACGTGTTGCGTTATCATTCTTCACGCTGAGAAATGGGGGGAGGCCTTGGTCAGTACAAAGCTTAATTGCTCGATTGTAATTGCTTCAAGATAACACGGCGCGTGCTGTGTGAGGCACGCATCAAGATCCTTCGACATCGTACATGGTCTAAAACTGTTAAATGGAACGTTATATACATATATTTCTCCAGGGTTTAAAATATATGTTAGACATCCAATATTTTTCGTCGGAAAATACTTCGTGCAATCCTTGCATAAAAACGGTACAATGGCACTCGTCTTTCTAGCACTGTAGCCATGTTGTGTGTGTGCGTGCGTGCGCGAGCTGTGTTTATGTGGAGTAATTAAATCGATTTCAATTTATTTTCCATATGCAGTATCTTTGAAGTGTAAAATTGGATAGGAATTGAAATCGATTTCTATTCTACTCTTTGATCACACATATCATAAATAACAAAATAAGATGAACTATTAAATCATTTAGCACCACACGGTTCCAATGTCACATATTCAGCGATATCTACGGAGGGGAATGAGTAGCATTTATTCCTTAACGACAATATAGTTTAAATATTTAAAAAGGATCCATGTTATCTGACATTTTTCTCCAATAGATTCGATTATGGGTTTCAGTTCTGACTCAACCGGGTTTGAATGTATTGAACAGACAGTAGATGCACATCAATTTCCTGTGTACGTCAATGCAGATACGCAAAATCACGCATCTTTTTAATTTAGAATGTACTTTATTACCGCAAGCACAACTGTATTGTAAATATATTTTTAGAAATGGAACCATAGAATTGGATTATTTCGGAAGGGATTCGCACGGAGGTCCAAACTTGGTGTATTGTACCTATGTCCCAATTGGGGCATCCCCGGAGAGGAGGGGTGAGGCGAGAGGAAAGGGAGAGGGTGGCCGTCCCAATGAGCTACGGCAGCGCAGAGGGCAGGGTCTCTTCATTTTAGATAAATGGAAACTTGCCCTGGCAGGCTAGGACAAACGACATACACCCTGTTCGGAAACAGTCCCACCATGAGACCCGGCTTCGGAGACCGGCAAAAGACCGGCAACTGTGCTACCGGAGAAAGAATTGGTTTACTCAGTGCATATAATCCTGCCATGCCCGCTGAGACATCTGCCAATACTTCTACCCTGAAAGAGAACACCAGATGAAAGTTGATATGAAACGATAATGGAGATGAAATGCAGGAAATTCCCAGCATTCTTCTGACGATCTGGGAAAACCCAAGAAAAAACCAGGTAGGTCGGCCACGGAAATTGAACCCAGGCCTTCCGAATGTCAGCTACAGACGAAACCACGTGAGCCATCCTGCTAGGTAATAGTACCACATTTGGCATTTTATACTCTGAATTTTATAGAATTTCAGAGAGAAGCTTCCAATATACTTAGGAATAGTAAGGTTATGTTTTGTGTATGTATTTAATGCCCTCCAATGTTGAGTTATATCGGACAACGAATTAAATGGGTGAAATGATACTCAAAGGAGTCCATAAAGATCAGAGTTACCTGACATTCGTCTTTTAGGATAATGGGAAAATCCCGGAAAAACCTTATTCGGATATCTCACCCGAGCTTCGAGCTCGGGATATCTTGAACGTGATTCAAACACGCTACCATCTACGCTGCAAAGGTGGCCGAACGGTAAATTCCAGCTCATATCTTAGAGAAAGTTTTTCTCTAGAAATTGGTATCACTGCCATATTTTCGAGTGTCAAGTCGTTGGTTTCTTTCTTTAAATTATATATGGCAATATCCTTTTATTTTTTGCATATTTTTGAATTTCTTTTAGTCTTGGTAATTTGATGTATGGGAATAATTACTCCAACTCATTTGGTTTATTACAGTTATTACTTGTATTTTATATTTCATTTTTTAAAATCCATTTATGTGTGTTTTTTTAATATGTTGAACAGTTTTCTTTAAATGTAATTTTCTGATAAAAATGGCACATTTGGCCAGAAGCCACTGAAAATAATTAAATGAAAATTGATAATGAAGATGAAGAATACAGGTATAATACATTTATATTTCAATTAATAACATACATAGTATCGTTTTGAAAGAAATTAATCGTGGATAACGCAATCAAAATTGTATTTGATGTTTTATTTTCTAAATAAACAGCATAGTAGTACAAATATAGATTCGTGAACTTAGAACTGAATGCATCCATAATCTGTAAAAGTGTTACTCTGATATATTAAAGCGTTTGTAAAATAATGAGACATGAAATTGTCACATTTAACAACAATGAGAGAGGGATTTTAATTTCCTCTAAGTTTCAGGCAAGTGCTGTTAGCAATACAATTAACACAATTACTTGTGTGTATTGGTCACAAAGATGAAATAAGTAAAGCACTGCAATGACGATATGGTACGTTTTACCACTGTAATGACTTAACGAAATACGGAAAATCTGTAAGTGCTGATAACTTCCCATTGATGACTTTGTTGCATTACTTAATTTATACTCATATTAAGATGATTCCCCAGTATTCGATCTCAGAATAATTAGATAAAAAATTTGTTAAGCTCACTCAATTATTTGAAAACTATCAACACTAATTGGATTTCAGATGAGAATTGGATTTAATTTATACGAGCACTCATATACGAGATGTTTGATTTTCACCTTCTAGTTACGCTCTCTACAGATGGGAATATTTAAAATGTAGCTTTATCTGACGTTTAAGTGCAGCGAAAAACTGTTCCCATCACTACTGAAGCTACAAACTGACAGAATTAAGTCAATGATGTTCAGTGAGAAGGCCAGTATGTTGTAGAGGTTAAGCATTGATGACCAATCTTCCCAGCACTGGTACTAAATACTGAGTTTCTCCAAAGGTTCCTTTTGAAAGTTTTCGAAGATCCCTTGGTAGCCAATTGCATAGTTACAAACTATTGAGAGAGGAATCTGCAGTTTTCCCGATTAACGTATACTTCTGTGAAAACAATTGCCAGTGACAAAGGTCTCCAGTATCACCAACTACTCAACATTGTTATATTTGTTCCAGAACATGAAAACTACAGTTAACTAGAAACAGAGACTCCCAAATGTAAATATCATATTGGAATTTTCGAAGGATTCAAAAGAAGATGCAGTGTGTACTACTTGTTAGCGAACCCAGTCACGGATATTGAGTTAGGAGCGCATTCTTCTCAATAATTTCTATCCTAATATACCTTTAAACATGTTACTGTCATATCTAGTAGAACCTGCAGCTTTCTTAGCATTAGTATATTAATTCTAAGGATTCTCTCTCTTTCTCTTTATCTCTTCTTTTCTCTCCCTCTCCTGCTCGGCCTTCACCTCCTTAATTTCCTATTTCTCATCTTTGGCTTATTACACCCCATTTTCTTCGCCCTTTCTCTCCCTTTCCCGCACTCTCACTTGTACTTTATTCTCCTCTTTTCCCTGCTCCCTGTTTCTCATTTTTCTCTCATTGTTTCCCAAATTTTATTCAGCTGTCACCCGCTCTTTCCCCTTTTCTCTCTTGCAAAGTATAAGTAATTTTACGTTTTGAAATCTATAATAATAAAACTGCTTTTGTTAGAATGTTAATATAACTTAAAAGGCAAGTAAATGTTTTAATATGACAAATATAAAATATACAACCATAACTCTCTCTACCCTAGTACAAATTTGCGGATATACAGTAAACTAATAATTTCTTTAAAAGGTCATTCTTTAATATATGTTACATTTTTGTTTAAAACTTATTTCACATTAAGTAACATAGTTCAAATTTTTATTAAAACACAAAGGAATAAATTCAGAGCACCTACGTCTTGCAAAGAAAACGAACAAGCCTGATGGGTTCCATTCGCATTAATTTCTCTACCCATGTTTTTTTTTTGTAACTATATACTTTCTAAAAGCTATTCTTACCATAGATTTTCTTTGTTTCTACTTTGAGATTAGACGTATTCATTTCTATTGGTCTCTAAAAGAGGAATACAGAAAAATAAAGCGATCGCCAGGTGTTTAAAAAAGGGTCGCTATAGGTTATTAGCCTTGAAATTCTTTCTGAGTTATCTGTGAATCCACAAAAAACAATAAAAATGTCCACATGTTTAAATGTGTCTATACCTGTGTGTATTTGCGCGCGAATAGCGTTCTTCAGGAAGGAAAATTCGGATAAACACAACTTGTAGGTACTTAAATTCAGTATCTACCAAAATGTGACACGAAGATTTTTACGAAAATCCCAGCATTCCAAACCAACCTTTATATGAAATACTGTTAAGATTCTTTTTATTATTTTCCATGAAATGGCTTTGTGTTGATTAAAGTGTTACACCTTTAAGATACTTTTCAGGCAAATAAAATCTATATATTTAGTTTTTGGAAATAGTTCGGGAGTTATCTTCATTCCTGAAAGAGTTTGTAATTAGTAAATATTTTGACATAGACAAAAACCTATCTCAAAATAAATACAAATCTCTTTAAAATGTAGTTCGTTATGAAATGTATTCTTGGCTCGACTGTATATCGCTGCACTTTAATGAAAGGCTTCTCTTTATTAAACTGCAGGTTTCCAAAAATTCAGGAGATCAAAATGTAACAAATGATTATTCATTTCGAGTCTGTGCATATCTATTAAAGCTACAAAACACCAATTGTTGTAAGGGCAGCTATCGATTATTTTCATATGTTCATTCGAAGAATAAATAGAGGGGTTTAGCAAAAGTAAAAATATCGGATAGGAGTGACTGACATTACAGCGAAAAGGTACACAATGTGACTAATAACTTACTGCCACGAAAACATTTAAGAAAAATGCTGTGCCTATTTCGTGGATTGGAGGCAATAAAATGCATAACATTTGGGAAAATGTATTTCTTTTTCTAATTTACGTCCTCCAACGTTGTCATATCGGACGATGAATGAAATGGGTGAAATGATGCTCAAATGTGTCCGAGGTCCATGCAGCTTAGAATTACCTGACATTTCGTCCTTCAGGATAAGGGAAACCCTTGAAAAAAGCTTATCCAGTTAATTCACCCTAACCGAGATTCGAACACGGGACCTGTTGAACGTGAGGCAGACGCGCTACCATGTACGCTACAGAGGCGGGCAGGAAAATGTATTGTTGGTGTATTTCAAAATATTGTCATCGACCCAGTGGACTCAATATTCTATTTTGAAATCAGCACTCAGCTTACAAAAATTCAGTCTGGCTCTACCCTTTTATAGTGTGTCCTACACACGGCTAGTGTGAAAGAACAATTAATTTCCATTAATTTTACCTAATAGTGGTCCGAAATATAAAGCCCGGGACTTAAAGTACTTACAGCATAGTAAGTCGTTAATTAAGGTAGTTGTCTCATGTGTTTATGAGAACTCCTAGTGGTTTAGTGGGAGAAACACGAGTCAGTTGGAGAATTTAATGCCATGCTGGCACGTTGGCCATGTGGTTACAGCGGCTGGACGGAAACCAGAAGATCCGTGGTTCAAATCCCGACTATGGCATTGCATTTTTCAGTCTGGCCTTACCCTTTCATAGTGCGTCCTACACAATTCTAGTGTGAAAGAACAATTAATTTCCATCAAATCTCTTTCTTTAAAGTCTACATTTTAAAGCTTATAGCATATATACTATCATCAAGAAATGTGTCCAGGACGAAATCAGAATGAAATTAATATTTTCGCGTCTGACCACACCACACCCCTACCATCTGTTTAAGCTGATTAAGGTAAGGTCGATGCACTTATTGACTCAGGTAAACGAAGGAAGTTACAAATAGTAATTTATAAACTTTTAAATTTAGATACTTATTCGAGCATAAATAATGGTATAAAACTTAATTTGTCAGTTAAGATGCTCGTATGAAAATTATGAAACTCACTCAGAAATATTTTCGTCACATAACGAGCTATTATGGGGCATTATCCATTTCGGAGATATCCGTTATTTTTTGCTTGAATTTTCCAATACGTTATCATTTTTAGTGACGACATGGCGAAAACATATAGTTTTCCGTTTAGAATAGCAAAAACTTACAATGAGGAAAGAATTATCCTCTAAGCGGCACAAATACACACATACGCACGAACACGCGCGCCGCAAGCATTCTTCTTTTTTATCTTAAAATATTAAGTGAGAGTAAACAATAGGAAGTTTCATAGAAAAATGAAAAGAAGAGTCAGCAATGTTTAACGAAAGAAGGAGAATTTCTAAACTGAAAATGTAATTGATATATGAACTTACTATTTTCCCTCCTTTTTCATTTCTACCGACTTCTTATGCTTTTCTACTCACTTTTTGCTTACACTTCTTAATGCTGGTGCCATGTCCTCTCTCATAAGGTATTTATTTAAGTAGACATATTTGTCAGGAGCGGATGGAAGGAGTAAAGGATTACGGCCCCCCTCCAAGTTTTAAATCGAGCAGCGCCCTTGACGGGGTCGGCGTGGAACTGTAGGGGAGCTGACAGATTCTGCTAGCAGCTAAATGCTTCTTGATGTGTGTCGTCCTCACACGGCGTAGTATGCCACGTGTCGGCTCGTCATGGACAGAGAGAGGGCGGTTCAGGTGCTGCCATAATAGTTGCCACGTGCCTAGGTCAGCAACAGTGGCGGCTCGTTATTAGCAAAGTAAGGGAGTTTCATAAATGCAATAATAATTCTAGCCATCCGAGATCGGCGGTAGTGGCGGCTTGTCATGAGGATAGAGAGCGATCATAATAGTTGCCACGTGCCTAGGTCAGCAACAGTGGCGGCTCATCATCAGTATAGTGAGGGACTTTCATAAATGCTATAATAAGTATAACCATCCGAGATCAGCAGTAGTGAAACTGTCATGAAGATAGAGAGCGATCATAATAATTGCCACGTTCTTAGGTCAGCAACAGTGGCGGCTCGTCATCAATATAGTGAAGGACTTTCATAAATGCTATAATAATTCTAACCATTCGCGATCAGCAGTAGTGAAACTGTCATGAAGATAGAGAGCGATCATAATAATTGCCACGTGCTTAGGTCAGCAACAGTGGCAGCTCGTCATCAATATAGTGGACTTTCATAAATGCTATAATAATTCTAACCATCCGAGGTCAGCAGCAATTAAATTGACATGCAGGTAGCGATCATAATAACTGCCACGTGCCTAGGTCAGCAACAGTGGCGGCTCGTCATCAGTATAGTGAGGGACTTTCATAAATGCTATAATAAGTATAACCATCCGAGATCAGCAGTAGTGAAACTGTCATGCAGATAGAGAGCGACCATAATAATTGCCACGTGCCTAGGTCAGCAACAGTGGCGGCTCGTCATCAGTATAGTGAGGGACTTTCATAAATGCTATAATAATTCTAACCATTCGAGGTCAGCAGCAATTAAATTGACATGCAGGTAGCGATCATAATAACTGCCACGTGCCTAGGTTGCAACAGTGGCGGCTCGTCATCAATATAGTGAAGGACTTTCATAAATGCTATAATAAGTATAACCATCCGAGATCAGCAGTAGTGAAACTGTCATGCAGATAGAGAGCGACCATAATAATTGTCACGTGCCTAGGTCAGCAACAGTGGCGGCTCGTCATCAGCATAATGAGGGAGTTTCATAAATGCTATAATAATTCTAACCATCCGAGGTCAGCAGTAATTAAATTGTCATGAAGATAGCGACCATAATAACTGCCACGTGCCTAGGTCAGCAACAGTGGCGGCTCGTCATTAGCACAGTGAGGGAGTTTCATAAATGCTATAATAATTCTAACCATCCGAGATCGGCGGTAGTGACGGCTTGTCATGAGGATAGAGAACGACCATAATAGCTGCCACGTGCCTAGGTCAGCAGCAGTGGCGGATTATCACGACGAGAGAGAGAGAGAGCGACAGTTCATGTGTTGCTATAATTATTTCCTAGGTCAGCAGCAGTGGTTGTTTGTAATGAGAAAGGACAGTTCATATGTTGCTATAATTATTGCCACGTGCCTAGGTCAGCAGCAGTGGTTGTTTGTAATGAGAAAGGACAGTTCATGTGTTGCTATAATTATTGCCACGTGCCTAGGTCAGCAACAGTGGTTATTTGTAATGAGAAAGGACAGTTCATGTGTTGCTATAATTATTGCCACGTGCCTAGGTCAGCAACAGTGGTTATTTGTAATGAGAAAGGACAGTTCATGTGTTGCTATAATTATTGCCACGTGCCTAGGTCAGCAGCAGTGGTTGTTTGTAATGAGAAAGGACAGTTCATATGTTGCTATAATTATTGCCACGTGCCTAGGTCAGCAGCAGTGGTTGTTTGTAATGAGAAAGGACAGTTCATGTGTTGCTATAATTATTTCCTAGGTCAGCAGCAGTGGTTGTTTGTAATGAGAAAGGACAGTTCATGTGTTGCTATAATTATTGCCACGTGCCTAGGTCAGCAACAGTGGTTATTTGTAATGAGAAAGGACAGTTCATGTGTTGCTATAATTATTGCCACGTGCCTAGGTCAGCAACAGTGGTTATTTGTAATGAGAAAGGACAGTTCATGTGTTGCTATAATTATTGCCACGTGCCTAGGTCAGCAGCAGTGGTTGTTTGTAATGAGAAAGGACAGTTCATATGTTGCTATAATTATTGCCACGTGCCTAGGTCAGCAGCAGTAGTTGTTTGTAATGAGAAAGGACAGTTCATGTGTTGCTATAATTATTGCCACGTGCCTAGGTCAGCAACAGTGGTTATTTGTAATGAGAAAGGACAGTTCATGTGTTGCTATAATTATTGCCACGTGCCTAGGTCAGCAACAGTGGTTATTTGTAATGAGAAAGGACAGTTCATTTGTTGCTATAATTATTGCCACGTGCCTAGGTCAGCAACAGTGGTTATTTGTAATGAGAAAGGACAGTTCATATGTTGCTATAATTATTGCCACGTGCCTAGGTCAGCAACAGTGGTTATTTGTAATGAGAAAGGACAGTTCATATGTTGCTATAATTATTGCCACGTGCCTAGGTCAGCAACAGTGGTTATTTGTAATGAGAAAGGACAGTTCATATGTTGCTATAATTATTGCCACGTGCCTAGGTCAGCAACAGTGGTTATTTGTAATGAGAAAGGACAGTTCATGTGTTGCTATAATTATTGCCACGTGCCTAGGTCAGCAACAATGGTTGTTTGTAATGAGAAAGGACAGTTCATGTGCTGTTTTAATTATTGCCACGTGCCTAAGTCAGCAGCAGTAGTTGTTTGTAATGAGATAAGGACAGTTCTTGTGTTGCTATAATTATTGCCACGTGCCTAGGTCAGCAACAGTGGTTATTTGTAATGAGAAAGGACAGTTCATATGTTGCTATAATTATTGCCACGTGCCTAGGTCAGCAACAGTGGTTATTTGTAATGAGAAAGGACAGTTCATGTGTTGCTATAATTATTGCCACGTGCCTAGGTCAGCAACAGTGGTTATTTGTAATGAGAAAGGACAGTTCATATGTTGCTATAATTATTGCCACGTGCCTAGGTCAGCAACAGTGGTTATTTGTAATGAGAAAGGACAGTTCATATGTTGCTATAATTATTGCCACGTGCCTAGGTCAGCAACAGTGGTTATTTGTAATGAGAAAGGACAGTTCATGTGTTGCTATAATTATTGCCACGTGCCTAGGTCAGCAACAATGGTTGTTTGTAATGAGAAAGGACAGTTCATGTGCTGTTTTAATTATTGCCACGTGCCTAAGTCAGCAGCAGTAGTTGTTTGTAATGAGATAAGGACAGTTCTTGTGTTGCTATAATTATTGCCACGTGCCTAGGTCAGCAACAGTGGTTATTTGTAATGAGAAAGGACAGTTCATATGTTGCTATAATTATTGCCACGTGCCTAGGTCAGCAACAGTGGTTATTTGTAATGAGAAAGGACAGTTCATGTGTTGCTATAATTATTGCCACGTGCCTAGGTCAGCAACAGTGGTTATTTGTAATGAGAAAGGACAGTTCATATGTTGCTATAATTATTGCCACGTGCCTAGGTCAGCAACAGTGGTTATTTGTAATGAGAAAGGACAGTTCATATGTTGCTATAATTATTGCCACGTGCCTAGGTCAGCAACAGTGGTTATTTGTAATGAGAAAGGACAGTTCATATGTTGCTATAATTATTGCCACGTGCCTAGGTCAGCAACAGTGGTTATTTGTAATGAGAAAGGACAGTTCATGTGTTGCTATAATTATTGCCACGTGCCTAGGTCAGCAACAATGGTTGTTTGTAATGAGAAAGGACAGTTCATGTGCTGTTTTAATTATTGCCACGTGCCTAAGTCAGCAGCAGTAGTTGTTTGTAATGAGATAAGGACAGTTCTTGTGCTGTTATAATAGTTGGCACGTGTCTAGGACATCCACAGTGGCGGCTCGTCATGTGGTTAGTGAGAGGTCAGCAATAGGGCGGCTCTGCATGAGGAGGGGAGCGGTAAGTCCCGTGGCCAAAGTAATAGCTGCCGCATGCATAGAACAACTGCAGTTAAAAGAGGGGAGTTTCAGGAACTGTTTGTTGTAAGTTACCACGTGCCTAGGTAAGGAGTAACTTGTCATTTTGGGAGACAAAGAGACAATTCAGGGGCTACTTATAATAGCCGCCATGTACTTGTTGTTTTCAACGTTATCACGTCGTGGAGGCAGAGGATCAGTTCGGGTGCTGCTATCATAGTTTATGCTTATTAGATCCGTATCAGCATCCACTCGCTGCGACGTCAAAGCGGCAGGTACTGCCATATTCACTTAACCTTTAAGTTCAACATATTTGGAGGAATGAACACGAAATTAATCAAGTATCTACTTAATATGGAATATTTTCATAAATTTATAATTCTCTCAAAAGTATTGAAGTAGCATATTATTATTATTATTATTATTATTATTATTATTATTATTATTATTATTATTATTATTATTATTATTATTATTATTATTATTATTATTATTATTATTATTATTATTATTATTATTATTATTATTATTATTATTATTATTATTATTATTATTATTATTATTATTATTATTATTATTATTATTATTATTATTATTATTATTATTATTATTATTATTATTATTATTATTATTATTATTATTATTATTATTATTATTATTATTATTATTATTATTATTATTATTATTATTATTATTATTATTATTATTATTATTATTATTATTATTATTATTATTATTATTATTATTATTATTATTATTATTATTATTATTATTATTATTATTATTATTATTATTATTATTATTATTATTATTATTATTATTATTATTATTATTATTATTATTATTATTATTATTATTATTATTATTATTATTATTATTATTATTATTATTATTATTATTATTATTATTATTATTATTATTATTATTATTATTATTATTATTATTATTATTATTATTATTATTATTATTATTATTATTATTATTATTATTATTATTATTATTATTATTATTATTATTATTATTATTATTATTATTATTATTATTATTATTATTATTATTATTATTATTATTATTATTATTATTATTATTATTATTATTATTATTATTATTATTATTATTATTATTATTATTATTATTATTATTATTATTATTATTATTATTATTATTATTATTATTATTATTATTATTATTATTATTATTATTATTATTATTATTATTATTATTATTATTATTATTATTATTATTATTATTATTATTATTATTATTATTATTATTATTATTATTATTATTATTATTATTTGGTTAATTGAACGCTAATTTTGAATGTTTCGTGAACAGTTATGAGGGTGTGTTTGTGATAAATTCTGTAGATATAACATATAAAGCATAAGAGATAAATGGATAGCGTAGTGCATGAAAATTATTATACTTATTTAAAGTAAGTATATCATAGTTTTAGCTTTGTAGATGGTTCATCCGACATGTTGCATTTATAGCGTCTCTTACATGATTCTCCTTTCTAGTGCATGGTTTTATCAGTAGCAAACATTGACCACAACATGCGAATAGGTGTGTCCTATAAGCAAACAAGCACATATTCAATACTTGGGCTTATTTCTGGTACTATGAGGAGTATTTGAAGTTGCATTCGATAGAAAAAGTTGGATGAAAGTGACACATTCCGATTTTTTATGTACGAATATAATGTACTCGCGTAAACTACTTGTAACATGACAACCTGTATTTAACTCGGAATGTTCCTTTCAGAAGCAGTCCACTTTAAACTGCAGCAACGAAACTCAAAACCACATCTTTATAGTGGGTAATAATTATGAACTTGTCTCCTTTTTTGTCTCTGTGTTCCAGCTCAGCATTTAATTATGTATTCTAATTACAGAGGAATACTAATGTATACGCAAATATGCATACTGCTTGCACATCTTCGCCTGGGGCATGAAAAAGAAAAGTTTGCGTTGTAACATATCATCAAAATAAACGAAACATAATAGCGAGGAAATGAACTTTAAAATCTGGCCGGGAAAAAATTAACAAATTGTATGTTGTAAACAAAAACACGTTTCGCTACAATTATTATTTGAATTTAAACTGCCTTTTTTAATTAGCAACCCCCCTGAGCAAAAGTTCAAAACACTAATTTATGATAGTAAAGTTAAAGGCATCATTAGTAGCGGCTGGAAATTTTGGAACATCACAAAAAGAGGTTACATCCAAAATAAACCCGCGGCGTAGATGTTCACATGCATAAAATTAGACATGAAACGGTTACAAGAAGCTGCGGGAATTAAAATGTCTGCTACTACGAAATTACTCGGTCAATTAGTATAATTCTTGCAGGCGGAGATAAAGAATGGCCTACCTAATTGTCAGTAATTTCACAATAAGATTGGGTTTAGAAAACAATCTGCGCAAGTAACATAATAATTTGAGAGTTCTGATCATTCGTGCATCCATAGAATGTTACCAAGGTGTTTATAAGTAAGATAAAAGTAACTTTTACCTGTACAATCTCTTTGTTTTAATTGACTTGTCTTTTTACTTTGAACAGTTCCCAAAATTAGCAAATTATTTAAAACTGAGCTCTTAGAAATTAATAAAATATTCAATAAATCTATAAAATGTGTAATAAAACTAAGAAATTCAACTATTTTAATACCGAAAAATATAGCGTTTTACACGACTTTCTTTGACTAGACTTACCTCACATAAAGTCATTATTTTATCAACATACCGCTATTCGTGACAAGATTTTATTCTAGAAAAAATTTCAATCTAAGCAATAAGTACAGATGCAGAAAATATTTTTAATGTTCTTAGACAGCATGGAGTCATATATTCGTGAGCTTCAGTAGGACTTCCTGTAAATTAAAAGGTAAAGATCAGTAGAAAACGTTCAATTGGATTACACACAGTGCACAGCTTGCAATAGTTTTGAAACGCCTAACGCCACTAAAAAGTACATATTTTAATGAGCTTCATATTTTTCTAAAATATATTTTATATATCATTTATGGGATCCAAATTATAAAAAATTATTAAAAGTTATTTCAGAATACAGAGGCTTTCATAAACAATTCACAGAAAATCCAAAATATACAATTTATGTCATAAAAACAATTTAAACAAAGGGAAATTTACTCAAAATTCTTAGTGACATTTTTGAAATAACAAACAGTAACAAAAATGTATTTATATGAAGGGTAGTGCAATTTTACAATTTTCTTGAAGTTCTAGGTTTCGCATCCTAGAAACATGCATAACTTAAATATTAAATGTGCCATTTATCCCAACAGTTTTCATTTTTGAGCTGTGCCCTTCAAACACACGCACACACATACATACCTACATAGAGCCAGGAAAGTGCTGTGACAGTAAGAATGAGAAAGGGAACCTTATTCTAAAAATTATTGTGGTGATCAGAAAGTTACAAACGCCTATTTTCGGCAAAATCTAACGTGAATTTCTTCCATGGTTTATCTAAAACTTCGTTATTAATTTAGTACACTTTTATTTTAAAAAATATGTACGTGCCTAAGGCCGTCTCTTTGAAATATTAGAATAAGTGTCCACTTGTGAAATAGCGGACATTAAAACGAAATAAGCGTATATGCCTCGAATCATTCCTTTTACACTTCCTTCACACACGTGGCGTAATATCTAAAAATGCTATTTTGGTTTAAGAGGATCTGAAAAGTATACCTATGTATATCTGTTTAATTTTGAAATCAAATTTGTTAGTAGAATTGAATAAATGCATCCGCCTGCTCTATTGATAACTAGTGGAGAAATTAAAAACATGCTATTTAAAGAAATTATAACAAGATTATTTTACATGTACCTTTATCACACACTAGATAGCGTCACCTTTCTATGCTTCAACATTGAAATACTGTAATGTTTTAGCGAACTGAGTTACAAATCAGTAAACCGATAGCGAACATTTTAAGGTTACACTACTTAGAACGTGAAGTATTTTTTTTTTTTTTTGTGCTTGTAATTTTACGTCCTCCAACGTTAAGTCATATCGGACAGTGAATGAAATGGTTGAAATGATGCTCAAATGTGTCCAGGGTCTATGGAACTTAGAGCTATCCAACATTCGTCTTTAAGGATAAGGGAAACCCCGAAAAAAACCTAACCACGTAGCTCACCCTGACCGAAATTCGAATACGGGACCTCTTGAACGTGAGGCAGACTCGCTACCATCTACGCTACCGAGGCGAGCGCAGTAAAATTTGAAAAGTCAGATTTGATAAAAAAAAATAGATTAGTTCTGAATTGTAAAAAGGCATGCACAAGTTAACGAAAAATAAACGATAATTCGTTTTCTTTTTTATCTATTTTTTTATCTATTTGGCACTCGATTAACTTCTACCTCACACGCTTTCCTAGTAATTAGCTAGAAGTTCATAACACCAATTTCCAAAATAGGAATCCCTTTGATCGAAGAAAAGAAAACACATGTCAAGATTACAATGTTGTGAAGACGCAGGTAATGCGTGTATGTCAGCCTAGGGGACATGTACGGGGGGAGGCCCACTAATTGCATGGCAGAGCCCCGGTTCCACCGCTCTGGATTATTGATGGCCACAGTAGCAGCGCGCGCGAGGAGGGTACGGCGCGGAGGGCGAGGGGATCGAACCCCGGCTGGCTCGGCCGTGTGGAAAATACGACCAGGATTTTCCCTGGCACGTAAATTTGCATGTCTGATTGCTCGGATCTAGACAATCTGCCTATCCAAATGAATTATGGTTCTCTGGGTGGTACTTTCAAATTTCTGTTTACTGAAAAGAAGATCAAAATTACATATATAGACAAATGACTGTCAGATGTCTGACAGAAAAAAAAAACATAATAGAAGTAATATATAACCTTATACATGAATGAAGTTAGCCTGGGAATTAGTAGATATTTTAAAAATAACATCTTCAAATAGTCTTTCCCTTTACAACAAATACATAACACAAAGACATTTAAAAGTATGGGATGATAAAAACAGAAAAAATGAGCACACGACTTAGCAAAAGAGCTCTTTGCGAGGTAGTTGCGAATACACACATCGTCACAAGCTGCGACTAGCTACATAGTCTATTTTTATTATAACACAGCTGACACTCTTCATTCGAGTGACATATACTTAGGACTCTTAGGACTGTTTACTGCATCTGCAATTACAACTTAAGGTTAAGTTTCGTACATAAAACAAACCTCATGTCGTTCTAGTGCTCCAGAAGAAAACCTCACAGATGAATATTTAAAACAGTTCTTTACATATCTATGGTTACTGAGACATGTTTGCTTCTATATAATGTGCTGCCAACGTTTCAGTTTGCTTTATCAATGCTTAGATATGCTATTTTAAGAAATAATATTTTTAAGTTCAAGATGGCCACGCCGTGGTTAGTCTGCTTGGCTCTCACCAAGGCGGCCCGGGTTCGTTAGCTGGCGACCGCAATATGATATCTGTGGTGAACAACACGGCGCCGGGGCAGGTTTTCTCCAGGACCTCCGGTATTCCCCGCCAGCATTCCACAAATTTATCCAATTGTCATCTTTCCTTTCATCCACTGCGCCCTCATTCCGTTACTTCTCTCACTTTCATTCCTGGGACCGGGCTGATGACCCGTCCCTGGATTTCTCGTGGCTCCCTGACCCGACCCTAAACTGGCGTAAGGGGAGAGAACCGTAAATGAACAGGGTTGTGTTCTATATTAAGAGAAGAAAAAGAAGAAGAGTTCAAGATATAAATTGCACCTTGTCATCAATCTTTCACCACTAAAAGGTGCGTTTCTTTCCTTCTTATATTTATAAGCTATATCTTTTTTCGAAGTGATTCTAATTTTTCATATTGTTTAACTTCGTTCTTATTGTATTGAGTATTGATTGTTATGTTGAACAGAGGTTGTTGTTCAAAAATAGTATAGCATGTTATGACCAGAGTGGAGAGTTTTCATATGCCATTCAGGTTTGCCATTTCGTTGCATACTAACGTTAGAATCATCCAAAATACTGGAGCTACTACAATTTTCCAATTCACTAACACATACGGGACTTTACCTTATAAATGATAATTATATGAAATAAAAACTGAGATCAAGTACTTCAAGTTTTTGATGATGAATTAACTTCTATAATGTCTAAAATGACGAATGTCGGGTAGCTCTAAGCTCCATGGACCCCGGACTCATTTGAGCATCATTCCACACACTTCATTCATCGTCCGATACGACTTAATGTTGGAGGACGTAAAAATATCTAAAATATGTTTTGTTGCACTGAGTTTCTAAGTAGACCGAGTTATACAAACACGACAGCATGTTTCCTTTTGATTCTGGATGGAGACATTCATGTGATTCTATTGTAGAAGTTAGTAAAACTTTTAATGAGAGACCAGTTCTATGGAAGGGCAAAAGAGTCTAGTGGAACCCAAAGTTATAGGAAACGATATGCTCTGCGATGTTTTTACAAGAAGAGCAGGAAAGCGTCATAAAAATAGCATCGTCTGAAAGAACGCCATTATTATTGAAGCTGAAATTCACGAGAGTTTCATATCGCTATAAAATCTTCATTTTATAACAAAATTTGTGAATTTCCATAAGTTCAGTTGTTTTCTATACACTCATTTTTCATTATTTTCAACGTGTAGATAAATGAAGTTAAATACTGAATGTGAGCTCAAATGCACCAAGAATAAATATTGAAACATTTTGTGAAAGGACGATGGCCGGATTATAAGGTCGACCGGTAGCTTGCGGCTTAGAGCTGAGGAGGGAGGTGCGATGCTATGGGGTAACTACAAGCAATTTACAGAAAGAGGACGATCGTAAGTCCAAACCGCTCTGAAATGAGAAACGTCAAATATCTGGAGAGTCTGCACAGACAGGGTGATCGGTAAATCCCTTCCTCGCTGTACAGAAAACTACATCATCTACTATCACTAAAGATATATTTGGGGTTGGAGTTTTAAAAAATAGCGACTGTAAACGTGATGGAGACCCCTGCTAATAATACTCAAAAGCTACGTAGACGTCCATTGTAGACTTTAGACCACTCTTTATCTCTCAAGCTACATAAATACCAGCTTAGTTTAATAAAACATACTAACACGTGATAACATATTATTGTAATCCTTGATAACAGTACGGTACATGTATTTGTTTGTGGCGGGGGTGTTGTGTTGTTTGTGTGTGTATGTGTGTGTGTGTGTGTGTGTGTGTGTGTGTGTGTGTGTGTGTGTGTGTGTGTGTGTGTGTGTGTGTGTGTGTGTGTGTGTGTGTGTGTGTGTGTGTCTTGCGCCTGCGAGCAGTATGCTTCAAGAGTGAAGTATTAGATAAATATTAGATAGCAAATCCCCTGAGCCAAAACTACCCTTCACAAATGACTAACGATTTTGTTTAAGGTACTCTATATTTGAGATATTTAAATAATAAATAAGAATTATTTTTGAAAAAAGTGTAACTCTCTAGGAATAGCCTTGAAGGCCTCTTCATTTGGAAAAAGAGTTTTGTATAACTGAAAAAACATAAGAGGTACACAAAAGTAAACAAAGAAATAAAAATTAAGTTGTATATTTCTTTAAAACACACGATTTATTTCAAATAACTTTTTGTAGGTGTGCCATTTCGAAGATAGTTTTAATCTTTTAATACGTACTTCATCATTCATGGTCATGATTCAGTTGTTTCTGGTAATGTCATGGAAACAGTACTATATTTCAATGTTCATCATACAGCGACTCACTTTTGAATATTTGACTGTCGATTTAGTTTCCTGTATCCCTCTTAAAACTAAATATGTACCACAAAATAGACATAGAAAATCTTATTCTTCGTTTTGTTGATCAAAATAAACTTCCATTACAATTTCGTTGCATGTATAATAAGGCAAATATACAGCATGAAAAGTGATAGTTATAGGTTTAAAACGCGGACCACTATTTGAAATTCCATAAATATGACCACAAGAAAAATAATAAAAATAAAAAGCGATTTATAAAAATAATACCAGAAAAAATAAGCATTTGAAAATGAAAATTTACAACAAAGAAATGTTACAAAACATTTTATGTGACATAAATAGTAGACTTTAGTGAGAGCTATATGTATATACGAGGTACGTCCAGAAATTAAGCTCTGTTTGGCAATAAAATTAAATTGTGTATAGATACAGAAAAAATATTTATTGCAAAAAATTCTAAAACTCTTAAACTACTTTTGCACATAACTGCCGAAATTTTGCAGGCATTTGTCATAGCGAGGCATAGACGTTTGCCGCCTGTGTCTTCAACCAATTGGAAACACTTTGTTTCAGCTCTTTGTTCTTGTTGAAGTGTTGACCGCCAAGGAAAGATTTGAGATGCAAAAACAGATGAACCTCGCTAGGAGCGAAGTCAGGCCTGTACGGGGGTTGGTCAAAGACGTTCCAGCCAAATCCCTGTAGGATGTTTCTCGTCACATTTGCAGTATGTGGTCGTGCGTTGTCGTGAAGAAACACAACACCCTTTGACATCGCAAATTTGCCATACATTTCAATTGGTTTCACTTTCCTAGCATTCAGAAAACGAATCATAAATCTGATTTCACAAGCGGTGGGATTTTCAATCAACACCAACATGTAAACACGCACAACAAAGCGTACGTGGCTGACAGCGATCTCACAATGGCGCACGTTTCTTCTCCTTGATACAGAGCGTCTACCGCGCATGCGCGGAACTGCGATCGCTGCAGCGGAAATAAATTGAAGCAGAACTTACTTTCTGGACGCCCTTTGTGTATGTGCCGCAAGATTTTGTCGGTCTTTTACGGTTTAACATTTACACCAAAGATATTCAGAATGAAGAGTACAACTCAAAATATGCATATTAATTAATCGCAAAAATTGTATAAGTAGGTATGTATTTTGATAAAAATTTGTCATTTTTTTCAGAAAATCAAAGGCACGAACGTTTTTCCATGTAAAGGGAGTAGCTTGGCTGAGAGGTTTGTCTTGAAGGCATCATTTTATTGAATGATGTAGAACTTGATTATCAAACTTGGTATTTATTCAACTTTTCGTTTATTATGCTATTCACAGATAGACACTCACTCATTCACTCATTCACTCGCACTCATTCACACACTGATTCACTCACTACACTCATTCACATAAGCGAACCTCTTCTATAATTTCTTTTGGCAGGGAGCTTCAAAGCGACTATTTCTTTTGAAAATTCGGCATGTAATTTTTGAGTGAAACACTATACTTACTCTATTTACTGCCTACTTGTATAGATAAATGGGGAGAAAAATCATTAATATCAGTATTTCGGAAACAGATGAATGCTACAAAAACATTTAAAATACATTGTGTGCTTAAGAGAGCTATTTGTTTTGCAGCAAGCTTTTATGTATCTCTTGTGAGACAGACCTAAGAAATTACCTCTGATTGAAGAGAAATTCACGCTTATTCGTAGAATAATAAATATTTTCATTTTATTTGTTATGCAAATGTTTAAAATATGATCACTATAATCAAAATTGTTTGTGCCAAAATTAAAAGTTTAGAAGGAAACATAAATTTAGCTTTTAAATTACACTTTTCAAGAGCGCACTCGTACTTATACATTTTTCTACATTTTCGATTCAGAGGGCTTAAAACATGCATTTTCATCGAAATCTTATAGCGTAATCAGCTACTTTATCTTGTTGGTATGTGGTATAAGAAATATTAAACTTTTATAACACCAGCTTGTAGAAGTTATATATAGGTACAAATATAGGATAATGGATAGGATATGTCATGTATATGTAACACATCACAGTTTGTGATTTAACAAAATGGGTCAGATATTTAACAGCGGATATATCTCCACATTTCTTTGATTGTTTCATATTAGCATTTTTTCTTTCCTTTAATTATCCTATATACTCTACTACTTGTAGTAAATAGAGGAACTAGTACATTGCACTCAAAATGTTGTTTTAAAATTTTCTGCAGAAATACACTTAAAATAATAATAATAATAATAATAATAATAATAATAATAATAATAATAATAATAATAATAATAATAATAATAATAATAATAATAATAATAATAATAATAATAATAATAATAATAATAATAATAATAATAATAATAATAATAATAATAATAATAATAATAATAATAATAATAATAATAATAATAATAATAATAATAATAATAATAATAATAATAATAATAATAATAATAATAATAATAATAATAATAATAATAATAATAATAATAATAATAATAATAATAATAATAATAATAATAATAATAATAATAATAATAATAATAATAATAATAATAATAATAATAATAATAATAATAATAATAATAATAATAATAATAATAATAATAATAATAATAATAATAATAATAATAATAATAATAATAATAATAATAATAATAATAATAATAATAATAATAATAATAATAATAATAATAATAATAATAATAATAATAATAATAATAATAATAATAATAATAATAATAATAATAATTAGAAAATGGTGCTGGTATATCTAGATATGTCCTTTTGTATGTGTGTTTGTGTACATGTGTCAACACAATTATGAAACGAAATGTGAAATAAGTACCTACGAAGTTGTAGTATTAATAATTTAATTGTGTTGATTTAAGGTTATTTAAAATGTCTTATACTTTTTACGCACTAAGTCAACATTTGTTGTTTTGATGACCTTGAAAAATGTGGAACTTTATAGCTCCTTAGTTTAGCCTACTATTTAAATATCTTAATATCGCTTCAGCCTCCTGTATCCTTCTTGTATCTATAAAGAAATTCTTAATGAAACCTCCCGGTTAACATGAAACTAGCAATAAGCTTTTGTAAGAATAGTTGTAGAATAGTGAGTAGAAAAAGTAATGAGAGTACAATGGACCAGATTTTTCTTAATTATGTTGTTCAGTTTTACACACCTCTCCAAATATTTATTGTGCATACTCTGAAGACTTTGTTCGCATAAAACATACTCTGATGTATAGGACAGTGCAAGGTTTTAGTGATGTAATCGCAATGTAGGTATAAACATTATAATGCAGTGTTGCTCTAAGATTTACAAACAGCTATACATGAATGCAAGAATTAGATTGGGCTGCGGTGGGGATTCGGAACTGCGACCAGTTTTGATCTATTGTACCTATTTCCCAAGCGCATCTCCGAGAGGAAGGATGAGGTGAGAGGAGCCACAAGTTGGCCGTTCCAAGGAGACATGGCAGCGCAGAGGGCAGGGTCCCTACACTTTACTAGTTGGAAACTCCCCGACAGGCTAGTACAACTGGCGGCTCAACCGACTATGGTCCGGAAATGACCTCAGCAGTTCGAGCTCGCAGACAGTAGAGCGCTTACCAGAGAAAGAAGTTTTACTCAGAGCATATCATCCTGCCATGCAACACCTGGACTCCCTCGACACTTCTACCCTGAAAGAGAACACCAGATGAGAGGTGATGTAAAATGATAATGGAGATGAAATGGAGAGAAAGGAAATTCGGCGGATGTAATTAACCTACCCAGCATTCACCAGATTACCCGGGAAACCGATAAACTCACGGGTTGGCCACGAGAATCGAACACAGATCTCCTAAATGCGAGTCGCAGACAAAATCACCTGAGCCATTCCGCTCGGTATGCATGAAAGGAAACTCACATTAAAGCATTTTATAGCCGAACATCTATCGTGAATAACATAAACTGAATTCAAAAATAATTTTACATCAATATTAATTTTATCATGTATAGCTTTAGTGTGTAGAGGTCATAGATTATAACACCCAACTTTTTCATTTTTTCCAACCACAATTGCAATATTCGTTTCTTACCTACATATATCGCTGTAAACGTAGAAATGTATTATCTTTATAGCCATTCTTGCTCGGTTTAACTACCTATTTCAGATATGCAAACAAAGAGAGTTTTCCCAAATGTTTTACTGTGAGCAGCAGTCTAGTTTGAAATTGATTTCATTCCGCAGTTTTATATGCACATTGCATTTCAAATGTGGATTTTTCCCACCGCAGTGTTTCACCTAATTTGGGTGTTATATAAAACACTGTAATCATTTTGTTTATATCCGAACCGTTGTTTCGTTGCTAACACAATTAATGCCACGCGCAGGGACCTACAAAAAAAATCACAACCTGGGGGTAAAATCGAACCCTAACAGAATCGCGTGCGTAGCGATATTTGTCGGCACGGTACTCTTTGATTGTTGGTGCTATTAATTCCATATAAATCTCTAACTCCAAACTTACACGCCAACTTTCCAAATTACACTGTTTTACTACATGCCCTTTTCTTTCTCTGCCTTGATAACTTATCACGGCTTTTACTCCTTGTATTCTCCTCTTTGTTTTAATGTTCTCTGATCTCTGACTGGGAAGAATCACTATTTATGACAGAGTGATATTAAGGGAAATATATTTGCCGAATTATCATAAGGCACTGATTTCATGGGTATTAAACATTCAATACGAAAAATCAGAATTTTTAAATTACGATTTCAAAAATATTTAAACCTCAAACATGTTCATCTTTCGACGTAGTTTTGGTTTGCAGCATTATCAAGCATTGCTCCTTGTTTGAGGAAAAGCATGCAGTTTTCTATACAACTTTTTTAAATGTATAAATGTGTTCACCCTCATTAAGATAAACGCATTACATGTGTTCGTGGCAGATAACGTGGCTTTTAATTCATGTTACTATGTTATCTGTTCATAAATTGGGTGTGGTACAGCCTCTAAACTCAATTTCACAAACTATTGTTAAGCGTATATTTCTATATCTTTTCTGTTAATCGAGATAAAAGTTTGCAAGAATTGTTTCTTTATACATTTCACTCTACGTAAAGAGGGGTCAGATCAGACTGGATGTGATAGATATTTAAAAATGCCGCATGACATCACCAGAAACACAATAATGGTGACTTTAGCAACTTAAAGATGTAAGGTAAAGTTGTCTAAGGTAAATTAACAACAAAAGGATTTAATTAATTTTGAAATATGTGTTTTAAGAGATCTATATTTTTCGGCGGTAACATTTTGTATATTTTTTCTGTTCATTCACTCTTATGTGTAGAGAAAATTATGGAAAGATAAAATCAGACTGAAAAATTCTATGGCAGAGACGGAATTTGTATCTTTCGGGCTTTATCTGGTTGTTTTAACTATTGAGTTACAATGGCAAAATGCCAGCAAGACATTAAATTCTCCGAATGACTCGCATGTTTCTCGGTAAACCACAAGGTCATCATAAACTCAGAGGTGTGTGTGTGTGTGTGTGTGTGTGTGTGTGTGTGTGTGTGTGTGTGTGTGTGTGGTGTTTAGCGCCCGCTTTTACTATATGCGGCACCGCAGGCGGTGACACTGATGATACATAAGATAAAAATGGAACACCGGAGGAATGAGATGGCAGGGGAAACTGGAGATCCCGGAGAAAACCCGCCCCAGCGCTATGTTGTCCACCACAAATCTCACTTTGCGGTCGTTTGGGATCGAACCCGGGCCGCCTTGGTGAGAGTTGAGCGGCGTGAGTTCAGAGATTAGAGCAGAGCAACCAGACCGAGAATGGAAAATCCGTAGTTCAAATTCCGGCTGTATCGAACTTTTCAGTCTCGTTCTACCTTTCCCCAATTCCTACAATTTAACAATATACAAAATGAAATGCAATGTGAGAGTACTTCGCAATATAATCGCAAAGAATTAAGATGTACAATTTGTTTGACTTTCACATTTGTCAATTGTTACCACTTATTATTTCAATCAAGAGTCATTTTTGAGAAAATAAAGGAAAAAGCGTAGGGATATATTCCAAAAATTTTCTTGTCACACCTGAAAGATGCTAAATCTTAACTACTTTTACGTACTTTCAAGGCTTGCATTGGGTTCCAAAGCTACGCCCGCGATCTATTATGAATAGTCTGTGAAGCTCATTACTCCAAGTCTGATGAAAATTCGGCCATATTTTTGTGTTTCTAAAGTACCTTGAAAAACCAATTATGTAATATGGTTCTGGTTTCTTTATGTTACGTTTTATTAAACGCAAGTTATAGATGTTTAAGACCCCAAGGGTCATCTTTGGTAGCCCTGTATTTGTAGTAACTCATTGATATTCCTTTCTAGTTAGTCATAATATCAAAATTCAGGATTATAGAGCATTGCCGTTCTTCAAAAAGCCATGATCTCTGATGCCACTTTTAAAATCACTGATAGAAAAGTTTTAGTAGTAATTTAGTGTGATAAAAATGAATGTTGCGTTCAACTCTACCGTATATGTACATAGGCATGTGCACTTATACGCTTTTGATACCACAAAGTGGTGAATCAGCAGCTGTGTACAAGATATCCTGTCCATCTTTAATCTGAAGTAGACGCGCCCCGCCGGGGTTTGTGATGTACATACGATAACGAGCCTGAGCTGGCGTCCTGCGTAAACAGACGCCTACATCGCGTGGGAGGAACTGGCGGGCGACGCCAAGACGCTCACTATGATGGGGTGTTCGCTCTCTGGGGATCTGGGGGTCTAATGACCCTCGCACGGCCTTGCAAATGATCACGTCACTTCTTTGATATCCAAATGTTTCTCAACAGGGAGATCGTGTGTTCCCGCTGTTGTGTAACGGTAAAATTTGGGTGTTGTGATTTCTCATTCTTCCCTATTAGCTATAATTTGTTTCATATATGTTCTACTATTTCTCTATTTCTTAAGAAGTTCTTAAATTCTCTACTGCATTAGGGATAGAGACTATTGTATTCCACTAAAAATTTCATTTATAGATTTCACCGGAAGAATTTTAAAGCTGTTCAAATTAAAACAAATATTTTTAGAGAAACGTATGTGCTTGTGTGGTTTGTGAGTCTACGTCTCTCTCTCTCTCTCCCTCTCTCTCTCTGACTCTCTCTTTCTGCGAACAACATAACCCAAAAACAAAAGCGGTTAAATATTATTCTTGTTATGTAACCCCACGTCGGGCGCACCTTAATTTCCACAAAGTCGGTCGCGCGGTATGTAGCAGTCGCCAATAACTTTTCAACTGTTTTTATTGGTTTTTGCGAATGTATTTAATTTTTTAAAAAGGTTCATTTAATTACTTTCTATTTTCGTTTTTAATCCTAATAATACTAAAGGTAGATTGACACATACGACAGTGTAGGTAGTATTATATAGCGAAATAGCAGCAGATGTTAAAATATAGTATGCAAGAATACAACAACTTACTGTTTTTACATCAAAATAAAGCACACACACAATTTCTACTTATTACAACACATGCTGGGTATTTTTTCTTCTCTTTCCCCTCTGTTTTCCTATTTTACACTATCCTATTTTTCCAACTCTAAATTCGCAATGCATTCATCGCATATCATTTTACCGCGTTCTAAAAAAAATAATTTTTGCTCTTCTTACAGGTTATGTGAACTTTTTCTACGTTCACTTTGTATTTCTACCTCTTTCTAACTAGAATAATGCACCCCAAATAATAGGTTTACCTTCTGTGTCACGTTCCTCTGTGTCAGAATGTTCTACTCTTCTCTCAGGTAGAAAATCACGTGCATTTGTATCAAGTCTTCTTCGCTTGTTCATCTAGTTGCCCTACATAAACATCGTAGCTCTGCAGTAAAGGGACGGCTAATTCTAAGTCATTTGGGTTTACGCATTACAAACTTTGTAGGAAGAACGGACAGATTCGGTCGCGTGGACTCCAGTGGATGCAAATACTAAAAGTCTCAGTATGTGTAGCCCCAATTATAACAGTTTATCAAAATATCAGTAATACATTGTCAGCCAAGGAAGTAATGAGAGGGGTGGCGTTTCGAAGTTGAAAATCTAAAAGCGGTGCGGGAAAAACAGACGATGCACCGCCTCCAACGGAGAGTTAAGTTAAGCGTGTTCGAAAAAGCGACACGAAGATTTTAAAAAAGAAATCTTATCCCAGCTATCTTTTACAGGGAGAATTTTTAGAAAGTTTTAATTTTCTCAAAATAGTCTTAAAAATTTCGGTTAAAATATCATAAATTAAAGATATTTACATAACAAATAACATACATATGTTGAATTCCTGGAAATAGCCTGTGAGGTCTTCATTATTCGGGAAGAAATGTTCCACATTCGTGATGGACGAAAACTTACTACCCAAAAATGTAGATACTTTTAAAACATACGATTTATTTCAAGTAACATAAGCCATATCCGAAGTATATCGTACATTATTGATGCTTCGAACTGTATCACATTTGTATAATTTTGTAAAAATCCTGTCGATTTTCAGTTAGTTTTTGCGATTGCATGGGCAAACTGGAGTTTAAAGACCAGCATTTAGCCTTCATTTGTTAAACATTTGACCATCACTACTTCCTTTGCATCTATAAGGACATGTATAGCTATAGCTATATGACATTAGCTATAGCTAATTCTGCAAAGGTTAACATAAATAGTATACTCATTAATAAACTGCAGGTAGAGGAAGTGTAGTGATTGTATCACATTTGGTGTTTTTATAAATAAAAGGAAAAAGGAAAATAACGTGCATAGCGACCGAAAAGATTTGATATTCACTTTAGTTTGCTTCTTACACTAATTGGCTTTTTGTAAGAGCAGCAGTAGAAGAGAAAGTAGAAAGTCATCTAAATGCAACACATAACATGGTTAAAATATACATGTGACAGTCAAATTTTTAAACAAAAGCTTTCAATTTGTATGTTGAATTTGAAATTTAAAACGTTCCTTGTATGGCCTACATGAGAAATAAATTAATATGAACAACATTTCAGAAGTGTTTAACTTGAAATTCTGATCACTTTCACGCACAGCAATTATAATATTACAGTGTGTGTGTGTGTGTGTGTGTGTGTGTGTGTGTGTGTGTGTGTGTGTGTGTGTGTGTGTGTGTGTGTGTGTGTGTGTGTGTGTGTGTGTGTGTGTGTATTTAGGGTAATCTCAACCACTCAACCAATTTGATAATTCCTTCACTACTGAAAAACCATATTCCCCATACGGTCATAGGCTACTTATACATAATGATTGTAAACATTTGAAACATTTGAAAACTGATCGGTCAAGGATTCCTTTTTATATTTATGTCACCAAACTTTAATTCCATTTCGTTGAACATTAGAGACTGTTCTGGCACATTATTGCAAGTATGACAGATCTTTAATGACTTCGCGTCTAAAGGAATACGAGAATGTGGAGGCATAAGGTATTTTAAAATTGAATTTTTATGGGGATTTAGGGGTTGTTATGTATAATTCATAGCACAAAACCGGGTTCATTTGGATTCTAGAAATTCACAAGAAATTATAACTTGCCCTCACTCATCCCTATTTTCAACACCTTATATACAAATCAATGAGCTTTGACCTATCAATATGAAATATTTTACGCTTATAGTGTTATTATACAGTGAAAATTATGAGATAACGCTTAAATATATTTACTCAGTTTTATTAATGTGCACTGTTTAAACCACATCGTCAAAATATTGCACAATTATACAATTAGATGTTGGCCAAAGTGATACGACTTTTGAAGGCCATCTTACTCTTATTTTAAATAATACAGAACTCGAACTTTTTAAAGCTACCTCTATTTCATTTTAACAGCTTATAGGGGGAAAAGCTACACTGCTTAGTCATCTAATGTATAAATTTATGCATTCATACTACATGACTTGCCGAAAATTATAGGCTATCATACAACTTGAGAAAGCTACCCAATGTCTAAAAATAGTCATTAATTAACCAATTGAAGCAACACCTCGGATAATTAAACCTTAGGCAAAGGCTTTCAAAAATCACCTTTATCTTTAGTTTCAAGCCCACACTTATAGAATGTAATGCCAACGTAAGATAGATAATGTATTTTAACTGGATACAGCTATAAAAAGTGAAAACACAAGTTATATGTTTTAATAAGCTCTAAATGGTTTGTAAAGTGAACTCTAGTCAAGTCGCAGGCTATTGATATAAACCTTAGACTATAGTTCCCCTTTCTCATATCAATATGCTATACATTAATTGAATGAAAATTCTTATAAATAGTTATTTTTAACGAAGTCGAAAATAACGAAATATTTTTCATATATGTAGCTTGAATGAGGGAATCGTCTTGAAAATCTTCCTGTCACATCTTTGAAAGATGCTGAACTTAAATATCAATTGTGCTATGCTTTCAAATTTCTGTTTTAGAGTTATGCTGTTCACACGCTTGATCCGGACGTTTGCGTTATGTTTTGGGTTGCAGAAGATCTCTAAACGAGATATCGATTTTAGAGAGGCGATAGCTATATTTAATAGACTGGTAAGTATTTTATAAGTATAACGAACTTTTCTAGTAATGTAGTTCTATGCACTATGCGCATCACCTAACGAGCTTAATATCATGGAGAACCCTACAAAACAAGGAAAGAACAATCCTCATCCAAAACAAAATCTAGGTACTGCGCTTTTGTTTTCACTTCGTTGCTGTTATACAAAGGAACCAAGAACCGTGGCAGAAAAGAAAGCCCAGTGCCTCGTGGTCCCTTATCGCCCGGATTCATTCATCGATTCCTTCGTGAGGAGCAGGCGTCAAGTCTTGGAGTGCGTACTTCGATCGATCGATCGGTCGCGCACTCGATTAACAACACTTGCCGACTGCTGACGTCACGCTGATACAGCTGATTTAAGGTCCACCTATTAACCGAGGGACGTCTACTTAATAGAGGTTTCACTGCCTTGGCCTTTATTGCCAAAACAAGTTTATTACGCGAGTACCAAGGACACGTCGAAATGTATTGGTATCGATTACGTGCTTTGCTGAGTATAGCAACTGATGCATGAAACCACATAAGCTTCTTTATCCGTTCTTATTTCGAGATACCATGGGTTACTGAAAAAAATAATTTTTATTTTATTTTTTATTTCTTACTATTATTTATATAAGTGCATACATAGCAACTGTTTTATTTCATTAATAAATATAGAATTCTATACTCAAAAGGCAGAGACGCGGACTTGTGTATAAAGGATGCGAATATAGACATGAATGTTTGAAAACAAAAGAATGTCAACTTGACATTCAAGTAATTATTTCGTTGTGAAATAAACTAAGATTAGGATTACTACGGAGGGGATTCGGCACCGAAACCTGTGGTTTATTGTACCTCTGCCCCAAGTGGGGAGCTCCCAGGGAGGAAAGATGAGGCGAGAGGAGACAGAGGGCGGCCAACCCAAGGTGCCGAGACATCCGCAGACACTTTTACGCTGAAAGAGACCACCGGATGAGAGATGAAGTAAAATGACAATGGAGATTAAATGGAGGGACTGGAAATTCGGGGGATGTAATTATCCTACTTCGCATTTGCCTGACAATTCGGAAAAGCTTCTGGAAAAAGCCCATGGGTCAGGTATATCGGCCACAGGAATCGAACCCAGGCCTCCCGAATGCGGGCTACAGACTAAACCACCTGAGCGGTCGAAATAACCAAAACCTACGAGTAGTTTCTCATTTGCCAAGTACAACTTCACAAGACAAGATTTAACAGTCAACATATTAAAAATTTAACACGTATTTCTTATGTGATTCATATCCCAGATTTGCATTTATATAAAAGTAAAATAATATGTATATATATAAAAATAAGGCTAATACAATTATGTTCATTGTATAGGATTTATTATAACTGCTGTAGTGTTAACGAACTCGACATCTTTCACTCCCTTTTCTAATAGCCGTTTTAATGAAGATGTCTTAAAAATATATCTCTGCTAAGCTTATCCTGGTTTATAGTAAACCTTTACTAAGCATAAACGTTTAATACTTTTGTAATATTAAATTGCAAGAATTAACTGCGACCACATTTATTTGTATTTGTTGAATTCTCGCTTTTGTTTGGTTGTGCTATCCTAGTGTTACTTGTCATTCTTTTTTATAATAGCTCGGCTCTCGAACTAATGACAATGTCTCACTTCAACAACACTCCAACACGTGCTCACGCTAACACAATCCACTCGCTTAACTTCCAGTGCTGCACCACAGAAATTTGGTGTCCTTTGGAACGCAACAAGTAGTGGCTACGTAGGAAATAACCTTAAGAAATGCCTATAAGACTACAATGCTATTCCATTTCTTGTTCAAGACAAAGTGAACTTCAGTTTACTGAGAGAACGTCTTGCGTTTCTCTTATTAAGTGTTGCCGATATAGGATATCACTGTCACAACTTGTTTAAAGAATTCACTGGTATCTTCATTGAAAATGTTGGCTTTCATAATGAAAATGTTGGCTTTCATTATGACGGATCGAAACTTTTTGCCGTCAGTATTCATAGATGCGATTATCAAGAACTCTCTTATTTTGGGGTGAAATTTTGACGTGGCTACCCCGGGAGAGCAAGTTTCATCTCCTGTGACTATCTGTGTCAGAAATTCTTCGCCGCCTTCATCATAACGGGTCAAAAGCTGAAGTGCACTACCCATCCGTTTTGTTTTGAGTTGCTCAGTAAGAATCTTTGGCACCCAACGTGAGCAAAGTACGAAATTTCAGTTTTTCGGTAACAATTTCTTGAACTAGTGATCGTGAGATTTGGGGAAATTCCATAGCGAGAGCACTAATTGTAAACTTGCGGTTTTCCTGGATCTTGTCATCAATCACGTGAACCATTTCTTCTGTAATCAAAGATGGACGCCCACTTCGTTCTTAATCGTGCACTTCACTACGTCCTTCATTGAACTGTCGGACACATCTTCTCACCGTTGTATCACTCATCGCATTTTGTCCGTAAACATCGCAAATTTGCCGATACATTTCAATTGGTTTTACTTTCCTAGCATTCAGAAAACGAATCACAAATCTGATTTCACAAGTAGCGGGATTTTCAATCAACACCGCCATTGTAAACAAACACAAAAAAGCGTACGTGGCTGACAGCGATCTCATAATGACACACGTTTCTTCTCCTTGATACAGAGCGTCTACCGCGCATGTGCGGAACTGCGATTGCAGCACTGCAGCGGAGATAAATTGAAACATAACTTACTTTCTGGACGCCCCTTGTATTATGCGGGTTATTGTATCCCCATAATAAAGATATTGTTACAAACACATATTGGAAATAAAGAAGAATCGTTAGATGCTCTGTGCCGCATGAGAGTTCAACGTGGAACACTTAAAAAAAAACAAAAATATTTCGAAAATCGTTAATGCTACAGAAAAAAGGCATAAGTTGTCTGTTTTATTGAATTTATTTGTGTGTGTGTGTGTGTGTGTGTGTGTGTGTGTGTGTGTGTGTGTGTGTGCGCGCGCGCGCGCGCACGCAAGCGTTGGAGGGGTTAGCATTGTGTATTTCTTAGGTTTACTCGCAATAGCAAACTAAATGGACAGTCGTTAAGAATTAACACCTTAAACCTTCTCCCCGACCACACGTACGCACAATATATGCATACATTTTCTCCCTACTTCTTTCTCTCTGACCGCACAAATATGAACAAACTTTATATTCAGTGGACCTCAAAGCGCGTATTTATAATAAACTCTCGGGGTTTAATTTAAGCGTGGAATACGACGCTACTACCTATACTAGTAAACTAGTAAGACGAAGAAGATAAGAAAGAAAGGGGGAGAAAGGCATTTCGAAAATCGAAAGGCCTGCTGCATTTTCATTGCATGCTGAATCCGATTGTAATAATCATATTGACTGATAAAAATGAGAAAAGGGAAAAATAAAACGCAATGTTGTTTGTAGTTTGTAATAGGTGTTTAGTGCTAATCTTTGTTGCTAAAGGAATATTTGTGTAAACAAATACTTTTTACAGGCTCATTTACTGCTTTGGTTCTAGTGTCCATTCTGTATTGGACGTGAATGAAAGAACCCTTTATTTTGTTCAGGTATCCCTTTATTAGGCTCAGGTCCTTTTACATATGGTTAATCTATAAAAGGGAATAAAAAATGCATTTCTCTCCGAAGAAAGCTACGCTAAGGATTTTCACGTTCAAAAACGTCCACTCCTGCTGGATTTGCATCCGAGACCTCGGTATCTAGACTCTTTGACCAGCACTGTTCTGAGTTATATATTATGATCAGAAATATGAGTTTCTATTTTAAGTCACTACACAGAAAGTGCAGGTATTAACATCTTTTATATCTTGTTCATGCAAAGAGATTGAATGGTAGTGAAAGCCACCATATAGTAAACAGGTGTTAAAATTTTAACTGTAATTTAAAGCCTACTGTATTCTCTTATACTTCTTGTATCTACAATGAAATATCCAAAAAGACAATTTCCACAAATGGTTAAAATTGGTTTAAGGTAGTTTGGAAATTAATTGTTCTTTCACACTGGTCGTTTTTTTTTTTTTAATTTACGTCCTCCAACGTTAAGTTATATCGGATATGATGAATGGAATGGGCGAAATGATGCTCAAATGAGCCCAAGGTCCATAGAGCTTAGAGTTACCCAACATTCGTCTCTCAGGATAAGGGAAAACCGCGGATAAAACCATATCCAGGTAACTCAACCTGAACGAGATTCGAACTCGGGACCTCTTGAACGTGAGGCAGACACGCTACCATCCCCGCTATCGAGGCGGGCGGCCGTGTGTAGGCTAACATTAATTGACCTAATAGTGGTTAACTATAAAGACCGGGACTTAAAGCACTTACACGTCGTAAGTCGCCATTAAGGTAGTTGTCTCATGTGTTTATGAGAACTCAGTGGTTTCCCGGGAAGAACACGAGTCAGATGGAGAATTTAATGTCATGTCATTAATGATAAGAATTTATTTCCTTTGAAGTTTTAAAAGTAAGACTTATTTTTGGTTTACAAGACCAATGTTTTACATTAAACTATTAAAACATATTAATAATATTTTATTTTCACGCTGGCCATAGTAGCTCAATGGTTTAGAGCGGCTGGACGGAGACCAGAAGATTCGTGGTTCAAATCCCGGCTATGGCATTGAATTTTTCAGTCCGACTATCTTTTTATACTTAAGGTAGTTTATTTAGAGGTGCGCGTACAGTTTTTACTTTTAGAATAAACCTTTGCATACTAGAATTTGAATTTTCACGTGAAAAAGTTTACTTTGATTGAAAACTACAAAATTGTACGGTAGGTTCATGGGAGTTTCCTAAAACTGTCAAAGGGTTTGACCGTTTCTTTTTAAATATACCTTAATATAGAATAAAACAGAAAGATAATTTACTCAGACAACCACGTCCTAAAGCCTGAGACATAAGAAGTCTAGGGTGCCGGATATCGAGGTTGTCTCAGCAATCTTTTGAAGTCGAAACGGGCATGCTTGCTTAAACCCTGACAGAAGACGACAAAGATGACGAATATTCTAAAAGTGTACAATTTTAAACGAACGTTTTAGTTGCAAGGTTGAAATTTGAGAAAAAGTTTGAAATGCATTAGTTTGGGGTGTATTAGGAAACGAAGGGGATAACTAGCACCTCCACCTGCAATTGGACGTGTTTTTCATTTGTGTAAAGCATGTATACTAAAATACAAATTTTGGAAATGGTTAATTCCACATAAAACATCACTTTTATCTAGGGCTTCAGATTCTTCAGATCTGATTCTTAAGCTTTATTCAAAATATACATTTAATTTGTCATGAATATTTCTTAAACATGTTGTAATGTAATCAAAAAGTTAGAACTATTTTGAAGAAAATAAAAAGGTCAATTTTTTCATGTAAAGGGCAGTTTGAGGTGAAAGGGATATTTTGAAAATGTTTCTGTCGCATCTCTGGAGAATTAAGTAATAATTATTATTAGTATTTAATTGACTTTTGGATTTCGAGTTACGCTGTTCATAGACAGGTGCACATACAGATACAGTTTACTTTTCTTTTTGGATTCAGGAAGTCCCAAAACATAAATTTCAGATGCAATATCGGATCGATTTTTTGGATCGAAGGTAATAACTTCCTGTATTAATTTTCATTTTAAATAAGTATAAAGGAACGTAATAGACAGTAATAGAAGGTGATTATGCCCTGAGAGTATCTACCAAATTTTCTAAGCATATTATATAAAAAACTAATTATGGAACTAATGTTGCATCTCCAGCATCACAATGACCACCTATAGGTACACTCCAAAGAACGTCAGCAGTTGTACCATCCCAAGGACTGCCTCCACGAAATCTCAGTAGCAACAATGTATGATGGACAGCTTGGTGACTATACTATCGAGGTCGTCTATCACGATGTTGCTCAAGCGAGTGATACAGTAAGGGGACTAAATAATTACGATCTTCTGTTTGGTGTACACCGGCCCAGATGAATCTATAGTAACCATCACAATAAGACAAAATAAATAAATAAGTGAACAGAGTTTAAAACCAATAACAATTTGGCAGTTGAAAATGTAGTTCAAATCGGTAGGAAAATGGAAGTAAAGAAGGTTAAGCAGTATTGAGAGCGACTTAAGTAACATAAAAACGCCGCTATCTTAGCAGTGAAAGATAACCGCAATGGAAAGTTTACGTAGAGTTGTTGCCCTCACTCTGCTTCAAACGACACAAAACTTGTGTGACTTGACCTTCAGACAAAATAAGAAAGATCACTGAGACATTTATTTAATGTCTGCAGTGAAATGTATTCGATGATCACAGTTAAATTATGAATTTTTAAAAATTGTTTGGTAAAATTCTGGAGTAAAATCTACAGATTGGCCTTATTAAAAGTTTTCTTTATGTTCTATTTTGCCAGTTTTAATTAACCTGCAAATGAACGCCTAAAATATTCGCGAACTGAAGCAAATTTTACAAAAATTGCGATGAAAACGGCTTCTCTTATTGTGCAAAGGCTTTTTAAGTACTACATTATTCGATCTTAATGCTATAAGCACGTTGCATTAGTAAAATCCTGCATAGTTCGTCTCTCTGGTGTAGGGATAGCGTGGCTTTCTCACATTCAAGACGTCCCGAGTTCGAATCTCAGCTAGGTTGAGTAACCCGTAAAGGCCTTTCAAAGGTTTTTACTTATCTTGAAAAAATTAATTTCAGATAATTTTCTTTGGAGTCCGGGGTTATTTTAAGCGTCCTTTCATTTATTTCATTTATTCATTTGTCCGATGTGACCTAAACTAAGAAAGGATGCTAGCTTAAGAAAAGAATGAAAAAAGAAGGAAAACAAACATGCATAAATGTTTCTTTCTAGCTTGAGTAGTAATATTGCCTTATGATTTCTTTTTATTTGAGTAAACAATGCAAAAAATTATATTTAGTCTAAAAGAGAAAACATTTGCAATGCATCCTGGCATTGTTGCATCTAGTAGTTAATATATTGTGACTTTGTGAGTTCGTAAAATTAAAAGTCTAATTTGCAGAAATTCAAAATGTTCTTTATTTCCGTAGAAATACACTCTGTTCAATCCTTAAGTAACAGAATTACGTCACATACACAATCACAATCTACCAGGGTCGATGACCACAGAAAAGAGCTTACTCAACTTCCACTGTTAACAACACTCCCGTTACAACATCTGTTTACGACTGACTCCTGGCGAGTCATCGCTACCTTAAATACCTAATTGATAACTCCAGACTGTTCTGTAACAACCAAGACATCCAATGTTCTGTCACCAGACGATACAAGAACCTTCCAAACGTGAAACCCTATCTGTGCCGGCAAGTTCTCTATCCCCGCGCTATCTTTATTTGTTCCGGCATACTCTTTATCTCCGGGTTGCCCGTCAGCTCCTTTGTGTGCACAAGCCGCATTATCGCGATCGGGTTCGCGACAATATTATTTCATGATAGATTTTAATACTTATGCAAAGTAAAAATGTAAATTTTCACTAATCGATGATGCCAACAGAAGTTTATAAATTTATCACTCATCCCAGGTATTAATGCGGGATGTTTATAAGCTTTACGTGAGAAAGTATTTCACTCTTGCTTAAATCAGTGAAAATTACTGGGAAAACTACGAACTAGAACTACTATTAAAGAATGGAAATTGAATTCAGAAGTTCTTGACTTAGTGCATATTTATGGTAAACTGTGAACAATTTTTGATAATCCTCTTGTTACTACAATCAAGAAAGCTTCTCTCCCTCACTGTGAAACCATGAAATCATTTTACAGGAAAATAAAGTGAAACATTATTTTCTCATTTTGGAATCTATTATAAATTTATGTCAGAATTGCACAAAACGACGTGAGTGATTCGTGTATATCGTTACTAGTAAAATTAATACATTTCGTGTCGTTAATGCCTAAAGATGCATTCATGGCAACATAAACATACATATTACACCCTAGTCACGTAGTAGGTGTTGTGATATAAGCATGGGCAGTGAATTATAATATCGAGGAATGGTTTGAAAAGACGAAATGAAGTCCTATATTTTTTTTCTTTGTAATTTACGTCCTCCTACGTTAAGTCATATCAGACGGTGAATGAATTGGGTGAAATGAGTCCAGGGTCCATGGAGCCTAGAGTTACCCGACATTTATCTTAAAGGATAAGGGAAACCCCGGAAAAACCTTATCCAGGTAACTCACCGTGACCGAGATTCGAACACGGGACCTCCTGAATGTGAGGTAGACACGCTACCATCTACGCTACCGACGCGGGCCATATATATTTTCTATTCCCTGTTGTGAATTTTATACACGTGTATTGCACAGCATTATTCACATGATCGTGTTTTAATTTAATAAATAATTATTATTAAAAATAATTTCTAAGTAACTTAACCATTGTCACTCCGGAGTTTCAGTAATTCTGCCAATTCAGTAGCTACAACTAATAAATAATTAAGTAAATGGTGTAACCCAGGAGACTTTGAGTCAATTGTTTCATGGGTGATGCCCTGACCAGTCGGGTCGCTTAAATAACAATAGTAAAGACTATAATAGAGGTTTTGGATTTTAAGAATGGAAGTCTAAGACTTCAATTTCATTGACCAGATATTGAAGAAGGGTTGAAAATTGGGTGTGCGTCATTGATTGCTTAAAAAATACCATGAGTACTAAATTTCTATTCATATTTAATTACAATTAATCAGATTTAATTAATTTGAAATAATATAAATTAACGTTTGAAATAATATAAATTATGCTTTGAGCATGCCATTCATATGTGGTAATGTGATATATATACATATATATACACATTAAGGTAGTTTTACTTCCCAACCTGGTGTATATTATAAGTTATTTAAGTCATCTATGGGTTTGCAGATATGTGTTTCCTTGGAGACAAATTCATTTGTTAGAATCACAAATCCTTTTTGTGTAAATATCATTGGCAAGACCTAGAAAATATAGTCGTGCAAAATTATAGTCCTCTCTTTGTACTTATATAACTTTTATAGACTAACAGTCATCAATTAGGCTTATACGAGTTTCTGTGCGAGTTACCGATAATTGCTCCCCATTGATCCTGTGGGTAAATCAAAACTCAACTTTAAAAGCCGGAAAGGGGTAGGCACATTTATCCGGATACTGCAATTGTTAGTTTGCCCTATTATTCCTAGCCTAAATCAGGTGCACAAATCGCTTAACCCTAATTTCTGTGAGGACAAAACGTGTACGATCTCCTGCTATCAGTTCACGAATATCCCATAATATATTTTAATGCACAATAATATAAATTACCTTCATCACTAATTTAATCGTGAGAAATATTGGCTTAAAACTGTTTTAATTAAGTAATGCGCAGCACGAAATGTGCAGGACACACAAATGACCAGCTTTTTTTTTTATCACGAGTTGATTTAATGAGAGAAAGAAAAGTGAGTACATCTGGTAAACATCAACACAGTAAAGGTTAAGTGAATCTATGGCAAGGTATATTTTCATAACCATTTATATTACAATATTAATATGTTGACGAACTTTGGTAAGAAAATGATAAAGTTATAAATCAGTCGTGATATATATGCCACTACGTATCATCAGATTTGTAATTATATTTTATTGACATTTATATTTAGTATGCATCCTAAATTATTTGGTATATTTTACCGCGTGAGAAATTGTTAGATTAAACTCTTATTGAATTTTTATTAAACCATTATTATTGTACCGAATATAGTTCTTATTTGTATGTTGGATTTTATTACAGACATTTTAAAGACGCATATATATATATATATATATATATATATATATATATATATATATGTGTGTGTGTGTGTGTGTGTGTCTGTGTGTGTGTGTTTTCTGTTTTGTGCATTAGTTAAAATATTAAATAGTTCAGTTAAAATAAATTCCATTAACCACAATGAAAAAGATGACTTAAGAAGATGACTTAAAAAGATGACTTAAAATCAAGAAATTCGTTCACAACAATGTCTTTGTCTTTGTGTAACAATCCGATAAACAAGGATGCAAGGAACGTTTCATATTATCTATCACATGAAAAATTATTAATCATGATTAAAAGTTAATATATTATCAACGGCTTCTCATCAAAATTTGTAGTTTCTGAGTGTAGGTCTGAAAATTTAACTCATTCACAAAAAAAAAAAAAAAAAAAAAAACTAACTGTAGATATTTGAATTCTCACAGGTACATTGTATTAATTGGCCAGGTCTGCAGAACAATTTTGTCTAGCTGTTATGATTTCCTACATAGGCAAAATTCAGTAAGAATTCAGAAGACAGCGGGTAGCGATTACAGAAAGTGCAGACTTAATTTGTTTTTTCAATATCTGAATGAATGCCATTGTAATTATAAATTTAGAATAATTTTCAGAAAGCAATGAATAAACATCACTTTGCACATAAAGTGCTGCTTTGGATATGGCAATTCCGGGAAATTTTGGTCAAAATGTCTGAGCATGAAGTCGATATTCGGTGGGTATTGGACATGTCGCTTCTAGCGGTTCATTTTAAATTATTTTTTCACAACTGGTAAGCCAATCATGTATTATCACAAAAATGGAGACCTCATTAAAACACGCATAAAATAATTAGCTTATGTCAGTCATTTCCAGGATATGCGTTGTTATAGATTTGAATTTTCAAATACGTCGTAATTTTTTTTCGTTTCTCGAGTCACACAAATAGCGGAATAGGTTCCAAGCCAGATAGAGGAACCCACGTTTTGAAGATCTGAATTTACCTTAAGTTTACTATAACCCTTTTGTACAAACCGTTATCTCTATTTATCTGGAATGGAGAGAAGAACATGTTTTAAAAACTACTCGTAAAAGAGCATATAGAGCAAAGTAAAGAAAAGATAACCATTTACTTTGTCCAATACGTTCTTCAGTAACCAACATGCAGGCTGCCTATTTGTTATGTTAATTGGAGTATATCTGATGCTTTTTAGTTTTTATACCAGAACATAGTAGATGAAGAAAGTGTTGTATTCCAACCAAAAATCGATATCACCTTTCATTGACAATGCCATTCTGAGTTTCCGGAATTGGAAAAAAAAAAAATCTAGGAAAAGGTCCACGTGTGCATGTGCGTGACAGCATAACTTCGAAATGAAAAGTTTGTTAAACAGAAAACTTGGTATTTCAGCGTCCTCCAAAGATGGGAAGGAAATCTCCTACGACAAGCTGCTCTTTACATGGAAATATTTTCCAAAATTTTGATTCGTTTCAAAAATAACTCTAGCGATTTTGCTTAATATATCATATGTTTAAGATATTTTTAGGTCAATGACATCTGTATCTTGAATTTTCTGAGGATAGCCTTTGATATCTTCTTTATTCTAGATGACTTTTGCATAAGTGGTAAACTGTAACGTATACCTAAACATATAAAAAAAATCTTAGTAGAAAAAAAAGAAAAAAAAAACAACAATAAAACAGAACAGGATAGACTTTGTTAAAGCACACAATTCGGGTCAAATATGTTTTTCTTCTCTTTTCTGTGGAGATAATCATGTTAAAACATTCCTTTTTATTGATTTGGATTTTCAAACTATTACACTTTTCTCAAACAGCGAGACGTCATTTCTTTCTTTATCTTCGGTCATGTAAAAAACTAGAATGTCGAAGCCATTACATGTCGACCAGCTATTAAAATATTTGACTATCGCTTCAGAATGCTGTAATCTTTATTCGCATTATACACACAAGCAAATATAAATAAAACTATTTTTATAAATGTTTATCTGGACTGACATGTACTAGATAGAAGAACAAGATCTTTTAAGAATAGCTTGTAGAAGAATGGTTATAGAAAATTTTGTGAATATAACACATTAAACATTTTTTAATACTTTCCTTTCTCGTAACGCAAACGCACCATTTATGTTGCCAAGCAACGTCTTGTTAAGGACCGAAGATGTTCGCAAAGGCACGTTCATGTTTTAGCCTTGTTACGTGCAGACAGAACGAAGTAAACAGGCGCTTCGTAGCGAATCGATAGCGCCCAAAATGGGCCTGACAATAAGCGCCTCCTTGCCCGCCTTACCCACGATGTGGTCATGTGCTCACCAACTGGGGAAAATACGTGTGACGAAATGTTTCACAAACACCCGCCATCTTACGAAACTGTCATAAAAACTTAACATGTTCTTCAGGCTTCAACGAAGGTGAGACTAAGGTGAGATATTTTAAACCGGAACAACAAGTGCTTGAAAAAATATAGAAAGCACGCTGTTTGCCAAATGCATATCTACACACACAAATATGTTTGTGCAGTCAAACATTATCAAACTTGCTGAAGCAATTTTAAACTTATCTTACGTTTTATGATGTTCTTTAAGAATAATCTAAAGAAAGATGTAAAAGTCGTAAACTAAAAATACCGATTCTCCCCATCAAATATGACTGTTTTGCCTCAGTATGTTTTGTTGCATTATTAAAAGATGTCATTAATCCTCGGCAGCTTAACTTTAGCCAGGTCTCAGGTTCAACAATTGTATGATTAAAATAAGAAGTATTAAATTCTTTAAGAAGAAATACATTATTCCAACGATTCTCTTGAAAAGACGCTGTTAATAAAATCCTACCAAAACTATTTTTAATTTTCACAGTACATTTCCATACTGCAACTGATTGCAGACACCCGTCGACTTTCTACCCTGAAAGAGACCATCACATGAGAAATGATAATGGAGATGAAATGGAGGGTCAGGAAATTCGGGGAATGTAATTAACTTACCCAACATTTGCCTAGCGACCCGGAAAACCCCTGAAAAAGCCAATGTAGGCCACGGAAATCGAACCCGGGCCTCCCAAATGAGGGCCACAGACGAAACTGCCTGAGCCATCCCGCTCGGTAACTAAGAGTTAAGTATATAACAAAATTAAAAACTCTTTATAACAAACCTCAATATCATAATCTTGAATCATGCGCTTAAATAAATGGAATACAGAGCCTTCTCTAATATGAGTCATGCTTCAAATAAACATTGAAGTTTATGCTATCTATATAAAGCACTACATACATAATGTTTTACTTATTTGTGTTTTTTGTGAGCTTAAATCAAGACTGCAAAGACCGCGAATGCCGGCGCTGACAAGTCCCATCCTCCTATACTGCAACCCACTTATGATGCCAGTTGTGGTCAGAGGTGAGAGATGCCGCGGCCACTTCTATGCCTTGGTCCGACATGGCTGTTGCGCTACGGGTGGAGGTTAAGAGACTGCATCAAACTGTCATTTTCATAGAAAATAGCAGGATAGCTGGAGATATAAGAAGCATTAGAATTTCGGTTTTATTATGTTAAAGAAAGGAGAAAGAATAAAGTGTCCTCACGTGTACTAAATATCGGCGGTCGTAGCTGCCTTTTGCTTTCTTTCTCCTGTACTTTTATCTGACAAGAAGTTTCGCGGATTGTACGTCGGTAAGATTAATATAGATATTACACCGCCAATTCCTGCAATCATCTGTAACCGAACGAGGTCACAGATGTTCCTATTACGATACCAATACAGCTGCACCTGTTAAAGGAGGAATAGAATGGCCATTGCTATTATTTATTATTATAACAGTGAGTATTATCATTATTATTATTATTATTATTGTTATTATTATTATTATTATTATTATTATTATTATTATTATTATTATTATTATTATTATTATTATTATTATTATTATTATTATTATTATTATTATTATTATTATTATTATTATTATTATTATTATTATTATTATTATTATTATTATTATTATTATTATTATTATTATTATTATTATTATTATTATTATTATTATTATTATTATTATTATTATTATTATTATTATTATTATTATTATTATTATTATTATTATTATTATTATTATTATTATTATTATTATTATTATTATTATTATTATTATTATTATTATTATTATTATTATTATTATTATTATTATTATTATTATTATTATTATTATTATTATTATTATTATTATTATTATTATTATTATTATTATTATTATTATTATTATTATTATTATTATTATTATTATTATTATTATTATTATTAATTCCCCCGTATATGATATAAGGAATGCGGATGTTTTAAAACGTTAGGAGAGTTTTGGCCAATTTTGTAAGCAAGAAAACTTGGGAGGGACCTTTAATTAGTTAACATACTTATAGTGCAAGCGACACACCTCAAGAATTAAGAAGATTTTTAAGAATACAACAAAAAGAATGGAGAGAGAGGAAAGAGAATGGATGATGAGAGAGTAACAGAAAATGAAACTCTATGGAACCTCAGCTCATTTGAGCATCATTTCACCAATTCCATTCATCGTCCGATATGACTTAACGTTAATGTTGGAGGACGTAAATAAAAAAAAAAAATAAAGATCGGAAGAAGGCGCCAGTAATTTAAGGAGTGACCGTGATGGAAGAGAGGTATGGAGATTGCGAAAATAAACCATGTGGTGAAGAAAACGTACCGTAGACCACTTGTTGGTGGTTTTACAGGGAGTGTTTAAGTGAATTAGTGTTTTTTTTTTTAATTTTAAAAAGAGTTGAGATTTTAAATAAAATGTATTGTTTTTCGTTTCTTTTTAGTGGAAAGTATTTTTTTTTTCTTTTTCAATTTTGATTTAAAATAAGTTCAATGCTAATGAAATATGTTATATTATGAAAGAAAGAAGTACTCAAATGATTTAAAATTAAATTAATAGACTTAGTTAATTTAAAATGATATTTATATAATAATTTAAGGAAAAAGTGATGAAGAGAAATAATAAAATCAATTTATTATACTAGTATAAAACTATATATGTTAATACAATTAAAGAATAGAGAAATACGAGACTATGGCAAATTAATCTAAAATTATACTTATTTAGAATAAATTAAAGATTAGTATCATTTAATAAACTTAAATTTAAAGTGTAGTGCTGGATGCTAGTACTCTTTGTATTAAAAAAATGTGTTTGCAAATTATTGTTATTTATAGCTTTTAAGAGGCAGCCGGATTCGGGTTGTAAGTGCTGGATGATGGTACTTTTAAGATAGGAATTTATATTTTTCTTTATTATTCTTTAATATTATCTTTGATGACATTTTAATTAATTAATTTTCCTTTATTTTTTAATTGTAGTAGTAGTAGTAGTAGTAGTAGTAGTAGTAGTAGTAGTAGTAGTAGTAGTAGTAGTAGTAGTAGTAGTAGTAGTAGTAGTAGTAGTAGTAGTAGTAGTAGTAGTAGTAGTAGTAGTAGTATCTGTAAAAATGGATGTATATTGATGTATGTATTTTTTTAAATTTTATGAATAAATATATAAATGTGAATAATATACTTCGTTGTAGATACTAGATGAGGGGTACGATATTAAGATTTAAATTGATTTTAATTATTAATTATCAAATTTCCTCTAAAAGAAACAAACAAAAACAAAATGTAAATAATTTTGGAAGAAAATAACGTGCTAATATTTGGAGATTGGGAGAAAAGGTCAGGTTTGTCATGCCCGGATTAGAACGACTAATGTATCCCCTTTGCTGCTTGCAGTCTTCTCTAAGGTTTATCTTCTGAGTTTGGCTTTTACACACTTCCTCTGCGAAAGAGTGGGTGGATGAATGTGGGCCCGTCGACAGCAAGGTCATTTGGATCCGTTTGCGAAAGAAAAATTCGTCTTTAGTATATATACAGCTTTATAATATATATTATAAAGCTGTAATCGAAACTCTAAACGTTCACAAAATACAAGCAAAATTGTTCTTTAGTTTTCGAAAGCTGATGTCAGCGTCAAAAACACGGTGTCCTAAAGCAAAATTCCTTTTATAAGATCCTTTGTAAAATCAGATCATGTTTTATTTGTCCTCTGATATGAGCAGTTTGAACACTGAACTTAGAGCACCGGTAATTACCATACATTTTGATAAATTAGTATAGTAAAGTGCCATCGTTTTATGGACCGGCAATAGACCGTGTGTGTGTGCGTGTCAGAGAATCATGCGTATACTCGGTCCGTAGTTTTGGTGTAACATGATGGCATTGCATTTATACATTTTCCAGCCTTGCTGTTACTTATGCGAAATATGTATATTCTCGTTAAAATGACAACGCGGGCGGAAAATTCTGAGCTTAATGTTCTTGATAGTTGTTCTAATGTACTTCTAATATTCTTCTGTTTTCTACAGAACTTGATAGTTTTAATAGCTTGTATGTTAAAAGGTCTCAAAATATGAATTTACTCACAAAGTTAATTATGAATAACCGTGGATTTAAAGAAATAAGAAACAAAACATGATTTTAACTGATGTAAATTGGTCGAACAGGTTTCAACCCATGTCCACTGCAGATACAAAGCTTTCTGAACAAGAAAAGTGAATACATATTATACGGGCTACGTTTGTGGAACTAATCTATGAATGAGAATTTTTTACAACGCCATAAACGTACATTAAGTTAGTTTTATATTAGAATTTGTCAGGTGTATTTAGTTTTCTAACACCAAGCAGCAAATTGTAGATTTGTTGTAGTTTCGTTTAGTAGACTATATAACCAAGTGTTAACGTTTTTGATTACAGATTTTAAAAGCAGAACTAGATGTCTGACAACTACGCAAAATATATTTTAGAGTCTCTATGATGTTAGATACAAAAATAAATAGCAGCATAAAGAGAAAGTTATCTAAAACAGGAGAATTAATTTATTAATCTTTACAGATTTTTTTAGAGAAATTGCGCACTTATATTCCAACTTTAAATTACACAGATGAAAGTAGTAAAACAGAATACCATTCGGTGCCCACTATCGCCCTGCATAATTACCGACTCAGTATTATAGACATTAAATGTTAAATGGATTCTATGTCTAATATCCAAATATACAGTAACAAGTTTTTTTATGGCTATGTATCTCGGTTAATCCCAACACACTTCTCTCTCCCCTCCCCCTAACTCTCTGACTCACACGCACAAATGCGCTTATACACATATGCACATACGTGCACATATGCATACACACACGTGTCATACTTGCATGCAAACCTCGTATTTGCATTATTTAATTACAGAAAAAATAGAGAGATTAATTAGCAGTTCATGTAGTCGTATTCATATAAACTTATATTTCTATAATACTAATATTAAAAATAGGATAATATTGTAGTGGTGGAAACTGCCTCTTTATGGAGCACCTGCCGAAAGGATTGCCAAAAATAGTTACTAAGCAACTACTGAAATGAAGTGATCCCAATCTAAATTTCTCTTGACCTGTAGAGATCTAAAACGACCTCTCGCCCGCCTCGGTAGCGTGGTGGTGGCATGTCTGCCTCACATTCAAGAGGTCCCGAGTTCGAATCTCGGTCAGGGTGAGTTACCTGGATAAGGTTGTTTTTCCCTTATCCAGAAAGACGAATGTTGGGTAACTCTAAGCTCTATGGACCCCGGGCTCATTCGAGCATCATTTCACCCATTCCATTCATCGTCCGATATGACTTAACGTTGGAGGACGTAAATTACAAAAAAAAAAAAAAAAAAAAAAAAAAAAAAAAAAAAAAAGACCTCTTATGATTTGGGTTTACAGTAAATATGATCTTAAGTTAAAAAATATATATTATTTAAGGTGAAAGTAAAAATGTTAATTTATTCTGATACATCGCTATACTTAAACATTAGTTGTGGATATAAGTAACTGTACGTCTCTCATGCATCATATTTTCTTTTTGCTTATAAAATGAAAAGTGGAAGAAAATGCTGCAAACTGGGAAAAACAGATTTCAGTCTCACTTAACAATCTCTTAACTTTGCAACAATTAAATAACTTCTTCGGACGACGACATGCGTTGCTATAACCACTTCTCTTCCTTGTCCCTTTTATAATAATTATTTGTTTTACAAATATATTATTACATACAACCCTTTCGTAACTGTGTTTAATTTTTATTAGCATAATTAGCATATAATAACAGATGTTCTTACTTGGATATTTACTAAGACATAAAAGCGCACAAATTTTCTCTAGTAATTACTATAAAACAACTGTGCGGTAATACTAGCCTTAGCTAAATGTTTTAGCGTAAACGCTGGCTTTTCAGTTTTAAAGTCATTATTATCATGGTTCTATTTTGAACTAGTACTGAAACAAAATCACATATAATATAAAAATGCAGCTTTATTTAATATAAGGATATGGGTAATTCACAAATAAAATAATTCACTCGTAAACTGATTTGAGAGAATTAATTAAATCAACGACAAAGGTATGCCCTTTGTTGGACTGTTTGTCACATAGGGAGAGACGCAAGTTAAACTAAGTCACTCTTGTTCAATAGATCGCCATTGCTAGAGGTCGGGTATTTGGGAGTTGCTTTATCTATCCTTGCGAATAATTCGAAATATTGAATTGAAAGTAGCTTTTAAAATAGTATTTTAATTTGTTTTAATTCAATCTATACACCAAGATGTAGATATAAGTTGTTTAGGGTAAAAAAGAATAAAAATCGTGTATTTTGCGAAGTCTTGGCTATGCTTAAAATAAGTGGTAATATTTCACTTTTGCAATTTTTAAAGATTGAGATGAATGGCATAACAGAGCTAGCGAAAACACAACTGGCGCGACTGAGATTGCGTGCAACACACATCACATGCTCTTCCGCTATCTGGTTGGTGGAGAAAGATTTGAATTCCATCTAAAAATTTATATCAAATTTCACTGAATATACATGTTTTAAGGAGTCATTACCAAGAAATATTTTAGTAGAAAGGTGCACGTAAGGTTTTGTGTGTAAAGCATTGTAAAATGAAAACCTTAGATAAAAATAAAATTTCGCAATCAGCCTATCTCAAACCATCCTTTACGTAGAAAATTGTCGTTATATTTGTTTTTCTCACAAACTGGTCAAATACCTACCAAAGATTTAAAACATTTGAATAAAATTAAAATGTGCATTTTTAGTTTTCCCGGAAGAACATATGCAATACACATTTATTGGAATAAATTTTGTATGGTTTTGTATAATTGGCAAACTATGAGGTATATAAAATGCTACTATGTAGAAATCGCATTATTTGCCAGATATCCATTGTTGTTTTGAACGTTTCAATACGTGTCATTCTTTGAGGTACAGTGGCAATGCAGTTGTTTTTCGCTGTCATGGAAAAATATGGAGCTTCAAGGTCACCATGTACATCATAAGCATTTTTTGCAAGCGTTTATTTCAATTTATGTGCAATAGATGTGTAAGAATAGATTGTTGAAGTTCTTTAGAATTAAGCAATGGTGGGTAGAGAAAGAAATGTGAATGCAATATTTAGACATGTCTTTATTTGTCTTTTTTTTAAAGAAAGTTTGTTATGCATTTATAAGATACATTTTCTAATCCGTGCTAAGTTTGTAAGTGACTCGAGTTTGGGCAAGAATTGGCCGGCCGTTTATTACCGTTTACGTTTGCGGAAGGATTACACAATTCTGGAAGCCGTTTATTCTTTGTGCTAGAGATTCTGATAATCTCTTCTCGCTTATGAAGAGCGTAGAGTTGGTGATCACTGATCAGGATGTGAGTTTTTCGTTTTTACTTTCTTCCGCGTTATTTTAAAGAGGCGGTTGAATACCAAATTTAAAAAATTAAAACATTATTTTCATCAACACCTATAGAGGGTAGATATAAATTGATATACTTTAATACCGCAATTTATCTTAAAATAATCATTATGATAATCGTTCATGCTTTATTTACACTTTATTCTTGGTTTATGTGATTTAAATGTTGTTCAGATTTGTTAAGTTACCCATGTAATCACTAAAAATGATTTTCAGTACGTCTTTATTAGCATCACTGATTCCAAAAACTTTTAAATAAAATTATCGAAGATAACGGGACATTCAACAGGATATTACCGTGAGTTAACGTATTACAACATGTATGTTTAGTACTGACTCCAATATCAGTCAAAATAATCAATTACTTCGAGAAAAAAAAATAATCCGAAAATATTAGCCAAGCATTTAGTAACTCAATTCCTTACTCATAGAAATTCCATCTTAATGATAAAAAAATGCCTCATTTTCTTTAGTAGTAGTCTAAATATTTAATTGCACACACTTTGTGGTAGTTAGTTTTTTTTCAACAACTTAGATAAGTTTTAATTACAACTTCCGCGAGTATGGAATTAGTTTATTGTTTTTAAATTTGATATTTGCAAACATGATAAAGATTTGAATTATTGGACACCCCTACAAATCGGTATTCTTTAATTAGGCACCTTTTCAGGGGCTGAAAAAGATGTGTTATAATAAAGATATTGGGATGTACAATGTGACATTGAAACTAAACTGGTTACGAACTCAGGAACGCAGGTGGCCACGCCCCGTTCACGTGGCTACCGAGGTAGCTGAGGTGACTCACCCTCCTTCCGTCGGCTGTCGCTGTGGTAGACGTGGCGGACCTGGCAATGGGGCTCGCGCCTGCCGCCAAGCCGCCCCCGCCGCCCCCGCTTGAACTCAGTGCCGCTGCAGACGATGCGGCAACAGTCGCGGTCTTGCTCGGGGCGCCGCACTTCTTCACCACGATGTCCAGCGACGTCGCTGGCTTGCCGTTGTTGCTGGCGCCCGCACTGTTCTTGGTCTTGGTACCCGCACTCGTAGCCAACCTCGCCGTCATAGCGTTCTCACAACAGTGCCCTTATAACTGCGTTTAACAGCAGCCTTCAGCTGTTTCCCGCATTTCGATCTTCAATTGTAGTTTTGTTTTTAACTCACTTGCTTTCTTTCAAACGGTCACTTGAGATTGTTTTAATTAATAACAGTTGCTATACGAACACAGGAAATAGCAATTTTATATGTTTACTTCACTTACAGAGCGGAATAAAACATTTTGAAAACCTTTTAACTCGTCGTAAACATTGTTATACGGATTACAGCGCAAGCAGTGAACTGTTGTCAAAGTTCCCACGGACTGCCTCGCGTGGCAAGAATGCGGCGATGTTTACCGTAGGCTTGTCGACGTCAGCTGGTCATGTGACGGTCGTTTATTGCCGTAATGACGTAAACGGGTAAGGAGGAGCGTGGCACCGATCAGGTGTCAACGTAGATAAGGCGCGACACACGCGTGCGAGTTTAAAAATATGAAAGCCTTTGCTTTTTCATACACCTGCACCTTAGAATAGCACTCTCCTCTATTTCAAGATCCTCTATAGTAGCTCTGTTTTGGCAGCGCTCATTTCAAATATCGAGCGGCACTTGTTTCGTATATTATTTTTTTTTTTTCTTTTACAAACTTAGGCAATGATAAGTTCATTAAAGTAGAAGAAAGCTTTGTGTGTAAGCTTTATTTTAAGTTGCACCAGATATTGTTAACTACGAAGCAGATTTCCATCAATACGAACACGATACGTAAAGTACTTGTGGTGCTAGGCGACGTTAGAACGTGCCGCCTGTGTAGCAGTCGATGGCTCGTGCCGTACTGAGGCTTCAGCTCGTTACAGCAGACCAGCATGTCGCCCGTTCCCCGCTCACCACTCTCATCTCTACAGTGGCGGTATCTGCCGCACTACCCGGGCAGAGATAGCCGTACCATTTTGGAAAATATCTGCCTCCATTCCTCACTTCCAGTTCAACTTACGTTATAAAGTCCATATTAGAATTACCTATTATTTCAAAATTTCTTAGCAAAAAGTAAACTTAAAAAATTCTCATGTTTAATATCTCCACTTCGTTTTTTGCGAATGATTTTAAGTACTTCTTTCACGCGTGTAAAAGGAGGCACTATAGCCCAAAATCAAGATGGTGACTTTTGCTTTCATGAATTGCAAGTAAACGCCAACATTTAATTATTTGGCAACTCATAACCTTAGTGAGCCACTGGAGTCATTAAGTTTTAACACAGAAGCTGAGATTTTAAAAACTGCTCAACACAGTTTTGTAGACTTTTAATAAGCGCACCGTAACCGGAAAGTGATCGTTAAATCAAAACATAAACAGCGAAATATGCCAAATATGGTGATTCCAAAAAATATACTTTTCGGTTTAATTCTAGCGACAAACTTAACGAAGAAAAATTCTAATTTTTAATACGTAGAAAAAAAAAAAGCAAACGATATTACAATATTTGTCATGTTATTAATACTATGATGTTTTATTAAATTACATTTATTTTTCAAAATTTTCACTTAAAATTTCTTTACGTCCGTTATTTGTTGTAGTTCTGAAATAGCTGAGATAATGAGTTTTGATCTGGTGAAAGGAAAAGGATAGGAATCAGAAAATTTGTTTTTGAAGTTTCACTTTAACACGTCGGCTCCTACTTCACAATCTTAGTTTTACGACGCTTTAAATGAAATATTGGTGAGAGTGTGGATGTCAATGCTGTCTAAATGCACATAGAAAATAAATAATTTTGTAAATACAGCATAAGTTGAAATTTGTTACAATTTTCAGTACATTATACTAATAACAAATTGACATAATAGGTGAAATACAATATGATTAATTCTTATCGTTCGTTTAAATGAGATTTCACTGTCTTAATTGACTTGTTATGATTATTTAAAAGCGTGTATGCCATCATATTAACTGCAACAGTACGCTCAAAATGTATTGAAGGTGCCCACTGAGAGAAGTAGGATCTGTTTTCCCAATCTAATTGTGATTAGAAAACAGAGCAACTTACAAGACAAGGTAACCTTTCATGTGTTGCTCATTAAGTTGCCTCCATTAATGGGTAATAAGTAGACAAATCAGTAAGGAAAGCAATTAAATTGTATTATATATTATAAATATGACACCTCTTTAAGTCTGTCCTGCAGCTCTAACAATTAACTTAGCCGTTTTAAGACAGTTTATTTGTTTCTTATAGATTAACTCAACTAGAGGTATATTTTTATTTTTACCTCTAAAAGCATACATCTCACATTGAAAGCATAATTGAGAAATAATAATGAAATGGAATGAAAGGAAATGATGAAAAGAAATCTTGGTATGAAGGTAAGTACGCCAGCATTCGCTTAAGTAACAAAGGGACACTGCGAAAAACCCAAGTCAGAATGCGCAGTCGACGGGATCGAATCCGTGACCTCTTGAATGTACACGTTATTCCGGGCGCTGCCTCTTTCGGTAAGAGCGTATCTAACACGAAAGTTAAATTTCGCATTGATATTTGGTATTTACCTACATACGTAAGTTGCACATCTTTCAGGAATTTGACGCCAAGATTTTCAGCAAAATCTGCCAACAATTTTATGAAATACGTTATGCGTCTTTAACTAATAAATTATATATGATGAATTTGCAGTGAATAGCTCAGAAGGTCCTCTTCAATCTCAAGTTATTTTCCATAGTTCTGTACAGCTGTTGAACTATAAAAATTACACTAAAATTTGCCTTAAATCCATATACCCACTAACGAATAATTTATGTCAGGTATTTTATGACAACTACTTTCCAGACCTTTTTTTTTCTATTTGCTTGAATTTCAAATACTCGCATAAGTACATTCTGAGAAAGTACGTCATTATTCATTTGTTACTCTGTATGATAGATCATGTAAAATGCTGCATTTTAAACGGAATATATAGCGAAAGGATTTTAAAAATTGTGCTTATCGCCTAAGCCTCTTCTGTCCGCGAGTTAAATTTAACGTTTAACTTAATTAACGTGAAGTGGACAGAAAAATAAATTGTAATTTTAGTGTGTATAAGATATAGAATAGCAAGTAAGAGCGGGAGGGGGGGCATCATATGAAAAGTCAGATGTTTACTTTCGTTGCCTCTGGCTTACTTTATTATTTGAAGGAAATGTTATAGATTGATATCGAGAGTCAACCAGAAAATAACCTGCTGAGAACCGATGCATTCCAAAAAAAAAAAAAAAAAAAAAAAAAAAAAAAAACCTTAAGAAACGGTGCATAACTTAAAGACGAACTTAAAGACGATTAATATATTAATTATCAAGCTAAGTATTATTTAGTTATCCAACTGTTCACCGACCTACAGACAGTCAAACCTAAGCACTGGCACGCAGACCTTAGTCTGTATATGTTGTTTTGAATCGAGAGACCGGTGAAATATCTAAGTCAAGTTTTAGGAGTTCTACTTACTAGGGCTTCTGCCTTAATAGGTATTTTCAAAGTGACAGGAAATAGCTTACACGAGAATTGTAACTGATGTGATTATTAAGTTTTTTGTGTCACATGTCATAATATAAACAGTACAAAACACATCGTTTGGAACATTTTATCTTTGGAAAATAAAAGGGAGAAGAAGAATATGACAAAATGGATGGGCGTGGCAAATCAGACATAAGAGCAGAAGCATGAAAATGGTCGCGTGACTCCTTTTCTTAAGATTCTTGGTCAAAATGATTTCAGTCAGCAAGAAAACAAAACTAGTACTTTCATATTAGGACTAATATGTCTCAGAATCTTATACCGATAATCGTGTAAACCTTACTATTTGTAGAATTATTGTTACTGATAATTGCCTATTTTGAAACAAACGCCACTGTTGTTGAAGTTTTAATGCTTAGACCTAAGTATCAACGGACATCAAGTTCTGGTCATGTTGGAATTCCATTTAGAGCAGTCTAAATACGAGAGACTTTCTGTCTCAGCATACTAAGAAGCCAGCTGAAGGGAAATATTTATTTTAACACATTCATCTTATAAAGCAACACATTTAGTCGAACTGTGTAAAATAATGTCTCAAAATCCACCTCATGCCATGTGCATCTTTGTCCACCCAAACATTTCTACATGTCTAGAAACATTAATTAATCTCTGGGAGCCAAATGACTGATGGAGGAGGCACTTTGGAGGTGGAAGTCAGTTTGCAGCAGTAAGCCCTGATATGTATAAATGTACAATGTTGCCATGAGAGAAAAACCCTGTTTTTGTAAGGGTAGGCGTCAGCATCCTGCATTTGGTCCATGGAAGTGTTTCTGCCCTTCTGCAGGTACTAATGGACTGCAGCCATGATTTTTCTTGTAGCTGGAAGCTTTCACTTTATTCTATGCAGCTCAGTTTCACCCTTTGTCTGTTCCTTCGTTTTAGGCCTTTAAAGTGTTATGAAACGTCGGAGAAAACACTGAAGGTGCGTTAGATCAAATTTGAACACTCATTATAAATGTTCACTAGAGTGCCTTTTTGTTGTTAACACACGCGAAAATCGTTCACATACCCAAAATTTCCTGTAAAATGTAGTGAACTACACTTTCTAAAGTCTTTGCTAATTTGCCAGCTGGATTACCTTTAATCGTAGATAAATCAGTACTCCATTTTTCAATTTATGTCACAGTGTCATCAGTCGTAGCACCTGCCATGGCCGACTCCATTTAGGATAAGCAAATTAAAAGTGATCCACTTAAAAAGAGAAAAATAAAAAGACTGTCATATTGGAAAATTCAAATATCTGATAACATATTTAAAGTTGCTGGTATCACAGTAGGAAATACTTAACATACAGTGTGTGTTTTAACGAGGTCTAATTTACCTAGTTATTTTCGTTGATAGATTATCAAATGTGTACAATATTGGTAAATTCCTTCAGAATGAAGAGGACTGCACAGCCTGTTCCCAGAAACTTAAGATATATATTTCATTAGTACACAAATAAGTTGCATTTAAATTTAAGTCATTTGAATTTTTTTTATAAACTGTTAAAATAACCTTCCAAACGATAATCTGATATGAGGAAAGCCTTTAAAATGTTTCGTGTCGTAGCCTTAACTTAACTATAAAGTAGGTATTTATCCATTTTTTTAGTTGCACTGTTTACTGATATACACGCACGCACACACACAGCACATGTAAATGCACACGCACACACGCTCGCATACAGATACTTACCTAGAAATATATTTTTAATTCAAGAAACCTAAATAGGTACGTTTATTTCTGGCGAAATCGAACGTTTGAGTAGAATACAACAGAGGATACAACTACTTCTAGCCTATTACAGGTAGATAAAGTTAACAAGAAACGTTCTTAAAAATTTATTAAATACTTTTGTATACAAATGTGTAACGAAGTCAGAAAATATGCTAAGAACAACATTTTATAAAAATTATTTTCACGAAGTTGTGATTTATTTACGTTATGTAACGTTGAATTTTAATCGTTTCTAACATTAACCACACTCGCAGAGAGTAGAAGGATTCTAATTAAAGAAACATTCCCTCGTTACATCTGAAAATTGAACTTGAGAACTTCTGATTTAGAACAGAACTATGACCACTTGATCCCAGTGGCTATCACTGCAGCTTCCATAACTCAGTGCTCCAACTCCAAATGTTTGTAACAATCTGTTGTGAGCATCAGAAATGTAATCTGCCAGGAGGAAATAAAGAAGTTGTGTTCTGGAGGAGACTAAAGAGAAAGTTTACTGACGCGTTTATGAAGACTAAACGCTAAAATTGTTTTATTTCTTTTCATTTATTTAATTTAAAGGAAAATTTTACGAAAACCTCTAACTCTAGTCCCTAAGTTTCTCGGATGTAACAAGACAGAGTACAAAAAGAGCATTGAAAAAGTACAAAATATTCAAATATAGGTTAAAACTTCCTTTATCTCAACCGTCACTTAGAATTACTGATAATTATAATGCACTAATAAAGAATAACAGAAACCATTTCTGGATATGTAAAGAAAGCATCAGGATTGTTGGAAGATATGTTAGATCGTCATTGTGATAATCAAATAAACTCACACGGCTGCAAAGTGAGCATCAAGACAAAGCCATAATGCCAATAATTTGAGTAAGTTTTATCTATCATTTTTACCCACATTAGCTGATGAACTTGTGCAACTTCTGTATATTCAAAGTTCAATCATTTCTTTCGTTTAGAAATTCATTATTTCTCAAAGAACAAATTCAAACATAGTTCAAAACAGCTGATGCCACTAACTCACTATGTGACATTTCTTATTCCTTAATTGTGATTTTTCGGAAAGAATGAATGAATAAATGTATGATTAGAAACTTGGAATGGTAGGTTACCGTCCAAGTATATTTAGGAACTTACCCGACGGCAGTACATTATTAGGGCTGGGGAAAGCATAGAAAAAGCAGAGGATCGAGGACGATACTGCCAGGAATAGAACCTGAGACCTCCCGCCTAGAGACGCTCTGGGTTCTGGGTTTATTTGCGGCATATGTCTTAAAATGTTTTGTGTTTTAAAACGCCTACTCAAGGGATCGAAAACCATCATTCCTACTAGTCTACAGGAGATATGTGTTTTATATATTGAAAACCTAATACAAGAATTGTTTGCTTTTTCAACATTGAAAATTGTTCATAAAATAATAATGATGATGATAATAATAATAAATATAATAATAGTAATAATAATAATAATAATAATAATAATAATAATAATAATAATAATAATAATAATAATAATAATAATAATAATAATAATAATAATAATAATAATAATAATAATAATAATAATAATAATAATAATAATAATAACAATAACAATAATAATAATAATAATAATAATAATAATAATAATAATAATAATAATAATAATAATAATAATAAGAACAATAATAATAATAATAATAATAATAATAATAATAATAATAATAATAATAATAATAATAATAATAATAATAATAATAATAATAATAATAATAATAATAATAATAATAATAATAATAATAATAATAATAATAATAATAATAATAATAATAATAATAATAATAATAATAATAATAATAATAATAATAATAATAATAATAATAATAATAATAATAATAATAATAATAATAATAATAATAATAATAATAATAATAATAATAATAATAATAATAATAATAATAATAATAATAATAATAATAATAATAATAATAATAATAATAATAATAATAATAATAATAATAATAATAATAATAATAATAATAATAATAATAATAATAATAATAATAATAATAATAATAATAATAATAATAATAATAATAATAATAATAATAATAATAATAATAATAATAATAATAATAATAATAATAATATTAATAATAATAATAATAATAATAATAATAATAATAATAATAATAATAATAATAATAATAATAATAATAATAATAATAATAATAATAATAATAATAATAATAATAATAATAATAATAATAATAATAATAATAATAATAATAATAATAATAATAATAATAATAATAATAATAATAATAATAATAATAATAATAATAATAATAATAATAATAATAATAATAATAATAATAATAATAATAATAATAATAATAATAATAATAATAATAATAATAATAATAATAATAATAATAATAATAATAATGGTTTGTTAAAGCACATAATTTATGTCAAGGAAAATTATCTGTAGCGTTAACCAATTCTAGGATATTGTTTCTTATAGTTTAATTTTCATATATTTATTCTTATGTTCTCTGCTTTCTACCTGCAGGTTAGTAGATGAAGTATTGCATTCGAAACAAAAATTCCACATGTAGATTATGGGTCTTTTAAACTCCACTTATTCTGCAAAAGCATTGCTGTGTGTCTGCCTTTCTGTCTGTATGTCAGTGAACAGCATAACTCTAAAAATGAAATGCCGCTTAAATTGAAAAATCAGTATATAATTTCACCATCTTCGAAGCATTCCAGGCGATTTCCACAAAAATGTCACCACTCCAAAATATTACAAGGAAGTTAAATGGGAACTATTTTTATATAATCTTTATGTTCTCAAAATTGACTTTAAGTGTTTTAATTAGAGTACCACAAATGTAAGACGTTTGTATAGTAAACAAAACGTACTCGTATAGTCCTTGAATTAACGGCAAAGTCCTGCTTACATATTCTGAATGACATTTGTATCGTTGATAAAGCGCAACAGATAGACAATCCTGCTAAACAAAAACTGCAGGACTGGTTAAAGCGTACAATTTATGTCCAATACATGTTAGCGGCGTTAATACTCTTTATCATTTGAATTTTGAAAAACTTATACTTCTTTCAAGTGGTAAATCGCTACTCTTTTTTCTCACAGTCACACAAAGAGAATGAAATTTCAAGTCACCACAATATGACCCACTTTAGCCGTCTGTATCTTACTTATACCCACAAATAAATATTAAATGTCAAATACAATTTTATATTGATAAACAAGAAGTAGAAAGAAGAATAAGTTCCATGAGAATATACTAGGAGAGTTAGTAGAGGACGTTATGTGAATGCAGCACATACGTTTTTTTTTTTTTTTTTTCAAATGATAAGTAGTTATTCTCTCTGTGTTGTGATCATGCAAGGAGAAGAAATTTCAAAGCAGCCACATAGTCATCCGCTGTTAAAATTCTGGTTAACGCTTAAGGGAACTGGGAAGTGTATACGTTCAAAAACGGTGCTGTTGATATATTAACGTTAAAACATTCTCCATTCTCTTCCATACTAGACAATGACTACTTTATTATGTTTAAGGATAATTAGCTATGAAAAAAATAATTAAATAAGCAGGTGCTTCTTTAAATTACACATGTGCCACGTCTCTTTCTTTAAAATAGAATATATCTGCCAATTTTTCAGATATATTTTTGGGAAGAATTTTGTTTTATTTGTTAGATGTCTGAAAAGAGTGAAGAAAAGGCTTCAAAGAAGCTAAGACAAACCTCAAGCTGCAAATTAAAATGATTAAAGAGCTGGAATATTTTGAAATGATAAAATCAACAAGACGATTTCTTTAAACAAATATTATTAAAACTTTCATTGGTTATTTAGGAACCATTTTCACAAAAACTATAAGAGATAAAACATTGAGATTTGGCACCATTATTCTTGATATTATACAGTACATATGCCACAACTTTTACACTTTTAAAATTAATGCTTGAGGTACTCTGCGATGCTTTGAGAGAATAAAACAATACAGAACTTTCAAGTATTGTATTTATAAAATATAACAGCTAATAACAGATGAACTGTTTTACACTGGAGGCACACTTCTTCCAAATCCTGTCAATTTTGAAACATAAAAGCCACATGTATAGTCTCATAACGATATATTTATAACTTTTGAGAAAATGGTACCTAAAGTGGCCCAGATTTTTATGCTTAAAAATTAATATACGGGGACTGTTCAATAAAGAGTGATAACACTTTTCTTTTACAACGTACCTTTACTCATCCTAAAAATTTTGATTGCCCTTCTCAAAATATTCTCCCCTAAATGCGAGGCACTTGTCCCAGCGTTTCTGCCAGTCTTCAAAGACATGCCGGAAAACATTTTTGAAAATCCTTCAAAATCGCCTCCACAGCCTTCACCACTGCTGCTGATGATGGATAATGCCTCCCTCGAAGGCGTTTCTTCACGTTAGGGAATAGAAAAAAGTCAAAAGGGGCTAAATCCGGACTGTAGGGAGGGTGAGGGATGCACTTCACGTTGATTTTTGCAAGATATTCAGCAACAACATTGGCAATATGCGGCCGCGGATTATCGTGGTGCAGCATCCAGCCTGCCTCACGGAAATGTGGTCTTTAGCGCCTGATATGAACTTGCAATGTTTTCAGGACACCCCTGTAGTACTGTCCAGTTACTGATGTATATGTAGGTACAACATGCTGATAAACCCTTCCATGAATATCAAAGAATGAGATGACCATAACTTTGCCAGCAGAAGCAACCACTTTTGCTATTTTGGAAGCTGGTGATGAAGGAGATTTCCACACTGAGCTTTGCTGTTTGCTCTCAGGATCAAAATGATGTAGCCAAGTTCATCAGCAGTGATTAGGTTTGAAAGAAACTCCGGATCTTCCTCTAACATCAACTTTAACTGCATGCAGACCTGCATACGAATGTCCTTTTGTTCGGGAATCAACAGTCTTGGAACCCATTGCGTACAAACACGTCTCATGTGTAATGTTTCTGTCACCAACGTGTGTGTGGCAACCAATGAAATTTTCAGTATTTCAGAAAGTGATCTTAAGGTAATTCGACGATTCTCTCTCACAATGGCAGCGGCAGTGTTGACGTTTTATTCCGTAAGAGCAGTAATTGGAGCACCGGCTCCACCTTCCTTTGAAATTGATTGTCTCCCCTCTTTAAACATTTTAAACCACCTTCGAGCTGTGTTGTAGGGAAGAACAGACTCTCCATAGGCCTCCTGTAACATTGTATATGCCTCAACTGAAGATTTGTTGAGATGAAAGCATATTGTTCCTCGCGTGTTACCTCCATAGGTAGGCAATACTGAACTTGTCTGAACTTGCCTGGTTCTCACAGATGGGAACCAGGAGTACCAACAATGAAACTACTACGGCGTGTTTGTTTCACATTAAGCTAACAGAATATAATAAGATTGAATTTTAGTGCGAAAGATTATGACCGTAAAAATTATGATCATTCTTTATTGAACAGCCCTCGTGAATCATACTTGGCTTAACAAGCGTTGGTTACAGAAATTCAGCTTCAAAAACTTACCTCAGTTGGCGTTGCAGTATATCACAGCAGCCATCTCTAAATTCTTAGGTGTAAATGATGGTCTGATTTCTGACAGCACGTTGCGAAAACATTGAAAAACTTCTCTGCACATCAACGGATGTCTTTGTGCATACTCAAAACAAGTGAAACCTTATGGAGAGAAATAATGGGATATTTAGAGAGTCTACTAGGTTCTCTGCTGGTGCTAGTGACTTGAATACGGTCCTCAACCTGCTGTAGACAGTCTTAGATAGACAAAAGAAGTTAAGGTTGCAGTAAAACAAAAGTTAAACGAAACAAAAATTGTATAAAAAGGAGATTCGAATAAAAAAGAGCTAAAAAGGCACAAAAAGACAAATTAAATTCTCCATTTTCTGGCCTATAGTGATCCATAATTAACTTATATATGTAGGGCTCATTTTCAGACATTAGGGAAAAAATGATTTTTCCTCAACTTCTTAGCCCTACTCATAAGCTATAGTCGATTAAATACACATTATGCATGTAAATTGTAGTTTAATGTAATTCTTTAGAGGCTTTTTGGAATAAAAGAAAAATACTGGTATGTAATGTTTCCACATAAAGGTAGTTTAGGCTGTGAGAAATTTCTGTAAAACGCTTTCGCAGCATCTTTGGAAAATAAACTATTGCGGAAAGTTTTGGTATTTATCCAATTTTGCATAGAATAAAGTGTCTTCTACCTATTATAGGTATCTGCAGAGAGCCCGCCTTGGTAGCCTATCTGCCTCGCATTCAAGAGGTCCCGAGTTCGAATCTCGGTCAGGGTGAGTTACCTGAATAAGGTTTTTAACGGAGTTTTCCCTTATTCTGAAAGACGAATGTCGGGTAACTCTAAGCTCCTTGGACCCGGGACTTATTTGAGCACTATTTCACCCAATTCATTCACCGTCCGATATGACTTAACGTTGGAGAACGTAAATTACAACAACAACAAAAACATCTGGTAGAGAAGGAAGTTGTGTGAATGTTGTGCGTGCGTATACATTGTATTATTGTAGTATGTGTGCATGCATTTGAGCGTATATGCGCTCATGCATCGCTGCGTCAGCATATATGTGTATATGTCACCAGCTACGAATCTGGACAGAATTAAAAAGCGATTATTCGAACAAGTACGAAGTATCGTACATGAGTTGCTGTTTAAATATGATAGGCGAACTTTTACAAAACAATATCCAGCCCAAATAATCCATTACGTGGATAAAAATGGCGATCTTTAGGGCTTTAACGCTATTTATTAAAACATCATGTTTGTTACACGCTATAATGAATGAAGCGTATATTTTGCCTATTCTCTGAATAATGGAAATTAATTGTTCATTCACACTAGCCTTGTGTAGGCTAAGGTATGGAAAGATTGAGTCAGACTGAAAAATTCAATGCCATAGCCGGGATTTGAACCACGGATCTTCTTGTTGCCGTCCAGCTGCTCTAACCCTTGAGCAACGTGCTACGGCCAACGTGCCGATATGACATTAAATTCTCCAACTGACTCGTGTTTTTCCCGGTAAACTACTAGGAGTTCTCATAAACACATGAGACAACTACTTTAATGGCGACTTAGTATACTGTAAGTACTTTAAGGTCCGGGTACAATAAAAATTTGTTTGTTTGTATTTCCTTAGCCTATGTACAAAATAAGTAATGTCAAGGAGATAGCAGCCAGGAGATCCCACATTCCATTTCCGTAGACTCTCTGACCAGAGGTTTCTTCGTAGGTTTCTCAGTTGAATGAGTACTATCGTGAACTTCCCTCTTATCATTTCCTTTCATCCATTGTAGAATCAGACGATGGCGATTGGTCGTTGAGGCGGGACGGTGGAGTTGCGTTGTCTAAAGATTTCTTCCCGAATTTTGGCTGGCCGACTATGCTCCTTCCTGTGGTGTCTTGTATCAAAGCTGGCACATACAAACAATTGAGTATGTTACCTTAGTAGGTACTTAAACCAAATTGTGAATCGAAATATTTTTACATAATTTTTATGAGGAGTAGGTAGAAAATTGGTGATATTAATTAAAGTACGCGATTATAGCATGTTAGATTTTGAGATATGTATCGAATGATTTAACGTCCAGTTAACTAGTGTTGGTAATCCTGCAAGGAAAGAGTGTAGATATAACATTAGAAATGATGCAGTTTGCAAAGCCTTTGCTGTACACAAAAGCGGGTAAACGGATCACGAAGCGGCTAATGCAGTGTAATATTGAACAGCATAAGCGCATCATTGGTGTCGTGGTAAGAATTATTAAACAGTAAAGCACATACATAAACATGATTCTGTGCAATCACATGTCCATTATGAATAAGTGCGCGTTATCTGTCAAGCATCACCCTTACTTCTAGGTTTAATTCGTCAGCCAGCTGCAGTCGAATGCGGTAATTTGTTATTGCAGACTTTCTCTCAACAAATGAGGAAAATTTCAGGTAAATAAACGTCATAAACGTAACCAATTCGTATACAATAAATATAAACGTACATAATTGACCAATATTTCTAAAACAAATACGATTACACAGTATATGTATATTCTAGAACACACACATGCGCATGCATGTAACAAACATTTGTTCAGTATTTTTATGTGCCATTAGAATTGGATATGTTTTGACAAGGTTAATGACTTAATATCTATGTTTAGGCTTTTCTAGCGTTTCAGGAAATAAAGTGTTCCATGTAAAAATTCTTAACATGGTTGTATTACTACAGTGTACTTTTGAGGACCTCAGTATAGAAATGTGTCTTTATGTTATTTATTTGTTTTATTTTTTGTGAAAGTTAGTGTGTTTGTCTAAGTGTGTTTGCAAGTGCGCACATGCTTGTGAACGACACAAATTTAAGGACGTCAGAAGAAGATATTTAAGGAACTCCCCTCACACTAATCCTTTAATTTACAAAAGTTTCGACAGTTTCTAAGTTCTTAATAACTACAGTGCGATCCATATAAACCTGAACCACTTCAATACACCATAACTTTTGAATCAATAATAGGACACACGTGCAACTTTGGGAGAATATAATACACAATTAGGAGATTATATTACACTATTTATATCTCAGAGAAATGTTGGAAGTGTCCTCCACCAGCATCTATACATGTTTGCACTCGTCTCACCATATTCTCTGAAGTTTTACGGAGATGATATCGAATTGAGAGAAGGTTATTTCCAGCAAGGTGGAGCAACGTGCCATACATCTAATGATACCATGGAACTTGTAACCAATTTCTTTGATAATCGAATAATCTCAAAAGTTCTGTGGCCCCCAAGATCCCCTGAACTAACCTCACCGGGTTTTTTCTTGTGGGGGTATCTAAAAATAAAGTGTACAAGAATAACCCACGGAAAATTGATGTTCTCAAGGAATCCATTCGAACCGAAATAAGTAACATTGGCGAGGACACTCTCCGTAAAACTTCAGAGATTATAGTGAGACGAGTGCAGACATGTATAAATGCTGGTGGAGGACACTTCTAACATTTTCTCTGAGATGTAAATAGTGTAATTTAATCTCCCACTTGTGTATTATATTCTCCCAAAGTTGCACGTGTGTCCTAATATTGGTTTAGAAGTTAAGGCCTATTGAAATGGTTCGGATTTATATGGATCGCACTATATAATCATTATGATTGAAATATAATATACAGGCTGTTAACAGTAAAGAATATATTTTAATAAGTGGTATCTTATATTGATTAATTTCAATTTGTTAATTGCTTTCTATTTTCATACAGCCTTAGACAAAAAGTAATAATAAAAATAAGCAGCTACCAGAAACGAAGTTCGATTCTGAAAACATCGGAAGTGTTCGATGACGCTGCGGTCACAATATGCGCTTTGAAAAGCTAGAGTCAGACTGAAAAGTTCAATGACTTGAACCCCAGCTATAGCATTGAAGTTTTCAGACTGACTGTACCTTTCTATACTTTGGCCTGCACACGGCTAGTGTGAAATAACAATTAATTTTTTTTAATATACGCTTTAATATCACTCTGGCTTCATTTCAAAGCTATGTGATAGATAGGAAGTTGGCCGTATGCATGGTTGCCGAGCGGGAAAACGTATTTGTCTCGTAAGTGAACCAAAAGGAGCCAGCAAGCATGGATTATTGACGGAGGGCACCACATTTGCCGTCAACGTGCGGTGCTTCCAATTTCGCAAATATCGTAAACGTTGGATGGGGAGAGGAGGACAACGTTCATGGCCATCCTGTTTTTGGACTTAACGCTACTTGATTATTTCTTTTGGGGTCATATCAAAGCTGGGGTGTATCAGATACCAGTGGACGACCCAAAACACTAGCAGCCAGAATAGTTATGGCATCTGATGAACTTTTGCACATGCCTGGGTATTTGAGCGAGTGCACCAAAGATTTATTCCATTGTGCAATGCCTGTACTCAATGTGATTCTGGTGTGTTTGGACATCTTTTCTAACCTATTACATTGAACACTGTGTATAATAAAGTGTATTGCAGCTTAACAGAATATCATTGGTATTCACCAGAGATCGTGTTTGGAAACATGGATTCCTAGTCGAAAGTTACTATATTCTATCTACTCTTTCTTATCCTTAAGTTTTCAGTAACCTTTTGAAGTAGCGGTTATTTGGAACCCAATTTGTTTCTGAAACTGTTGGAACTGTAACTAAAAATAACATTTTCCTATCTCTAGTGAAAAGATAGCTCGAGTAACGTTTCCAGAAGCTAAAGTTACACTTACATTAACTTTATGAGTTAATGTAGCAAAAGGGAACTTAGATTCCATGAATTACCTATGCCTATCACAAGAAGAGAGACACCTAGTTCGCCTCAACCAAAGATGTAGTTATGTTTTGTTGCCACTACCCCTGGAAGAACGGATGAAGTGGAGGAACGGCAGGAGGTTAGAGGCCACAGGCAGATACGTCATAGAGATGCGCAAAAGTCCCTAACGATTCTGAGCTTGAATCGCCGGGCTGTTTACTTACTTAAACATTTGATAGAATAGTGTTAAACCTAAATAAAGAATAGAAGTTAAAAAAATAAGGGCAAATATCTTTTTAATGCCGTTAAATTTAAATTATTTCCTACATTTTCACACAATTTTATGCCTAGTATAACTGAAATTTAGGTAATAAATTAATCCTAAGAGTATGCGAAGAAAGATAATTGCGTAAAGAATTTTGTTTGAATACAAAATATTTTCTGTCTGACGATGTCGGAGAGAATTCGGCTCACTCAGGCAGCTCAGAAAAGTCAGGGTCGAGAAGAACTTTCCAAAGAGCAAGGACTTGCGCCATCTGTCCTAAACTGACTGGCACTACATAGTCTCGAAGGCCATCAGAAACATGAGAAATGAGGGGGAAAGTGGAAATGAGGAGACAAGAAATTCCGATGGTCGGCGGGAGAGAAACCGAAGCCAGAACTTTCCGAATATCAGCTTGCAGTTATCACGGAGCAATCTCGCCTGATTTCCATGAAATTAAATATGTGGAATATTATCATTGTAACTTAAGCTTAATCAGTGCCAGTTAACGTTTAATTTTGGAACCAGTCGCATAATTTGCTCTTATATGTTTGCTCTTACATGTTGCGGTTATTTATGTCCTTAAACTAATTTGTACTTTTATATTACATCTCCATCATTAATTTGCTGAAGATTTACTAATTGAAGTAAGCAGTTGTTTTGAATGCAAAAAACATTAAGTTGTCACAACTCCATGTTAAAATACAATGTAGAAATTCTTGGCACTAATGCAGAGAGAAGGAATGGGCTGTCATCAGAAGCAGGCACGTTGTAGTATCGACCGAAACGTGGCGAGTCGGTCACGAATGTGCTGTTTCGGAACTCATTCCCACCAGCGACACGCTCACGCCACAGTCACTTGTTATTTATACACGTAGAGATCCGGCCTCCTGCTGCGTCCACGTGCCTCACGACACGAAAATAATATAGCCTGGCTTCGACGTGGAACATGTCACAGAGAAGAAGATGATTGGGCACTCCTAGACGCGGGCGTTCTGACTCAAACCATGATGTGTAATAGTCACATCGTCATTTTATAGCCATCTTAAAGACTGTAGGTATCTGTGAAATTCGCTTAATTGCAATGATTATCAGATCTAATTAGCTACAGTGGTGTAAAGGCACTGCGTTTCCTACTGGAAGTGTTAAGTACAATGTCTGAAGTATACATTTGTCTAATTCATTATGAAATTTTTAGATGTAAGACATACAGAAATCATGACAGAGTTAGCTCCTTTCATGACACGCGTAACAAAATAAGACATTTACAATTCCTGGGTAGAAATTGATGTAAAGGCACCCATTCTCCTGTTGTGTTATTGCATTGTTAGTACTTTGTCGAATCTCCGTTCTTCCTAATTACCTCAAACAGTAAATTAGCTATTGATTTTGTTAGGCTTTGAAGTTCTTATTTGTAGTTCTAGAAATTGTCATGCACTCTTCACGTATCGCTCTTTTCAGCTCACATGACCTCAAATTGTCTTCCATTTCGATAAACTCGCCTTGCAGGTATTCCTCAAAGGTTTTATATGGGATTCAAATCCGGACTAGATGCAGACCAGGGCAAAACATAAAAAAAGACATCTTTCTCTTCAAACCACTTTTTTGTAGCAGAAACATGCACAGATGCATGCACAGACAAATTTTATTGTTGAAAAATTAGACTTTCGTCTCCTAGGTTCTCATACATTCTAATCAGTTCTGTCCCTAATAGCTCAGTCCGTTACCAAAATTTCTGCTCAATTTTAGCGTTGCTTGTTCTCAGATCATGCCAATAATATTGAAATCCCCCCGGCTCAACTAAATTAAACTTCTTGTCATCACTGAAGATAACTCTAACCCATTCTGAAGTCCATGACATGTTTTCAGCAAACTCCAACCTAGCTTGTTTATCTTTGGGTGTTAGAGCTGGTTTCTGCAATCGTTTCCTGAATGTAAGATGTTTGTCACCTGACAAAATTTGTTGTACACGTCTACAGCTACTGGCAACTGCAAATTAGCAATAAGATGAGAAAAATAAAGAGTTGTGACCCTTGTTTGCGCAAAAGTAACCCTTTCGATGCCCATATTTTCAGTTCTGACCATATTGTGTGCCCAATCTAACAAAATAATAATAATAATAATAATAATAATAATAATAATAATAATAATAATAATAATAATAATAATAATAATAATAATAATAATAATAATAATAATAATAATAATAATAATAATAATAATAATAATAATAATAATAATAATAATAATAATAATAATAATAATAATAATAATAATAATAATAATAATAATAATAATAATAATAATAATAATAATAATAATAATAATAATAATAATAATAATAATAATAATAATAATAATAATAATAATAATAATAATAATAATAATAATAATAATAATAATAATAATAATAATAATAATAATAATAATAATAATAATAATAATAATAATAATAATAATAATAATAATAATAATAATAATAATAATAATAATAATAATAATAATAATAATAATAATAATAATAATAATAATAATAATAATAATAATAATAATAATAATAATAATAATAATAATAATAATAATAATAATAATAATAATAATAATAATAATAATAATAATAATAATAATAATAATAATAATAATAATAATAATAATAATAATAATAAAAATAATAATAATAATAATGTACTATGGAATATTGCATTATTCATATTATAAGCTCTATTATACTATAATAATCATGTATTAAAATGTACAAACCATATCAGATCGATTTAATAATCACAGCTAAATGTTTACCAAATATATTTGACTCCTATATGGTGAGAGTATTAGCAGTACAAAAACAAACTCTTTCAAATAAAATATCTGAAACGAAACCAAGTACTTCTACAAAGTTGTTACAAAACGGTAAGGTATGTTACCATCCATGGCAATGTCATTTGGGTTGTCTATGCAAACAAAGTGGACGGCAATTCGGGAACACCATGTACGCTTCTGCATCCTTGATTGGGATATATATATATATATATATATATATATATATATATATATATATATATATATATATATAAATTCCACAGAAATCTGCACATCTTCTAAGATTGTGCAATTTTTCCGTTTGTGGAAGACGTGTCGCTTATTCTCTTATTCTTTATATTATCTGCTAAAAAAAGTTTGTTTTTCCATCTTGAAAGTATTTATTTCGAGGAGTATGCATTTGACACCACTTGAGAAAGATAGCATAGGCATGACTTAATAATTCCCAATATTACGCTGCTCATTCTATAATTGAGCGTTTACTACTTGAGATCTGAAACAGAAACAAAACTATACTTTCCTACAGTGCCGTCCTCGTTCTGCAGTACAAGCATTATGTTCATATATGTGTAATCCGTGCTCTCGAGTTAAATGACGTAAGGAATTTAAGGCCGCTCTGATTAATGCAACATCCTACCCTTATGATCATCCTTCACTTTCCGCCTGGGCAAGATTTATAATGGATCACAAAGTACAAATCCGTGCATTCAGTTTATTATTCAACTAATTCTTAAATGTTACTTACCTGCTTTTGACCGCAATATTTCTGCCAAGTTTCTTATTTACAAAGTTTCAATAAGATGAATATTTTGACCCTTAATCATTACACCGCAGGATGTAAAGGTACACCGCGTAGTCATCCATAGCTTTGGTCACTGGGTGTAAATAAAAGCAAGACCTCTGGCCTACTGCAGCGGCCAACTTAATTTCTCTTCTCTTTTAGTGATGGACAAATTGAATTCACTTCTTGAATAGCTGAATGAAGTGATACAAACGGAGCATGTGCTGAATACTAAAGCAGTTGCGTTTAAAAGTATTCATGTACCTTAATTACCTGAGAATATTATACATATATCTTTTAGCAAAGTGATGTTCAATATTTATATTCTACCGGTAATCATTGCTGTAGTACTTTGCTTTTTTATGTTTTTAGGCGATATCGCACAATGAATGTAATTCTCTGAAGTTTCAGCTAATTTAGTTGAAAAGTTATTTTCAATACTGGTTTTTGTAAACATTATATTGTAAGAAAAAGTCAACGTTCGCCTTCAAACTTCGTTATTTGTCACCAAAATTGTTAGCACAACACTAACGATTCCTTCTCTTTAACACAACACACAACTTCATGGCGTCTCTTTAATGTTTCTTTATGAATCTTTACCATGCACCAAATTGTTCTGCTGATAATCTCTCTGAAGTACACTCATGTTCGTTCACGGAGCTGCACGTCGATTCTGCATACAACTCCGATATTCGCACATGAGCTGTTTTGCCCGCCTCGGTAGCACAGATGATAGCGTGTTTGACTTACGTTCAAGAGGTCTCGAGCTCCAATCTTGCTCAGGGTGAGTTACATGGATGTGATTTTTCCGGGATGTTCCCTTATCCTGAAAGACGAATGTTTGGTAACTCTAAGCTCCATGAACCCTGGGCTCATTTGAGCATTATTTCACCTATTTCATTCATCGTCCGATGTGACTTAACGTTGAAGGACGTAAAAAAATGAACTGCTTTGCTGCCTATTCCACTGACCGTGGATTCCTCGCCACCCGTCGACTTGAAACGCATACATCAACTAGTACTCCACTTGTCCTTTAAGTCTGGCATCGACTTTACTTTTCATGTGTAGCCAGAAACAGCTGGTGATGGAATGTTCTCGAATTACCTTCACGGGCGTATTGGAAAGGTCTCGAAAGCTATCTGCATAGCTCAAAAGATTACCCTGGCTTTATCTTTGTTAATACAAATATCTCACATAATTCAATGATTATTCTCAGAAAAGTGAGAGGGGTACTAGCGCGCTTCTCGGAGGCCTGCTAAATACCAATGAATGCTCCACTTCGGCAGTGGAATTTGCAGGAATCACAAATGGCAGATAGATGTTATGTCCACCTGGAATAACCAGTGCGTTATCTGAGAGGTTTCTATTAACAAAGATAAAGCGCGGTAACCTTTAGAGAAGCACAATATTAAAGCACAGCCCGCCCCTATCTCGTGACATCAGATCGTGACGTCAGCTACTGCCCGCCGAACAGCAGATGGGTCCCACTTAACCCACCCAGTATCAAAGAGAAATGGTAGGCTACGCGAACTTCACTATAGGATACGTAAACACCAATTTGCCGATCTTCTCTAACATTTTTATTTAATATCTTTGTTAGTTTCCGAGTTATTACATTTTAAAGTGGAATTTTGTTATCCTGTGCTAATGTCCTAAACGATGCAATTTTGAAAACATGTTTTTCTTCTCGATTCTCATGAATTTATCAGAGTATAATGCACAAATTTGTCATGTGCTTTTCTTTTGTCAGCCGTACTACTCGTACATAAAGGCATAATTTTTAATTTCAGTCCTTGTAGATGTTCAACTTTTTAAAGGTTTTATGCTGTTTTAAAGTCACTAATTCAACATTTAAACGTGTTTTATACTCCGTTTCATTAAATCGTCTTTCGCGCATACAGTACCCCCTAAATTGTGTTACAAGCTAGGCCAGTCCTAAAAGTGTAACCTCCCCCAATTGCAACATGCTACCCGAGGGAACACGAACTCAAGAATTTTGAGTAGGATTGCGAGAGGTCTAGTGGGTAACAACAGGAAGATTAGCCAGGAAGTTATGGTTAGTGTAATAACTGCTATGTACTTATTGAAATATATATTATACACACAAAGAGTTCTTTATTTAAAACCTAATGTGTACACAGCATTTTGCCTGTGAGCGATTGGGTGTGCCGTAGCCGTCTTTGCTCCTATATGAACTCCGTGGCTAAACAAGCCTTAATGTTAAAGTTTCCCATATAATTTCTAATATTTTGTTTTAGTTCTTCCGGTGTATGAGAATTTGTCTAATAAACATTGTCCTTCAGACTACCCCACTAGCAAAAATCACCACTGTTAGATCGGTGGATCGAGAGGGCCATACACGAGCATTAATCAATCACTCACGTTACAAACACTTGCCTAATTTGGTTAATGGTCTCCTCTGCTGTATGGACAGTAGCAGAATCTTGTTGAAACCACCCATATGATTTCCCTTCTGTCACTTCAAGATAAAATGGGGTCAAAATTTCATTTCGGTTGCTCTCTGCATTTATAGTCTGCTGGTAGTATATTTGATCGATTATGTGACTAGCGTTAACAGCAAACTCAAACTTAATGATCATAATGAGGGTTTTCTTGAACTCAATGTGATTTTGAAGGCCCAGTACCGACCGTTATAAGTGTTGACACGAACACTGAGGGGAAACCATGCCTCACCGGAAAAGAACAGAAACTGTGGATCAATTATATCGTCATTCACTGATGAAAGAAATCATTCACAATAATTTATTGTGATATTGGGTCACCTTGTTTTAAAGCATGGACACTTGCATACGTATACGGTTAATGATTTACTTGCTCTATGACAAGAGACTGAATTTGTCACCTGTTGTGCTAATTTTGGAATGGATTTGGTTGGTGAACGTTCAAAACATGGGCCTATGTCGTCTAACTTTTCCTCTGTATGTTTACGATTTCGTTTTCTGTTTATTACAATTTCTATTAAATATTCAAAAAACACTTGTAATAAACCATACCTTCCTAACTTAAGTAGAAATCCAGGTCTTAATCAAATTTCCTTACAAAAGTTTTTATCATTTTACTCAATTAATCATATTGGGTGAATACAATCACGTAAATTATAAATCTGGAAGGAGGCACTTCACCAGGGAACATTTGAGTATACTTTGTGCGAGCACGGCTTGTTGATTCCCATTTATAATAAGTTTGACTCATGACAATACGTTGGTCTAAAGGCAAACGCCTATTCATGTTGGTGACCGGTACAATACTGCTGAGTGGGGTGCACACCGCTAGCCCCTGCGCCCAACGGCAGCTGTTAAGGGTCTTGTATATATGTCAGCTCAACATCTACGGTCACATTGGCGGCTTTTTTTCCCCCTTTGGAACCATTGCTCTTCGGCAATGTTGTTCATTCGTTTATATTTGTGTAACTTTGGGTTTGACTCCTCTGTGTTATGTTTATAATTATTAAAATAACATACATACATTCACATTGTCACTCATTCTTATAGACTTTGGAAATAAACAGAGTACTCCTGCCTAAAGAAAAATTCCTATTCCCTAATCTGGAAATCGAAGACGAGACTGCTGCAATGGGAATCTAGCATGCTAAATACTAGGCTGTAGAGGTAGACCGCAAAAAAAAAATTGTCGATCTGTTCTTTTCTGTGCGTCTTTCTGGAGGGGAATTAGAAAAATACCAGTGCCTCACATCTGATACTGTTGCATACGCTCATCTTAATTCAAATATTCTCATTTAAAACACACTGAAAGATTTTTCGCCGTCCTGCTCATTCTTAATGTTCTGTCGTGTGTATGGAGAATGTTTAAAAAGTTCTCAACGTATTTTCTATTCGAATATTGTAGATGTACCTACGTGCGATTGACTAATGCTTAACTCAAAATATTATCATAATGTTACATACATCAGAGTTCCAGGAAAGAAAACCCAGAATGCATAATAAAAAATTCAAAAGGCCATGTCAGTAGCAATATATCGAGGTCTTTGTTTCGGTAGCGTAATGATAAACAGGCAGGCAAGCAGAGGAAAGTGGGCTGTAGCACGCAGTCACCGCACTGATAGAGACACCTAGGGCTCTGCGGGGGATGAGAGGGTACGTGCTCCCCCGCCCACCAGCCAGGCACGTTGGAAAAGTTGGCGGCACCGCTGCAGCAAGCGACGTCTCTCTCTCTCTCCCTCTCTCTCTCTCTCGCTCTCTCTTTCTCTCTCTGTGCTCGTTCTCTACGAGGGCTGGTCGCGTGCCATCAACAGACTGTCCATAGTGCGCGGAAAACAAACATGCGGCAATGCGGGTAGTCGAAGCAGCAGGTACATTCGCGCAATATCATTCTTGCTTTTAACGGCTCGACTGTTAGGAGGAAGATATTTCATTGTTTAGAATATTGTACACTGTTACATTTGGGTGATCTCACGGCATGACACTGTTGCTTCAAGCGGATTTGTTGAAGAAAAAAATTTGGATCGAAGATTTTGACCAAATTGGACATTATAGAATTCCACAGTTTTACCTATCAATTGAGGCATTTTCGCTTCTTAACGTATAGGGAGTATAAATATTGATAGTGATTTAAGTAATTTAGCAATAATCGGGACAACTGAGTAATAAATGAAAAACTTGTAAATAATAAGCAAATACTGAAGTAGCAAGAAAATGTGCGTATGGGAAAGACGTAAGGTACGGATAACTGCATCTAAAAATACACTGATTCGATAACTTTTCTCCCTGAGAATATAAATATAAGTAAGAGAAATCAGCGCTAAAGTGAGGCTCAACTAATAATATAATTTTTAAATAAAAATACCACATAAAGGTGTATGCCAATGAAATACAAAAGGTAAAGGAGTCAGAAAATAGATAAGTCTAGCCTCAGAAAGAAAAGTAAAAATACGTACAGGCCATTTGGTAATTGCATTGTGCGGAACTTCTACGGTCCAGTGGTCAGCATTCATATCTCTAATCTCAGAGGCCCCGAGTCCCTTTTCCCGACAGGGGTAAAGGATTTTCCATAATGTCCTGTCCCTTCTTAAAGTCTAGGGGTGTGAACAGTATGTAGATATAAATATGTGCATGTATGCCGGTGTTGAATAGTAACATACTTACTCCACTGTATACTTAAGTTAAGAAATCTTACAATTCAACGAATAATAACCAATTTCAGCAATTTCTGTCTCAAATCAGAGAAAAACTAAAAGGTTATTATAAAGGTTATATCGTAAAAATGTTATCATTGTGCTGCCCGAATGGTTAACGTGGATTTACTATTGTTAATAGAATCCTCTTAGATAACGCAATGATTACTCCACGTGGTCATAACATCTATCTGTCATTTGCGATTCCTGTGAATTTCATTGGCTGAAGTGATCCGTTCAGTTGGTGCTTAGCACAGATCCGAGAACTGCGGCAGTACCCCTCTTACTCTTTTGAGAATAACCAGTGTGTTATCTGAAACGTCCCTATTAACAAAGATAAAGCCAGGGTAACGCGATGAGAAGCAGAGTGCTGTAAACGATAATTCACTGGACACTTCACGAAAAGGCAACATACATTTCGAACTAAGAACGATCCTATAAAACTGCGTTGTGATTGATGAATTGCATATAATAAAATGAATCTTACTGGTTTTTACAAAGTAATTATAAAATATCTGGAAATAAACAAACGTTAATATATTAATAGCTGATTTGTTTAAAAAATAGTAACTAGCTTTGTTCCTTTAAGATTGAAAAAGGCGTAAATTTTACGTTTCAATGAGTCATCAAATGTTTACCAAATAATATTAACATTTAAGAAACCATTTAAAATCTAAGAAGTAAATGAGACATCAAATTGAAATTTTGTGCATTAGTTATCTTAAATCATAAGTAGGCGTATATATTTCAAATTAAATAAGTTAACAATTCAAAATCAGAAAATTTCAGTTTTACGGTCGGATATTTATGTACTGAAACCTAAATCTTTCTTATTTTTAAAGCATCGAAAGCTTTCACGTAACATAAGCGCGTACTTTCCAAATAGGATGTTTTCAGGTGTATACGACCCTGCGGAGTGCCTAATTAGCCTAATCAGCGCTAATTTATCCTTCTATAATTAAGTAGGAAACAATATATATTTTGATACGGAGTTTGCATTTTTCAGACGGTTTTATACTGAGAAGTTTGAGGATGTTGAAAATGTAGGTCATTCCACAAATTTTAAATCTTATGGTTAGCAACTGCTCGTAAGGACTTAACATTTTTATAGCGGAAAGTTTGAACTAAATGTGTCGCCATCGTTCCAATTTGGCTAAAGTCAGCACAAAGTTATATGTAGAAAAGACAAAAAGAGTCTGTGAATCGAGGTTGCAGCTGAATAATTCTGGAACGAGGCTAAAGACTTTGGAACTTCTCTAGCTGAAAGAAATGCAGCAATAAAAGGTATAGGTAATTATGGATTTAGGCATACTTTGGTCAAAGTCCATTGGGCCAAACAAGGGATATTGCGTGATGGTACTTGCGTAGCAAGTAAAACAATCCATTCAGTTTGTACGGTTGAACTCTCATTCACACACTTGCAGTGGGATATTACACGAGAAAAGAAAACAGAGTAATTTATGATTTTAGAAAGAATAAGCATTTGAACATTCAAACCAATAACAAGTATATCTCTTAAATGGTTAATAGAACACAATTGTCTATTTTAAACATATATACATTTGTTGTTTTAAGGTCTTATATATTTCTTAAGGTTTGCTAATCATATAAAAGCCATTCAGATTGAACAGAACTTCACAGGCTATTCTTAGAAGGTTTAAAATATACATTTTATTAGCCATAAAAAGTATGTTACACACTTTAATAATAAATCGTTCAAACAATTTTTGAGGAAATTAAAAATAACTAAGGTTTAAGAAGGGTATTTTGAACATCTTTATATCATATTCTTGAAAGATATGAAAGTTAAATACCAAGTTTGGTGCTTAACCGACCTTGCTTTTAGTTATATGACGTTCAGAGACGAACTAACACGCAAACTTGTTCCGAAAAATGATTTTTTCTTATTCAGGTAGCCTCAACATGCGATTCCCGTGAAATTTGGGTACCGAACTTATGAACGAAATATAATATTCATCTACCTACTAAGGTAAGTGGTTGAAAAAGTTAAAAAATGAAACGCGATGAGTACAAAGCATTGTGTGAATTTCATAACATGGTTTTACTATGCATTTAGAAGGAATAACTGTACATGCATTTTATACAAGTCACCTAACTCCTACAGAGAATACAATTTTTAATGTAGTTTATGGGGAAGCAAAGTAATACACAGTGAATTCTCTTACACTGCTAAAACTTCTACAACATATTAACTTTAAGTTTAAGTCGAGCTTGGTAATGGAATCTGAATAGAGATATAGCGAGTCGATTAATTAAAGTCGTCCGCTATAGGCAGTTAGGATTCCAAGACATCTACCTCGACGAGATCTAGTCTTATGAAGATAAATGGCTGAAATCGACCACTGCGATGTTCAACTTCCAACCCACAAAAACTAAAGAAGAACGATTCTTCACGTAGAAAGACGAAGTGGATTTCTTGTAGTCTGTGTTATGAATTAAAAATGCTTGTTGGAAGCACCAGGAACAATTTAGTTATACCAGATTATACCAAATTATACCTACGTCTTCAAACCATTCTTTAATCATTGTTAAAGAATAGTTTGAAGGCATACTCAGGCTGCTAGAGGTACCATAGACGGTTATTTGAACAAGGCAAAATATCATGGACGAGTTCTCAATCCCATATCTATGAAACGAGAAATTGCAATACAATACATTGAAGATTACCGCATTACGTCACCAACCAGACTACCAACAAGAATGCTTCTAAAATTATGTAAAGTAATCGGGGCTACAATGTACCAAGTAACAAAAATATGTAGAATTTAAATTTTTCGCCCATTTTGCAAAATATAGTTATTTACAATTAAAGATTCAGTTGAATGTATCAAACGTTGCCCGGATAAAAGCATTCTCTTAAAGTCTTAATAATAAGGTACTTTAATTTTCTAAAACTTAGTCTTGCATTAAAATGTTAAACCTAAAGCTACAACTCATACCGAGAAAAATGTTTTGGGTCTTTTCAATGGGCTTTAAAATCTGAAAGAAACTGAGCAAAACTTATATCACGAAGAAAATTTAAAATATAGAAATAAAAGAAAATTAGATTTGAGAGATAGATCCTGGGTTTGAGTGGTCAGTATTCTGGTTTTTCAATCATAGGTCTAGAGTTCGATTCCCTCGAGAGCAGGGACGAGCCTAAGGAACCGAAGCTTTGGTCCGATACAGAACCAGGATCAGCCCAGTGGCTTATGATGATGGTGCAATTGGTGGAATGCTGATGGGGGAAACCGGAGGACCCGGAGAAAAACCGTCCCAGCACCATATTTTCCATCAAATCTCACTTTCGGTCGCCCGAGAGCGAACTCGGGCCGCTTTGGTGAGAGCCAAGCGTTCTAACCTCTCAGCCGTTGCTCGGCCTTGGGTAAGAGTATGATACAAATTTTCAGAAACCTAACCGATTTGCCCTCCTAGTGGCAGACTGAAATCAGCCGCGTGCGATACAGCAAAGCATTAGAAGTTGCATATACAACAGGCGTTCACTGGACTTACATAAATCAAATCTAGAGAAACATAGGAACCAATCGTTTTTCTCATCGTATAGATACCACAAACTCTTTAAAATCCACAATATGATACAAGGAACATGCAATTAATAACAATGAACTGATGTTAAGAAAGGCCAGTAAGTATAATATTGTCAACTGTCAACGCAATCTATGCCTGGAAGACAAATCAAACGCTAGGATACGTTACTCAAATACAAAGAAAACTGGCCTTTAATGTTACGTCAATTGGTAGCTAGAAATTTCCGTATAAAATTTAAAGTACATTACCGATGTAGGCGTCGGTACTCTGTAACAAATGACCACTTTACTTACAGCACACTATAACGAGGTTTCTTACTAACGTTATACAAATTGGCATCCCTGGGTAAGTGCATGCAAAAATATTAATGTGCTCATTTTCTGAGGATTATAGCTAAGTCGAGAGGGAAAGAGTATGAAGGAAACGTTTGAACTTTATCCTCAGCTGGGAAAAGCAACTTCAGCGAAACGTTTGAAACTGTAGATTAAAGAGGCACTCAATATCGTCACAGACTTTATAGAATTTGCTCAGGTACCACGGACATAGCTGACTTGTCAATTTGGTTTACTTGCAGGCACAACTATGCTACTCGGGATATTTTGGTAAATATTAGTGCGGCAACACTGCACCTGAGTCTTAAACACGCAGAAGAATTGAATTATTGATACAACTTGAAAGACTTTAATCATGTAAAACATAGTTAAAACACATTCGTGCTCTCTAATTTCGGGTTTAAAACATTAATCGTTAATTCTTTCCTGTGAGGGCAATAATAACAATAAGACACTTTCATTTAGACCATGTCATAGAGGAAGCATACAAAACTGTAACATAATTGTTTTCTACGCCGAAGAGCAATGGTTCCAAAGGAAAACAAGCCGCCAATGTGACCGTAGATGTTGAGCTGACATATATACAAGGCCTTAACAGCTGCCGTTGCGCGCGGGAGCTAGCGGTGTGCACCCCACTCAGTAGTATTGTACCGGTCACCAACATGAATAGGCGTTTGACTTTAGACCAACGTATTGTCATGTGTTAAACTTCTATTTGGAAATCAACAAGCCGTGCTCGCACAGAGTATACTCAAACGTTCCCTGGTGAAATGCCTCCTTCCAGATTAATAATTTACGTGATTGTATTCACCCAATATTTTGTTTTACTTTGATAAAACTAATACTTCTATGTCCATCCTTTTTAATTAAACCAGATCAGTATCTATTTTCTGAGTCAGAGTGAATTTGTATTAGCTGTGAACTGTATCTCGAAAGATATCTACTAGAAACAGAACGAAGTAAATATAGTTTACAACTAAATAACTTGTGAATAAGAATTAAGTTCTGAAACAACTAGGAGGAGAAACGCGCTGTAATACTGAGTAATCAAATCACTTAAATGTTATGCTTAAAATATTTATCATTGTTAAATAAATCCTTGAATAAGTTTTCTTAAAATTGCAATTAATGTTTGTCTCCAAGAAAGATATCTGAAAATTTACAAAGGTAAAGGGCTCTAATATGTATTTGCTACCTGTAAGGTAGGTTTCAAAGTATATTAGCCTCTGCCTATAGCAATCCTGAAGTGGCTTCACAATGAGCTGGAGATTAAAAGCACCTATCATTCTAAAACCATTCACATTAAAATATAAATTCTGAAAATATTTATTTATACGCAGTGAGGTTTCAAAGAGAAACACACTTTCAAGAATAAGTTAATAAGAACGCCTCTCTAAGAAAACGTATGGACTAATCAGTCTAAGATCATGGAAACTGTCCTTATCAAATAAAAGCTGTAGGTGACTAATTGTAATTGTATAAATGTGTGGCAGCCAACAGTTCAAAACTGTAAATCGGAACACTTCGTGAATTCTTCAAATTCCTTCATGCCATACAGCAAGCTCTTGTAGATATAGTTTGTTCCGTAGTTGTCGATAGCGAAGCGCCGGATCTTATGTTGCCAGGACCTATAGAAGTTCCGGCTGAAAGCGTCAAAGTGTGAGAGAGACAGAGAAAGCCAGAGAAAGAGAGAGAAGAGCGTCGCGCCGCCTCGTGCCGAGCCTGCAGCAGACCCATCGCCCACCAATATCCCACACCCTGCTTCCCCTGTAACCTCATGGAAGTTGCGATGTAATGGTCATTCTTGCCATTCACACTGAAGCTTCTCTTTTCTAATGAGACACCTGGTATCGGCTAGTTGTTACTAAGGATGATTAAAATACTTAGTCGTGCAAAATATTAAATGGTGTTCGAACACTGGTGTTTGACTTCGACACACAAAGTCCTGTGGTGTCATCTTAATTCTAAAGGAACTTTATCAAGACCCATTACTTTGAATCTTGTGAATTTTCTTCCACTGCTCTCTATGCGATAGAGAAACAAATCCTGTAACTTTTTCAACATAAACTATCACGTTTGTTCTTGTTTACTTTTTGTTTCTCCATTTGTCTTTCTCTGCGGCCTACCTATAGTACGAGTACGATGAGATATTATAGTACACTAAATCTATGTAATACATAAATACATTTTTGGAATATCTCCCTCTTGAATATACTTCTTTCAAAAAATCAGTTTTTGAAGTCCAGTCCGCGCAGGAGGTATTTGAGAGTCTGAGAGACTGAGGGAGAGAGAGAGAGAGAGAGAGAGAGAGAGAGAGAGAGAGAGAGAGAGAGAGAGAGAGAGAGAGAGAGAGAGAGAGAGAGAGAGAGAGAGCCTGTTTGTGAACAGCGTAATTCGAAAAACCAAAAGTTTTAAAGTTCAGCCAGCATATTGTAAAGCTACGGCACGAAGTTTTCAAGAAAATTCTCCCAATTTATTACATGGAAACGTTTTCGTTACTTTTTATTTTTTTGAAGCTTTCTTTAAAAATCTCACATAGATAACATAATGACGTAGGTATATTCAGTTATTGGTGTTTATGTTACATACTGCAAATTTCCCTGATTTTATTGAATTTAATATATTTTTATAATAATGAGATTCTAAATAACTTCCTATGGTAAAGTGTAGGGCTCAGCACAATGCACAAAACCCGTCAAATACCTTTCTGATAGGTTAGCCTTCTTTGGAATATTCCAAGACCGTTTTAACCTCGCATTCTTGGAAGCTTGAGATTTTCCTTACCCCTACCTCTTTTTAATTTTCAATCACCCGAGCTTGTTACCACAAATATTTGAATGACGTTTCCAATTTTTGGAACATTCTTACTGACGTTTAAAAAATCCCTAGATAAAAGTATATCGTGAGCGACATAACTAGGATAGTATAATCAATTATAATGTTGTCCGCCTCAGTAGCATAGGTGGCAGCATGTCTGCTTAAAGTTCAAGAGGTTCCGAGTTCGATTCTATGTCAGAGCAAGTTATCTAATACACTTTTCTCCCGGATTTTTCCCTTATCCTGAAAGCTGAACTATCGATAACTAAGCTCCAAGAACCCTAGGCTCATTTGAGCATCATTTCATCCACATCTCTGATTTATCGTCCGATATTATTTATTGGGTTAACAGGACGTTACATACTGTCCAATAAAGAATCATCACAGTCTTTCTTTGACAACGTACCTTTACTCATCCTCATAATTTTGATGGTCCTCCTCAAAATAGTCTCCCCTGAATGCGATGCACTTGTCCCAGCGTTTCTGCCAGTCTTCAAAACATGCTGGAAACCCTTTTTTGAGAGATCCTTCAAAATCGCCTCCAGCCTTCAACACTGCTTCTGATGATAGATTAATGCCTTCTACGAAGACCTTTCTTAAAGTTTGGGAATAGAATAAAGTCACATGGGGCTAAATCCGAACTATAGGGAGGGTGAGGGATGCACTTCAAGTTGATTTTTGCAAGATCTTCAGCAACAACATTGGCAATATGCGGCGTGCCTGCTTCACGGAAATGTGGACTTTTGCGCCTGATGAGGACTTGCAATGCTTTCAGGAAATCCCTGTAGTATTTTCCAGTTACTGATGTGTGTACAGGTACAAAATTCTGATAAACCATTCCATGAATATCAAAGAATGAGATGACCATAATGTTTCCAGCAGAAGCAACGACCTTTGCTTTTTGGGGGTTGGGATGGAGATTTTCAGCTGAGCTTTGCTGTTTGCTCTCAGGAACAAAATGATGTAGCCAAGTTAAATCAGCAGTGATTACGTTTGAAAGAAACTCCGGATCTTCCTCTAACATCAACTTTAACTGCATGAAGACCTGCATGCGAATGTCCTTTGGTTCTGTAATCAACAGTCCTGGAACCCATCGCACACAAACACGTCTCATGTCTAATGTTTCTGTCACCAACGTGTGGGTGGCACCCAATTAAATGTTCAGTATTTCAGAAAGTGATCTTAAGGTAATTCGTCGCTCCTCTCTCACAATGGCAGCAGCAGATTTGACGGTTTTTTTTCGTAAGAGCAGTAACTGGAGCACCGGGTCCACCTTCCTTTGAAATTGATTGTCTTCCCTCTTTAAACATTTTAAACCACCTTCAAACTGTACTGTAGGGAAGAACAGACACTCCATAGGCCTCCTGTAACATTGTATAGGCCTCGATTGAAGAGTTATTGAGACGAAAGCAGAATTTCAAAGCCGCATATTGTTCCTTGCGTGTTACATCCATTGCAGCGGTAGGCGATACTGAACACGTCTGAACTTACCTGGTTCTCACAGGCGGGAACCAGGAGTACCAACAATGAAACTACTACGGCGTGTTTGTTTCACATTAAGCTAACAGAATACAATAAGATTGAATTTTAGTGCAAAAAATTATGACCGTAAAAATTATGATCATTATTTATTGAACAGCCCTCGTATAAATAAAAAGTAAATTATAATGCTTTCTCTTCTACTTATTTAACGAATATGAACAAGTATTAACATATATTCGAATAATGGAACTCAAAGAGGGATTGGAACCTCCAGTTTAATACACTGGAAAGCACCAAGCGAAAGGGCCGAGGAGAAAGCTCGTATTGTATTTCTGGTGATAAAATGATATGGATGCAACACACTTAGACAATTTATCACGCTAGCATTACAAAACACCTTAGAAACATGATGAAATTATTTCAAAAATGGATGGATTTTCAGTAATATCTATTGCGATGTAACAGCCGAGGCCTTTTGCTTTAATTAAAATTCCTATTTATTCACTTTATGACCATGCCAATGCTTCATATTCCTATGAAAATTGAAAGTTTCAGAAGATGTAAAATGATTTTCATTTTGATTATACCTATAGTCTAGGCCGTCATGTCCATATTGAGTGAGTGAGTGAGTGAGTGAGTGAGTGAGTGTGTGGTTTTAGGGCCCGTCGACATCAAGGTCATTTGGGCCCTATGTCCATATTGCTTTACTTACTGGACTCATGGAATGAAACATGCTAGTTTTAAAACAATCTTATAGGGTGACTCAAAACAACACCGGAAATTGTTATCATTTGTATTGAAAGCACGAACGCCTAAGCGTCATTAATCAAAGTTGTCAGGAAACAGAAGAAAATGTGTTTCCTTTTGCTAAATCAACTACGTTTTATTGTGTGACATTGCAGTGCATGTAATACACGCCAGCCACGTTTTACAGCTACCCTGCTGTTTGCATAGACCCTCTTAGAAAAATTAATTTAGTAATTAACAAAGTCCCATAGTTTTTTGATTAACACAGAATAGAAGGCATTTTCAAGATTCATTTTAGACACCTTTCTCGGTCTTTGGCTGCTATCTTTTTCACTACTTTTTTTCTGAGAGAATATGGTCTACATAAAGTGATTTTCTAACACTGATGCCAATTTCATAATTTTATGTTAGCAGCAAAGATATGATCATTCAATATCTTTGTAATTATTGAATAATCTATTTATATACGAGAATACACTTATTTTTCTCTAGTTGTTTTAGTGTCCTTTTTTATAAATTAGGTCCTCCAACGTTAAGTCAGATCGGACGATGAATGGAATGTGTGAAGCGATGCTCAAATGAGTTCGGGGTCCATGGAGCCTAGAGTTACCCGACAGTCGTCTATCAGGACAATGGAAAACCCCGGTAAAAACCTTATCCAGGCAACTCACCCTAACCGAGGTCCGAACTCGGGACTCCTTGAACGGGAGGCAGACACACTACCATCTACGCTACCAAGGCGGGCTTTAGTGTCACAAAAGATCGGTATTAGATGAGATAGTTTTGGGTTATTGGATTTTCCTCTTTTGATTTAGCATACCTTTTATTATCCTTATTATTGGAACACCACTATGCCTCCTGGATATGCTGTCTTAGCGTTTTTACAGTTTAGGCTAGGCTTATCTCCTTTTTATTTCTAACATGAGTTCTATTGCACTTACCTATAGTGTTTAAATTATTTTTACTATCTTTATTCTGTGAATTTCCTTATAGTCCCATATTAAACTGTGTTTTAAGCTTATCCTTTAATGGAAGGAAAGGTCAATTATCTGTTTTGTCTGCGATTATTTTGTATGTGCGTTTCACCTTATGACTGCACAATAGATATGTTCTCGATTAGTGCTTCAGAAATTATGTACAGCATTTTCAAACTTTTTTTATAAACTTTTATTAAATATTTATCTGAAACTTTAAGCTACGATGGTCTGTGGTTATAATATTACAGATATTTATTTTGTTTTATACTTACATTTTGTGATAAATCATATTAAAGTTTGAGGCAGACAAATAAACAAAATTTGATATGAGGGTTTAAAGAACAACAAAAAATTTCTTTAAAAGGTTGTAAACCTATTGTAAGAAAAGTTGTAATTTTTAGTGTATGTGTTAGCATTACCTACATAATATAACTAAAGGCCAGAGAGGTATGCACTCGAATGCGATACCAATTTAGCTGGACACAGAGTAGCAATGACGTCAGATGTACAGCACGGCCATCAGATGTGCAAATGTCGAAAACAACCTAGCTTAGTACTCTGCGAACTATTGAAGTATTGTCTTGCAAGTGCATGCAGGCACAAGGTCAAGGTGTAGTACAACGGGCCTGTTTTGTTTCCTCTTGCAGTTGTTTACATGCGCGAGGGATAGAGGTACAGTCCATGTTCAGTATACCTATGGAAAAACGCACACGCCTCCGGCCTTTAAAAGTAACAGTTACACTGCTACGTTGATTTCTTACAGTATGTGAATCTAAAATGTCACTTTAAACAGAAAATGTTTATTGAATGTCCCGTGGCTCAGAGGGTTGGAGAACCTGTTCGCTGGGCCAGGCTCTCGGTTTTGTTGCCTTTCGAAATTTTTTTCTGGCTGAGATTATTTCTTTCCTCTCCTGAACCCGGAAGTACGAATGAGAGTATGCTTGTGTGTTTGTGTGTCTTTGTGTGTGTGTGTGTGTGTGTGTGTGTGTGTGTGTGTGTGTGTGTGTGTGTGTGTGTGTGTGTGTGTGTGTGTGTGTGACCTAATGTACAAAATCCCAAAAGGGTGATAGACAATATGTTCCAAAGTAAATGGCTGTCGATATGACCATTGCAATTAAATTCAATGGAACAATTAAAATAATTACTTAATGAACAATTAAAATATTTAAAACACATTCGTTCAGATTTCACACATCTATGTAGACATAAATATATTTTTAAAAAGTAGTAAATGATCTTGGGCATAGTTATGCACAAGGTCCTATTTTGGTATTGCAATAAAACTGAGTGAAATTCCTTTTCAAGCTCGTTTGTTCATATTAAGCAATACTGTCTTTTGCTATCGCTGGAGAAAACATTTTTTTTATGTTTGTTAGGGTACTGTTCATAAGAGTAAACTATTCATATTATAAAATACACTTTGGATAAGCGGCAGTTAAGATGCAGTTTGGCAACCTCATCATATTTTCAAAAGTGCGTCCAGGAATGGTATACAACGGAGCGGAACGCCTCGCATATTACGACCTAATAGATCTGTTTGGCTACCACCCCCTAAGAGGAAGGGATGAAGTTCCACTCTGTTGGAACTGCCTAGAGAAGATGCTGTCAACAATGCCGGCATCTAGTATTCAAGAGGAGTACGTTTTCCTTTCGGCAAGCATCTGCGTCATTTGTCCGGCACCACCATACCACGAACAATAGAGGAATAAGAAGAAAACAGAATGAAAGAGAAGTAATAGAAGGAAAATCACATTTACCTATCGAACGGTGAAACCTGGAATATTCATGTTGGAAGAGACTAGAACTCGTCTCCTCCCGTATGCGAGCCACGCACGTTGGCCTAAAAAGTGTCAACATTTTTGAAATGGAAATGGGCGCGTATTCTACGCCTCAAGATACGTCTACAACCATCTTGTTCTACATTAAATCATTAAAGAGGTCCGTCTCTGTTGGTTGACTGCAGAGTCCAAGTTCTGCCAAAATTATTCAGAGCACACGCCAGAAGCTGTGACATTGTGATGCAAAACATATACTATGAGGTAATATTCAAACTTAGGAACATTACCAGGTAAACACAGTCCACCCACCTTTCGCTGTTGACTAATGGCTTAAAACAATTTTAACAAAGTTAAGATCCCACTCCTACCAACCATGCACTTCCAAGGGTGGATGTTCTTTACAAAAATGATTAAATGGTTCTAAATCTACCACTAAAATCCGAAATCAATAAATTACACCGTGGTATTTAGCCTTTGGAAATATGTCTTCTGTTTTATTAATCCTTTATTTGTAATATTTTTGATAATTTATGCTGCTATGCGGTATTGACTTTAAGGCTACTTACTTTTGGTAGACCTAAAGTAATTTGATTCTATTTGCCTCACATTTCAGTAAGAGGCAACCAATATTAATGCAATTAATTTCTGTTTTGTACAATTTTTGCAATATGTTCAGGATTCACGAGGCTAAATGTATAGTTATACTTCAATTATCAGAACCAGTTTTAACAGAATCTTCTTAAAAGCCATTTATTTCTCCCCACTGTTAGAAATTTGGAATGATCATACATGTTTTCTATTTATAAATTTAGAATCATTTCTTAGTAAGTTGACCTCTTTCGAAAAAAATAAAATAAAATATTATTTTCTCTATACTGTGACTTTGTGGGTTCGTAAAATTAAAAGTCTAGTTTGCAGAAATTCAAAATTCTCTTTATTTCCAGTAGAAACACACTTTGTACAGCCCTGAGAGCATTACGTAACATACACCAACGTCTCTCGTTGCTTCACCACACGTATACAAACAAAAGAATTCACTTTCAAATCAATACACGGCTACACACACGCGATTATCAGTTCTCCACTAGTCCCGACTGGCTAGCCGCGGCTCTTTTTATACTTCCAGTCATTGTTCCAGAAACTTGTCGACGCTTCAAAGCCTTTCGTGGTGCAGTGAGAACACAATGGAACTATCTCTGTCTCTTTCTTTCTCTCTCTCTCTCTCTCTCTCTCTCTCTCTCTCTCTCTCTCTCTCTCTCTCTCTCTCTCTCTCTCTCTCTCTCTCTCTCTCTGCAAGCAATTAGCGCTGCGCCCACGCGCTGGCCGCACGTAGCCCTCTCTTTCTCACGGGCTCGGCAATGGCTTGTCGCGGCGATTCAACAATGCCTTGGCGACAATACGTTTAAAATTTAAGATATCCCTTATATATAACTTAGATGCATGTTGTAAGTCGCAATTAAGGAGTTGTTACATGCATATATGAGAATTTCTAGGTTTACTGGGAAAAATGTGAGTCAGCTGGAGAATTAATGTCATACTGGCACATTGGCCATGGTAGCTCAATGGTTAGAGCAACCGAATGGAGACCAGGAGATCCGTGTTCAAATCCCGACTATGGCATTGGATTTTTCAGTCTGACTTCACCTGTCCAAAATTTTAGATTTTTTAAAATGTACGTCCTCCAACGTTAAGTCATATCGAACGATGAATGAAATGGGTGAAGTGATGCTCAAATGAGTCCGGAGTCCATTGAGCTTAGAGTTACCCAACATTCGTGTAGCATAAGGGAAAACCCCGGTAAAACCCTTATCCAGGTAACTCACCCTAACTGAGATTCGAACTCGGGAACTCTTGAACGTTAGGCAGACACGCTACTATCTACACTACCGAGGCGGGCTTCTAGATGTTGCTTTGAATCTGTGGTACATAGTAAAATTTCAAAATATTGATACAGTAATTATTGTACATAGCAATACAACTATTAAAGAATATATTAAATAAATGTATGAATAAATAAATAAAAATAAATAAAAAAAAAATAAAAAAAAAATAAAACCTTTAAAAAGGTAGACTATTTTCCTTTTCCCAAATTCCCCAGTGCCTTTAATGTCTCCTGTATTGCATACTACTTTTTCGACGATAGTGAGTAATGAAGTAATCACCAACAGTGACCTCGTGGTGAACTGACCAGCGATTATTCCAAGCCTGGTTGTTAACCTTAAAAAGCAATAAATTGTAGACCATTAAAATTAACTGCTGCAATTAAACCCCAAGTAAATATTAACAAATAAAAAGGAAGTAAATATACAGGTAACATGTAAGTAATAAAAATTCAACTTTCAAATACGATTATATACGATGTCTGCAACAATGTATATATGGAAGCTTCAGGACTTAATATACTTCATTTAATACGTGAAGTAAAATAGGCAAAATACGCGGATAGATTCAGTTTACAGGTACTGAATAGAGGAAATTCAACTTGCCACCATTGCAGCATAAAGAATTTTAAAAAGAGAAAAGAAACACTATACAATATACATTAGGATTATTGTGTCATTTATTTCCCCTTATTGATATTCAAAAAAATTCATTAGATGTTAAATACTGTATAATATGAGCAGAAGCTCTTTTACAGATAAAAATGTGAATAGCTACACAAAAGTTTAGTTTTGGATTTTATTACTAATACACTGAATATGAAGCGCATTTTATTTTATGAACTTCCGTTCCTTTGAAAAACAGTAAATTAATACTTCAATGTACCTTATTTTAGTCATAATGACAAAATAGCAGTACTCTAATCCTTATCTCCAATTTTAAACCTTAACATAATTTACTGAATGAACGCCGCTCTTTTTTTTTTTAATTCACCGGACGTTGAATGAATTGGGTGAAATGATGCTCAAATGAGTCCAGGGTCCATGGAGCTTAGAGTTACCCGACATTTGTCTTTCAGGATAAGGGAAAATCCCAGAAAAACCTTATCCAGGTAAATCACCCTGACAGAGATTCGAACTCAGGACCTCTTCAAAGCGAGGCAGACATGCTATCATCTACGCTACCGAGGTGGGCTGAATGCCGCTTGAAGACATATACGATTATGATAAAAATTATGCCGAACGACGAAAATGGAAGCAACAATATAGGTAATCACTATTATGAAAGGGAATACGATCTCCTCGGTAGTAAGACAGACATGGCAACATCGCACCAATTCTGCATATGAGAAATGTTAGTTGGTATAGTTCCCCAGTCTGCTTGTGAAGGGCATACCAACTTTAAAATTAATGGTCCAACTGATCAATCAATAAAAGTAATTGTTGAATACATCCTGAAATTTAGAAGTTATAATAATCACTTCACAAATAATAAATATAAGCAGTTAAAAAGGCACGATAATAACGTTAATACAATTAAAAGCTGTTTTAGGACAGCAAATTGTATCTATAGTCTTAAATCTAGATAGGTTTATATTAATTGCTCATTTACTAATTAATTACGGTACATAAATGATTGCAGGTAATTTATTAAACATTTGTGTGCCAAGTAAGTGCAAGCAAAGTTCAATTTTGGTTTTAATTTTCGACTTGTGACTTCCACAGCGGACAGATCAACACCCTAATGATGCTAGGCGCAGTTCCTGGCGAAACGTCGGTTCACTCAAGAACTTCTAGACCACGGCCCATAAGCTCGGAACATAATGTTTAACATTTTATGCTATCCTAAAGTTATAGGTTAAAATACACTACAAACGTTCAGACTTAAATTTTCTTTTTCTTCTCTCATTTTCAAAGCCTCCATTTTTTCTATGGCCACATTTAGAACTTGACTTGAGAAACAACCTATTTTTCAACGTTGGGGGCCAGTGACTGAGTGGGGTTTAAAGGCCCGCCGACAACTGGGTCATTTTTAAACACCGATGTTGGCCCGTCAAGGTTGTTGTTTAATCATTTTTAACCTTAAACACATGTATATATACATGCTTATTAAAGAGAAATTTATCCCTTCGATCCAGACAGTAATTGAACCTAGGATCCTTGGTTTAAAAGAACAGTACACCGACCACTTGACCGCAGAGGCAGTCTTTGTTTTCTTCATAAAAGGGAAAAAATTGAAAATTGACAGCTTGTTTAGTCATTTAAATGCACATGTTTTGTTTGTCTACTTATAACATTTTATAATTTATAAAGTGAATAAATGAAATGACTCCATTCGTTGAAATGGAAGACACATCTTAATATATTTAATTTCGGAGGTCATATCTGGGACTTTACCTTAAGCAACAATTGTTGACAGTATATCCTTTAACGTTGGCATTTAATCTCGTTTAACTTCAAAGACTCACATTCACTCCCACATACATATTTCCAGACTCTGCGCAAGGTGCGGAAGTATTCTAATTAAAGAAACATTCCCCCGCCCTCGACGGATTTCTGGGCTGTGAAGCTGACTACTCGACCAAATAGTCTCCATTCTCTTATTAGGCAAAAAAAGAAAAAGAGACGTAATGATGGCAATGGGTTAAAAATAAGTTTTCTTGATTGTTTTTACACTCCAAATATATTTTGCTTACTTCCTTATAAAATAAATAATAATCTGGTTGAAATGGAAGACGGTTGTTTAATTACATATTCAAATAAATTAATGATTATTAAATAAATAATGATATACCGAAATGGACTGTTTCCGGAGATCCATTAGACCTGTAAATTAGATAAGAAAGCGTAACAAAGTTATAAGACAAACCATGAAAGTTCAAAATTCATTTTTAGATTTTATAAGATATAACAGCTAGAATGGTACGGACATGTCAGTAGAGATAAGATTACCAAAACAAGTTTTGGAATAGGATCCACATGGAAGTAAAAGACGTGGTTGACCTAGGCTTAAATGAATGGAGAATATTGAAAGAGGAATGAAGGAATTAGGTCTGGAGGAATTAGATTGGGAGGATAGAGAAAATTGAAGGAAGATGATAAAAGACTGAACTTTGAATACAGGAAGATGTTTTGTATTGTACACCTATTTACAAATAAAATTTAAATAATGAAGTCGTATATGTAATTTCATTCTCTAGAGCCATCATTAACCTTTTTCGTTTTAAAGAGTCTTTGAATTTTGAAACAACTTATAGGCAACGGGCTTCGATTTTTTTTCATTTCTAGCTTGGAACACACTCATTTAGTGTCAATTTCCAAACTCTGCGGAATATAATGGAAATATAAAATTATTCTCGTCCCAAACGGAAATAGCATCATACGCTTCTGGATTTAACATATAAAATTATAAAGCATGAGTGATTCCTAGACATCTGCACTATCCTATCAGAAAGATAGTCAACCTTTGTGTATGGAGAAGAGCAGGAGAGGTAACTATAGTTAATGAAACCATCCTCCTGGGACATATTTCAGAGCTGGTAATTATTATTTATAAGTTGGTGTAATGATAATAATGCTAGAAATAATTACAGAGATTACATATTTTAAAATCCAAACCTTATGCTTTCAATATTCTAGTGTAGCTAAGAAGGTGATCACTTCGGAATTGAATCCATTACAAATGCGTATGTTTCAATACTTTTATTACGTCATGGCTGGTAAGCAAGCATTAGGGCTCCCGTGCTAAAAATGAAGCGGCTACGGACATTTTTGACATAATAACAATGCATTTATTATACTAATAGTCCATAAAATAATAACCAACTCCGTATTCAATAATTTAAAAGCAATTTTAGGCACTTTTATCCTAATTAATGTAAATTGGAGATATATACCCCTTTAAATGACTTTTGTACTATATACGGGATACTTACGAAACGGCAATAAGCAGAAAAAGAGTGCACCACATCGTGTTATTTTCTGTCTATTGGGTGTATATCGCTGGATTATATCATCAAAGCGAGTGAAATGAGTAAAGAATAGAAGAAAACAGAGAAAGAAGAAGGATAGGTCAGTAATATAAATGATTTTACGATAAAAAGAATGACACACAGTTTCAGCGAAATAAATTCTTGAAATGAATATTTGAAATGCTGGCATAGAATGCACCCTAAGTTATCGATTCGCACCCGGAGCTTGGGACTTGGAGGTACCAACATCCGTTGCTTGGTTTCCGGCAGTAATTTGCAGTTTTTTGCTGCCTGACCCAAATTTCCGGTAAAAGCGGCTCTTTACAAGGATATGTACGCGCCCAAAACTGAAAATAATAAAAACGAGGACAGGAGTAGGCGGTCCGCGGGGCGCCGAACCAGATTACAGGGACGAAATTGGATATGCGCGACGTCGCCGTAATCCTGGAATCCTTACAGGTACTCGCGGCTATGATAAGACATTTACAGCCGACACCACGGTCCGCGTTCTTGGCGGCTGCAACGGACTGGTCAGATGTTGTGACGTCGCACGCAGAATGTTGCATTGCTAGTCGAAGTTGTCATTATTATTGTTAACATTTGTTAATGCTAGTAAGGAGAGAAATTGTGGTGCAAGTGAGTCTCTCTACTAACTCTTCTACAAAATGTTCTTAGAAAAGGTTAGTCTTCTATTTACATTATATTAATCGAAATAAACTTGTGCAGAAATGTTTTCACTGCGCATTTCCTTGTTGGAGCATGGGCATTACAAGAGGCTGAAACAACAGTCACATGTTTAGAAAGCAGTCGCTGTATTCTGTCTTTGACATCCCATGCGTGCTAAGTACTGAAGGTACTTTAAAATTCAAGACATAAAGACAAATATATAGAAACTGTTAGCATCACATAAAATGTGTGCTTTTGGAGAAGATATACATGCTTCATATATTAAGCTTTCTTTCATCCGTTATGGCTTATTAATTATTAAAAACGATAACTAATTAAGAACGATAAAGGCATACATATTTATTAGTCAAGAAGGAGCGTTAAACATTTGGTATTTTCATATTAATCTTGAGCACCAAGTTTGTTATTTATTTGATGTTCGTTTTCGAGATTTGCAGTTCACAAATGATGAGTAGGTATGCGTACTCGAACGACTTTTCTAAGAATGCTTTTTTGTTCAGGGTACCTCAAAACTTTATCTCCGGTACAATTATGATATCGCATTCTTTTCACTGAAATGCAATACTTTCTCTACTAGTAGAGCAGAAAAAAGCAGTAGTAAAGAAGGAGGTACATTCAGCATGTTGTAGGTATAAACCTTTGGAACCATTTTTCTGAAAATCATCTTCTAAATAAGCCCCAGTCGGTAAAACATTTCAAAACAAACTTGAACTCAACTTTTGTCAGTTTTTGTGGAGTACATGACCACTCTTCAGCCTAAACAAATCCCTGTTTCTTATAAGTTACAATGCGCCATGCAAGATAGCCAGATAAGTTGCTGAAATAATCGTAGTCTCTACTATACCAACTGGGGTTATATTGATGGGAGCAAGAGAGGAGAGCTAGAAATCATATCCTTCCACCCACTGCAACAGAATGATCTACTTACCGTGGTTACTGAGTTGCAGTGACGGTACTGCGGTGTCATTCTTACGTACAGGAAATCACTTGGTCCCTGGTGGAGGGAAACTAAAATGTGTACGGGAAGCAATGTACACATTGCTGTACTGCTTGAGTCCAAGCTCTGTGTAGTTGGAAAGAATGCGATCAACTTTATATTAAGTAAGAATGACATCAGAGAGGGGAGGAGAGTGCTGGAGGCCAGACGGGCACTGGCGTTTCCGTGATTTCGATGAATGCCTATAGCTAAAGATTGAAAGATAAAATAAACTCTTCTTAAATTTAATACGTAATTGTTAGTTTTACGATCCATTATTAATGATTAAAAGATTAAACTGAAATGCCTAACCACATTAACACTACTTGACCTGATCATGCCGTAAGAAAACACTTAAGTAAAATACATTTAATTTAATTTAACTTAATTGAAAATACTTAATATGGGCAAAAATTAAAACGAAACATGCAGATATTGATAGTCATTGTTATCCACATTCACATCACGAGTGCCTGCATTGTAACTTTCGGTAACTTCTCAGGCTACTGTCAACCAAGTTTCATCTAAATAAATAAGTTTCCACCAGATTTTCTCAAAACTTTAATATGTATATAAGATACTTATGCCACATAGAATTTTAGTTTTCTCAATTATTTGCTTCCTCATTTACTCCACTTGAAGCCAATAGTTTTTAAGGCTCTTATCAAAGATATTGTGATCGAAGGAAAATGTATTCTGTGCTTAACAATCGGACGGAGTTTCTTCGCTTTTGTAATTACTTCCTGTATTTTGCAGAATTCCTGAACAACTTCCCGAGTTACACACTTATCAAATTTACCCACAAACACTTTTCGATTGTCTTTCGGTGTATTTCTTTTTTCCTCGGTGTTGAATATAAAATAGAATGTCCACTTTGCTCCTGAAGTTGTTGTTCTAATCTTCAGAATTAAATTTTCTGATTTTCCACAATAGCCTGCTGCCCGCGTCTGTAACGTAGGTGGTAGCCTGTCTGCCTCACGCACGAGAAAAAAATATTTTTATTCATATGGTTGCTTTTCAAAGAGGTACTGAGTTGGAGCTCGGTCAGTGTGGGTTATTTGGATAAGGTTTATTAAGGGGATTTCTCTTATCTTGAAAGATAAATTTCGGGTAACTCCAAGCTCTATGTACCCTGTGCTCATTTCAACATATTTTCATCCATAATCGGATATAACTTAACATTGAAGGTTTTCCCTTATCCTTAAAGATGAATGTCAGGTAACCCTAAGCTCTATAGACTCTGGACTCAGTTGAGCATCATTTCACCCACTCCATTCATCGCCCGGTGTGACAACGTTGGAGGACGTGTATTATAAGTTTTAATAACATTTACAATATATAATACATTTATCTATTACATGTATTCCACTGACCCCTTTGTTACCTGCTTGAGTGGGGTATTTAAGGAATAATTTGGCCTGGATTCGCTGTGACAGTTTTCTGTTATATTCCAACTGGCGAACCTTACTATAGACCACAATATTTCGTTTACGAATGGCCCCTGATGAACCCTCATTCACAATAATTTACAATAGCTTGGCACTTTTAACAAACAAATGCTTAGAAGCGAGAGCACCACCACTGATGCTCATCTAAGGAACAATAACATAACACTATCAAGTGATAATTTCGGTTTATGTTAGCACTGTCACACGTCACCAGGTTACTTCCCTCTTCACCGCGCACCTCGCCCCTCAAACACTAGCAGTACACACATATGCTGTACTTCTGAGCACCCATGGGTTATATACTGCATGAGGTAAAGCACAGAAATTGCCTAAAGAGCCTTTGAATCTAGGTAAAATCAGTTACACTAATTACTTTAGTAATATTGGCAACTCCTGGACATCACTTGATCGAGCCAACCTTTAATACTGCCTGGAATCTGAATAAATTAATTTATCTAAACCAGAATAGTTAGAATTTACCTCTATTCTTTAAATTATAACTCCAAACACTGTTACATGCGAGGAAGTGATATGTGAATTCTATTTATGGTGGATGTATTCAGAACTTTTGGCGGAAACTTAACATTTCGGTTAGGGGTAACATGGTGGTGATCGTACCAGCTGCATGAGTGAGTACACATGTGAATGTCGAGCTGATCAGATCATGTCGTGTTTTGAATTACTACACTTGGTAATCCACCTGGAACTGAGGAATAGCAGTCAAAATTACAAATACTTTATACCCAAACGTTATTTGGGACAAACAACTTATTGGTTATTCGCTCATACACATAATAATTGCATGGCATAGGGGAATAATGCTTAATCGTTTGGTTTTCAATCTTCCCCGATGTTAGCAGACGAAATTTTTAATATTTTAAGAACATTTTCTCCCTAATTTGAAGTCTGCATGCTTAGAGGACTCTATTTATAATACACATTTTGAAGCGTAAAACAAATAGGTACTTATGTTTGTTTCACTTGACGTTCGATATTCAATTTTTTTCAAATTGTCTTATAAAAGCGTGTTCTTCTGATTTCCACACTTAAATGCATGATTATTTTATAAATATGTCTTTTATTCCATTTTATTTTCCGCAAAATCACTATATCAAACTCTTTCTGAGGAATTCGATAGGGTAAAGGTAGAACAAACGGACAATCTAGAGACATTTTCCAAAATGAAGGTCATGCTAATTACTACAGAATCACAAATTGTTTTAAGAAAAGCACTGAACATATATTTACACAAACTGAAAATTAAACCTTCTGAAATAAGTACAAGAACATAAAAAATAATTAGTTGAAGCAGGTTGTAATGTACGTTTGCTCGTTGTACGCACCCCACCTCCTGGGGCAGACACCAACAGTTTTAGTCACTGTCATCAGTCATACCATTCTGACAACAAAGTATGGATCAGTTTCCGGTCATACTACTTAAGGTGATACCTCCTCTGCACCCAGTTCGCCTGTTTCTTGCAGTTATCCTCTTTCTTATAGCTTCTTCTCAACATTCCGAGCTCTCACTGCTGTTGCCTTTTCCATTTTAGCGTGCGCATTTTTCTAGCTTTTAGATGATTTATAGGCTCTGAGCTTTTATAACCTCAGATATTTTGGATATCTTTTTGGTTCCTGTTTACTTTTAATCTGCAGAAGTTCTGGGAAGAGGACTCAGCTGTTTCATTCTTGTCGAGGCTGTTCGAGGCTTTGTCAGACCTTCCTGTGTTTGCTCACATTATTTAGGATTGCGTCTTTAAGGTTCTCCAAGGGAGCTTGAATTATACTCAACAGTCTCATTTTAAATAAAAGTATACTTTTTTCGCGATAAAATGACCACAGAACTTCATTAAATTTTATGTAAATGTTTATGTTTCACTTATTTGAATAAAAAAGAAATAACTCAGAAAACAGACAGGCCAGAGATATTTACTCTAATAAGCTTCATAACGATATATAAATCGCTGATGCCAGTATGCATTCAAGATCATTTCTTTGTGCATTCGTTTTCCACAAAAGCCTTATCTGCAACGGATGGAATGTTACAGCTCAAGTGATTAAATGAATATGCTTTGTTTCTATTGCTGGATTGCACGTTTCATTTTAGAAAATCACAGATCCTTATGACAATATGGTCACAATTCCAACGTAAGTACACGTGGTTTCTCAATATATAATGATTCTCAATATGCAGTATAACATCGGAAAGACAAATGTTGTACCTTAAGTTTTCCTAGTAAGTGTTCATGTATCCCCATATCCATTGGCTCCTTTCTTATCATATCTTCTCTCCGTGGTAAAGAAAAAAATGAAGTATACAAATAACAGCTGAAACCATGATAAAATTGATTTGACACCGACCCACTATTTTGTATTGCGTCTTTATCTATCTCATATAGTGTACAAATTATACAAAATTCCTTTCGATTATGGAGGGCATCACAAACTAATTTCTAAGAAAAAAATTAAATTTAATTAGTCATGTAAGTATTAAATATATAATTTTGGGCAACATTTTTCGGTTATTTGGGCTATTCGAAAAATATTCTCCATAACGATAGATTTGAAACTAAATTAGAAGTTTGATATTCATCGGCCCTTTCATGAGCTAAGCTTAACATTTGTTGGCAGGCTGAGGAACAGCCCGAGGTGTGCTTTGCTGCTACCTGCAAGAGATTGGACTTTACCACGTAGTGACAGGATGTGGAGTTTGCGGGGTGTTGGATGTGAGACAGAGGAAGGGAAGGGAAGTAGCATTTTAGCGGCTGTCTCAAGTGCAACGGTCCTCGTGCACCGTTGATGGATTAATGTTTCAAGAGGTTGGGGAAAATTATGATGTCCAGAAAGCTCTTGGTGGAATATTGTAGAACTCTGCTTTAGGAGCTGACGGATGTGCTCCGTGCCTGCCGGTTATGTCTGCAAACCATGTGGGGAAGCCAATATAGCCTTAAGTGGGCCGGCCCTCGTTGCGGTAGCCGCTAGAGCGTGTCTCTAGCATTCCGACGCGTAGAGGGTCGCAGGTTCTAGTCCCGCCTTGGACATGGGTGTTTATATGTATAGTCTATATGTGTAACAAGTACAAGAAACGAACAGTAATCAAACGGAAACAACTAAAAACGGTAAAATAAGGTAAAGAATGTATATAAAAGCGGTGTTTTCTGGGTCTGTAATCCCTAAGAGACAGATCAATTCGCTCTGGTGTTGTGGCAATTGGTCATAGAATTTTGCGGCCCATTCTTGAGTTCTGCTATGTGTTCACAGACATGTGCACAGAAATATGTACACAAGCACGGGCACATTCCTTTCTATACTCTTTCGTTGATTGGTTGACTGTTTGAGGGAGGCGCAAACACATAATTCCGGTAAATTTTGGTATTGAATTTTTGGGTGAAATAAAATATTTCTTATATTTAGTACAGGTATACAATAGAGAAAGCAAAAACCTTATGTAATGCATTCGTGTGACTATCTCTACCCATACCGTATATTATCACTAGTACAGTTTCTACAAAATACTGTTTCAAAATCTTATTAATCTCTCTACCTGCATAGTAAGTAGGTGTAGTATTGTATTTAACCCAAAATTTCGATATTGTCATTCGGGTTTAAGCTCCCCTAAATAAAAAAGTCACTTTTACGAAAGGTCGGTCTTGCGTGTGTGAGTCTATAAGCAGCATAGATCAAAACTGAAAAGTCCCCTAAATAACAAACTATATATGTAAGTTCAGTATCTAGCATGGTTTGGTACTTATGCGACATTTCGTTCTGGAGTTATGTATTTACAAACACACACACGCACGCATGTACGCACGCACTCACGCGCACAACATACAGACTTCTTGCTAAAAATGCTATTTTTACGCAGGAAATGAAGGTAGCTACAGTGAAGCAATAAATATCACACAAATGTAAATATTTGTTACAAAGGCTTCACTTATCTTAAGAAATTCGTGTTAATACTTCTTTCAGATCGATTTCAAAAACAGATTGTTTTAATCATCAGTCACCTCCGTTGTCAAGGATTCCGGTTACGATGTGTTTCTTATGTTTTTAGTATTACCAGCATTTGAAAATGAAACAAACCTAAAAATAGAATCAACTGCTGGTATTTCAAAATTCATTACGCGATGTTTATTTTTTAAAATAAATATCTTTTCCCAAACTATTAAATCTATCGGAACATTTAATTATTTTAATAATTTAACTCCAGGATTTATTTTTTGGTTAAATGACCAAAAATGATCTACTACGGCCGATTTTCAGATTTTTTTATACTTAATGTTACGAAAATGTTCTTTCGTTCTGGTTTCCAAATTACGTTTCGTCTTTCCAATGTAAACTTGATCACAATCTAAACAATTAAATTGACAAATACCAGATTTTTTTATGATTAGGAATTTTGTCTTCTTTTTAGAAAAATGTAGTAAACTTTTAATACTATATTTATTTTGAGGAACTAAAGTTATACCATCTTCTTAAAAAAACTGTTGAAAATGTTTATTAACCCAAGGATTGTAAGTACATTTTTTTTAAAATTATAATCGTCTTTTATTTTTTAAGGTTAAAAATATCACTAACAGTTTTCTGATATTTAAATTTTTCAAACTTTTTGGATAAAGCCTTTATTAAAACCATTAGTTAAAGCAGTATTAATAATACGTTTATATTCTTTATCACATTTCTCTTTATTCAGGGGTATATTTAGTAATCTATAAATCAAACTATTAAAACAGAAAATTTATGTGAAAAAGGGTTAAAACTTTTATTTTTATCTAATTGTCAATATGAGTAGACCTCCTATAAATACCAAAATCTAATTTGTTATTATTTTTTATTATCTTCAAATCTAGAAAAGGAAGAAATCCATTAATTTCAGTTTCTAATGTGAATTTTATAGCTTTATCTTGTATATTTAGTAATTTTAAAGCATCGTTAATTTTATTATCAGGAACAATAGCAAAAATATCACCAACATATCTATATCATGTTTTAAAAATCAAAGGAAAAGTTTTCGTGATATCCATTAGAAAGAAGTATTAATACCAATTCCTTAGGATAAGTGAAGCCTTTGTAACAAATATTTATATTTGTGTAATGCTATTTTTATTCGATGGGAAAGCAAAACATATATCTATTTGCTGTGAAATCTCAATATAGAATATTACTTCTCTACTATTTAAGTTTGTGGTAGAGGAAATAACAATAGAGCTACGTCTGAGTAGAATTTCTTGCTTCTTAGTTGAGCGGCGCTCGTTTTATATATAAAAGACTGTCCCGTGTGTTGACTCATTACGGCTGTGGCGCACTTCAGTATTTGCCTTCAGCGTTTGCCATTCCTTTATCAAAAGGCAATTCTCGATAAAATTTGTGTACCAAGTAAAGTGTGATCTGCCTTCCGCAACCAAGAAGGGACAAAAAACATCCTAATGTACCTATAAAAATTATTGATTTATCAACCAGTAACAGTTTTCAAGGTTATCCTTCAGTTTATTCATTCTGGGGCTTATTTTTGAATTATCTGAATTATCGAGCATTGCATAAATGAGTTTTCACAACAGCTGCTAACTGCGTATTTTTATAAAGTCATTCTTTTTTGAAAACTTTACTTCATATCTGTAACAATTTATTTTAAATCTGTGCTCTCTTAATTATGGAGCTACTTTCATATACAAATTTGTAGACAGCCTCAAAATATTTCCCTACATAGAATATATCACCGAATTTTACTAACGTAATGATAAGATTTCAAGCTCAATCTAGAAATAAACATTTAATTTTCAAGCTTAAACTACTTTTCTAAGCAATATGTACTGGAACCAGCTTCTAAGTAAATTTCAAAATTTATCGTCACGACGTCCTTGAACCATTTTTTCAGCTTTGAAAATCCCAAAATTGATCAGCTTAAATTGCATATGTGAGAGAGAAGGAAAGAGTGGCCGTGGGAGAGAAAATGAATGAACATTCAAGTAACACTTCTGTATGAATGCTTTTTTTTTTATTAATGAATATGCGTTTCTGAATCACATTTTCAGACTGATTGCAAAGCTGAAATCCGTTTTCGCGTACCATTTTCACGTCATAGTTGTTTTCAATTCCAAATGCTATGTTCTGAACTTTTTCGTAATATGAGTACTGTAGTACTATTACCATATGTTTACGTTTGTTAGAAAGTCTCAACAGCTTACAATTTCAACTTTATTACTTAAAATGTGAAATAATATTACTATTATTATGTTTATATTTTTATATTCATTGTATCTATTAAAATCTATTAATTATATCCACCCTAAGGGATGCACAACGATGTGTCTTCCCCTTAAAATTCATAATTCCAAAGAGTGTAGGTTTTCATAGATCCTTCTCGAGAATTCTTACAGGTGCTTTGCTTCATAATGGAAACATTCATCCTTCCATTCCTGTAAACCACTCTTTTGTTTTAAAGGAGACATGAAAATATTAAGTTTTTGTTACAAAAACTAAAATACAATAAATAGTGTGGGGAGATTTCAGGATTATTGGGCTATTACTTGTTCAGCAGGCCGTTTTTACAAAATATCCTGATTCTTATGTGAATGGGACAGAGAGCTAGATCAGAAAACTGGGATAGGAAGCGACTAATTTAACACCGGGCGAAAAAAAATATAAAAATATGAACATATTATCCCTCAAAAGTATTGTTGCCACATTTCCATGTAAAATTAGGTTTAACGAAACAATTTGTGAAAATTATAGATTAAGACAGTGAGTGTTTTAAATACCTATGTGTTACATTTCTTTCGTTATCCTATGAAAAAATAATAAAGCTGTTTTATTCGTTGGCCCACAAATTTGGAACTAATGATGGACAATCACCTCGAGAATACTATGAGTCGAGAAGTGGAGGACACCTGAAATATTTTAACAAACATTTTTAATTTCATTGAAAATAAAAAATACTCAAATTACATTAACATAGTAAAAGTAATGCCTCAAAATTTCATACAGATTTGTTGCAACATAAGTGCCAAAGTACACTTTCTTAATTCCCATCTAAATTACTTCGCTGATAATTTAAGAAATTTTGGTAAGTAGCAGGGTAAAATATTTCTCCAAGATATAAAAAATATGGAAATGAGGTATCAAGGGGAATGGAATGCTCACATGATGGCGGACTACTCTCAACAACATGCGAGAAGGTCAAAGAGGAGAAAATTTGAAATTGTATTACGAATGAGCTTATAATTATTATTAATTAATGATCAATTAGTGGCAAATAACAAATTATAGTTTAGGCCTAGCTTTTTGCACAAAATTCTAGTGAAAGTAATTTTTATTGCGTTTCACAAAGCTTTAATTTTACTATCGGTTTTTTTTTTTATGAACAGTTTGAAAACCACACCTTATGGGAGAAAATAGAGATTATTTTCGAAATCAGTGCAATATATCCATTTAGTATCACCTATTATATTATAAAAGCAGAAAATAAGTTTTGAAATGAAAAACAGTGTAATCAAATATATATTTAAATCATGCATATTCAAAGTAAACAAGAAAAAATATAGATACTGTCTCATAAGCAATGACTTCTTTCAGAGAAAAAGCATATTTTAAATTATTCTGACAAGCAATTAACTTAATGTTCATAGTACATGACCATGAGATTCTTTTTTGTTCCATTTGTATCGTGCCTTTAACTGCAATGGTCATATCGGCGGCCGTTCTCCTTTGGAGACATATCGAAGGTGTTAACTCTTGTTCTGTTGGTTTTTTAATCGTTACATCACGCACAAATTCGCACTCTCATTAATACTTCCCGACCCTGGGTAAGATGAGGAATTACTTTGGACTGAGAAAAATCCCCACACCCACAGCCGGGAATCGAACTTGGGACCCCTAGCACGGCATGCAGGTGCTCTACCGACTGAGCTACGGGGTCAGCCATCTATGGTTTTAAACTATAGCTCAGCGAGGTTTATTATCCCAAGATGGTACCAGTCTGGTTTTCGATGCGAAAATTTCGGCAACACCCACTTGCACGGGTGAAGGGTGTGGTAGTAGTTCTATTTTTACCAATTCCTGAATTTTGTCCATGGTTGTTTGTGCAGTATGGAGTGTTGCATTTTCGTGTTGCAATAGAGCTGTATTTCGGTTAACTAATGCTGGGTATCTCCGTCTTAAAATTTTATGAACTCGTTCCAGCTATTGAGAGTAAAGATCTGCATCAATCGCCCACCTCTTTGGAACAAACTCCTAGTGATTTAAAATTCGGGACAGAACTGATTTTCTTTAATGATGACTTTTTCAGGTAGATGGGGATCAAGCCACTGTTTCGAGACACCAGGGTTTCGTTAATACCCCCAATTTTCAACTCAAGTGACAATTCGCCTGACTAATCCATCATCCATGGCATTACGGACAACAGATATCCACTCTACGTTGAAACAGTTATTTTATGTTGTCCCCAAAGAGTTTCAAATATTGTATTATGTGAGGTTAAGTAGAGTGAGTCATGCACAGAGAAGCTATGTAAGTGGAAATGACGTCACAAAAGTGTTGAATAACAAACTTATTTGGGATTGGTGTGACGCGTATATCGTAAAACGTGGACCAATCAGATATAAAAGATTTTACGTTGCCATGGAGGATATTCAATATTCCTCTAGGGGGATCGAACTATTAGCGAAATGCTAATGTGTAGAAGAAGATGAACTGGTTATTCTTCTCCTAACAGTCACCGTGAACGGATGTAAAATTCTCTTCTTAAACGCCGTTGTGTGCGGAAGAATATAAGTCTATTCTCATAACAATCATCGAGTATAACTAGATAATCTTTACATTAAATATCATCGCTAGAAGACACACAATTTAATTATTATATACGGTAGTGAACAACCGTATAAAACTTTTGATTCTTGCACGCATCCAGATATAAACGCGTCACATCAAGTGAATCTTGTGTAAGAATAGTGTTATAAATGTTGTATCATACATTTTGTTCGAACTGGTGTTGATTGAAGTAAGGAAATAAAAGTTTCTACATTATTTAATACAGAGAAAAATGATTACTCATTTTACGTAAAATTTCCTTCCGCCGTACCACCCCTGTAAAAGAAGATATCTTGCTCAACCGACTGAAGTCACGCCGAGGTAAGCTGGGACTTCAAGAACCATCTATTCCATCCACCAAAATGTCGCCACATCGAGGGATATAATTACTCCATCACCCATTGACGTTGGGAATCTACCCAAACCACTTCAACCCTGTTCCAAATGGTCACCTCAACGAGGGGCATAATTCGTCATCCATCAATACGATTCGACACAAACCCTGTAACAAATGGCGCCCCAACGGGGACTCGAATAGGCAGAAGGAGGATTACACCACAGGAGAATAGTGTAATGGACAGGTAACTTCGAATCAAGAAAGAAGAAAGAAGAAAAGTGAGTATGGAAAAATCTTAATAGATAATTAATAGAAAAAGTGACAAAATTATAATTTTCATTTTTATGTTATTAAGAAAGGGAAAGATATTACCTAAAATGGAAGGTAAAAAATTAACAGACAATAAGAATAAAAATATTGGGGAAGGAGTGGAAAGACTAGTTAGTGATAAGAGAGCAGAAATACAAGAAGTCAGGTAAGTAGTGAAAGGAATGATTAGTGATGATGCAGGAACAAGTAGAACTGAAATTATGCAGAGTAAAGATAATGAAATGATAGACAGGTTAGAGAAAATGATGAGTAATTTTGATGCTAAAATGGATAATTTAAATGCTAAAGTAGATCAAAGTTCAGAGAAATTAGAAGCTAGGATAGATCAAGGTTTAGGTAACCTAAGAAATGAAATTGAGAAGGGAAGAGAAGAGTGTAGAGAAGGCATAAAATCTTTAAAACAGAAAATAGAATCTCATGATGGAGAAATGTCTAGGTTAAAAGAGATGTTTCAGGAAATGAAAATAAGTCAGGAAAATGTAGTAAAAGATATAAGAAGTGAATTGGCTAAGGAGTCAGAAATCCTTAAGCAACAACAAGTAGAATTTGTAGAAAAACAAAAAATAGAAATAGGGGAATTAGAGAATAGAATAAGACAAGAAATAGATGTAGTCTTATTAGATAATTCACGGAAATACCATGAGGAAAATATTGAAATACAGAATAATTTTGTAAGAGAGGTAAATAGTATCAGAAATGATGTTAAACTAATTGCTACTGAGGTGCAAACACAACAAGATGAACTAAAAGTTAAATATGATGAAGTCAGTAAGTTGAATAGTGAAATGATTACAAGAATAGATTTGGCACAGGAAAGTTTTGAGAGAGAGAAAGAAAACATTAGCAAGCTGAATCAAGTTGTGATTGCATTACAGGCAAGCAAAATTTCTGAGAACCAGAGGGTAATAAAATCTAAGAATATTACATGGATAGACTTACCTGGTAATTCAGGTAATATTGTACAAAACTTAGAGAATTATTTGGAGAGTGACGATACAGAATCTTTGTCACCTGATTGTGAAGTAAATGGTAATAGACAAATACAAAACATGCACACACATACACAGTTACACAGTCAAGGTAACACAAATTGTACAAATTATTTGTTGCATGACATAAGTCCACCTACTTTCGAAGAAGAATCGGGAGACAATCCCAAAATATTTCTAAAGGAATTAGAAGAATATTTTAAAATTAAAAAGATTCCAAATGAATTTAGGATGATGATTGTTTAAAGGTGTTTGAAGAAAAATGCTTTAGAATGGCTGAGGTTAACATTAGCTTCACATGAAACGTATAGTATGTTTAGGAACGTGTTTATAAATAGGTTCTGGGGTCCAGAAAGACAGAGAAGAATTAAAGTCGAACTGGCCACTGGTAAATTCGAGTTCAGGAAGGGTGTGTCCATGACTGAATATTTCCTAAAACTTGCTAACAAAAGCAAACTTGTGAATCCAGATATGTCAGAGACCGAGATCGTGAATATGCTAATACGACATTATCCACCACACATTAGAAACCACCTAATTGTGGCTAAGCCCGTCGACTTTACTGATATGATTGAGTTATTATCAGAATTTGAGGCTCATAACCTTAATTCTGATTCTACTCATAGTCAAGTTGATCCTGACAAGACTCATATAGAAGAAAAGCAAGTAAATAGACAGGAAGTAAGACCAACATTCGGGGAAAATCACAACCATACTAACCAAAACCAAAATAGTTTTAACCAAAATTGGGGCGGGGCACGTTCAAGAGACAACTATGAACGAAGAGAGTACAACCCCAGAAAGACATATGAATCGGTAGTGCCAGGTATAGGAAGGAGAATTCCAAATACTCCTAGGAGGAATTATAATAATAACCAACCTGTGGGAAATGTGAGGAGTAATCAGGTGAATCAACTGAGGTTTTACAGGGGAAATAACCTAAGAACAGGTTATCAAAGTAGAGGAAGAGGAACTAGCATTGAAAACTCTTCATTAAGAGATTTTGGGGGTCCTAGGTTTGAAAGGGCAGACAATAACCTAGAAAGGACACAGACTCAGGGAATAGAAAGAGAAATAAATAACGGTAGTACCAACCCAACTGCTAGTGTAACTACCGACCGCACTAATGCGGAAAATTGAGTACCAAATCATTTTGTGCCTTGGAAAGTGGTTCGGTAGAAATGACACAGGGCAAAATCAAAATTCAAAATTTACCAGAAGATAAGCTCACTCTCTCCAGAAGTAAAGATCGGGAATTAGTAAATCCACCTCAGATTAACCTTCGTATAGGCGATAGCGAATATAAAGTATTGATAGACACAGGAGCTAGTTCATCAGTAATAAGTGAGAACTTATTCAAGGAATTACTATCCAAGTTTAGGATTGAATATTTAAACGTGTGTAATGTATACTGTAGCACAGCTATTGGGAAAAAGAAAGATAAAGTTAAATATCAAGCGTTAATTCCTGCGCGAATAGATGATTGGAATTTCAATTTTATCGTATTGGTAATACCAAACTTAGCTCGTGATATTATTATTGGCAATGATGTATTGTATGGTTGGCAAAGTGTGATAGATTTCGAAAAACATGAAATGAAGGTCAAAGGAGATAATGAAGTAATAAGAATAAATTTGTTAGAAGAAATTATATTAAAAGAGGATGAGAAGGATAGTATAAATAATGATAGGTTTTTTGTAGAAAATATAATATTATACGAAGAAGATATAATTAATAATGAAGAAGATGATAGTGGTAAAGAAAATTTACTTTTAAATAATAAAGAAAATGATACGTTTGACCTTGGAGATCATTGTTGCCAAATAAACACATTAAATACCGACACCGAGCGAAAACAAGAAGAGGAAGAAATGATATTCCAAAGAACTTTGAAAGAAAAGTTAGGGAAAACATACAATTTAAATCACGCGCAAAGAGAACAGTTGAGGTTATGTATACTAAAGAACAGGAACGTTTTTAGTACGAAACCTGGATTGTGTAATAAGTACATACATTTAAGGTGAACGACATTGCTCCTTATACTCATAAAAGTAGATCTGTGCCTATCGCTATTAGACAACAAGCATCTGAAGTAATAAACGATATGCTAGAAAATGGAATTATAGAGATTTCTAATTCGCCTTACCTACATCCTTTGTGTTGGGTACATAAATCGAACGGAACACTGCGTATGACGATTGACGCAAGAAAGATAAACTCAATAACACAACCCGATCACTTCAGACCTCTTGGAGTTGATGAGGTATTATCAAAATTAGGACGTGGAAAATATTTTTCAAAATTAGATTTGGTTTCATCGTATTGGCAGATACCACTAGATGAATCTGTTCGAAAATACACAGGATTCAATTTTGGAGGAAAAATATACCAATTCAAAACATGTGGTTTTGGATTATCCACTAGCGGAAGTGCATTACTTCGAGCGTTACATAATATTTTCGGAGATACCATAGAAAATTTCGCTCTACAATATATTGATGGTTTTCTTATTTTTGATCAAAATTTCGACGATCATATATCACATTTAAATTATATATTTACAAAATTTTCTGAAAGTGGTATGACAATAAATCTGGATAAATCGCAATTTATTGCCAAAGAGATTGAATTTCTAGGTTATATTATATCTGAAAAAGGCATGACACCGAATCCAGAAAGAATCAAATCGATTGAAGCTATCCCTCCACCAAAGAACATCAAGCAATTAAGAAGATTTATGGGAATACTACAATATGAGAGTAGGTTCGTTATAAATTATGCCAAAGAGCTTAGTCCTTTGAGGGAACTTCTTAAGGAAAATTCAATTTGGAAATGGACTGAAGAACATCAACAGGCTTTTCAAAACGTGAAAGAATTATTTAAAAATGCCATTCTTTTGGAAAGACCCATTCAAAATCAACCATTCAATATATATTCTGGTGCTAGCATTCAAGCTTATGCAGCTGTACTAACGCAGATTGATGTATCTGGAAATAATCACGTAATTGCTACTGCTTCCAGAGCATTGCACAAAATAGAAGCTAATGCTTGCATAACCGAATTGGAAATTGGAGCTATATATTTTGCTTTACAAAAATTTCGGCAATATGTATACAATACCAAAGTTATTGTGTATACAGATCACATTAGTTTGTCATTTATAAAGAAATGTAAATTAACTAGCTAAAAAATATCTTGTTATATTCATGAAATTACTTCGTATGATATTGAGATTAGGCACATTCCAGGAAAAGAAAACATATTTAGTGATTTATTATCAAGACTAAGATTGGAAGGGGAAATCCCAGAAACGTTATCACATCCACATCATGAGATTAAATTGTTCGAATTAAATTTTAAATGGAATAGAAACCTAACCCAAAAGTTTAAGAATATTTCGGAAACCCAACAAAATGATCCAAAATTGTCTTTATTGCTACAACAAGTTCCAGAAATTGGAGAAAATATAAATTGTAGCATAGCAAAGAAAAATGGTATTCTTTACAAATTACATGGGGATGTAATACGAAAATGGAAAGTGATAGTTCCGAGTAGTTTGGAAGAAAATGTAATAAATTCTTTTCATCAAAATTTAGCACATTCAGGATGTGAAAAAACTGCTATGACTATAAAAGAACAATTGTACATTAAACATATTGACAAGAAGGTTAGGAAATTAATTTCAACATGTGAATTGTGTCAGAAAGCTAAACCAATAAACGTCAGATATGATTTTGAACCTCAAACTATCATCAGGGATAGAAAGAACGAACTAGTTGCTATTGATGCTCATGGAGAAATGCCAGCTAGTCAACACAATTGCAAATACATTTTTGTAATGTTTGATATTTTTTCTAAATTCGTAAAAATTTATCCTGTACAAAATATCAAAAGCAGAACGTGCGTAAATAAAATTTTAAAAGATTGGATACCAAAGTATGGGTCAATAAAGGCAATATTATCAGACAACGCAACGGTTCACCGGAGTAAATTGTTTACTTCAGAGATGAAGAACAATAATATTAAGATGTATTACTCTTCAGCATATTTTCCCCAAGGAAATCCTTGCGAGAGAGTGATGCGTGATTTAGGCTTGTATTTCAGAATTCTGTGTCATTCTAACCACCGAGGCTGGTACAAACACTGCCATATTATTGAGAAAATCATTAACAACACCCCAAACTCTACTACCAAATTTTCACCAATCGAATTAATGACTGGACTACAACCTGAACCTCTAGTAATAAAAGCACCGACAACCTTAAAAGTAGATGAAATGGAATTGAATGAAGAAGAAAAGTGTGCTGAAGCATTTCGAAGAATAAAAGGAAAAGCAGAGAAAAGATTATCAAAGATACAAAGAAAAGGAGCGAAATGGAATCCTGAAATAAATGATAAAGTTCTAGTAAAGACATTTAATATCTCCAGTTCTAAAATCAAATCCTATTGGAGAATGAATTTGTTATATAAAGCTCCATATAAAATAGTAAGAAAATTTGGGGATCATACGTACGAATTAAGAGACGATGATAATAAAATGATAGGAAAATATCACAAAACACTTTTAAAACCATTCAAAAGCCTTGACACTCACCAGAACAAATAAAAAAAAAAATAATAATATGTTTATGAATTACTGAAAAATGTTTTGTTTATTATTATTGTGTTCGAATAATTTCTGATTTTATATTGTTATTTTAAATTGTATTAATTGTTCATTGTTGTAATAATGTTTAATTATTGGGGCATTCTTTAGAATATATGGAACAATATTATTGGAAGATTTAAGTTAATTTTCCATATATTCTGAAGAGGGGCATCTGAAACAGTTATTTTATGTTGTCCCCAAAGAGTTTCAAATATTGTATTATGTGAGGTTAAGTAGAGTGAGTCATGCACAGAGAAGCTATGTAAGTGGAAATGACGTCACAAAAGTGTTGAATAACAAACTTATTTGGGATTGGTGTGACGCGTATATCGTAAAACGTGGACCAATCAGATATAAAAGATTTTACGTTGCCATGGAGGATATTCAATATTCCTCTAGGGGGATCGAACTATTAGCGAAATGCTAATGTGTAGAAGAAGATGAACTGGTTATTCTTCTCCTAACAGTCACCGTGAACGGATGTAAAATTCTCTTCTTAAACGCCGTTGTGTGCGGAAGAATATAAGTCTATTCTCATAACAATCATCGAGTATAACTAGATAATCTTTACATTAAATATCATCGCTAGAAGACACACAATTTAATTATTATATACGGTAGTGAACAACCGTATAAAACTTTTGATTCTTGCACGCATCCAGATATAAACGCGTCACATCAAGTGAATCTTGTGTAAGAATAGTGTTATAAATGTTGTATCATACATTTTGTTCGAACTGGTGTTGATTGAAGTAAGGAAATAAAAGTTTCTACATTATTTAATACAGAGAAAAATGATTACTCATTTTACGTAAAATTTCCTTCCGCCGTACCACCCCTGTAAAAGAAGATATCTTGCTCAACCGACTGAAGTCACGCCGAGGTAAGCTGGGACTTCAAGAACCATCTATTCCATCCACCAAAATGTCGCCACATCGAGGGATATAATTACTCCATCACCCATTGACGTTGGGAATCTACCCAAACCACTTCAACCCTGTTCCAAATGGTCACCTCAACGAGGGGCATAATTCGTCATCCATCAATACGATTCGACACAAACCCTGTAACAACGTTCAACCTGTTCAGATGTCAGTTCATGAGGTACATATCTACAGCTTCCGTATGATTTTCCAAGTGTCTTAATATGGCGATGTATGGTAAATTTTGATGCTCCAAGTTCTTCTAAAAGCGTGCGGGTAACTTTTTGCCGATTTTCTTGCAAAACTGTTGTGTATCATCAATATTCCATACTTTAGATCTTCCAGAACGTGGTAAATTTTTAGTGTTTTCGTCTCCATTGTTGAAACGTTGGAACCATCGTTGTGCCACACGCTCACTAGATAACTGATGATTTAAAAACTAAAATGAAAACCATTTTTAAAGTGAATCTTACTCTTAATAATAAGTATAAAATATCAAAGATAGTGTAATATAAAATATTAGTTTTAGAAATCAATTTCTAATAATTTCCTTTATCATAATATTAGCTAACAACACCTCCTTCTATTTCACATATTCTTCCAGCTGCGGCAGCGGCTTTATAATCTTGTTTCCAGTAGTGGTTTAGACGGACTTTAAGTTCAAACTTTGCTATCTCCATTTTGTGACTGTTTAACAAATGAATACTAATACATGTTCGGAATGTACACAACACTAAGTATAGCATTCTGTAAATAGCATTGCCAAACCAAAGAAACCCAATGAATGTTCTAAAACTCCAAAATCTAAAAACTGACTTTGCTCATGATACCACCTAATAATCCTATATATGGACAATTTATGTTTTATTTTCTCACCTTGGATTTTGATTTAAAATGTATGTGTTTGAAATATGTGTACGAAAAATAATATTTAATATTACATTTTTATATGCGGCTTAGAAAGTTTTCATTCTCTTTTAGTTCTATATGACAGAGAAAATTCTATGTATAGATAGAATGCAGTGAATTATACACGTCGTTTATGACAGCAATGTCCAATTATGGCTTCTGTTTTACAATTTTAAATTAAATAAAACTTTTTCAGGTTGAAATTCAGCTATTCTCTTGTTATCTACGCATGATCTCACTATTATTGGTAACAAAAGCGTGATATACGAGGGGGAACCCCAAAAGAATCCGGATTGTTGTCATAGAAACTTTATTGATGAACCTTTTTACAAACTTATTTCAGTCACCTTCAAAATACTCTCCATTACATGCGATGCACTTGTCAAGTCTCTTTTCCCACTGTTGGAAGCATGTTTGGAACTCCGAGTTTGATATTGTCCAGTGCCCTTTGCGAAGCTGTTTTTACCGCCTCCACATAGTCATAACGCTCCCTTTTAAGCGTTCTTTTTTTCATTCGTAGAAATAGGAAAAAATCGCACAGGGCTAGGTCCGACGAATACAGAGCGTGGGGAACGACAGATCACCTCTGAGATGCCAAATAGTGGGTCACTCGTAAGGCCGTGTGTGCTGGAGCGTTGTCGTGATGCAGAAACCAGACCCCTGATTGCAAAAGTTCCGGGCGTTTCCTCCTCACATCCTCTCGCAGACGCCTTAAAACATCCAAGTAAAAGTGCTGGTTAACAGTCTGGCCACGGGGTACGAATTCCCGATACACAATTCCACGAACATGAAAAAGGTCAATGATCATCGTCTTCACATTTGACCTCACTTGCCTTCCTTTTTTGGTCTGGGAGAGTTGGGAGTCCTCCACTGACTTGACGCTTTCTTGGTTTCTGGGTCATACTCGTAACACCAACTCTCATCCCCTGTAATCACTTTGTTCAAGAAATTTGGATCACGTGCAATCTGTGTTTTTAAGTCCTGGCACACATTCATGCGGATGGTTTTGTGCTCCTGTGTGAGAAGGTGCGGAACAAATTTAGCAGCAACACGGCTCATGTGCAAATCCTCCTTCAAAATCCGCTGGCACGATCTCCAACTGATTTCTGTCGCTGCTGAAATTTGGTCGATCGTTTGGCGACGATCCCCGTTGATCTTTCGGCGGACCTTTTCAATGTTCTCCTCATTTCGCGATGTTGAAGGGCGTCCAGAACGAGCTTGGTCTTCAACATACATCTCACCACGTTTAAAGTGCCCAAACCACTCGAAAACCTGTGTGCGGCTCATAGCGTCCACCTGGAAAGCTTCCTGAAGCATTTGGTGTGTCTCCGTTGGTTTTTTTAAGCATGGAAACAAAATTTCACACACACACACACACACACACACACACACACACACACACACACACACACACACACACACACACACACACACACACACACACACTCTCTCTCTCTCTCTCTCTCAATCTCTCTCTCTCTCTTTGTTCTTTTAAAGTTGCCATAACGACTTCACAATACCACACTTGCACGTTCAGCTCTACACTGACGCCGTCTGCACAGCTGTTTCATGAAGGTCTCTACTAACACCATCTAGCGTGAGAACTCTGCATTACGTCTACGAGTGACAGCGCCCTCGGAATCCGGTTTCTTTTGCCCCCCCCCCTCGTATGTATATCTTACCTTAATTTAAAGAAGGAAATGTTATATCACTTTAAAGTACCACTGAGAAAATAATTCTATAAATTTGTCTCTGTATAAAACGCTGATTTTAGAGCACCAAGCTCATGTTAGTTGCTCTAGAACATTATTGCACTAATCGATATACATCTTCAGACTACTCCTTAACAAATAGGTACTTACCATAAACGTAAGCGCAAAATAACTCTGACATTATTTTGTCAAAATATTACTATTAAAATTACAAGAGTTACCAAGCGATAGCCTGTGAGAAGTCAATGAAATCTGCTAGGAGAGCTCATGAGTTTAATATACCAAAACATAGTGTCTAGATTAAAACAGAACCTGTGTGCGTACTAATGATTAACTTAATTGACGCCCAAAACAAATTTTGCAATAGTCTCTGTTCCAGTCGATATTAGGGAATCACTCGAACTACAGTTCGGCCGCTCTATCTCCGGCTCTGACATTTCTCGAGAGGGGGAAGCAGGCTGTTGCCAGTTCTTTAGCGGGAATGTCAAGCAGAGGAACTGTGTATTTTAAATATTTCATGTATTTGCATATTTCACGAACCAGTAGCCATATTATTATAATAGTGATAATAATAGGACTTACGAGCACAAAAAATGGGAATTCACGCACGCAAAATATAGTAAAGAAAGTTAACCAGCGCAAGCAGCTAAATCCACGTGGCTCAAACAAATTTAAGCTGGCAACACGGTGTTGGGTTCGGAAGCCATGCCTAGCAGCGACAATGCTGATTGGCGCTAGCAGACAGTTTTAATTTCCTGACCACAACACCAGATATAGAGACTCCCAGTGCTACCAATAGATGCAGTTAGTGTGTGTGAAAGGTAGAACGAAATATTTGAAAGGAGTGCTGTTGTAATGAATATCTTGCATGGTAATGAATTTGCAAATTGGATTTCAATGTTTTAAAGCTAATATATTTTTATTCTAAAGATAATTTTTGACGATATGTTTTTAATTGGTCATTACTGTATGTTGGTACTATTAGTCTTCCCCCTCCACCTATTGCAGTCGCAAAACGTCAGAGCCGGAGATACAACGGACGGACTGTACTCATGTATCTGACCCTTAAACTTTCATGAGCGGTTAAGCGTTTCCGAAAGTAGACACGTTTTGTCTCATTTTAAATGCGTATTAAACGGGTATTAGGTATAAACTAGCAGAAACACGGCAGCACATGAGTATTTAAATATGCAGATTCTGGTCTCTTTTTCACCCTTTGCCCGTAACCTCCTTTTACTCTAATAATCTTCCTTCTCCTCTCTGTTTCTCTTTTCCACCGGCTACCTCTTTTGTCTCCCTATCCCCTCATACTCTTTCCCTCTCTCCCCTCGCACAGTCTTTCACACTCCCCCTCTCTTTCAGTACTATTTTTGCTCGTTCCTCTTCCTCTCTCTACCCTCTCAACATCTCTCTGCCCCTGCCCCTCTTTCACGTTCTGTCGCCCTTCTCTCTGCCACTTTTCTATTCTCTCCGTGTAACAATCGGTAATAAACCTGTTTTTTCTACAATTTTTATAAAATTAAAACATAAGGCCAGGACTACATCTGTCTACCGTGGTAACAGGTTTACGTAGATGAATAAATTGTGTAATTTACTTAAGTATTCATTTGTATGTTTATATTTGTCATAAAATCAGATAATGAGCAAGACATTTCGATTTTCTGATTTCACCTTTAGTTTGTATTCATCTCTTTTCGAAGAACTACTAAGGATACATAGCCCATACTTTAGGCGAGAGCTCAAGGCACACTGTAAATACAAGGTTTCACAACAATCGGTTCGGCTGTGCTGCATGGAAAGTTCACACACACACACACACACACACACACACACACACACACACACACACACACACACACACACACACACACACACACACACACACACACACACACACATGTTTAAATTTGGATTTTAAGCTTCAGGGGAGGGGAGCTCATTATATATTTCTACAACTAAACAGATTCTTTTCTTCTTCAAAAAACTCAAAAACAGGTCAAACAGTATAATTTAAAAGAAACTTTTTCATAGAAACAAACCATAGTTCACATGAATGCAATGCAAGTTCTGAGACGATCGGAAACATTTAAAATATTTTTTCATGCCATCTCAAAGATTTTATTATTTTACATGACTTGCAAGCTATAGTTTGTTATGTACAACTATGGTAGGTCAAGCAAATAATAGTTGAGTTACCTATTGTTATTGATGCGGTTTATTTATGGAAATTAAAACAAAATAATATTTTATGTGACTGTCAGAGAACAGATATTTTAATGGTGGTTGTATATGGTGACAGAAAACATACACAGCATGAGGTATGTGCACTTTCGAAGAAACAATTAGTTAATATTTTGTGTTTATAGCTTAACTTGAATGTTAATGACGTTATGCTTGGTTTGTGGTACACAAATTCTCTTTCAACCATTTTTGGCTACCATAGCAATGTATGTTTTATAACAAATTTATTGCTGATACAAATATTCACAATAACAAATGTATTGAGATACTAGATATATAAAGTTAAGTGTGTTATTTAAAAAGGTGTTACAGCTTCATACTTAATGTTAAAAATAGGTTGTTTTAATGAAGAATATCTTTACTGCTCGCTGTGTCCGAGGGTTGTTTGAAAAACATGTCCATTTAGTTGTAGCAGAAAATACGACAGACTTTTGAAACGCACTGTACGTATTATACTTTTTAAACAGATACTATGTAAGAATTACAGAGCAAGAACCTGAATATGTTCCTCGTTATTTTCACTAGCTTTAATGAAGGATTTCTAGGTCATCATCCATCGATCTATAGATCTCCTTGTTAATTTATGATCACGCTCACCTCCTAGCCAGATGCTCTGCATCCTGATGTTAGGGAAAGCAAATCGATGCAGGAATAAAATTGCATGAGCACCGCAAGGAAGCAGGTTGGATTTGGCATGCGGCACGAGCATGTGGGAGGTGAAACACGTCGTTAAAACGGCAAGAGCTGGCTGGCGTGTTCCTTCTCCAAGAATCAATCATCAGCAGCCGCTGGACCGCCCCTTTGTTCCGGGGCGACGTACTGTCGGTGACGCTCTGCAGTGGCAGACCGATCCTGACTCAGGGCAGGCCATTCCCGCCTTCCCGCGCAAAACACTGTCACTGCTGACTGAGGGGCGTGACGTCACTGAGAATACAACGCAAAGGCGCTTACACGTGAATGTGCGTAATGCAATATTATGATTGCACATTATAAGATAAGGCGCTGATGCATGCAAATTCCACAATTCTTCTGAGGAAATAAACGAGATGCAGTTGCTTATGAGCTATTGTAGTTATTTGCTGTGTTTTTTGTCGTAACATTATGAAAACCATTGCGCTATTGCTGAAAGCAAACATCCTTCGTATAAAACTAGGAATGTGATATTCCATTGTTTGCCTAAAGATCGAGAACTACAGCGCAAGTGGGTTTTACGCCCTAAAAGGGCTGATCCGGTTAATGTGAATAATGCAAGGATTTGTTTCGATCACTTCCTGCCCGAAAACTATGAACGGGATTTAAAAAACGAGCTGTTAGGTTTGCCGCTGAAAAGAAAATTAAAGGGCTACGCTGTACCGTCATAGAAAATTCCTAATTGGCATGGGGATGTATTTGAGGCGGTAGTAGCAAGTACCAGCAAAACCAATTTGCAGGTAATTATCAGATACACATTCCATTTATGTATTTGTTTCTATGTGTACATTGAGTTTATTCGCTCCTTTTTTATAAGAAAAGTTTGATGCGTGGAATAATAATAATAATAATAATAATAATAATAATAATAATAATAATAATAATAATAATAATAATAATAATAATAATAATAATAATAATAATAATAATAATAATAATAATAATAATAATAAATAATAATAATAATAATAATAATAATAATAATAATAATAATAATAATAATAATAATAATAATAATAATAATAATAATAATAATAATAATAATAATAATAATAATAATAATAATAATAATAATAATAATAATAATAATAATAATAATAATAATAATAATAATAATAATAATAATAATAATAATAATAATAATAATAATAATAATAATAATAATAATAATAATAATAATAATAATAATAATAATAATAATAATAATAATAATAATAATAATAATAATAATAATAATAATAATAATAATAATAATAATAATAATAATAATAATAATAATAATAATAATAATAATAATAATAATAATAATAATAATAATAATAATAATAATAATAATAATAATAATAATAATAATAATAATAATAATAATAATAATAATAATAATAATAATAATAGTAAAACTGTTTTTATTAATAGGCAATATCAGCAAGAGATCGCCGGTGCGAAGTTAGGACCGTGCGAAAGAGGGCGCTGTCTACTATAGTATGTTTATCTCCCAAAAAAACAAAATTTGACCCGTCGACCAGCACGGAGTTAGCTCCTGACCACTCTGTTGTTGCTGAAGAGGAAATAATTAGACTAAAGACTCAGATGCAAGCCCTGAAGAAAGAAAACAGTGTTTTGAAACGGCAGAACAAGGTACAGAAGTAATATTTTGTAGCTTCCATGGACAAAGTGCTGCGAAGTGTAATGGAGTGATGCAAAACTTAATTTCTATAATAAGTTCCAAGTTTCCCGAAATCCATCACAAAGTGATCTCTCTTAATGTGAGGACAAGAACCTTCATTAGAATTAGGCACTTAAACAAAAGAGCGAAGGCAGAAATGATCAGGAAACTTGCAGCAAAGAAAAATCTTCAATGGGTTGCTTCGTCATTTTCTTGAGCTACACTGCTTAAGTACATATGAATAGTAACATGTTTTAAACTCTTAATACAACTGCTAGAAAGAACCTTCATTATAATACACAAGTGGATGTTTATTTCTTCCGATTTTACACGTAGCAGAGCTTAAATAACACATACTGAGGAGCTAGTGTTTAACTCTCGCGGTTGAACTGTATTCTCAGTGACGTCATGCGCGTTAGCCAATGGCAGCGCGACTCTCCGGAATGGCCTACCTGAGTACTCTAGTTGCCTTGATCCTGACTCGCTCGCTATCGGTTTTCTCCCTCCACGTCGTATAAAGATGTAAACAAATGCGCGCTAGCCCAACAACTTCGGCTGCGGAGAGCAGGGGAGAGAAATAGCCTCAAAATGCCTCCCCATTACCGTTTTCTTTTTTGCTTCAAATCTAGCGTTTATCTAAGGTAGGGGCATGTTGTATCAGACCCTAAATCGCGACATCGCTTAGTGATCTGAACCCAAACAAAATAACTTTTTAACAGTGGTTCCTTTCTCTTCCTTTCTCTCTCTCTCATTCTCTCTATCATTCTCTATCATTCTCCCTCTAATTGTCTCTCTATTTCTCATTCTCTCCGCGTAGGAACGGCATTAAGTCAAACATGAATATAGGATAAATATCACACTTTACATATAAGGCTAGTATCTTTTGTACTGAACGAGGTGGCTCCCGGTAGTACATGAGACTCCGATTCGGGAGGTCTTAGGTTTCATACCCATCGAGCCAAATTCTCTGATTATAATCTTTTTTCGTGGTCTTCCCAAGTCAGTATTCCCTATCCATAATTTCCTTTCATCAGCTTACCTCATCTGTTTCAGTGATGGCGGTTGGTATGTTGAGGCAGGACGGTAGAATGCCTCATCACTCACAAATATATACACACACGTACACATATTACTGGGAACAAGTAGCTTGAGCTTTGTTTATGTGCAGCGGTCGTAAAAACTACGTGTGTTGTGATGGCTGGCCATAGGTTGCGTATCAAGTTTTTAATCCAGTTGTTAACTGTGGTGTGACGCATGAGTACCGCAGTACAACGTTGTGTCCTATCACAAAATAGGTGTGTCTAATAATAATTTTCACACATGGAAACTTAAAAAAAAAAAAAAAAAAACCTCACCTGAAAGTTGTAAACTCCCAAAGCAGAAGGATTATTCTGAATGATTCAGAATAGAACGTTTTCCAGAAAACGCTGTGGTTCTTCTTTTGCACAGGTAGTGCCTAGAACGGCTACGACAGTAGGAAAACGCAAAGCCACAATAATAAGGAATATTAAAGAATTTGAAGAGTTAGTGTTTCAGATACACGAGTTATCACTGCAGGAAATCAACATAATTGGAAAAGGAAGTTTCAAATGGACAATTTCGACTTGTACGTCATTCGCAGAACTGTTTTACAATAATATGAAGTGAGTAAAGAAATTTCAACAGTGAAGAAGTAAGTGAGAAAATTAACTTCGGTGGTGGACAGAAAACATTCTGCTGAATATTAAAGGAAATGGGATTTAGTTTCAAAAATGTAAGAATATGCGGCACATTTTAGTGATACACCAGGATATAGATTGTCACCTTATCACTGCGATTTAAATCCCACTGAACTGATGTGAAATATCATAAAACAGAACATAGGAAAAAAGGTGCGTTCTATGACTTGAAGCGCACTTAAAGGACTAATCAGTGTTTAAACGACACTGGAGAGGACTGGGAAAATGTGTATATCAAAATTAAGTACGATAGCGCGGCTAGTGTACACAAAGAGCCGGCAAATAAAGATAGCTGAGATAAAGAACTTGCCGGCACAGATAAGGTTTCATGTTTGGAAGGTTCTAGTGATATCTGGATTGACAGAGAATAGTTGTTTTCTCATTTGTTCCCGAAATCTCTCGAATTTATCAATGAGGTATTTAAGAAGGGTACGACTCGCCAAGAGGGGTCATAAACAGAAGACTAAACAGCTTTAGAGTGTTGTCGTAACGAGAGCTGATGTTTGTCATCGACCTTGGTGTTGTAGATTGTGATATGTGATGTAATTCTGCTGCTACCAAGTGTGTTTCGACGCAAATAAAGAACATTTGGAATATCTGCAACACGGACTTATAATTCTGCGAACCCACAGTCACAATACATACGTGTGCATATACAGAACTACATATGTACAATTTTCTAAACATATATTTTGACATGCTTTCTAAAATAACTGCTTTTCCTACTGCTAATACGTTGAGAAAAAGTACTCCAGTGACGTAATAATCAAAATCCGTGGTGTTTGACTTTTTATGCAAATAAGTTAGTTTCACCTCTTCGTTTGCAAGAGAAGCACTAGTTACCTTACACCAGATTTTAGGTGCACTATATTCCTTCTCATACTATTGCTAGCAACAGTCTGTCTCAATGTTTCTAGCTAATATTAAAACTTCATCGTGGTTGTTATGCAACTTTTCAGTCACAACTTTGTCTTTTTAAAAAAAGGGCACATAGAATAAGCATTCCCATCTACATCCTCATCTGTGTTGTATGGCCAATGTTTTTAGAAAGCGTTAGCGTGGTTCTTAACGTCAGATTCAGGTGGCTGCGAGAATATGTGACCAAATGACTGCTTTTAAATTTGCACACTTCATTATTACTTGCATTTTTTCTTTATATAATTACAGCTTACTAAAATTAATGTATGTATTAGGAAAGCTCTAGAGGAAATAATACACGATAATTCTTATTTGGGGTAACTTGGAATACGTTATTACGTCGAAGTCTTGATATAGAAATCTTGGGTGGAAGTGGCAGATACGTCCTCTAGGTACTTGCTGTACTTAGATGATAATGAAAGTATAAACATCGCAAATCTTGGAAAGATAGAGTCAGACCGAAAAATTCAATTCAATAGCCGTGATTTGAACCACGGATCTTCTGGATGCCGTCAAGCTCCTTTAACCCTTGAGCTACAATGCTAACGTGCCGACATGACATTAAATTTTCCAACTGACTCGTGTTTCTCCCGGTAAACCACTTAGGAGTTCTCATAAACACATACGACAACTATCTTAATACCTAATGAGAATTCCTAAGTGGTTTACCGGGAGAAACACGAATCAGTTGGAGAATTTAATGTCATGTCGGCACGTTGGCCATAGTATCTCAAGGGTTAGAGCAGCTGGATGGCAACCAGAAGATCCGTGGTTCAAATCCCGGCTATGGCATTGAATTTTTCGGTCTGACTCTATCTTTCCATACTTTAGCCTACACACGGCCAGTGTGAAAGAACAATTAATTTCCATTAATTGACCTAATAGTGGTCCGAACTATAAAGCCCAGGCCTTAAAGTGCTTGCATGTTGTAAGTCGCCATTAAGGTAGTTGTCTCATGTGTTTATGAGAACTCCTAAGTGGTGTACCGGGAAAAACACAAGTCAGTTGGAGAATTTAATGTTATGTCGGCACGTTGGCCATAGTAGCTCAAGGGTTAGAGCAGCTGGACGGTAAACAGAAGATCCGTGGTTCAAATCCCGGCTATGGCATTGAATTTTTCAGTCTGACTCTATCTTCCCATATTTAAGCCTACACACGGCCAGTGTGAAAGAACAATTAATTTCCATCACAAACCTTGCTATAGCACTTTGAGAATATTTTGGCATAATTTCGCATATCTATATCCTCTAATAACTAACTACGTTTTAATAGACTGGAAACTTGCTTTCTTCTACCAATATCTACTGTACCCTGTGCCCAACCTGTAAGGGCATTGGACAGCCGAGCATCTGCGTGTTGGTGCCCTCTTGAGTCTCATGGAATCGATATTACGTAGTCACAGAGCAGAACGCAATCATTCAGGTCTCCAGTCTGAGACTTTATATTATCACCATTCAATTTAGAACATTATCAACCTTAAAAGGAAAATTAATGTGCAGCCAGATCCATTTCAGCTAGCGTACCAACGTGCCAGTTCGCATTTAACGAATCACTGAAAAGCATAAGAAAGTGAAGAAATTATTGCTTTCCCTGACATCTATCTATATTACGTAAGAGAATTTATTTTATTTAGCTCACATTTTCGATATCAGTATTACGCCGGAAGCATATTTTTAAGGTAGTATTTTTAAGGGGAAAAAAAAAGAAAGAAAACAAAAGAGCGCTGAGTGTGTCAGAGCAAGTTAGGCCCTACGTAAATACCAATTTAATTTTTAAGTTCAACATCATCCTATACAACAAAAAGATTATAATCACATAATTATAAAAAATACCCGGATTTCAAACTACTCTTTGCATGCAATAAGTTTTAAAATTTTGCATTTCATCAAAATTGGCGTCAACAGTTTTGATTAAAATCCTATAAGTATTTACCTTATAAAATTCTGGGAGTAATCTTTAAAGTCCTCTTCATTTGGAAGGAATTTCATTTATTTTTCATAATGGATAATGCGTAAAAGACAAACGCTACTGCATTAAAATTCAGAACTGTTTAAAACACAGTTTGCTTCGAAGTCCCTTCTGCTGTATCTACTATTTCCGAGGAACTTTTTATTATTAATTTAGATTTTTCAAGACTTGTCATTAGTTGAACGTGCTGCAAAACTTAATTGTTTCTTACAAGGCTATAGAAAGACTATTACATTTGGAGATCAGATACAGCAACGTCCTACGAAATCTAATGGAACTATCTATGCAAGTTTATCACAAACAACTTGAAGGAGATAGAAGAGTAAGGCTTTGCAAAACAGTTTGCAGAGTTTGTATAAAAATAAATATAGTTGGTAGACAAAGTTGCGTACATCAGAAGTTTAAATTATTGTGCAGCAAGTTTCATTAACATATTTAGTTAACGTGTGACCTTGAACAATACTGTTTATTTTCTCTACCATCGAACCAATGAAGGCAGAAGTATTAAATTTCATTCAAAAGTCGACACTAAAATGTCACCACTGGACCTTAAAAAATAAGTAGAATAAGGTCATATTTGCTTATCTGCATGTGTGTGCGTTTAAGAGAGAGGGGATGGGAGAGACAAAATGACAATAACACAATTAAAGAAAGGAAAAATGTAAAAATTTCAAATTCTATACTGAAGTACGACACCATTCACCTATTCGAGACAAAAAGTTTAAGCTACTCCAAAGATTCTTTATTTAGAACAACTTATTTCTATTCTCCAAGAAAATGGTTATAATGATTTCGACGTAAAGTGTTTTGAAACATACTAAGCTTTATATAAGTGTATGAACGTCTCTTTCTCTCGCAGTAATTCTTCATAACATAGTAACAATTCAAAGGTGTCCCTCATTAAAGTTATATACAAGGGTAATCTTGAAAGTTTCCGACGTCAACATGAAGATGGCAGCACTAGTAAATAAAAGCTAGTGAATTTCGTTGTTCATCTGGTGATAGTTACTCACTAAAGTTTCAGCCATTTTGGACCGTCAGTTGTTAAGTAGTAATCGTTTCAGTGAGTGGATGTGAGTGTTTTTATGGAAATGGATAAAATCGACTATCGAGATGTCATTAAATATTTGTTTTTGAAAGCCAATACCCCTACACAAATCAAAGATGAGTTGGATTCTGTGTATGGGGACAGTGCACCATCATTTACTACAGTGAAATTTTGGTCAACTGAATTTAAACGTGGCTTTAAGAGCTTTGGAAACGATGAACGTTCGGGACGTCCAAAAACTGCAATTTCCAACGAAAACATTGCCAAAGTTCACCAAATGGTGCCAGACGGCCGCCGCGAGAGATAGCAGAGGATATGAACATGTCAAAAGAACGTGTTTGCCACTTATTAAATCAACATTTAGATAAGAGAAAGCTGTCCGCGCGTTGGGTGCCGCGTTTGCTCACGTTAGACCAAAAACGTGTTCGAACGTGCTCTGTTGGCGCAGTTTAGGCGCAATAAATCCGAGTTGTGGCACCGATTAATCAGCTTAGATGAAACTTTGATACACCATTATACACCCGAAACAAAAATACAGTCCAAACAGTGGACTGCAAAGGAGGATTCGGCTCCAAGAAAAGCAAAAGCTGCTTTTTCGGCAGGGAAAGTGACGGCGACTTTTTTTTTTTTTGGGGGGGGGTGAGGGGGTGGGTATAAACATGGAGTTATTTTAATGGATTATCTTCAAAAAGTAAAAACCATTACAGGAGCATACTACGCATCATTACTTGACAAGCTGAAGTCAGAACTTGTGGGAAAACGGCCACATTTGCACAAAAAGAAAATCCTGTTTCACCAAGACAACGCACCGTCTCACACCTCAGCGCTTGCAATTGCGAAAATCCACGAATTGTGCTTTGAACTGCACGAATATCCACCTTACTCACCAGATCTAGCCCTAAGCGACTTCTTTTTGTTCCCACATCTGAAAATTGTGCTCGGAGCACCGAGGTGTTCATCAAAGGAAGAGGCAATCCCCTTCGTGAACAATTATTTTGCAGAGAAAAACGCTGAGTACTATTTGGACGGGTTACATAGATGAGAGCATCGCTGGGAGACGTGTATAGAGTTACAAAGAGACTATGTTGAAAAATAAAAAATCTGAAAAAATGTCTTGTATCTTTATTAGGTCGGAAACTTTTCAGACCATCCTCGTATTTGTTGCTTCCTTTAATTTTCCAGATTATATTAACTTGACGTGGTATTTGAGAATCATCTTTAAAAATGACTATTTATATTTTCCGCATTGACTCTGTAATAAAATAAACTGACACGCAGTATAAATACGTAGATTTCGTTTTCATATTTCGCAACCACCTTAATTAGATTTATACAACTCATTTGTTGAATTAGATTTCTGACGCGATGGTCACACTAAACAACTGCCGAAGTTTTATTTATTTATTTTCTTTGGACTCACGGTAGTTTCATTAACATTGTCACGTCAACGTTGAAAACTTGTCCTGTTCTCCTTTGTCTGAAAGCTGTCTACAACTGCTTTCCTGTAGATGCTAATGGTTGGCAGGCAGGTAAGTAGGAAGGAATATAGGTAGGTTATGTATGCATCAACACGCCAGAAAAAGCTCATCCACACAAATCATCTCAACTGAGTTTCCAACTTGCGATCCCTTGAATGCGAGAGTCCCCACACATGGATGTTAAGACTATTTTATAAAATACTTGAAATGAACTAATTTTATTTGCATGCTGTGTATGATCTTCCACTGAGTAAAGCTGCAGGAATTGCATTAAGTTAAATTTCGCAATAAAAGCTGATTTGGAGTCCTGTGTGTAGAAGGTCTAAGCCAGAAATTGCAACAAATCTGGATTACCTTTGAAAAATAGGTCTTTCGCAACTAAGATATCAAAATACGTTATCTCAAAGTAAGATACTAGAAAAAAGTAGGCCAACACAATAAAAATTACGTTCCTTACAAGCATGAGACGCGATTTGCTGTATCATATAAAACAATGCTCTCAGAAGATACAGCATTTTTTAAGGAGATATTGTAAACCTTAAACCTTTAGTACATAGGGGAGTTATCGGATTGGATTTGTCTGAGCGAAGCAGTGGTTCCCGACACTCATGATTATTGGCTACGTTTAGCTATCTTTGCCGCCCAGACGAAGTTGAGAAATGCACGAATGAATCTGTGTATTAGTGACAGCGCATAAAGCATCCCCAGGTGGCTCGCTTTGTACGGAAAAGCTGTTCTTCTCCCTAACCACAATGCCATAAACATCTTAGGATACACCTACCGGGATGGAGGGGGTGAAGAATGTTAGGCACGTAGGCACGTGTTTACAGCAGAGAATACCCAGGGTTTGCCGTTGTTTAAAATAACGTTTAGAAACAATAACAACAATAATAGTAGTAATAATAATAATAATAATAATAATAATAATAATAATAATAATAATAATAATAATAATAATAATAATAATAATAATAATAATAATAATAATAATAATAATAATAATAATAATAATAATAATAATAATAATAATAATAATAATAATAATAATAATAATAATAATAATAATAATAATAATAATAATAATAATAATAATAATAATAATAATAATAATAATAATAATAATAATAATAATAATAATAATAATAATAATAATAATAATAATAATAATAATAATAATAATAATAATAATAATAATAATAATAATAATAATAATAATAATAATAATAATAATAATAATAATAATAATAATAATAATAATAATAATAATAATAATAATAATAATAATAATAATAATAATAATAATAATAATAATAATAATAATAATAATAATAATAATAATAATAATAATAATAATAATAATAATAATAATAATAATAATAATAATAATAATAATAATAATAATAATAATAATAATAATAAAGCTGAATTCACTGTAAGAAATAGCCATTGATCTTTTCAAATAAACTTTAAATTATTAATGTATCCTATAATAATACATAAGGTTATAACGTTTTATAATACACAAGAGATAATATATTACCTATGTCCTTTGGTATAGTACTTATATCACCCACAAGAACTAAATGCGTATTATTGGCACAATATGCTAGAAACGTTTAGTAAAACATTACAATTTTAAAAGGGTTAAATTGCATCAGTGTGCATGAATTTGTGAAGGATATTTACTTGCAAATTAAAGAAGCACTTTGGATATTCTGGTAGTTAATAATAATTTATAAGCAAAGATTGCAGTTAGAGCTTTGTTTATTGTAATCATGACCCGATTTATCCTAAAACATTTCCCTTTTTTCTATAGCAGCTACAGGTGGTGAATTGATTTAACAAAGCAGTATATACTTCAAAAGTAAACCAAAAAAACCAAACTAAGGAATTAAAGAAAAACTGGTAAGGAAACTCTATTACTCTGTTTAAATGCTGGAAGTTTTTTACAAGGATGTCTGCTAATTTTACAAGTTTGAATAATGTTAAGCAGTGTAATTTTTTTTTTTTTTTTTTTTTTTGGTGGGGGGACTTCTGTTAAACACAATTTAAATAAATAATCACCTTCATTTCCCATAATAATTAAATGTCATAAACGCTTTAGAAGTCGAGAAAGGTTAGAAATACTGTTAGGTATATATTACAAGTATGAATGGAAATCCAGGTTAGCACATCCATGTTAAGTTCGATTCCCACGGTCTTCACATCTTAATTAAATTACGCAAGTGCTAAACGCCAATAACTATTAAACACTAATATATTTATAAAACTGCACTAACTACACTAAGTAAAACACTATTTAACTTCTATAAATATAATAAATGTAAGCTCAATTAACACTCATAAGAAGCATGTTTGCACAGTCTAAGCTAATAGAAGGTACCGCAGTTCTGAGAACACAAGAAAAATATTGCAACAACGCTTTAACTTGGTGAACGTATTGAGAAGGACCACCCCATATATTGCCCACCTTGTTAGCGTGGTGGTAGCGTGTCTGCCTCACGTTCAAGGGTTCCCTAGTTCGAATCTCGGTCAGAGTGCGTTACCTGGATAAGGTTTTTCCGGGGTTTTCCCATATTCTGCAAGACGAATGTCGGATAAACTCTAAGCTCTATGGACCCTGGACTCATTTGAGCATCATTTCACCAATTCCATTCATCGTCCGATATGACTTAACGTTGGAGGACGTAAATTACAACAACAACACCCCATATCTTAAAGGGTGGAAGACTTATAATTGCTTACATGTGAGGAGGTGTGGTCAGTATTGAAAGCTTTGACGTCGCCTGGGATGGAATGAACGCGGCTACTGGATAGCTAAATCACTTGCAGCCCGACCAAGTTTATCGGTAGTCTTCCCGGATGGTCTGATGCGCTTATTAACTTCCACCCGAACGGGGGGATGTCTATTTTTATCTCTTATAAAAGAAAGGTTTATATGTAAATGAATTGACGTTTGTAAGTCTCACAAAATCTCAAAAAGGGCTGAACCTATTTAACTAATTTTGGTTTTGAAATATTTATATAATTCCAAGGAAGCTTTAACAGGTGAGAAAAAATAACCTTAAGTGATAATGGACCGGACTATTGTCTAAATATAAAAGTACGCACTCAGACGTTTACGGAACACAAACACTTCTTACTTTCGACAAACAAAGTCATAACAAAATACAGATATTTCACTCCTTGCCAAAGTCTTCAAAACTATTTCACTTACCACATTTTATGGAATATGTTTATCGTTTGTTATAAAGATTGAATTTTGTTATGTAGCATGATGACTAGACACAAAATTAATTTCTAAACCCACTATAACAATATAAATATTTGACCACAGACATTGTCAAATATTGGTGAATCCTTGGATATCTTCTTTATAATTTGTGTTTGTGAATTCGTGAATGTGAATTGAATTGACACAATATTAATTGAATTCCTTTGTGACCTTTTGAAGTTCGCTGAAACATTTTTACTATGCCAAGGACGCCCTGACTTAGGTGGTGTTAGTCAACTGTGCGACGAGTTACGTCACGTGCTGACCGCACTGATGAGCAGCGAGACGCATGTAACACTAACAGTCGCGTTAGTATATCAGAATTTCGTTCTAGTGTGTCTGTTTCTTCCGGGGGAGTTGTTTTCGTACAAATCAATTGATACAGTTATAAACCAGGATGGCGTACTCAACTATCCCACAGAGATTTCTTTAAATTCATTATAATTGTCTGGACTCCCACCTGACAATTTAAAATTAAAAGTGTGATCATGCTGCGTAAAATTAACCAACCACAACTGTGCAATGGAACGAGATTAACTTGAAAAGTTAACGAATGACGTCAGCGAGGCAACAATCATCAAGAGAAAGTACAAAGCAGAGGATATCTTGATCCCGCATATTCCGATGATTACAATGGATTTACCTTTTAATTTTAAGCGTCTACAATTTTCCGTAAGTTTGGCCTTTGCGATGACCATAAATAAATCGCAAGGGCAGTCGTATGTTTGGGGAATCAACTTGGAATTTCCCTGTTTCTCTCATGGACAATTATACGTCGCGTTTTCGCGCATCGGAAAACCGGTGTCTTCATATATTTACGCACCACAAAAAAAGACAAAAGGTATTATTTATCAGAAAGCTTTAAATGTATTAACTTATTTGAATTGAGTTGTATTTAAACTTCACCCCAATCGCAGAGTAAATAACTAATCCGAATTTCTTTTATTTATATAGATAAGTTTATTTTTTATTTTACTGCCTTTTATTGGCGGTACGAGGTTCGCCGGGTCAGCTAGTACTTAATATTTTCTATGCATACGAGTATTGTAACCAAATTTTATATCGGTATAATTTGCTAAATAATATTTTAAAGTGTGCGCACGAATTCGCAAAATGAATTTACAGATGTTATTCCATAAACAATTGGAGACAACGCATCTTTGGTATATATTTTCTAAGCGTAGTAGTTTTTAAGTTATAGCCGTAATAAATTAAACAAAGACTATTGCGTCACAATTTAAGGCTATGCTCTTGCAAGTCTACTGGTGATGCCACGCATGTGGGCTGATCTAGCTACCTACTGAAAATGAACTGGTCGTTGTTACTGTTCTCTTAGAATACATTTTCCTCAGCCAAATGAAGTGCAGACCAAGAGGGTGCAACAGCCGGCTCACATAGTTGTCAGCAGCAGAATGATAAGCGAGCAGCATTATAGTGCAATATTATGCATTTTTTTTGGTTGGTTAATTTTCACAAACATAACTTGAGAAAGATTTGTTTCCAATTTGTCGGAGAAGTAGGATCCAGGAAGCTCATTATGCACAGAAATCTTCATTATTATGCATGCTTAACGTCTAAGAAGTTTAATTTTTCTATGTCATTTCCAAAATGTTTAAATTTCTATTTAAATAATTTTGCGAAAAATGTATAGCTTTTATATTATTTGCAATTCTGGGATGTCCATAACCCCTCCCCCAGAGCTAATTCCGCGCATACCTTTGGGTCGTCTGTCATAGTGCTCCAGTTAAACTAGGTCTCTAAGATAAAGCAATGAATTTTCTGTGAGCTATGACCCACTTAATGTTCTTCTTTGGCCAAGTTAAGACTTTGTGTTTTCATTTTTCTTGTTAGAAACGATTTATGTCTGAGACGACAGGCTTTAAGTTCTTGATTAAATAACCTTCTTCTCACAGTCAGAGCACTTGCATGCACTCAGCATGCTGCACCCACTCAGTTTCGAGGTTTGTAGGTGAGGTACGCTAAGCTTTAAAGCAGATGCAACACGACTCTCCATGCACCACCCTAACGCATGTGGAATCGTTGTCTGTCGCAGTCTCTCTAAATTGTCACATGTTTTACTTTCTCTATCACTTTCCTACAGTAGGTAGTGGAACTATTGCATTCTCCTCAAAGGCTAATACCGAGATTTTACTGTAAATATATATTTTGAACTCAACTACACCTCATAGAATAAATTTCAGAAAGCAAAACGTTCGTGTGCATTTACCAATAGCTTGTAACAGTTGTTTTGGTTTGGGCTTGAAAATGAGTTTTGTTTATTTGCTTGGTGGTGTTATTTGGAATTTGGGAAGTGTGTGGAAGTGAGGTTCTAGAGGGAAAATAGAACAAGATATGTATATTGGTTGGTACAATTGACGTTAGTATAAAGAAATGAACGGTTGCTATGGAGAGAAAAAATTCAATAATCTTGCTTGTGCAAAATGGACGCGGAGAAGATGAAAGTTGTTATAGTGATGAGTAGACTGCAGGAGTGAGCAATTTTATGTAATTAACGGAGATTATTTATTAAGGAAGTAAGGGTTTATCGATATGCTGGAGGTAATCTGCAATGATTGACTAAGAAAGAAAGTTTGAGTAAAATATAATCAAGATGATACAATTAAATTATAGATTACGAAATTGAACTTATCCAAATTTTATTACTTTCACCCTTAACCACCCTTGAAAAGAAGAGATTTTATGACTCATATTTAAGCAGACACAATATTCAAGAACCAATTCAAACTACAACGAAGGAATCCTGTTACATATGGCTTCTCAACCTGGGGCTTCGAAATAGTCAACGTGCATCACATCTTCACCGTAGAAATCCCGATACATATGTCGCCACAACGTAGGGATTATAGTATCTTCAATCATCGCATGAGTAGCAGAATAGAAATCCTGCTACAAGCTATGAAAAATATACATCAGAAACGAAAAGCCAAATAAATACCAAATGTTTCTATATAACTTCGGCATCTTCAAAGGTTGCGCGATACGTCCATTTTCATTAAAATCCTCCCCACAACAGACTAATTTTTACATTGAGAACTTTTCGTTACTTTTCACATTGCTCAAAAATGTTTATTACAGCAACATAATCTGCTTACGACATTGTATAACCATAAAATATATATTTTGAGTGTTATGCAAGTATCTTATTAAGCATTCTTCATTCGAATTAACTTTGTAAAATCGTAAAAAATAAGATATGAACAAAACTTGCTAGATAAAGTCTGATTTACTTTCCTTGTATGTAGAAAAGTTAACATACATAATTGTCATATTTCGGGTATTGAAAATTCTCATGCCGTCTTTTTAGGTCAAAAGAGACTTGCAAAACTTAAAATTTCTGTCGTTTACATTGTCCTTGGGATATGTTTCTTTGTGTAATTGAATCATCTAGGCCATAGATCAAGATATTGGGCCGTGGAATTCTAGCTCTGTACTAGCACGTCAAATTGACATTGCAGTTTAATAAATGCAGCACCAATCTTTTCCATATTTTATGCAGACACATTTCGTTTATTATGCTTTCCATGAAAATGCAAGAAAACTCCCACTTCTTGTAGCTGCCTGTATCATTTAATAAGAACTTCGTCGTGACGCCAAGATTAAATTCACACTGAAAATTTAATGGAATACGTTTTAGATTACGTTTTAGCCACTCCAAAAGCACAGTTTCGCTGTCGTAACCACATCATATTTGCATGTTATTGTTACGTAATAATTGTTATATAATTGTAATAATTGTTAAATAAACTGTAAGAAACCTAATTACCACAAATAAAGTAATTTTTCCTGATAAATAACGGTATAGATGGAAATTAATTGTTCTTTCACACTAGCCTTGTGTAGGACGCACTATGAAAGCGTAGAGCCAGACTGAAAAGTAAGCCCAGACCTTAAAGTACTTACAGCATAGTAAATCGCCATTAAGGTAGTTGTCTCCTGTGTTTATGAGAACTCCTAAGTGTTTTACCGGGGGAAACCAAGTCACTTGGGGAATTTAATGTCATGTCGGCATGTTGGCCATAGTAGCTCAAATGGTTAGAGCGGCTGGACGGAAACCAGAAGATCCGTGGTTCAAATCCCGGCTATGGCATTGAATTTTTCACTCTGGTTCTACCCTTTCATAGTGCGTCCTACACACGGCTAGTGTAAAAGAACAATTAATTTCCATTAATTGTACCTAATAGTGGTCCGAGCTATAAAGCCCGGGCCTTAAAGTACTTACAGCATAGTAAGTCGTCATTAAGGTAGTTGTCTCATGTGTTTATGAGAACTCCTAAGTGGTTTACCGGGAGAAACACGAGTCGGTTGGAGAATTTAATGTAATGTCGGCATGTTGGCCATAGTAGCTCAATGGTTTAGAGCGGCTGGACGGAAACCAGAGGATCCGTGTTCAAATCCCGGCTATGGCATTGAATTTTTCAGTCTGGCTCTACTCTTTCAACGTTATAAATGTTTGTAATGGTAACTCAGACATACCTAGAAAATTAAGTTAGTGTTAGCCTCACTTGATTTTCACTATTATTATTCAAGTGTTTGTTACATATTTCATTACATTCATCGGATCTCATTTGTTGTCAATCTTTGAGCTGCTTAGGGCTTGTGAGTTGCAGCAAAAATGAAACTGTAAATAAAACCCTTTTCTCACGTACTGGCTCCATTTTATATCTGTTATTACACGATTGCACTAGATGCATTAGCTTGACCGATAAGCTTAACAAACTTTAAAATGAACTTTTTAGTTGGATTATGTAATAACGTTAGTGAGTGCACACTAGTAAAATGACTATTTACTTTTCTCCAGCAAAAAATAAACAAATTGAATAAATCTTACTTGATAAACGCAGTCGCTCTCTAAAGCCACCTGGAAGCTTTAATCCAAAGTGAATGTTCAGTTTCGTTTTCTGAAGAAAAGGTTTCGAATACAACATGCTCTGAAGACAACAATCAGAAATCATACTTGTATCAACAGTGAACTGATTGCTAGAAAAAAAAAATGATTTTATAAAACAAGTGACTAGTTCTTTTTCTAAATTAAAGAACACTGAGATATGAAGCACTCACCAGTATTGCAAACCTTGAAGTGGATAAATAAACGGCTACGAAAATTTCAAAGGAATGCGAAATTGTGACATTTGCTAATTTGGTTAATCCCGTCAACGGTAACTTATGTATTTACAAAAAAATATTTTTGATCACAAAAGGTGCATTTCATTTAGCTGAGCAAAAAATGAAATCAGATACCAATAAATAACTATTGGAGCATGATGCATGTAATCATTTATCTAGTAAGAAAGATTTCACTGCTAAAGTGAAAAGAATGTGCCTAAAAATAAAACAGTAAATTTAAAAATTTTGAAGAGAAAATTAATTTGTAGGAACTGAATGGAATTGGTATGGGATATATACTTCATTATATCGATGGCTGCATTAACATAATCACGTTAGAAGTGAAATGAAGCGTGTGTCGAATGGCAAGATTGTAGATTCAAAGCAAGATTTCTTTAACTATTGATGAATCCATTAATCCATAGTCAGATTCAAACTTTATTGTCTATTTATTCACTGAAGAACGGGAACTTTCTGCTCCTACAAATAAATGTTTTTCTTAGGTGGATCTTGTAACGGTTCTTGGAATATCTAATTCATTACTTGGGAGTTTGTAGGGCCGCACTTATTTTTAACGTTCGCGATAGATTTAAAACTCTACTTGGAGATCTTTACAGCTATTTGGAAAACTGGTATATTCATTATAAAACAGATTAGTAAATTGAGACATCTTGACAGCACGAATGTGCGAATTCCATCCTTAGGGTATAAATTGTACCAGTCACGTTACTTTTTGTGAGGAAGAGATAAAGGCGATGGCTAACAGCTTCCGCTGAGGTATGATTAGAGGGTTTCGAGTATACATCTCTGGAAATAAAATGAGTTATTTCCTCTTAAATGTGCATTAAATACTATTGCTGTAAACTCATCTAGTGAGTGAAAGGGGATTTTCAGACATTTATGACATTTTCAATATAATTTTGCTAACGAAAACTGCTGCCTTGGTGTTCATTAAAATTGTTGGATACCCTCTCTCCAATTTTGACGAAAACAATTACATCAAATCATGGTTGGTACGGGACACCTTAGACACCAACGATAAACAGAGATCCAGAGAAGCTGAGAGTGAGTGCCAAAACATGGCCAAAATATGCAAGCTGCCTTATTGTTGAGCACCAAAATCTTTTTTTTTTTCCCTAAGATATAGAGCACGAACTACCTACTTAGTTTAACATTACATATGTTTATATAATTTAACATTGTAAAATTATATTTAATTTATACGAATTAAGGATCTTTCCATAGACATTAAATGAGTTATATAAATAAACAATTGAAGGAGACAAAGGGAGAATAGCGTCCATTACATATCAAACTAAGAATAGTCGAAAATTCTCCTGTGTTTAAACTCTTCGGTTATTTACATTCGACTCTAAGAACATTCCTTCAATCCAGGTAATTTTTAATTGGACAAATTTTCGCAAAATCGCTCTAAAATTTTTCATAGGCATTTCAAATGATAGAGCGAAATGTCTCAGCATACTGGAAAGTCCTCTATTTCTATTCAGTTCCCATCGGGCCTTCTAAACTTGTTTTCTTTTTTTTTTGGGGGGGGGGGGGTTCCAGGTTGGTAAATGATGCAGGGATGATTAAACTTCTACTTAAAATTTCCTTTGCATCACTTTTTCTTGTTTCCGAGTTGTAGGAGCAGTCGATGGAGATAGATGCATTGCGATGCTGTTCAAAGATTTCTTCTCCCTAGCGCTTGGATGTCTGGTGCCCTTTCCTGAAGAGACACCGTGTTGATGAATTGGATACTCGTGCCGGAATCAGTATTGGTACCATCCTGGAATCGTTAGAGACTCCGTTCTTATTGGCATGATTGTATGGTGTTAAACGTCTGGCTTAAATATCCTTTTAAAAATATTTACAAGACTCAGAAAATTTGCCAAAAATAATTCTTAATCTTATGTCATATACATATTACTGAAATCTCAAGTAGCTATTCATTCTATTTTCATTCGTTAACGTATTATCCAAATAAAAAAAATGTGCACTCATACATTATAATTCGCATTCTCTGTACACCACACTGTAAATATAAGCAAAATTTGAAACCAAGATTTCAGAAATAAATGTTTGAGCTCTCCTGAATTAAAAGAGCAGTTGTATGTGTGTGTGTGTGTGTGTGTGTGTGTGTGTGTGTGTGTGTGTGTGTGTGTATGTGATGTATTTAATATATTTTCATGTCAAATTAAATGCATATCTTAAATGTTATTTGCATTACTAGTTAACTAATAGTACACACAATCGTACCGCACAAAAAGTGTACATCTCGCTAAAAAGTTAATGGGAGTAGAATAAGTTTCGTTTGAATTTAAAAAATACTTACACTTTTCTCAACCAGGAAAGTTTTATTTGTTCTTTACGTCTTCGACATTCAGAGAGAATGAATAGAAAAATAGCATTTGTTACAACAGTATACAACAATGAGTGGAAATAGACATACTAGTGCACACATCATGGATTTACTGTCTTAAAAATGATTATTTGCATTCGATGAATCTCAAAACGCAGTATCTGACCACCACAAGAAGGCAAGGCAGAGGAATGCGTAATGTAACCACTTTTGTTGTGTTTATACTCATCTTCCGGATGTGATAAGGATGCTAGGTTCTTGCGAAATACATAGTATTGTCACATTACTCACCACGTGTAATACCTATCACTGCAGTTACTGAAACAAGCATTAGATCTGGTAGCATGCGTGATTCATATTCACTCTCATACACTCAGTTCTTAGTAAACATATCCACTAACGGAGTAGATAAACAGTTCAGGCTCCTCTCCCCTTCATTCTCGGCTTGCCTTCTTGTGATGGTCAGACAGTTCGATGAAATCTCTATGTTCTGTTTGTTTATCTGAATACAATACTTCCTTGGCATTACAGGTAGCAAACATTTGTCAGTGTGTTTTCTTTTTACTGTGCGAAAACTTTTGACTATAACACTTATTTTACGTTTTGTTTTGTGAGATGAAATATTTCATGGATATTAGTTTTGATAGAATTAAAAAGAGCGGATTTGAAGACGCAACAGCCTGGATTAGGAAATATTTTAAACAAACTTTTGTAGAAAATATATTTTTGTTCCAAGAGACGTAATTTCAAAAGTATGTGGTTATTGTAAATTTCACACAAACATATCATGGATAAGGAAACGCGATAGTACGAAGGCTTGCATAAATAGTTTGTAGAATTACATTACTATATTTGGTGCGTACAGAAAGTGGAGTTTGTCACACGTTACATTTTATGTCATTTGCAACAAGGATATTTCATTTAACGTGGTGCAGGTGGCAAGCTTTCACTGCGGGTGCGAACAGCAAACTGTTGGAAAAAGTAACGATTATTATTTTGCTGAGCTGTACAGCACGTGATGACGTCGCTAGGGACTGTGCGATACTGAGTGTACCTGTGGCAGCAGCAGCAGCTATCTCTCTCCCACACCCGAGAGAATCAACTCTGATGAGCCGCCCACCCCCTCCACCCTACCCCGTAGACCTGTCGGCGTCACGTGCCGCCCTCGCGCTAAACTGTTTGGAAGTCAGCGCCGTCCTTCCAGCCGCTGACGCTACTCAAGTCGGTGTAATTATACTTGAGCCAATGAGAAAAAAAAGTAAACTCCAACAGTTGATCTGCAAACCTAGTAATCTAGTTTATAAATACACTGAAAGTCGCAGCTGAAGTGTAGAATAGTCAGCACCGTTCGTTGGAGTTAGCTGGAGCTTTGCTACCCCGTTTCCATCTGTTATGAATAGATTCATATCTAACTTCAGTTATTTGATATTTATTTGTACAGTTTCTATTACAGTTTCATTACAATGACTTTAACATCGAACAGGCACTATTATATATCCTGTACAAATACATGAAATTGCTTACCCAAGATTTACTCGCTGACTCAGGTCCCCTGGCCATAAGCCTTTGGTTTTCCTCAGCGGCTAGGTGTCATTTCTTCTTGACCTTTGCTTCTTTTGCCCTAATCCACTTTTCTCTTAACCTATATAAGAATCCTCCTATACATCTATTTTTCTTTTTACCCATCCACGTTAAAATGCGTAACGTCACTATCTCTTTGCGCACATTGTCTCATTTCTTATCCCATACTTTTCTCCGCAATTTGTTAACTCCTTACATTCTATCAGGTAATGAACAGTGCTCTTGCCCGCCTCGGTAGCGTTCAAGAGCTCCCGATTTCGAATCTCGGTCAGGGTGAGTTACCTGGATAAGGTTTTTTCCGGGGTTTTCTCTTATCCTGACAGACGAATGTCGGGTAACTCTAAGCTCTATGGACCCCAGGCTCATTTGAGCAACATTTCACCCATTCCATTCATCGTCTGATATGACTTAACGTTGGAGGACGTAAATTACAAAAAAAAAAAAAAAAAAAAAAAAAAAAAAAAAACAGTGCTCTCTTCATCTCTACAAAATTCACATATCCCTGCCTCATTACTTCTCAATCCTTTTAGATATATTATTCCTACTCTCACCCATGCTATATTGCTTATAGAGTAACTTTAGTCAATATGACACATCAGAATATCTTCCGAAGTAGAATAAATATCATGATAGGAGCTGGTTTCGCCTTACTTTCGTTATCAGATTATAAAATGAATCTATCTCCGCTACGACATTGGTACGTTTTATACCACTAAATGAAACAATACAATGATGACGTCACTGCCAACTAACTGTTAGAGAAATGTTAGCACCAGCACTGAAGTACGCTTAATCTCGATGTGAAATATTCATAAATCCAAACATTTTAACTGAAACGTACTCTATTAATTTGCATCCAACATATAATGTTGTTCCTTTACTTGAAATATTTTCTCAATGTCTTTGGCATTTCAGGTTCTTACCTTTGGAACAAATATCTACTTATCGAATAATTATCATTTCTATTATGGTGATGAAAATAATTGATTTACTGTTATTTTATGTTTTTTCCGTTAAATTAACAAATATTTCACCAAACTTCCATATTCTAGGGTGGATAACGAATAATCCTGGAAGAAAAATGTCCACCCGGATATCGAACGCAGGACCTTCAGATTTGAAGATTAGTATATTAACTACCACAAATAAATTGAATAAATAAAATGTTACGTAGCAGATACCCCCCGCCCCCATTGGAATGGCAATGCTGATGCTTCTTAACCGATACTTGCATAAAATCAATTGTATTTTGCAACATTATAACTTCTCCATTTAGTTAAGAAGGTATGGAAAATATTTTTTGAATGAAGGTCATTGTTAATGTAGAACTATTACAATATTAAGTAGTTCATAATATAATGGTTATAAACTGTCAGCTGTGTTTTTCAGCCTTACATAGTCATTTAGGGTTGAAAATAAGATAGGGCTAGTGACTGAAATATATTAGTTGCTTACCAAATTCCTGTTCCATGTTTTTTGCCCAAACAGGTCCAATGCTGCTGACCTGTACGTAAAGGGTGTTAAGACGCTTAAGGCATCCTGCAAGTTCCTCAGTAAGGGTATTTGTGCCCCAAGAGGAAAAGTGAACAAGCTTAAAATTTAAGAGATTTAAATTCAGGACAAATATATTTTAAAAACTTAAAGACAATAAAGCTTTTAAAATGAGGGCTGGGGTAACTTTTTTCCTGATCCTATAGTATAGGTTTGCCAAATTTAATCCAAATCAAAGAACTCTACTCAAGAGACATATGACTGGAAAATTTAATGTCATGCCGGTATGTTGGCCATAGTAGTTCAATGGTTAGGAGCAACCGGACGGAGATCCGGAGATCCGTTGTTCAAATCCCGGCTATGGCATTGAACTTCTCGGTCTAACTCTGCCTATCCAAACCAAAGCTTACACATGCTAGTCTGGAAGAACGATTAATTTCCATGGTAGAGGTTCTTTTTGATGTTCTAAGATAACATACTTTTGAGTCCGATAGTGTGCTAAGATGATGATGTTTATATATTTATATCCTTTGTCCTATCTACACAAAAACCTGTATTTTTGTCCAGACACAGAATATAACTATGCGCTTATGTATGTATATATGTATGTATGTCTGCGCAACTTGCGCAACCTGCAAAAGAATGCGCAACACTTATATTGTCAGGAAACACCCGCTACAATTGCAGAACTTTTTTATTAATGCCTCCTCGATCTAGAGGTCTAGGGTCAAATTCGAGGCTGAGATAAATGTTTTGTTATTAAAATATTTTTCTACCTTTCGGATCGTCTAGTAGTGTTCATGTGTGAGTGAATATCTACTTCAAGTTAGAATTTAATAAAAGCTAATGCTAAAGAAATTAGAAAAAGGAGTAGTTTGAAGTCCCAGCCCTGTTATGACCATTAAAGTTAAAGAAGCTATAAAAGTGAATTAATTAACATATTTTTATTGGACCATCATAGTCCAATAAAAATGACAGCACCAATTTGTGCTAAACTTACTTTATTCGTTCGCCAAAACTGATAGAACAACGCTATCGTACACTTAATTTCACTTTTCTGAATGTACAGAGCAAACGCACAGATGCCGTAGCACTCAGTGTTTCTTATGCCCCTGTTGCACACCCAAAGAAGCTGTGCTTCCTCGACGCTCACTAAATTCATTGCTGGCCTACTGACAGTAATCTGAATCTCACTTAACTACGTCATTAACTATTTACTGACACTCAATTCAGGCTGTGAATCCGTCCGTGGGTGCTGGCAGGTTAGTGAATGTTGTTGCTGAGTGCCCACCCTCGATAAGGCTTATTACAGAAATTATTATTTTTATGTAAGAGTATTATAGGGCGGCTTTGTTTATATTATATAGAAAAAGGAACTATGTTGCTGCCCAGTGGTAGTGTGTCAGGATGCAGGATCTACTGCACCCTGGTGGTAGTGCATTAATATTATTCTATATAATCGACTGTTGGTGTAACTTATAGGCCAATCAGCTCTAAGTGGGATTTATTTAGAGCTCAGAACTAGCTTTGTATGGATTATTCCACTGTTATTTCGGGGACACGCAAGCCATGCGAGAGACCCTATGAAGCCTGAAGCATTGTCCACTAGATATCTAACTAGGGCGTTTTGATGTACCTACCTACTGGTAAACCAGTAGAGAATTTGCTTCCCAGCGCCTCATTTCATTCATCGTGTTAGTCTCATGAGGAAGTAGCGGACCAGAATAAATGGACCTGAATCGCTGTTCCTTGCCCAATGTAACCATATAGGCCAGCTGTCTGCTGCCGTGCCTCAGATCTCGCAGGCACGAGAGATTATGCGAGATTATGAGTGTTCTGGGCAACTTAAGATAAACAAGCACCCTGGACCTTAGCATGGGATACAGAGAGGCGATTGCCCCCTGCATCTATACGAAGAGATCCTTGATGTGTTCACGAAAATGTTAACCCTTATCTAATTTTCTCCAAGGTAGGAGACTGAATTTCCCCAGTCGATCCCACGACTTTTAAATTGGAATGTGGGCAAATCAACTAGGGTGTGGCGCATCGTAAATACAACACCTGACTCTTGTCCGAGTTAATGGACAAGCGCCAACGAAAGCACTACCGTATAAGCTAGAGGTATCTCTGTATGGAGTTAAAAACCCCTAAGGTCAAAATATTGGGCCATGTTGCGGCCAAGGTACGGCTCAGTTAGGAATTCTGCCATGTATACGCTGAAAATATTCTACTCTTTCTACACAGCCTTCGGATACTCCGCCTCTTAGTGACCTATGAGCTCTATGTTTACACCGCAATTGCAAATTTAAACATGCGGTGACATAAAAAGCTGTGGAGTAAAGCGACTATCTCTTTTTATAGTTCCAGTTAGATGAATGTGTGTAGAAGATACGAGTGTCAGGCCGCTGAGAAGTTTTCTTCTTCATTCAGAGAATCGGCAACAGTGAAGGTCTCTCCTGAAAACCCAGCGCAGCAACCTATACTACTGTCATGGCAGCTCTGGTATACAGAGTGCCTCAAAGGAAACCCGGTCGGTTTGTTCTGGAACGGTTTGAATGTCGCCCAGGAGTGGGAACAAGCGGCTTAGTACCAATCACCTAATACCTCTCGAGAGGGTCGGAAAGTTTTGAGGGATCGGTTGTTGGTCTTCAAAATGCAGATCACCTGGGCTTCTCTCCATTCTCGTGGAAAGTGCTCCAAGGTGAGGCACATTTTAATACTCTTCACAGAAATAACATGGTATTGAAGGTAGCTGACCCCGAGGGTTATCACCGTTAGGACGCGCTGCCCATTTAGGTTTGAGACGCTGGTGTGCACCTCGTAGCTCAGTTTGACGGATCCCCGGGAATAATATCGCAATGTGGAAGGGTGTCAGAAGTATCGGCATAGTTCCCGACGAACGCATTTTAAAATATGTCATCCAGGCTTAGTGCGTTGAAGACAGTCGTTTACGTTTAAGTTACGTTACGTTTACTTTGGCTTGGTGATCATAGGCTAGGTCTTGTATGTCCTGAAGAGGTGAAGTGTATTGATCTCAATTGAAATTTATTTTATATTTATGGACGCTCTATAACTGCTATATTGGGCATGAGAGACCGCTACACACACCTGCAGAAATGATTTATTAAAAATATTGATTTTGGTGGCTTAGCAATTAAGTCTATTGAGACCTAACAAAATCAGCGCAATATGGGATGATAAATCAATTAGTATTTTGATTAACACGAATAATAAAGGTTTTTGTTAAATTTCATCTCATAAAATTGAATCAGTAAGTTGCTATATTGTACTTTTGACAGGGTAGGATTGTTGAGGGCATTTAAAAGATCTCTGAATGCAGTCGGTTGTTTCCAGTTTTACAAGCAGCAGTCCAGTAGGATGTAATTAACGCGAGCCTTCGAGCTGGTGCGGAATAAAGGAATTGTAATTTAGCATTTGAGAACTGTGTGTAAAATCATTCATACGACATTCCTACCGCTGAAAAATTTATCGCTATATATGCATTGTATATTACGATTTAGAACTAAACAATAAGTGCTTTCATGATTAGCGTGTTAGACTTGAAATATAGAGGCCCCTGTTGTATGCATTGTATATTACGATTTATAACTAAGGATAATTTCAAGTTAAGCAATAAGTGCTTTCATGATTAGCGTGTTAGACTTCAAATATAGAGGCCCCTGTTGTATACATTGTATATTACGATTTATAACTAAGGATAATTTCAAGTTAAGCAATAAGTGCTTTCATGATTAGCGTGTTAGACTTCAAATGTAGAGGTCCCTTTTGTGTCGGATGATGGGAAACTTTCTTTCCATTGAGATTTCTAATGTTTAAACAAAATATCACAATACTGCATTTTAATGAAACTTTATGGCTTGTTCTATAGTAAGATACTTATATCTCTTCTAATTTTTCTAGTTATACAACTTTAAGATATTATGAAGAAGGCTTCACAGAGTGTTCGCATAAAACTGACGATATATGCAGTCCTAAAGTATCTTAAATATGTGCTCTTTCTGTCAAAATCGTAAAATAAAATATAAGAATAATTTATCCTGTGGGGAGGCAGTGCACAAAATACAGATTAACAAAGGGATTTCCAATACACTTTTTAATATACACCAAGGTATTTTTGGGAAAGTATCTATGACAACCATAAGAGGAAGAAGAAGATAGTATAAGGGGATTGTCAGATGGTAAAGTTTAGGAAACACTGCACTAAAAAGTAGTTCGGTGCGAAATTAGTTTTGCGAATGAACCCAAGATCCAGTGGCACTGGACCGCATCCTCGCTCAGAGAAGCTGGACAACTCATCACTAAAGGCCTTAACGAGGTCCCCTCCAAGTTGCGTCCATCTAAATTTGGGTTGCGCTTCCTGAAATGTCCTTCACCGGCTTGTTCCATATCAAATTAAGGGGGAAGGGTCTTGCGGAAGCAAGTTTCTAACAGTGCGGCGTCCGCCTTTTTCTTCCTTTTGCGGGCGAGAGTACGATGCGGGGAAAACATGCAATTTATGGGTCCCTGGCAGGCAGGCTACCCAAATGACATGCACACGCTCTGCAGCAAGCTCCACGCCTCACCTGTAGCTTTTGTTTATTTTGCAGTCTTTACAGTTTAGATCTGCGGTGCTAAACCGGACTTCAATCTTAAGCGCAATCTTTGAAATTGGGGGAGGAATTTGCATTCATTATTCTTACTGCAATTATTTCAAGGTTGCTTGAGAACAGGGAAACTTTTAAATGTTAAGGTTATTTTTCTTGAACTACGTGTCCTGCACCCAGTGTAAGCATCTTAGAATTTATTTTATCATTACCAAAATAATTAGCTTCTTCTACCTTATTCCATAGGGTACATCATAAAAATTATTTCTTTAGCTTTATTGGTCTAAAATTTATTAAATAAATAGTAGAATGTGTAGTCCCTCCAAAGTTGTTAGATTAATTGCGGTGATTATACACATACTGAGTCACTGCATCTCTTACTTCTTCATGTTCGCTTTATATTTTCTCTTCTATCTCCCTTCAACATTGTTTTCTTTTTCTCTTTACTTATCTTGCCACTCTCTCTTTCTTCCCCTGTCACTCTCGGTTTTCACTCTTTTCTCATTTTGCATTCTGATTTAAATTTTGTCAACTACTCTGTGTGTAAATCTAAAATTTTGGCATCCGTATTAAGCTAGCAATTGGTTCGCAGTGATTTAAAAAAAAAAAACTATTTGTTCTTATTTAATACTACATAGTTATATTTAAGATATTTCTAAGATGGCACTAACATTTAAATTTAAACTAAATTATTATTAGCTATGAAAAGTCGTGTTTGCACAAATTATATTTTTAATAATTATATGATTTTATCAATATTCTTAATTAGAGTGTTTTAAACAACTTAGAAAATTAGCTAAGCTTGACTAAAACATATTTATGTCTCCATCTATATTTGATACGTACGAGTATGTATCAAAATTGGTCTTCTTTAAATACTTTTATTTTATCTTCTATTAATGAACAAACTTCAAAGTGGTTATCTTACACACAAAAATACAGGAAATATTCCGATTTGTTTCTCTTTTTCAGGAGTTACTCAAATGAACTTTTGTTGATGTCTCGATATCGATTTGTTTGCTTTCGCTACCTACCATTAGCATAGGCCAAATTAATTTGAATCATGTTTGTAAGTATCTAATATAATGACAAATCAGTGTGGACTTTATTAACAGTCAGTAGTATTCTGGGTCCCTGCTTTGAAAAGCAATGCATATTAATTTCGAAGAAAGTGAAATTCATATAGAAACTTTTCAATAATCTAAATAAGTTATACGTTATTTCCAATAAAATGTAAACATTTGTATTGAATGAGCATGTATGCACTGTATTTGAGCTAAATGTTTATGGCTGAAAAATGAATCCGCTGTCGAAGGAACAAACATATCATTAAAAATGAGATTTTCAAAATGTTAAGTGGAATGATTTCCAAATATGCTTCTAATAATTATACAGGCATTATAGGTAGATAATTGTAACTGAAGAAAATGATTGTCATTATAACACACAACTTCACTCATAGGGTTTTATTATACGCTGTAGTTTTACTAACACATCCAAGTGGTAGGGTAATGGTTGTGGATTATTCGGAGGTGATTTGGCACGTAAACAAGACTAGATCTTTTGCACCCACGGAGGGAGGATGAGGTGAGAGAAGGCAGAGGGCGGCCAACCCCAAGGAGTCTTTACAGTACAGAGGGTGAAATGATATGAAATGTGTAGTGTTTAACGCCCGCTTTTACTACATACGGCACCGCAGGCGATGACACTGATGATACATGAGACGAAGATGGAGCACCGGTGGAATGAGATGGCGGGGGAAACCGGAGATTCCGGAGAAAACCCGCCCCAGCGCCGTGATGTCCACCACAAATCTCACTTTGCGGTCGCCGGGATCGAACCTGGGCCGCCTTGGTGAGAGCCAAGCGGTCTAACCACTGAGCCACGGCGCAGCCTACATAGGGCGAGGTCCCTGCACATTACTAGATAGAAACTTCCCGGCGGTGGATTTAGGACGTCGTCATCCCACCTGCCGTGGCCGCGCAATGGTCAGGAGGCCGTTCGGAGACCGGAAGCCGCCTCCCCAGAGCAGGATAGTCCAGGCAGGCTTGCACAACCGGCATCCCACCTGCCGCGTTGCCGAATAAGCCCACTAGGCCGGCTCGGAAGCTAAAGTGCGTCCTGCCAGAGGGGAAAGCGCTTTCGTCAGAGCATATCATCCCACCATGCACCACAGAGGCTCCCACCGACACTTCTACCCTGAAAGAAACCAACAGATGAGAGATGACATGAAATGACAATAGAGGTGAAATTGAGGGACAGCAAATTCAGGTAATGTAATTAACTTACCCAGAATTCAACTAGCGACCCGGAAAAACACCCGAAAATACTCGTGGTTCAGGTTCGTCGGCCAGGGAAATCGAACCCCGGCCTCCCGAATGCGTGCCGGCTCTCATAGCCATGATCGCTAGAGCGTATGTCTCTAACGTTCCACAGCGTAGAGGGTCGTCTATTCGAGTCCCGCCTTTGGCATGGGTGTTTGTGTCTATAGTGTATATGTGTAGAACTACAGAAGATACAGATCAATATAAACGGAAACAATAAAAAAACAGTTAAATAAGGAAAAGAAACGGCCTGAGCCATCCCGCTCGGTTATCATAATTAACTGATAAGCCTTTTTAAGACATTTTCACAAAATTTAATAAATTACGTAATTAAATATTTAGGTCGCCTTTACTTGTTGCCACTTTATACCTATCTCTTCTCATACCGATATAAAAACACCTAAACTAAGTAACTTCTCAAAACATCTCTTACTTCAGGAATAAGTCTACAATAATAAACCAGTCAATCATAAAAGTTAAAGATGCAACGATGTTACCGGCGTTATAACGCTTTTTATGCCCTAGGAAGCACTAGACTTTATATCAGCCTAAAAATTATCGATATGCAGTTATACAATTTTATAAACGTTTTATAAACATAACTTCTTTTTAACCTAGAACAAAGTGAAGTAAGGAACATTGACAGAGATAATGTGAGAAGATGTCATGAATTATTATAAAATAATTATAATCAACTAACAGATTGTTTAATTTTCACTATTATTCTAAATAAGAATTATATTAATAGGAAGAGGTGAACAAATATTACAAATCTGATAAGGCATATAAGTTTATTCAACAATTATTTACATAAATAAGAATATGCTATAAAATTAATGAGAAGCCGATTCTTCTATTCGCATTACGTTATTCACGATACATTTTAGTTCGTAAATTAAGAGTTAATGTACATACACGATATGCAACACGCCCACCTCGGTAGCATGGTGGTAGAGTGTCTGCCTCACGTTCAAGAGGTCCCGAGTTCAAATCTCGGTTAGGGTGAGTCACCTGGATAAGGGTTTTCCACGGTTTTCCATTATCCTGAGAGACGAATGTCGGGTAACTCTAAGCTCTATGAACCCTGGGTTCATTTGAGCATCATTTCACCCATTCCATTCATCGTCCGATATGATTTGACGTTGGAGGACGTAAAATTACTATATATATGCAACACGTTGAAATTCTTATACCATAAGCATGCAGAAAGGAATTATTTGGAATTCTTAGTAATGAGTCATTGTGAAACATGTTAGATGTTACATGAACATGGCTTTCTCTACTCTTGTTCGAGGGTGGTCTGGAGAGTTTCCGACCTCAACATAAAAATGGCAGCACTCGTAAATAAAAGCTAGTGAATTTCTTTGTTCATCTGTTGACAGCTACTCACCAAAGTTTCAGTCATTTTAGGACCCTCAGTTGTTATGTAACAGTCGTTTGAGTGAGTTGATGTGAGTGTTTATATGAAAATGGACAAAATCGAGTATCAAGCTGTCATTAAATATTAGTTTTTGAAAGGCAATACGCCTACGCAAATCAAAGATGAGTTGGATGTTGTGTATGAGAACTCTGCGCCATTATTTACTACAGTGAAATTTTGGGCAGCTGAATTTAAACGTGGCCGTAAGAGCTTGCGAGACGATGAACATTAGGGACGTCCAGAAACTGCAACTATCGACGAAAACATCGACAAAGCTCACCAAATGGTGCTAGACGACCGCTGAATTAAAGTGAGAGAGATAGCAGAGGCTATGAGCATGTCAAAAGATCGTATTTGTCACATATTAAATCAGCATTTAGACATGAGAAGGCTGTCCGTGTTTGCTCACGTTAAACCAAGAAGTGTTCGAATGAACATTTCCAGCGCTCTTTTGGCACATTTTAGTGCAATAAATCCGAGTTTTGGCACCAATTAATTACTGTAGATGAAACTTGAATACACCATTATACACCTGAAACAAAAATACAGTTCAAACAGTGGACTGCAAAGGGGGAACCGACTTCAAAAAAGCAAAACCTGCTTTTTCGGCTGGGAAAGTGATGGTGACTTTTTTTTTGGGGGGGGGGATATTCATGGAGTTATTTTAATCGATTATTTTCAAAAATTAAAAACCATTACAGGAGCCCACTACGCATCATTGCTTGGCAAGCTGAAGGCAGAGTTTTGGAAAAACGGCCACATTTGCAGAAAAAGAAAACTCTGTTTCAACAAGGCAACGCACCGTCTCACACTTCAGCGGTTGCAATGGCGAAAATCCACGAATTACGGCTTGAACTGCTTGGCCATCCGCTTTACTAACCAGAGCTAGCTCTAAGCGATTTCCTTTTATTCCCTCATCTGAAAATTGCGCTCGTAGGACAGAGATTTTCGTCAAATAAACAGGCAATCACCTTCGTGAACAATTACTTTGCAGAGTTAAAAGGCCGAGTACTACTTGGACGAGTTACAGAGATGGAAGCATCGCTGAGAGAAGTGTGTAGAGTTACAAGGAGACTATGTTGAAAAATAAAAATAAAAATAGTTATGAAAAAATGTCTTGTATCTTTATTAGGTTGGAAACTTTTCAGACCACCTATGTACAAATTCCTTTAAACGCTTTAGTTTTTAGGTATTTAGTCCATGTTAATCGAGATAAACATTTGCAGTAATTGTCTTACAATTTCTTTGTAGCTACAAATGGAATTAAGAAGTACATTATGTTTAAACGTTAGTCAAATCCTTTAAGAGCTGGTCGCTCCATTCTCTTTACTCAGCCAAGAGATGCATGTCTTAGTTGTTCATACACATTTCACTTGTAAAATCCATTATTTAAAACATTTATTCTTCTATCTTATACTTGTTAAATGGCGCAGACAATTGCTATGATCATGTTAACGTCGTCCCACAGAAGTCTCATATGTTAGTAAATCTATTGACATGGAGCTGTCTCTATTAAACCTCGAGTAGTCCGTGGTTTACATATGTAGCCCAGCCATTTTGTTTTTGTAAGTGCGCATTTTCTTCTGCTTTTATGGTGCTGAGATTTTGGTAGCTTCTTGACGCAATGTGTCCTAAATGGCCAGTTGGCTATAATACATTTTAGAGAGACAGTATTTTTGTTATTTGCGTTTAAACTCAGGTACGCACATCTGGGCTATATACTGACGCCCACGACAAGAAGATTAGAGGGGGCTGAAGGTCAGAGGAGCTTGAACTGTTTATCTGCTCCGGTAACGGATCTGTTTACTAGGAAATGAGTGTATGATAGTGCATATGAGTCACCCATTCTGCCATATCTAATATTTGTTGCTGTAAATGCAGCGATAGGTGATATGTATGGGTGAGCTATGTGACAACACTTGTGTATTTTAAACGAACCTTCCATCCTTGTCATATTCGGAAGGGGAGTATATACACCGAGGTGACAGCGAAAGTGACTACGCTACACATTCCTCTAGCTTGCCTTCTTGTCTTGGGCAAACAGTATGTAGCCCGCGCGACCACCATTGTAACAGTTGTTGAATGGGTACTAGTGCGATCAATGCAATGTGTATTTTTTTTATTAAGAATCAGAAGTATAAGAAAATCAAACGACGCTTGTTTCTCGGGGCAATATCCTGGGAGCTCATAAAGCCTCAAATAACAAAAAGAGCAGAACTGAACACTATATCAGTCTCACTAAGAATGCGTACTAAGATTCTTCTCGGAATTGTGGACGTGCGTAGAACACAAGACACAAAGCTTTAAAAGAAGGTAGGGAGAAGTGTGGGAGAAGCTAGGATAAATCTACCAGGAAGAGTTGCAGCATGTGTCAAAGAAAGATTTGCAATAATCATTCCACGGTGGTGTGTAAAGAGTGTCTACAAGAACAATTGTAAACTAAATGGTAATTTTGTGCTTGTGTCATATTCTGAGACTATTACTACACATTTATATGGTGATTGTTGGAGCAATGTATACATTTAATACATTCTGTATCACATATTGCTGTTTCGCCTATTATGATCTTGATTAATATGAATCAGGAATGTAAAGGAGCACTATAAACGAGTTTACCGTATATTTACGACACATAGTACGGATTTTGAGGGAGGATTTGCACATGAGACGTGTTGCTGCTAAATTTGTTACGTGCCTTCTCACACAGGAGCACAAAACCATCCTCATGAATGTGTGTCAGGACCTGAAAACAGAGATTGCACGTGATTCAAACTTCTTGAACAAAGTCATTACAGGGGATGAGAGTTGGTGTTACGGGTATGACCCAGAAACCAAGCAAGCGTCAAGCCAGAGGAGGACTCCCAACTTTCCCAGGCAAAAAAAAGCAAGGCAAGTGAGATCAAATGTGAAGACGATGATCATTGTCTCTTTTGATGTTCGTGGAATTGTGCGTACCCCCTGGCCAGACTGTTAACCAGCACCTTTAGTTAGATGTTTTAAGGCGTCTGCGAGAGGATGTGAGGAGAAACGTCCGGAACTTTTGCGATCAAGTGAGTGGTGGTCTGTCGATACCCACGCTCCATATTCGCCGCAACTAGTCCCATACGACTTTTTCCTATTTCCACGCCAAAAGGAGAGCGTTATGACGATGTGGAGGCGGTAAAAACAGCTTCGCAAAGGGCACTGGACAATATCAAACTTGAAGAGTTCCAAACATACTTCCAACGGTGGGAAAAGAGACTTGACAAGCGCATCGCATTAATGGAGAGTATTTTGAAGGTGACTGAAATAATTTTGTAAAAAGGTTCATCAATAAAGTTTTTATGATAACAATCCGGTTTCTTTTGGGTCCCCCCTCGAATGTAGCCCACGCTACCACTCAGGTCATAAATCATCACGCGACTACTCGTGGTTAAACACACTTAAAAATTATGAGTCCTGGCCGAGTTGGAACCCGTAACCTTGGTATCAGTACGCCATTGCCTAATCTACTGAGTCACCCAGATCAATTCTTTGCATAGCCAAGACTTGACAAGGAGAATAGTTTTCCTATTTGCAGTCTGACTTGGACGACTGGAGAGGCGGTTTGCATAATCCGTTTACCTCCGTGACCTGTGCTTTTGTTTATCTATATCCACATGCATGGGTTCTTGCACCAGTGATTTTTCTTCTCTCACAGTTCGAATTTCTTCATATTACATTCGGTTTCTGGTAAATGAATAATGATTACAGAGAGAATACCTTAGATATCCTCGCTGTATGAGCTACATAATGTCGGTTTACATGTCTTTTTCTTCATTTTGGAGAGAATGAACTGGAAATGTTTCAATAGAATAATTATATTAGGAATGTGTATACTCAATCACGTCCACGACAGCGGACTTGGGTTTTCGGATTATAAAACTGTACCATTTCCCGAAGGAACTAAATAGAGAACTCGTAAAAGAGCAACTAGCATGGTGATATCACTAACTATAAATATGAGGTCCCACTCTTAGATAACAAATTGTAAGAGAGTACGAATATCAAACATGTATTTGAACTTGTAATAACTGCTAATACTAAAAGCTCTGTAAGCTACTTTATTATTGACGCTCTTTATTAGCTATATTTCTCACTATCCTATTGCAACAGGTGGCCCAACTGCCCTGTCTTTCACGTAAGCAGATACCTCTTCGTACGTTTAAGCAGTTCCTAAAAGCAACGGAGCAATTCCAGTTAGACTCAGGTCAGTGGAATAAGCGAAGTATTAAATGAGCGAATTTATGTCATAGAGTATTTATTTTTGAGAGGATAATCTCACATTTTAAATTGGCAATTGATTGAAAAAGTTTTATTTGACTTGTCTGAACTAGCCTTACGTATCTTTACTTTCTCTACGACGTACTTACTGTAAGTAGGTAAGTATCGCACTCTAGCCAAAAAATAGAAAAAATGATTCTGAGATTTCAATTAGAATACAGCGGAACAATAACTGTATTTATCGTGTGCAAATGAAAGAGCAAAATCAGCGATTTGATCAGCAATTAAGCCGCTTGGGTCTCACCAAGGCGGCCCGGGTTCGATCCCAGGCAACCGTGAAGTGAGATTTGTGGAAGACAACATGGCGCTGGGACGGGTTTTCTCCGCGTCCTCCGATTTCCCCAATCAGCATTCCACCAATTGCTCCATCATCTTTCCTATCATTCATTTCGCCCTCATATATTTCACCCACTTCCTTCATCCCCACAACAGGGCTGGTCACCTATCCTGGTTCTTTATCGGAACCAAAGCTTCGGTTCTTCAGGCACGACCTTAAGGGATAGATGAACAAGAATCTCCTAACACCACAATAGTGGTACAACTAGGGAACTTAAAGAAGAAGAACTCAAACCTGTAATACCATCTTGGACTGAGGCGTGAGGGACACACGGTGTTTTATTGGGCTCATCAGGCAGCTATATATGTAAGCGCATTCCTCTCTGAACTCTACAATCAAAATGTCAAATGCCTCCCTTACAAGAGTAATGTATTTTTGCAATACCGAGCCTCGACCGTTATGAAATAAACTAGGCACATATGCAGATTATAACAAGGACCTTCATATCCTATTGAGTGAAAGAAAACAATAGGTTTAAGCAACCGAGAAGGATGGCTCAGGCGGTTTCGTCTCTGTCCGGTATTCAGGAGATCTAAAAGCATCCTATTTTTCTTCTTGTAGGATTTTCCCGGGTCGCCAGGCGAATGCTGGATAGGTTAGATACATAACCCAAATTTCTTCTCCCTCCATTTCATTTCCATTATCATTTCATATCATCTCCCATCTGATGGTATTTTTCAGGTTAGAAGTGTCGGTGGGTTGTCTCGGCACTGCATGGCAGGATGGCATGTTATTGGTAAAATTTCCTCTTCCGATAGAACGTTTCCAGGTCTACGAAACCGGTCAAACCGGTCTGCTGGGGCCGTTTCTGGTCCACACTAGGGTGAGATGCCGGTACTGGTACTCGTCTGCCGGGGAGTTCCAACAGGGAAATTGTAGGGGCTCTGCTCTCTGCACTATCGTGACTCCTGGGTTGGTCACCTTCTCGCTTCATCCTTCCTCCCGAGATTGCCCCACTTGGGAACGTTAGTTCACTAGACCATGTTTGGGTCTCCGTGCCGAAATCCCTTCGTGCGTTGTCCAGTCCGATCCAGGGTTAAACAAAGATTCGATAATGTTGTTTCTACATACTATAACTAAGGCTTTGAACAACAGGCACACTATTCTGTATATGTTCAAGTTAGGACGCAAATCTGCACTTTAATTTGCTCTACAAAGTGTACATAACGAATTATTAATGGTTATGATAACGATTCTAATGATGATGATAGTAATAATAATAATAATAATAATAATAACAATAATAATAACAATAATAATAACAATAATAACAATAATAATAATAATAATAATAATAATAATAATAATAATAATAATAATAATAATAATAATAATAATAATAATAATAATAATAATAATAATAATAATAATAATAATAATAATAATAATAATAATAATAATAATAATAATAATAATAATAATAATAATAATAATAATAATAATAATAATAATAATAATAATAATAATAATAATAATAATAATAATAATAATAATAATAATAATAATAATAATAATAATAATAATAATAATAATAATAATAATAATAATAATAATAATAATAATAATAATAATAATAATAATAATAATAATAATAATAATAATAATAATAATAATAATAATAATAATAATAATAATAATAATACCAAATAAATAAATAAATAAATAAATTCTCTTTACGGCGCTTTACAGTACCTATAGTCCGTAGGAATTAGATAACAATATCGTGAACAGAATATAGAAAATCTGATGTGCTGTACTGTGCTTTCTCTGCTCTCGTAAAACTGTTTCTACAAATGCTTGTTCTGTGTCTATTTATTGCTAATTGTATTGTAAGTCCGAGATTAATACAGGAATGCAGTAAGCTTTAAGCGATAGTCTTTAATGAAATATTGGCTATATGCTTTTGAAATTCCGTTGTCCTTGCATGAACAGGAGTTAAAAATGAATAGCGACTTCCCATTTGAACAAAAGTTTCAGTATTAGAAGGCAATATCGAAAGCGACGTTCTCTTGGTTCTTCCAAAGGAGTCGCCTGTAGTGCTATTGATGGAGGTTTAGATGAGGATGCCCTAGTTGTACTGAAAGCACTTATTACAATGGATGAACTTCGGGAGGTAGCTTTGAAGGCGTGCAATAATTCTGCACCAGGCTAGACGGAACTAACTGTACCTATTACAAGGTATTTTGGACTGCTATTACGGATAATAGGTTACACTTATTGCCATTTTTTTAATGCGCAACCTGTTGTCGGGCTTCAGTGAAGGCGTTATGATCTTTATTCCAAAGTGGCTTAGACCCGACATTGGAACAGAGCACTGTTGAATACTGTGTTTAAGAAAAGTTTAGTCAACCAACTACACTTATAATACCGGAGCTGATTAGTTCTAAACAAGCTTAACGGATTCAAGACAAGAAATTGATCCACAACTTGTTACAGCTTACAATGCAGTTCTATCCATCGAGGAACAACCCAAGGAAGAGGCTGTTTTGCTGTCACTGGACCGCCAGGGAGTATTTGATTATGTTCTTCTTGACTACTTATTTGCTGTGCTACATAAATAAATATTCCTGATCGCATCAGCACTGACATCGTATATGACCATTACAGTACGTATCCTCACCAATTCTGTTTATTACCCCGCACGCTTCAGTTTAAAGCACTTTCCGATAAACTTAATTTTCGTTAAACCTCCTTGATCCCCTTTGGGACCTATTACTTTGGTTAATGATCCCATTAAGGACCTTGCTACTTAGGCTAGAAATGCTCAACCTAAACTGGACGTCTCTACTCAATGAAATTCGCCACATTTTATAGCACCATTTTGTAGAAATCTCAATGTTCTTCAGGGGATCTAGTTTGTTAACCTCCATGCATTAATAAGTTACAGTATTTAGCACAACTTGTAGCACTTCAGCGAATCGTATTAGCAACGACATTTTTTCTGTGAATTGATCATATGTCTGAAGTGACTAAATCTCATGTTTGCATCCACCACAAGAGTCCGCCTGTGGTGCAAGGAGAGCGTGTTTACCTAACACCAGAGAGGTCCTGAGTTTGAATAACCATCAGGCTGAGTTATTTGGATGATGTTTTCTGCAGGAATTTCCCTTATCCTGAAAGATTAATGTCGTGTCAGTCTATGGTCTATGAAACTTGGAAAAACTGGGGCATCATTTCATTTCATTCATCATCCTATATGAGCTAAGATGGATAACCTTAAATAAAAAGAAGCCCATCACGGGTATGGCTCTTGAACTAATAACAGCTTCTGAGAAGTACATTGTCTTTAATACTTTGTTCGCTCTGGGACACCTCAAGCGTACCAAATTACTTGATCTAGCAATGGGATATTAAGGATCATTCCACTTATTGCCCTGTGTTGAAATGTATTGCCACCATAATTCAGAAATATTTCTCTGAGGCTTCACTACCTACTGCTAAGTAGTGATACAGTGATATATCGCCCGCCATCTGCTGTCGAGATGTTCTTCTACTACGAATATGGGGAAAAATATTCTAAACTTACTTGGATGAATGTCTGAAGTAGCTGGCTTTTCACTCATGGACACGGAGGAAATGTTATGGAAATCGAAATTTCTGGAATCGCCTGAATTGAACATTCTGGAAGTAGATTTTTTTATTTTTATTATTTTGCTGAAATCAAACGGTCTGGAAACATCAACGAGGTGATATCAGCCAGCAGCTTCCCTGAATGTTCCATTATTGCTCCTTTCGGTGGCAAATAACGAAAGTGATTGAACTGGCTGACATACGTAATCCCTTCACGGTAAGCATTCGCAGACGTCGTGACAATTTAGCTAATATATATTTACTCTAATATTTTCATTGAGTAGATTTAAAAGTTCTTACTTATTTGCACCTACATAGAATTGTGGAAACCCAAATTAAACAGGATTTTATATGATATTTAGAGTAACTTTAATATGAAGATATCTTCATATTTACGTCAGGAATACATTTTTGCTTTATTTTTCGTAAGAAGACGGTGGAAATGGTGCAAAAAACTAAAACTTTATCAGTTAATGTAAAAAAGAGTAAACATAAACTAGGTCCAAAATACACAAGATAACAGACAAGAACAGAGTGCTTAAAGAAAAAGAAGAAAACTAAAAAATACTCTTTTAAAATATTAATTTAAAAGGTAAGAATAAAATTATGATATGATAATACGAAAAAGCACTTTTAAGAATCAGGAGGACAAGGAAGAGAGAGAAAATTTAATTTATTATCTCCTGTGTTTTGGAGCGATTTCCGGAATAGACAAATCACTAACCTCGGACAGATTCTGGCTTCCTTCCCAAACTCAGCACTTTTTGGGAATAGAGCCACTGGAGCAATAATGCATTAAACTAATGGAACGAATACCAGCGATGTTGTGGTATTTCTTAAATATAAATAGAGTTTATGATAAAAGCTTGTACATGTCCACATGAAGCAAAATTCCAGGTTGGAGGATATGGAACAGGAGGAGATATAAGTATCTCCTTCAATTTATGGTGCAGTTTCAGGGCATGTACAACTGTAAGACTGTAAACAGTGAAAAGTTCACTATCTGCGAATAAATTACAATATGTTTAATTATACCAGTATTGCAATATTCAATCATAGACCTTCGTGACGACGACAGATATCTCGGTATGTTCGTGGAGATGTAATAGTTATAATGGTTATAATGTCGCAGTTATGGTGCGTTAACGGTTATATATAAATGCTATGTCCGCCTCGGTAGCATAGATGTTAGCGTGTCTGCCTCACGTTTAAGAAGTCTCGAGTTCGAATCTCGGTCAGGGTGAGTTACCTGGAAAAAGGTTCTTCCGGGGTTTTCCCTTATCCTTCAAGACGAATGTCGGGCAACTCTAAGCTCCAAGGACCCTGGACTAATTTGAGCATCATTTCACCCCATTCATTCACCGTCCGATATGACTTAACGTTGGAGGACGTAAATTTATATAATATATATACACATATATTGCTATAAGAATTAAGTTATTTATTTCCATGATTATTATATTCACGGTTACTCTGCTTTAATGGTTACCAGTAATGATTATATCTGCAACTTCATTCGAACTGAACAATGTCGATGTAGACTTACTTTGTTCTTTGATGTAAACTACGAAGTTACCCTATCTTTGTAAACATTTTAACTATTACATGGTTTAAAGTCGCAAAGAACATTCGCACTTGCTTCTACGTTTCTGCTCACATACACAGTTTATACAGGTGAACTAGCTATATGTGAGTCTAAATATAAATGCCAGTGATCTGGATATAGCAAAGGAAAACACATTATTATTGCCAACTTAAACAATACTGAAGTCGCTGCTTACCAACTTAACCATATAACTGGTAGTACGACATTAGATAAAACATGGTAACAGCATTTTGAAAGGTAGTGTTTTTAAAAAAGAAAACGCCTAAACACAGTCGTTAATATCAAAGAATACGAAAATAGTGCCAGTTGGTTAAATTTAAATTAATTACACAATGCCAATCATAATATTTTGCTCAGGAAATTTTAATTGAGGTAACTAGTTTCTACTAAAGGACATCAATGCATACCAGGCTTGATAAAACAAAAGCTGTTAGAGAAGTATGCGGCCAAAAGGAATGTTGCGAAATAAAGGATTGTTTGGTTTGGTTTCTAAGAATCCAAGAATTTGACAGAGCCGACCTGATATTGCATATATCATGTCGCATTATTACTGCTTTAACCATATAAATGTCTGTGTTTTGCTGAAAGTTCTTGACCAGTATAACTACGACTGATAAAGGGAAGTCACAAGCCGAAATTAATAAGAAACATTAGTTTGTGTTATAAAATGGATATAAGTGAAAGAAAGGTTCGAAACATGAGGCGAAAGCTTCAAAACCTAACAGGCAAAATAATATTTCGATATATTTAATGTGGAGCACAATAAGAAAAGGCGCATTTGTCAGGCTAAGAAGAAAGCTTGGGAAGAGATTTCTTCTTAAACATTATTCTGACAATTCTTATTAAACTGAAACCTGGAAACCTGAAAACCTGTTTCGAGACACCTTTTAAAATGATTATACTTAAAGCCGAAGTTCTCTTTTAATATTAATGTACAATAGTACTATGGTGGCGAGCACTGCACGAGATTGGATTCTTCATGGTTTTTGTTCTCCAGGTGTGGATCGCCGGAATAATAGGCTATGGCGTGCATATTTAGTAACGTCACGACGTCAAGGAAGAAACTAAAGTGACAGCAATGGAGTTAGCTTAATATAAAGAAGTGAGTGATTGTTTATTTTACATACAGGAATTCCTCAGCCCCTCTCCAGATCTCTCTTTGAGTACCTGCTCATCATCAACCTGATGATGGGAGCGATGCACACTCCCGAAACGTCGTTGGCTCTATATCACTATACCTGGCTCGAAGCCCGAGAACGTCTAGAACATATACGTCGCCAGGAAAGCTTCAGATCATATTTCAGATCATATTTCTGCTCTAGAAGTTTGACCACATTTTTCAGAATGTATTTTACACCGCTTCGTGACAAACTGTTAACGGGAACTTCGGTATACAGTGTTAGCAAACTATATAGTTACTTTATATGGGTAACTAGTTATTGCCTCTCTTTCTTCAGTAACATCACCTTACGTAGCCATTCCGTACTGTTGTGTCAACACTGTATATATAACACCGGAGCTCGTGGTAACAAGCCAGTAATTTATTAATCTATAATTTCTAGTTGATTTATTTTGTCGGTTTCCAACACTTGTAACACAAGTAGATATTTTTATCGCCCATTTTCTTTTGTCCATTCCTGGAAGTCATATACTCGTATCGTTCTGCAAATACTGCACCGGAATTAGGGGAGGTATATTACGGGTGTTTCAGAGTTACTGCAAGTTTTAATTAGCTATGTGTTGACGGATATGTTACATATGTTAAAATATAACAGGCTGGAGCAGGATTGTAATGGGAACCTCATTGGAAACACGCCAATATATCACAAGTATACAATGCACAGTTGCAAATACATACCTAGGTCAAAGCAACTATCTAACAGGTAATCTTCAGATATCTTGTTCATGACAGAAGGGAGGTTATTATTATTATTATTATTATTATTATTATTATTATTATTATTATTATTATTATTATTATTATTATTATTATTATTATTATTATTATTATTATTATTATTATTATTATTATTATTATTATTATTATTATTATTATTATTATTATTATTATTATTATTATTATTATTATTATTATTATTATTATTATTATTATTATTATTATTATTATTATTATTATTATTATTATTATTATTATTATTATTATTATTATTATTATTATTATTATTATTATTATTATTATTATTATTATTATTATTATTATTATTATTATTATTATTATTATTATTATTATTATTATTATTATTATTATTATTATTATTATTATTATTATTATTATTATTATTATTATTATTATTATTATTATTATTATTATTATTATTATTATTATTATTATTATTATTATTATTATTGTTATTATTATTATTATTATTATTATTATTATTATTATTATTATTATTATTATTATTATTATTATTATTATTATTATTATTATTATTATTATTATTATTATTATTATTATTATTATTATTATTATTCCGATGTATTACAGAGGTTCAGTTCCCGCTACCGGAATAGAGATTTTCTCCCGCTGAGACTTGGCTGTGGTGTATTCAGCCTCATTACGTCCCTTAGGGACCACAATTGAGGAGTTACTGGATTGAGAAATAGTTACCTCTAACTGGAAGACCGCATGCAACGGTTAAGAGGGTGCCGGAGCACCCTCCATTACTGCACTCTCTCATGACGTCTATGGTGAGCGACACAGAAGGCGGACGTTAGGCTTTGACCTGGAAAGGGCTGTTTAGTTGCGAGGTAGTTTGCTATAATACTGTATAAACTGATAAAAATGCATCATGACGCTAAGAACGATGTTAACACAGAAAGCTAAATATTAGTACAGCTGTTAGCTTAGCTCATACAAAAACTAAGTATTAGCAATTCCACACAGCTTTTAAGTAAGATAACTGACACAGAAACAAGTATCATGTAATGCAATAAACCATTACGGATATTTTACTATCCCGGTGTGATTTGAATTGTCAAATCAAATAAAGCCAGCTGCTATTTCGGAACATCGTGCGTGTTTTGTTTTTATCATCTGTAACGGTTGTTTTGGTTTAAGCCCCAAGAATTGTAAAATTATTTAAATATGTGGTTTAAGAATCGATATGGACATGTAAAATGAATAAGAAAGGGAATTGTTAAAATTCGGTAGGTCATGAGATGACGCAACATGTAACCTATATGATGTGAATGTTTTATGATTGGTAGCTTTAAAAATGAGATTATGTAATGTGTAACGTGTACCAGTTTGTTTGATAGTGATGGCAACGAGAGAATGAAAAATCAATAATTTTAGTAAAACAGATGTAAATTCAGTGCCGCGACGAAACCTTATAAAGAGTTAATCTAAGTTTTCTGTTAATTGTACTCAAGGTATACAATATTATTGTCAAGTTTTATACGAAAATTTGTATAAATAATACAAATTAAATTGAACATATTAATATTTTTAAAGTAAAAATAATTTATTGGTATCAAAATTTTATTTAGAAAATTTATAACTTCACTCAAGACCACGTCTGAAAATTCAAGAGTACTCACAGCGCAGACCGAAGCAGATCTGGAGAATTTTTATATACATCGATACATCTGAGTGCTAGATCTCAACCAAAGATTCAGATCGGGAAAAGCAGTTAGCAACCTGCGGCTTCGTCACCGTCATCTGGTAGGGCTGAATACAACCCACAACCCCAGTGACAATGCGGGACGACATCAGGTGAGAATAATCCCGTTCTACATGATCGCCGCAACGCGGGGCATACAAAAACACCATCTTCCCATCAGCACCATAAACTCCTGTTACATATCCGCTTCATAGTTATTTTTGGAAATTGAATCAATCTCTCAACTAATGAAATTATTAAGTTTATTTAAATTTTACAAGTGAATTTGTTATAGCTTTTAATGTTCCACAAATATACAGTCGTAGGATAAATGATGAAAAGACGTAGGTCTTAGGCAACGTTGATAATAATTATAGGCAGGCACTTCTTGAATTACCTACATTGCTGAGTCCTGCTGAAAAAGGTTCATTTATTCCAACTTTCCTAAGTATATATAGCTGCTTATTCATTATTGTTGTAATAGGTTTATTGTTACTAGGGAACGGAGTTTTAGGTAATTATATATTTTTATGTAACTAAATATTTTGCAGTTTACTTATTAGTACATATTTTATGCATTTTACCATATTTTATGTGTATTTTATACATTTTGTGTGCCAAACAACTTGACTTTGTTTATGAGAAGGGTAAATACATATTTTTATGTAATTAAATATTTTGTACATTTTAATTATTACTACATATTTTATGCATATTAGCATATTTCCTGCATATTTTATGTATTTTGTGTGTTTAGCAAACAGCATGACTTATTTTTACGAGAAAAGAAGTCTTCTGCTTATCCTGTAACCCTAGATTAGATTACGTGTTGTCAACAGCTCGCTACAATGTAAACTTATATACGAAACTCACAGGAAAGAGATATCGATGTCAGAGTATCACTACTACATGGCAAAGCGAGAAAGCGTATCGGGAAAAATTCGCAACACAGAGATGTTTACCTCAGCTTATCGCACGTACACGGCGAATCCGGTGTATGTATACTCTGTTCAGATATAAGCATGTCTTCTGGATAGCAACGTATCATACATCGGCAGGCGCGAGAAAGCATATCATATAGAAACACGCAGTTTCCAATCACTCTATTTGTGTTTCGTAATTTACTATATATCAACTTAAGTGCCGGTAATGCTTAACATACGTGTTGAGTGATTTGTGTATATGGCGGAATGCCAAAAGTAAAAGGTAACGTTAATTTATCGGTCGCAGCAGTACGTTAAAGAATTTTCAGATGCATTCAAAAAGAGGGAAAAATTCTATATTGTCAGCTCTGTAGAAAGTCTGTAGCTGCTGATTCTCTCCCACATAACCCAGCGTTTATGCGGCAACAAACCTATCTTGGCGGTTTCACTTTCTTCTATGAAGCAGGTGCTTTAAGTGAAGAAATTTCTAATGGAAAATGTAGAAAAGGCATGTGTTGTGCATTTTAACTCCAAACAATGGCCAACAATTGACATGTGACATCAATAATCCATCACTGCTGAGTTATCAAAACAGTTCTTTTTCATTACAAATTTTGCTATTATATAAAGTGAAAAACTTTTTTGTTTTGTTTTAGTAAATATTTTGAAGTTTTTAACAAATATTTTATTGCTTTGAATGGATAAAAAATAAATAAATTTAACTTTTTAGTATCTAAAAATCCGTCCCCTGATTATTACGTATCATATTGATGAATGCCATAATGTTCTTATCTTCTACTGCAAAGCAGTTTCTCTGATTTACAAAGATTACAAACACGCCTAAATGAAGTAATTCATTTAAAATATAGTGCGATCCATATAAACCTGAACCATTTCAATAGACCATAACTTTTGAACCAATAATTGGACACTCGTGCAGCTTTGGGAGAATATAATACACAATTGGGAGATTACATTATACTATTTACATCTCAGAGAAAATGTTGGAAGTGTCCTCCACCAGCATCTATACATGTTTGCACTCGTCTTACCAAATTCCCTGGACTTTTACGTAGAGTATCCTTGCCAACGTTACTTATTTCGGTTCGAATGGATTCCTTGTGAACATCAATTTTTCGTGGACTATTCTTGTAGATACCCCCACAAGAAAAACTCCGGTGAGGTTAGATCATATATATATATATATATATATATATATATATATATATATATATATATATTAGTCAATATATTAGTCATGTATAGGCATTGTGTGAAACTATTCAAGGAAGCACGAATCATCTTCTGGAAGTAGGTGTATTTTACAATAAAAACTGCTAACTATATTTACCCTTTTTATTATGGCAGGTAGAAAAGAAATTGCACTCTACCTAAAAGTTCGATATCGATATTTCATTGGAAATATACGTCTTGAGATACCTGAATCCAAAAAATGCGTTTTTGTGTATGTGTATGTGCAAGTGCACGCACACCTATTAACAGCATGATTCCAAAACGAATATTAAGTATTTACTTGGTATTCAAGTTCTGTGTTTTCCAAGAACGCAACAAAAAGATTTTAAAGATAATCCTCCCGTCTCAATACCTCCCTTTACATTTAAATTTGTTGTAAAAGATAATGATTTATCGGAGATAATTCCAATGACTTGCATTAAAATATTAAGTGTTAAGATATGTTCATGATCAATTTTATATACTGTAAATAGCCAGATATCTTACTACAAAAAACTTTAGACCTGTTAAAGCGCACAATATATTTCAAATGTATTTCTGTGAAATCATCTGAGTTTCGTAGTAGATATTTATAATTTCCTGAAACAGGAAGTTGCTAATTTTTTTTCTCCTCTTCTTGGTTCATGCAAATAAACCAAGATTTCAAATGCATCACAAAGAGACCAGTTCATAAATGATTTTCCTATAGCTTATACCCACTATATTCTCATTGTACCTACAAGAAAATATGTAATAAATAATTCCATCTCTAATTGTCTATGCCGATTAAAGTAAATTAAGGTTCATTTCAAATAACTTTGCCCCACTGACATGTATCCCTCCTCATGCATCTGCCTTCCCGTTTACTCTAATTGGGTAATACTTTCGGCGCTGTACTCTGTGCAATGTACAACAAATCCAGTGCAAAGCAAGATCAGCGGTAAACAAATATGTCACCAATACCGGTAAACGCACCTGCTATCGAAAGGCAGATTTGAAGCAAAGAAACCTTCTCTTAATATCGTGTTTTGATGGAGCACGGTATGTACTTCTACTGTTACTGCAGATAAGTAGTAGAGAAAATAATAAAACCAAATATTGGGAATATATGGGACATAGATAACATCATGAGGAAAACCGAAAGTAAGCAGAACTGCAGAAAGCCAAAAAGAAGACGACACGGCGATAAATATATAGGTCGTTAGAAAGAATAATCACTAAATGGCAGTATTTTCTGGCGCCACCGGATTTCAAAGGAGAGAAGGTGGTGAAAACATAAACTAAGTATGCTGTGATACCTACCTCCGGCCAAGAATGAACGCATAAGAAATGGGGAAATTTGTTGTTGGCTGATGAATTAATGATCGCATACCCCGTCGATCTGTCCTCATCGGTTGAATCCAGTAGGGATTGTTGGCACTTCCCACGTTCCGAGAACTGGATCAACTCCAAGCTCGTGAACCTCTGCAGTCGAAAATCCATTCAGGTTTCCAAATAAGGAGCAGAGAATCACCAACACATGCAACCCACAGTAGTCAGTCATCTGAATCCTTTATTAGGAGTCCTCAGCAGCTCTCTTTCGTAGAACTGCCTATGTACACCTGAAGCCTCACAGATATCTGCTTCCAGGAAATACAATTATTAAATAAGGAATTATTAATTTCTTAGCTATAAACCACAGAACGTATTGTACGAGTGCCCCCAATACAGAAAGATTACAACCATAACAGAAAATTAATAATAAACAATTACCTAACATGATAAAACATAGGTTTACAAAATTTCAAGGTTGACAAAGGAAGTTAAAATAGAATTATTTTTATTTGGCGCAACCTTTACATACACCCTTTGACTCAAAGGAAAAATTTAAAAGTTCTGGAAGCGTATGTTTTTCTAAGTCATGTTCATGGCCGGTTGACAATGGTGTCACGGAAAGCGTCTCTAGCTTCATTCTGCTGAATTTTCTCATAATTGAGTCTCACTTACTAAACGGGCACAGATAGCCCAACAGTTATAGACAAGTGTGTATATAACGGCTAAACCCAAAAAGGTTCGAATTAAAGACATCACTTTGATTTCTTTTTTATTGAAGAAATACGAAACGTGTAGTACGTATATTGTAATACAACTACCAATTGCTAAGGTTCTTGATATTGTGGCATTTATGTTCACACATAAAAACTGAAATACTGTACTCTGTTTTTAAACTAACTGAAATATATGTTTTACTCCTATATGTAAAATCAAATAAAATGGAAATTAACTTCGTATCGGGTGTGTAAACCCTCTGTTTCTATTGCTGCCCTCATTTTACGAGGCTTGGATGAGACCTAATGCGTTTTGAAATTTTCACAAGACGATACTTAGCATTATATGCTGGTATCATTCACAACACATGAATGAGCCCGAGTGCTTGTACAAATAAAATAAAGGTAATTTTCTTATAACATTACATTTATTTTTAAAACAATAATAATGGGTTATTTGCGTTTTTATAAATGAATGGGTTTAAAATATTATTATTTCTCTTCTGCAAGAAAATCATAATATATTGCTGTTAAAGTAGCAATAATAAAAATAAACACGCACATCAAAGATTCCAACACATGTTGATTCACTTACGAGACATACGTTTTACCGCTCGGCGACCATGCATTCAACGAAGCTGCACAGCAACTCCCTATCTATAGCTTTGAAAAGAAGCCAAAGTGGTATCAAAGCATATATTTGAAAACTTAATTGTTCTTTCAACTAGCCATGTGTAGACCAACGTATGGAAAGGCAGAGACAGACTGAAAACTTCAATGACATAGCCGGGATTCAAATTGTACTTTTCAGTCTGACTCTACATTCGCAGCGTCAGCGAATGCTTCCGATGTCCGAATCAAAGTTAGTCTCTGGCAACTTTCTTCTTCTTCTTCTTCTTCTTCTTCTTCTTCTTCTTCTTCTTCTTCTTCTTCTTCTTCTTCTTCTTCTTCTTCTTCTTCTTCTTCTTCTTCTTCTTCTTCTTCTTCTTCTTCTTCTTCTTCTTCTTCTTCTTCTTCTTCTTCTTCTTCTTCTTCTTCTTCTTCTTCTTCTTCTTCTTCTTCTTCTTCTTCTTCTTCTTCTTCTTCTTCTTCTTCTTCTTCTTCTTCTTCTTCTTCTTCTTCTTCTTCTTCTTCTTCTTCTTCTTCTTCTTCTTCTTCTTCTTCTTCTTCTTCTTCTTCTTCTTCTTCTTCTTCTTCTTCTTCTTCTTCTTCTTCTTCTTCTTCTTCTTCTTCTTCTTCTTCTTCTTCTTCTCCTCCTCCTCCTTTTTTTGTCAAAGACTGTATGTCGCATATTCTCGCCAGGAACATTACTATAATTGTGTCTTAGAATGTTTGTTTTCAACGTTCCAAGAGTGATCGAGATAAACAAGCACCTGTTAACGTGTATGACTAAAACCTCTCAGTTATTTAGACTCATGTATGATAATATTATTAAAAACTGGCTTTAGGATACAGTTCATTGTGGGTACAAAGGTCTTCCAGGACGTTGAAACAATAATTAAATATATAATAACGTAGTTCGCTATAGACTAGCTCTAAAATTCCATACTTACAGCTTGGCATCGAAATATCAGATAAGTTGTCTTGAAAATTAAAAAATGTGTAGGAAGTGAAAACTCAAAACAATAGCAACAAATTTATCGAAAATGTTTTGAAGTGACAAAAAAGGTATTTGAAATAGTGTAGGTAGATTGACAAACTCTATATTTTTCATGGTTTAACAAACAAAATTCATTCATAACTAAGCAGACTTCAGAGTATAATTTGCAGCAAATACATCAGTTCTAGAAACTTCCTGAAAACTAATGACACTTAATGAATATGTCAGAGTAATTTTTGAGAAAATAAAAGATATCTAAACATTTTACATATGAAGAATAATGTTTAATGGGGATATTTTGAAGTTTGGTATATATCCGACATTTTGTTTTGCTTTATGCTGCACACACATACGCTAATATTAAATATGAATGTTTAGGAAGTTGCAGTTTATTAATCAATAAATGATTATTAAATTTAATACCTAGAATAGCTCTTTGATGATATTTATTATCATCATATAATATAGCGGCACCTCCTTCTTTAAATTTACTAGGGGAAATTGGTCACACACACACACACACACACACACACACACACACACACACACACACACACACACACACACACACACACACACACACACACACACACACGAGTGCTCTCAATAAATTAAAACTTGGTCCATTGTATTCAGGGTACCTTGAAAAATTTTTTGGAAACCTCGATATTGAAAAACCTCAATGCTAAGACCAGCATCCAACCTACGGAGGTGTGGCAAGTGTACAAGAATATTTGCAGATATACATTAAGAAAACTGATGTATTGCATCTCCCATACTGTGGGATCGATCAACCCGACTGTTGGCCTCATTCCTACAAGCAACCAATGTAAGTGGACAGCATCACGCTCTCCTCAGCCAAAATTTAGGTTTTGCTATTTCTTCATACACATCGTGATACTAAGTGGTCTGATTGATATATGGAACAAAATGCTGTTAAGTTCCGCTCCCCCTCCCCTGCCCAGTATCTGTGGGCTCCAAGCAAGGCGCGTGCCGGACAACATGTACTCCATTACTCAAAGCGCAAAACAAAATTACGTGTAAGTCTATGGTTAGCTCAAATCCGGATATTAAAACAGTTCTGTAACAATGCAATTTACCTTCAAGGTCATATGGAGGTCCCAAGTGTTGTGGTGATTATTCTCGCCTGGGGTGGTGTAGTATTAACTACGATAATTTTTCAGACTGTACAAGTATGGTAAGTGTGTACATGTTTAACTGTAAAGGTTAATAAAACATTTTCAAGTATAAGCTATGATCCTATAGTCCGCAGAGAAAATATTGGTTTCCATCAAAAGATTGTTGTCGAATTTTAACGAAATTTACCCCCTTTGATATCCCCGAATCCAAAATAAAAATAATTTTTGGAGATAAGATCAAAGTGTGCATATGTGTACGCATGCGCACTCGAACTTCAGTAGCAAGAGCGTAACTAAAAAGTGAAATTTAGGATAAATACCAAACTTCATATTCCAAGAATGTGATAGTAGGACTTTGATGCACGCTACCGACTAAGGGTTGTCAATATTGATGCACCTTATTTTTACGTTGTAAATTTTGAAGCAGTGTGGCCTATCCTCAGGGTAGAGCAAAGACTCCCGTCAAAGGGTATGAGTGGGTATGTATGGGAGTAAGGATGATTCTAATGACAGTGGAATGCAAGTTTCAGACTGGTTTAATGACTGCTTCTTTTTATCATTACATCAAACTCGAAGTTGCTGACCAAGGGTTACCAATATATCACTGTTCAGAGTTACTGTATGTAGAATGCATATTACGCGATAACACTTAATTCGTTCTTTGCGTAGGAACCGATAGATACCTTTTCTCTTCTGCTAGTCGTCTGCCTTTGCCCAAGTTGTCCGTCTTTCTTCATGGACCGTCAGCTCAGTTCTGTTCCTCACTTCAGCTGCGTGTAACTTTCACCTCTCGAAGCTGTCTTTATTCACACCAAAATTCCTTTTGTGACTATTTTGTCCATTGTGATTATTAGTCTCGGTTATGCCATTATTAAGTGTCCGAACAATGCCTTTTCAAACGGAGTCTAATGTTATCCACTTAGAATCCCTGCTAAGAACCCGTTTTCTCCCGTCTCTTTTGTTAAACGACTCAACCCAACTGCACCTGTTTGCGTTTTAACGAATATACAATGTTCCTTTGACATCCATTACGATTTTTTATTCACTGCATCCCTTAATTTCGGTATCAACTTTTAGGAAAATCCGGACTAGAAATTACTCCAGACTCCCAAAATGTTTCATTGTTCGATTAAAAATGACTAAACTTTTCGATAAAATATCATATGCTTAAGACATTTACATGACCAATAAAAGGTACATATTGAATATTCTTGGAATAATATGGGAAGTCCTCTTCACTGTAATGAATTTTAATTTTTTATAGGTGATAAATCATAGGACCCAATAAAACAGATACCTTTAAAGCATAAAATTTAAATAAAATTTTTTTTAAGCTTCAGTCATTTTCGAGTTATATGTTATTGGTTTGAACTTTTCACTTTTTTTTTTTCATTTTGATGTGCTCCCTTTGTGTTAGAAGTGATGTCAAAATTTAGAACCACTTTCTACTTTATGATTATGTTATCTTTTATATTAAAGAGAAAATAAAATAAGCTTTTTAAAGAATAACTTTTCGAAGCTATATAAAAGTGAATACACAGAGAAAACCATGTTAATGGGAGAGCAGTCGGTTCAGTTAATTTGTGATAGCGTTGTATTTGTAGTTGTACACATATTTGTATAGATGACTTAGCTATTTGCTAATGTTCTGTAGCTTCAATGTAAACTTGATCTAATATAATTTTAGGAGTAACTCTGCAGTAAAACTTCATTTTTCATCTTACACCATGTTTTTGTTTACCTTATTCATTTTCTTGCATTTGGACAGTCTTGGGAAGAGGGATTTGTTTACCTAATTCCACTAACAATGCTCCTGCTTATCATTTTGTATGAACCTCCTTGAATATGTTACAAACTCCTAAACTTGAACATAACGACAGCACACTGAAATTCCAAACACTATAGGCTTGCTCGGCGGGTCTGCTGGCTGGAGCTCCTGCTGCCCCCGGGGTGTGATTATCTCAGGGCTGCTGCACGACCCCACCCTACCCCTCTCCCATCCTAGGTTCGATACCCGCCTATGTGGTTGTACTGACACACTCGTCGTTGTGAAATTTCGGCAGCAGCTATGTTGTTCACATCCGGCATCGTGTCACGGTAGAGTAACGCTCTTTCGCCAAATGAAAATGACGTCACCGATCACTGCATTGCTGTTTCCATCAGCTTTTCTTCTATGAACAGGCGTTTTCGAAACACGGAAATAAGTGAGAGAACAATTATCATACACAAATAAACCCTTTGGGATATTATAATTATCTGTCACACTATGATGCTGAGAAATACGTTTTACTAAATCGAAAAAGATTGTTAAAATAAAGGGAACGAAATAACTTTTCCACACATTCCGCAGAACAATACTAACATTACACAAAGAAGAAAAATATGTGCATATGGGATAAACTACAGAATCAATGTTTATAATTCTTTCACCACTAAAACCCTCTCTCTTCCTGATCGGCATAGACGTAAGACAGTGTATAAATATTAAACATCTTCTAGATATTGTTTTATTTATTATAAGAAATTATATATTATATCACCCTATAAACGAATATAAAAAGATTTTTAACTTTTCGTTGAGAAAAAGTTTACATATAAACCAAAAATGCAAAGTAGTATAAAATAATTAGCTACTCTACAGAAGTGACGCACAATGAATACAACAGAAGAAAAATATAATGCACAGATCTAGGTGTTTAAGAATTTCAAGTACAAAAACCTTTAATGTTTGGAAGAAACATCCTGAAAAGGATTTATTTGCAATGAAATACAAAAAAGAAGAATGGATTATCAATTAAGAACTGCATAACAAATAATTATAAATTTTATAAAAGTACATAAACAAAAATCCCTATTTTGTAAACATAGAGTCAGATTGAAATATTTAATGCTATAGCCGGACTTTGAACGACGGATCTCCCATTCTCCATCCGGTTGCTCTTAACCACTGAGCTACCACAGCCAACGGATTCGCATATTTTCCCGGTAAACCACTAGTTATTCTTTTGCACACATGAGACAACTACCTTAGTGGCGACTTGCAGCACCTAAGTACCTTAGTATCCCGGAATTTGAACCACGGATCTCCCGGTCCCCAGATTTAAAATTGGAGTCACAAATGCATGGCACCACTGTTGTAGATAAGGCCAAAACTGTGTCAATGAGGTTACAACCTATTGGGATAGAGAAGATATGATTCATAACAGTCGATTCAAATGGTTTGTTTTACTATTGACCTAATTTAACTCATACGTCGTCTCACTTTAGTCCTGGATATGAATAATATGAAAGAATTATTTCAGTATAAATGTAACAAGTTCACTAAAACATTTACTTGTATGGCAAAACTGGGCTTCATAAATAATGTATACCTATGTTAATGACAAACAGTGTTTTATTATTCACCCACAAATCAAAAAACTCGAGATACAACTTGTGCTAAATTCACACATCCTGAAACGAGTTTATCATGATGGCCAATGATGACGACCGAATTATATGAATCATGCATTCGTTACACTTTTGCGCAATAACTTTTATATACAGTTATGTTGATGTCTGTTAGTAATATTATATGAATAATCATCATTAATTTTTAAATATCCAGAAATGCATTGGTAGTATATATGGAATTCCGTATTCCTCTTCGTGAATTAAATATACCTAGTACATTTGTGCTATACAATAACGCAATCACTCGTGCTTATCACACACAGACTCCTGTCATCTTGTCGTTATCATCATCATCATCATTGTCATCATCCTTGAGAGACAAAGTATACAAATTTACATTACAGATAAAAGCAGAATGGGGGCGAAGCGCAAAGACCCTCACTTACGAATACAGGTGCTTCAAAAGTTTACCAAAAAAACTTAAGTAACTGAAAGAGTAGAGCAATACACTTTATAACGTACAACTTTTTTTTTTTTTTTTTTTTTTTTTTGTGTAATTTGCGTCCTCCAATGTTAAGTCATATCGGACGATGAGTGGAATGGATAAAATGATGCTCAAATAAGCCCAGGGTCCATAGAGCTTAGAGTTACCCGACATTCGTCTGTCAGGATAACGGAAAACTCCGGAAATAGCTTATCCAGGTAATTCACCCTGACCGAGGTTCGAACTCGGGAGCCTTTGAACGGGACACGCTATCATCCAGGCTACCGAGGCGGGCATTATGTGCAGTGTTCAGTGTATTAGGTTACAAAAGATGTTCAGTCAAAGCACGACATTAAATACAACCAATGTTCCGGCTTTGGTGTACTCACTCGCATACACCAGGCATGTGCAATAGTTCGCCATATGCCACAGCGTTTCTGGTTTCTGGGTCGTTCACTGGTATGTCAAACACCACAGCTTGGATATGACTGACTCCAAAAGAAATAATCCAAGTGGCGTTAAGTCCAGAGAATGAGGTGGCCTTGCATGTGGTCCTCCTTCTTCGATCCAACGTTCAGGATTTTTGCGATCTTGGAAGCACAGCACGTTGACATCAAAACGTGGTGCGCTCCATCCAGTTGCATCCATGCTTGTTGGCTTAACGCTACTTGTTTCTTTTGGAGTCATATCAAAGCTTTGGTGTATCTAATGATCCAGAAGTACTGGTGACCAGAATAGTTTAGACGTCTGTCGATCTTCTGCACATGCCTGGCATATTTGAGCGGGTTTCATTCGACGATGCCATGCCTGCACCCAAAGTGCTGGTGGTGTGTTTGAACATCTTTTATAACCTATTACACTGAACCCTCAGCATAATAAAGTGTATTATGGCTTAACAGAATATCATTGCCACTGACTTGGGATCGTGTTTAGGAACATGGATTGTCCCTAGTCGAAAGTTATTCTATTTGTTCTACTCTTTCTGTTCCTTAAGATTTTCGGTAACCTTTTGAAGCAACCTGAATACATATCCAAATATTGTCAATTTCATCCCCTGTATGACTTCTGCGAATGAGCTAACGTTAACTACCATATACCGTGAAATATATGTAATAAATGCACCAGAGGAAAGGAGAAAGAGTTTTCGAAACGCATATAACTACATACCTGCTCTCTTTGCTTTCTCTGCTACTTACCGATTGTTGGTAGCGGAGGTATTGCATTTTATCCAAAAATTTGATGCCTACTAAGATTTCGTTGCAAATACAGTTGTGTGATTCTCAGAGCACAAAAAATAAAAAACAGAAAATAGTTTATATGTCATGTATGTCTATTCTAGTGAAGAACATAATTAAAAAAGAATAGGTTGAATACCACACTTGATAGTCATGTTCAGTGTCATTCAAGGATGCGACACAAAGGTTTTAAAGAAAATTATTCCAATCATAAGCTACCCTTTACACGAGTAAACGTAAATATTACTTTCTCAAAAATGGCTGTTAAGATTTTGATCTATAAATAAACAGCTATAAATAAAATGCATATCCTAAATTTAATTAATCACCTGTGAAGTCTTCATTCTAAACGACCTCGTGTAATTGGAAAACCGTAAGAAATAAATGAAATCCTGCTACAGAAAAAATTTGATCCTTTTAAACCAACCATGTATGTTAAATATGTGTCTTTGTGGCGTTGAATCTTTCAACATATTATTTATTATTGTTTTGATTTTTCAGACACTTTAATCTTCTTATGAACTAACTCGCTAAAGTAAAATTGCCTATTCTGATGACCCGTTTATTCTGAACACACTTGATATAGAAATGTGAATTTTTTCCTTGATGTTTATTCATACCTTCTGTACACTGATTTGTTTTAATGTTCAAATACCGATTGGAAAACCAAAATTTGGTTATTTTTCATAAACTTTAAAAATTGTCAATACATTTTCTTAATTTTTTTAAATAAACTATTTGAGCAATTTCAATTACAGCAATTCCACACAAGTATGGGATTAATTGTACCTTGTGGTAAAATTTTTATGCAAATACACCTTACTGTTTCAGAGAAAACGCGTTATTTATGTTGAAAAGTTTGATTTTGAGTAATTCGCCTTTAAAGTAGAAACATCCACAAAACTCACTTGAGTATAGAAAACAACCAATAAAATTATCCAAAATACAGTTCAAAATGTTAAAGTTATTTCTGTTTGTTTCACATTCGTTGGCTTCACTGAATTTTTCTGTTTTACTTAGTTTTTCTTGCAAGCTCTATGAAGATTAGCAACACTTGAGCCTGCATAATTATTTATCTCGTAGTTTCACATTAACTTCACTTTGCACTATTGTTGCATTTGTTTTGTAGCTTTTCCTTGTTGCTTTTCCTATCCTTTTACTTTATTTTCTTAAAAATACCCTTACGTTTAGCCATTGTGAAAAGCACCAAAATGTACAAATATACAGAAAATACAACAAAAACTAAGACTCGTTTCCTAATTAAAACTGGTTTACTGATATAATCTGTAGCAATATTTAATATCCAGTTTATCTAACATATAAACCATTAATTTTTCTGCAAAACAAGTCGAACCACAGACTTCTAAGTTAAGTAACTCCTGAAATAATATTTTTTGATAATGATGCTAAATTATTACTCTAATAATAAATTATTACAGTAATATTTTTGAAAATGTATTTCAATAGTAAATATTTGAATATTTTAGTTAACCAAACACCAAATTAAGTAGAATTAACCTTATTTTCATTACATACAAAAGAATAAAAAATCTGATTTATTTTTCATTTTTGGCTTAATGGGTCCTCTCTTAGTTTTCTTTTATGGTCATCCAAATATAACAGTACTCCAAGGCCAACAAATAGCAACGCGATTTGACTATCTCTTAAATCTGCAGCAAAATATATAATTTTGTAATTAATATTTAATTCTGAATAAGTGAATAAAAATATGTGAATGCAGCATGTTAGTTTTCTTTTCGACGATGGCAAATAATAGAAATAGTGCTTGAGGAAGTGTACAACTACTGATACTGCTGATTACGGTAAGTACTAGTTACTCTAGTAACTCGCCAATATTGACATTGTTGACAAAATGACGATTGACCATTGTTGCAGTAAAACAAAATTCAGCACGCATTTAGCTGCTACATTAATCAAATCGTAAATAAGTACTAAAAATACAACGCTAAGCACAGGTAAGACTTAAAAGAAATTTTGAACTATTAAATATGATCAAATGTATTTCGCGTCTCCAATAATGAACATATAAAAGCGTAAAGATGCATGTAGTTCATGCACATACGTTCCGTAAAATAGGTAAACCACACAGGCAGTTTAAGTTACTATATTTGAGTGTAGGAAATTCAACTTTACAGCAAGACAGCACGGAGGGAAGTGGATCAAGGACACTACCGTAGAAAACATGCGGCATGTGCTTCATGGCTGGCAGCTTATAATACTTTCCATGAAATATTAATGTGGAATATTTATTGTAATAACGAATGAATAAATGTCTTGAATGTCAGCCCTCCCGTATCTCATTTTATATGTACGTGTTTCAGAACCCCCATTTCACTGTTGTGATCTTTTTTATTTTTATGAGTGTGTCTTTTTTTTTAAGTACGTACCAGTAGAAAGAGTGAGCATTATACTGGATATCAGGATTTTACCTAAAAATACAGGTTTTAATGTCCACAACCTCAAGTATTACGAGGGATGTTCAATAAAGAATGATCACAATCTTTTTTGACAATGTACCTTTACTCATCCTCATAATTTTGATGATTCTTCTCAAAATAGTCTCCCCTGAATGCGATTTACTTGTCCCAGCGTTTCTGCCAGTCTTCAAAGACATGCTGGAAACCATTTTTGAGAGATCCTTCAAAATCGCCTCCGCAGCCTTCACCACTGCTTCTGATGATGGATAATGTCTCCCACGAAGGCGTTTCTTCAAGTTAGGAAATAGAAAAAAGTGACATGGGGCTAAATCCGGACTATAGGGAGGGTGAGGCATGCACTTCATGTTGATTTTTGCAAGATATTCAGCAACAACATTGCCAAAATGCGGCCGCACATCCAGCCTGCTTCACGGAAATGTGGTCTTTTGCGCCTGATATGTACTTGCAATGTTTTCAGGACATCCCTGTAGTATTGTCCAGTTACTGATGTGTGTGCACGTACAACATGCTGATAAACCATTCCATGAATATCAAAGAATGAGATGACCATAACTTTGCCAGCAGAAGCAATCACGTTGCTGATTAAGGAGATTTCCACACTGAGCTTTGCTGTTTGCTCGCAGGATCAAAATGATATAGCCAAGTTTCATCAGCAGTGATTACGTTTGATAAAAGAAATAAACTCCGAATCTTCCTCTAACATAACCTTTAACTGCACTTACCTCCATTGCAGCGGTAGGCCATACTGAACATATCTGCACTTGCCTGGTTCTCACAGGCGGGAACCAGGAGTACCAACAATGAAACTACTACAGCGTGTTTGTTTCACATTAAGCTAACAGAATATAATAAGACTGAATTTTAGTGCAAAAAATTATGTCCGTAAAAAATTATGAACATTCTTTATTGAACAGACCTCGTATATTGCTACTAAGATCTGATAAGTAACTTTCAGTTCGTGGTTAGCTAATTACTTTTTGCAATGTTTGATAAAAACGTAAAAAGAAAAAATAGATCAAAATTGGTAGTGTTCCGTTGGGTATTAGGTCAGTTCCTACTGATAGCGTAAGTATTATGCTGTTGGGTGTTACGTCACTTCCTACTGGTACCGTATTGAAAACTAGAACCGTAAGTATTAATGACCTTTTTCATGCTTGTTGCCATAACAATGGACAGATGAGTAGTATTAGTCCCGGATTAAGCAATTGGATTAACGATAATCCTGCCGCTAGGTGGCGCTAGTGTCGCGTTAATCCGTCTTAATCCGTGGATTAAGGTGGATTAAGGATGTTGGCGGGAAATTTGAAAATTGAGCGCCAAGAGCGGATGGATTATGATTAGGCCAGTTGCTTAATCCGGGACGGTTTATCGGTGAGGATAAGGATTTTAAAGTCACGTGACTTGTAGAAAGGATCAGCGATGTGTTGTTGTTGGGATGTGGGAAGCGAAAGAAGGAAAGGTTATTTTTTAAGGAATGGGTAAATATGAAATGGGAAGTGACGTTGAAGAGATTTGATTGGAGAAAGGAAAGAATGGGATGTGGTTGGTTGATGGGAGAAGATAAGGATTTTTTATAAAAAAAGTGACGTGACTTTGGGAAGGTGAGCGGCGATGTGTTGTTGTCGGGAATTGGGAAGGAAATGAGGAAGGGATGTTTAAGGAATGGGTAGACATGGAATGCGGTAGTGACGTGTGTTGATGTGATTGGAGAAAATAAGACGAGATGGGATTGGTTGGTAGGTTTGAAGAAAGTTGTGGATTGGAGGAAATAAAGAGCGTTGCGATTGGATGAAGGATGGGGAACGAATGTAAGAGAGAGGTGGGGAAAAGGAATCAAAGGGAGAAATGTGGGTTGAAAAATAAAGAAATTGCAAGAATGATTGCGATAACGATAGTGTTGTTGACGGCGGGTTTAGCTGTCGGGGAGAAGAGCTGCGTTAGTTTTGGGAGGTGTGGGTTTGAGTTGAATGACGAAACGGTTCATTTAGAAAATGTGACAAGATGCGAAAAGGATAATGAATTGATGCCAAATTGCACGTGTGTTGACCGGAAGGTAAGTGTGTGTAGGTTTGGTTCTGACTTTATAAATTTGGGGACGTTGAAGAACGTTTACAATAGTTTAAAACCGATAACGAGATGTCAGAGGGGGAGGAGATGTGCGGGAATGATGAATGGTAGCGTGAGGATGGGTCAGCTTGAATGTCCGGAAGGATATGTGGCAAATGAAAGTTGTGGGTGTGAGAAAGGAAAGAAGAAGGCGGAAGATGGGTGCAAATTTTATAAAAAGCCGGTGAGAATGTACGCTGAGAACAACAGTTCGATTCTTGTGGAGATGGTGGATTGTAGTTTGTTGATGGATACGGTAGATTTACCGGAGGGTTTACAACTGCAATGGAAGTTGGCCCCGGAGGAAAGTGAGCTTGTGATAGCGTATAGCGTGGTAAATGAGATGAATTCCTACTTCTCCGAAAGTTATGGATACATATTTGGGAAATGTGGTAATGGCGAATGGCAGTTAAATTTAGGAGGAGAGAGGAAGGTAAGAGGGAGGGTGAGTGCGGAGGGGAATTTGAAAATAAATTCCGAATGCCAAGGAAATGGAGGGGCGGCGCTGGGAAGGGTGTCGGTGAATAGTATAAGAAAAGCTGCTTCGGAGAGGTGTAAGAAGGAAATAAATGGAATAAAGCAGAAGATGAGAAAACAATGTGATAACAAGATAAGGGAAAAAAGAAGGAAGGTAGACGCCGCGAAGAAGGAAAAGCAAGAATGCGAAGAAAGATCATTGCGAATACAGGAGATGATGGAAAGAATGAAACAAGAATTGGAAGAGAAAAAGCAAAATGTGACGAAGCAGCAGGAATTGGTAAATAGAATAAAAGGAAATGTGGCAAAACTGAACAGCGACTTTGAAGCGTTAAAGCAGATGATAGAAAATTTGGAAAGCGCATGTACGCGCGGAGTTGATGAATTTCCAAATTATGAAGGAAATTATGACGAAAGTGCAATTGCAGAGGAGGAAGAGGGAGGGAGAGGAAATTGAGGGAGGTGAGTAAGAGGCGTTGGAATTTGAGACGAAGTAAACACAAAGGTTAGCTGAAAATTAAGAAATTTAAATATACAACAATAATACAGCAACTTATTGGTGATTATTTTTGTGATTGAAGAAGGATTTGAATACCACTATTAGAAATTTGACTTTTGAACCTTTATAACTTTTTTTGTTTTGTTTGTGACAACTATGAAAATTGAAGGAAAAAAGGAAAGGATCCCTGCCTAGGTACAATGAGAAAATGGATAAATGAAATACTTTAAGACATGGTTTATATATAGAAGTATTGGCTGGATAAAGCAAAATAATAGTAATAAATACAATAAAGAGATAGGCGTAAATGTGCATATATATTCATAAGCATGAGAACATATAAAAAATTACTAAAAAGCACTTGTGTTACATTTGCATATATATAAACAAGAACACCAAACCAATGAGAAAATAATTAATAATTTATATGTGTAATGTTTTGGAATGCCCCGCAACGTGGGCAATGAAAACATGAGCATCTTGCATCGTCAAAGCATTGACAACAGCCACGACGATGAGAATTATTGACGCAATGCGAGCACGTGCACGATGATTTTAAAACGTGAGCATATGGGTCAGGAAAGCTAAACAAAACACATATGCGCTTTGCCAAACACTGCAAACATGCTGGTGAATAGTCCTTTGTTTGGCTTTTACAGACATAAGGTTGCCATTGACACACCAAAAAATGTTTACGATGGTAGTCAGGTTTTAAACAATGCCAACAATAGCGATAGGTGCAATAATTTGAACAAAATCTTGTGCAGAAATGGAACTGTTGAGATTCACTTTCAAATGCACCACAGAAGTTACACGTGTCCATGACGGATGCTACAGAGGAAATAAGTAGTTAAGTTTTATATGATAAAAGTTATATGAAATACTTATAAGAGCAGATAATTATCGGCTGCAACGTTTGCAGTTATATAACAAATGAAATTGACTGATGACGTGATTTAATGGATTTGGAAGATTGTTTAACACACATGCTCGCACAGCTTGACATTTCAGACATCGAGGGGAGAATGAATTGCTTTGAGGAGGGAACGCCAGCCACACAGTGAAATGTTTTTTAACACAGAGCACAGTGTTTTTCTGAATATCTAAAATGTCCGCATTTTGCACAAATGCAATGAAGCATGGCAATAGCTGCTTGTTTTTGTAACACAAGGAACTTTTTTAAATGAAATTCTGCATATATAAGCGGAAAAACAACTAGAAAAAAATTGAGAAAAAATAGCGAAAAATTAAGCTAATCAGTATTTGTGACTAATTATACAAATAATAATAAAATGATAATAATAATAATAATTAACAATAAACTAAAAACCCTGGTAAAAAAATATGCACTGAACACTAATCACCACTAATCACCACACTGTCTGCGTCGCTGGACGCGGAATTCCGGTATATGCACTAGAAAGTTTTATTATGTATGCACTAAAATTACACAGCTGCTGCAGAATTTAATTTATGATCTGCGTGGCTTCTTGCGTATAATATGTGGCGTTACTGCTGCATTTCTTTTCCTTGCTAACGCAGCCAGCCGCTGCCGTGCCTCTCTGGAAATGGGCTCCAAATGTGGTATAGACAAGTCGCTTATGTCTTCGTCGAGGTCTTGCAGCTGCGGTATATTTGCAAGCTGCGCGTCGCAACCATCGTCGGCGCACCCGCCAGCCGCACACCAACCGCTGCTATGATGCAGGAGAATGTTCCCGGGAGACCAACTCGGAAACAGATTGCGTCTTGTTGTAGGATGGCAAAATGCAGCAGGAGAGCAGGAGAGGACGTTTACTATTCCTGCAGGGGAAAAATTACTGCTTTGGGGGTTGAGAAGAGAAGGGCTAGGGAGCTATTTCTGAGGGGAAATTAGAGAGAATTGCTGCAAAGGACCGGCAGAAGATGAAGAAGAAGAGGATAAAGTGTATATGGGCGGCGGAGGAAAAGAAGGGGAATGAGGCGAGTAAAGCTGCACTTGAATTGAATCTAGAGATACCGGCTGGGATGTGCCAGGCAGAGAGGAAGCTGGTGAAGATGAAGCAATAGGCGTAGAAGTTATGCCTGGGTGGGGATGGAAAGAAATGGAAAGATTTGAAGGCGAATAAGATGGCGAGGGCTGCTGCGGAAAGCACGGGAAAGGCGGTGTAGCTCCTGCACATACAGTGATGAAAGTATGGCTTGAAAAATTACCACTGTCAGCGGTGGATGAAGATGGTGCGGAGACGAACGAGTTGGGCAGCGAAGCGGCCCTCCAACTGTCCTGGCTGCTGGCTCCTGGATCCAGGATAAGTACGGCTGGAGCTGATGAGCAGCGGAAACCACCAGCACGGAAGCCGAAGAATTGCTGCAACCGCCGATGGAGTTTTCAGGCGTATTGTCTATCAGCTGGACCAATGACGATGACGACGACGACGAAGAGCAATCCCTCCAGTTGGCAACTTGCTGCAAGGGCAGCTGTGGAAAAAAGGCGTCCTGAAATGCAGGTAAAGGTGCCTGCTCTATCGGTGCAAGATGATTGCCTTTGAATTGGTTGAATCCGCAAAGAATATTGGCCGCGTCTTGAGGATGATGATCGAGCTGTTGGGCGTTGAATAGAGTCTGCTGCTCTCTGGTCAAGAGCTCTCTATACACTCTGCCAGTGGACGGCAAAAAAAAGCTTCGCTGGAGACGCGGAACGATGCCATGATGTTTATGTCGTTCAATGAGGCAGCACAATAAAACTGAGAATGAAGCTAGCGATGCAAAGTTGCCAGTTTAAAAGGACAAGTAATCAGCACAGGATTTCCGCCAAGCAATATGGCCGATGTCATTAAAGGTCTGGAGAAAGCACGTGGGAGAATTAAAAGGACGGGTGAACGGAAACTGATTAGCACGAAAATCTTTAATTGTGGTTCTGCGTTGGACGATTGCGAATGTAACACCATATCGAAACCGGATGAACAGGCGCCCGAGTGGCGAGACCGGAAAGCTGTGGCGAGAGGCAGCAGATTGCTACTCGGGAAGTTGCGGTGCGATAACCCGCCGGACTTGCTAATGAGGCATTTAACTAGTGCGCAAGCGGAAACTGCGGTTGCGATAAGGTGGCCTTTAAAAGAGCGAGGCGATAAGCGGCTCGCCGAAGAGACAACTTGACGTTGACAGTGATGTTTTGTTGAAACTATGCGATTATTTTAACATCGTAACATAAAATCCTACTTATACGCATTTTTGTTAAAAGAGCAGCTTTTTGTTTAACGATAAACGAGCAGGACCTTAGACCGTAGGAAAAATATATTTCCAAGTTGATTTCCGATAACTTTCATATAGAATAAAATGAGGAAGCGAATGAAAAACAAAATACTTTGAAAGGAATTTGAAAAAATAAAGTGCGTGTGTTTGTGAGTGGTTGTGCGCGCGCGAAGCAGCAACATGGAGAATCAGCCGGGGGTAAGTCTAGATTCAACCTCTCAGCCTACCTTTGAAATATTAGGACATAGGCAGAGATCGATGAAAAGACTATTTTCCGGCTTTACCGAAACAGAAATTTCAGTGAACCCAACCCCCAGAGATGCAAACCCCGAGCAATTGGTGGCGCATTTATTTAACGATATTCTAAATTTTGCCAAGGAGAACCTTCTAGACCGCCAACCCGGTTACTTAGGAATATCGCTGTCGGACCAGAACGAGACCTCTAAGGAGTTTAACATGAGCGTGAGGCGTGCAGACCAAGTAAACGCAGATGCCGTTATTCAAAGCATCGAAAAGGTCATGCAAAGCAACAATCAGTTCTTGCTAAACGGTCCTCTGAAAGTTACTTTTGTGTGGACCAAAGAGGTCGCGGGTTCGTGTCACAAACCCTGCGATGCTTGCAGCCTTAACAAAGGCATTGTGGAAATTAGAAACAATGACCGCCTGTGCTTAGCAAGAGCCATTGTTGTCGCCAAAGCCAAAGTGGATCGTGACGTCAATTACACGACGGTGAGACGCTCAGAGTTCCTCCAAAAACAAAAAGCCGAAGCTCTGTGCCAGCGCGTGGGGAAAGGCAACGTCAGCTGTACCATAGATGACGTCAGATGTTTTGATACGGAGTTAAAGGGCTACGCTGTGACGGTGTTTGGCGATCATACGGGTAAGCACGTGCTGTACGAGTCCGATAAGCAATGCGATAAACACATAGACGTCATGTATCACGAGGGGCACTTTAACGCCATCGTCGACCTACACATGTGTTTTAAATGTAAATATTATTGCCGCCAGTGTCGCCATCCCTCGGTACACAAAAGAGAATACTATCGGTGCGAAGCCAAGTGTTGTAAATGCCACCAGCAATGCGATGCGCGATCCGATGCGTACATACACTGTCCTGCGTGCAACAGAGATTTTAAGGGACCTGCATGTTATTTGAACCACGCCAAGAAAGGCGCATTTTACCCTAAAGACCTCTCGGTGTGCGACGTCGAGAAGGCGTGCACGTCTTGCCATAAGCTGGTGAATTCCAGTTACAGAAAAACGCCGCACGAGCGCGGAGAAAAGTTCTGCAAACATTGCAAGACGCATGTTAATTCTACACACATGTGCTTTATGCAACCATACGCCTGCAAAAACAAAAGAAATAGATACGTGTTTATGTTTATAGATTTCGAATGTACCCAAAACGAGCCGTCTTCCGGCAAGCAGAATGTCTACGAGCATGTGCCTAACTTGTGCGTGTTATACCAAGCCTGTCCGCTTTGCATCGACGAGCGCCGCAAGATGGCGTACTGTACCGAGTGCGGCGTCAAAGAATGGGTGTTCATGAGCGACCCGGTAAAGCAGTTCTTCGAACACATCACGCAGCCGAGGTTCGAAGCCTGGGACGTCATCGTGGTGGCTCATAACCTCAGAGCCTACGACGGTCAATTTTTATTGAAGTACATGGTGGGACAATTAAAATGGACGCCAGAGCTTATCATGAATGGCTGCAAGATATACCGAATGAGATACGGTGACGTCACATTTATAGACTCGCTCAACTTCATACCCATGCCACTGTCTCGATTTTCCAAGACGTTCGAGTTGAAGGAATGCAAAGGCTACTTTCCTTACTTATTTAACACCAAGGAAAACGACCACTACGTCGGCCCCATTCCCGACAAAAAGTATTACTGCCCGGAGGGCATGTCGGTAGAGGCTCGAAAGGCCTTCGAACGGTGGCACGATGAAAAGGCGGCCTCCGGTGACGTCTTCGACCTGAAGGCGGATATGGTGAAGTGTTGCAAGATGGACGTCTTTCTCCTGAGCCAAGGAGTTTCCAAATTCAGAAGGGAATTCCTAGACGAGAACGGCATCGATCCATTCAGGGAATGCGTCACCATCGCTCAGGCGTGCATGTGCGTGTACGGGAAGCGCTTCATGCCGCCGAAGAAGATCGCCCTCCTGCCCGCGGGAGGGTATCGACTTGCGGACAGGCAGTCTCGCATAGCATGCATATGGCTGACTTGGCTGGAGCTGAAACACGATATCGTTATTCAGCACGCTTTGCGATGACGCGAAGTTAAAATCGCGGGCCACAAGGTGGACGGGTACAGGGAGGAAGAAAAGGCCGCGTACTTCTTCCACGGGTGCTTCTACCACGGCTGTCCGCGCTGCTTTCACAACCGCCATGCCCCGATCTACAACACGGCCAACGAAACCATGGCCTCCAGGTTGGACGGCACCGAGAAGGTCGCGGCCAAGATCAGGCAGGCCGGCTACTCCGTGGTGGAAATGTGGGAGTGCGAGTTCAACGCCGCGATGAAGGCGGACCGAGAGCTCGAGCGCCACGCAAGAGACTTCCCGGTTCTTGAACCCCTGAACCCTAGAGACGCCTTCTACGGAGGCCGCACCAACTGCACCAAGACGTATAGCGAGGCCAAGGGGGACAACAAGATATTCTATTAATATGTCTGCAGCCTGTACCCGTTCGTCAACAAGACAAAGCCCTACCCCGTCGGCCACCCGAAGATTCACGTGGATCGCTTTCCTCGCCTGGAAGACGTGCCCGGCGGGCTGGTCAAGGCGAAGGTTCTACCGCCCCAACATCTCTACCACCCGGTGCTGCCGGCACGCATCAATGGAAAGCTCATGTTTCCCCTATGCCGCGCTTGTGCAGAGGCGGAAAACCAGGCAGAGTGCGACCAGCGAGACGACGAGCGAGCCCTGACGGGCACCTGGGTGGTGCACGAAATGAAAGTCGCCCTCGAAGACGGGTACCGCCTCCTCCAGGTCTACGAGATCTGGAAGTACGGCGTGGTGCAGCACGACCCGGCCACCGGAGACAAGGGTCTGTTCGAGGACTACGTCGACCAGTTCCTCAAGATAAAGACGCAGCCCTCCGGCTGGCCATCGGGCTGCGACGCGCCTGCCGAGAGAGAGAGGTACCTCAGGGAGTTCTCGGAGCACGAAGGCGTCGACCTAGATCCCCAGGCCATCGCACCCAACCCCGGTCGGCGCGAGTTGGCCAAGCTGATGCTCAACAGCTTCTGGTGCAAGCTCGGGCAGAGGGACAACCTCCCCACCTGCGAGCTAGTGGACCGGTACGACCGTCTCCTGGAGCTGCTCAACGATCCGGGCGTCGAAGTGCAGACCTACATGCCCGTCACTGACGACATCATGTACGTGGTGTGGAGGTTTTGCGAGCAGTGTCCCAAGGTCAACCCCACCTCCAATGCGGTCGTCGCGGCGTACACCACGACCCACGCACGCCTGGTGCTCTACTCCTACCTCAAGCGCCTCGGAGAACGGGTGATCTACTTCGACATCGACTCCGTCGTCGCCAGAGCCACTCCGGGGGAATGGACGCCGTCCGTCGGACGCCTCCTGGGAGACATGGCGGACGAGTTGGACCGAATCTCCATGCAGTAGCTCTTCGGCCCCGTGGAGGCAAACAGGGAGATGTACGAGCCCCGTCCGTACTTCTCCAACTCGTCCGCCATGTCTCCCAGGAGGCGTCCGACGGACGGCGTCCATTCCCCCGGAGTGGCTCTGGCGACGACGGAGTCGATGTCGAAGTAGATCACCCGTTCTCCGAGGCGCTTGAGGTAGGAGTAGAGCACCAGGCGTGCGTGGGTCGTGGTGTACGCCGCGACGACCGCATTGGAGGTGGGGTTGACCTTGGGACACTGCTCGCAAAACCTCCACACCACGTACATGATGTCGTCAGTGACGGGCATGTAGGTCTGCACTTCGACGCCCGGATCGTTGAGCAGCTCCAGGAGACGGTCGTACCGGTCCACTAGCTCGCAGGTGGGGAGGTTGTCCCTCTGCCCGAGCTTGCACCAGAAGCTGTTGAGCATCAGCTTGGCCAACTCGCGCCGACCGGGGTTGGGTGCGATGGCCTGGGGATCTAGGTCGACGCCTTCGTGCTCCGAGAACTCCCTGAGGTACCTCTCTCTCTCGGCAGGCGCGTCGCAGCCCGATGGCCAGCCGGAGGGCTGCGTCTTTATCTTGAGGAACTGGTCGACGTAGTCCTCGAACAGACCCTTGTCTCCGGTGGCCGGGTCGTGCTGCACCACGCCGTACTTCCAGATCTCGTAGACCTGGAGGAGGCGGTACCCGTCTTCGAGGGCGACTTTCATTTCGTGCACCACCCAGGTGCCCGTCAGGGCTCGCTCGTCGTCTCGCTGGTCGCACTCTGCCTGGTTTTCCGCCTCTGCACAAGCGCGGCATAGGGGAAACATGAGCTTTCCATTGATGCGTGCCGGCAGCACCGGGTGGTAGAGATGTTGGGGCGGTAGAACCTTCGCCTTGACCAGCCCGCCGGGCACGTCTTCCAGGCGAGGAAAGCGATCCACGTGAATCTTCGGGTGGCCGACGGGGTAGGGCTTTGTCTTGTTGACGAACGGGTACAGGCTGCAGACATATTAATAGAATATCTTGTTGTCCCCCTTGGCCTCGCTATACGTCTTGGTGCAGTTGGTGCGGCCTCCGTAGAAGGCGTCTCTAGGGTTCAGGGGTTCAAGAACCGGGAAGTCTCTTGCGTGGCGCTCGAGCTCTCGGTCCGCCTTCATCGCGGCGTTGAACTCGCACTCCCACATTTCCACCACGGAGTAGCCGGCCTGCCTGATCTTGGCCGCGACCTTCTCGGTGCCGTCCAACCTGGAGGCCATGGTTTCGTTGGCCGTGTTGTAGATCGGGGCATGGCGGTTGTGAAAGCAGCGCGGACAGCCGTGGTAGAAGCACCCGTGGAAGAAGTACGCGGCCTTTTCTTCCTCCCTGTACCCGTCCACCTTGTGGCCCGCGATTTTAACTTCGCGTCATCGCAAAGCGTGCTGAATAACGATATCGTGTTTCAGCTCCAGCCAAGTCAGCCATATGCATGCTATGCGAGACTGCCTGTCCGCAAGTCGATACCCTCCCGCGGGCAGGAGGGCGATCTTCTTCGGCGGCATGAAGCGCTTCCCGTACACGCACATGCACGCCTGAGCGATGGTGACGCATTCCCTGAATGGATCGATGCCGTTCTCGTCTAGGAATTCCCTTCTGAATTTGGAAACTCCTTGGCTCAGGAGAAAGACGTCCATCTTGCAACACTTCACCATATCCGCCTTCAGGTCGAAGACGTCACCGGAGGCCGCCTTTTCATCGTGCCACCGTTCGAAGGCCTTTCGAGCCTCTACCGACATGCCCTCCGGGCAGTAATACTTTTTGTCGGGAATGGGGCCGACGTAGTGGTCGTTTTCCTTGGTGTTAAATAAGTAAGGAAAGTAGCCTTTGCATTCCTTCAACTCGAACGTCTTGGAAAATCGAGACAGTGGCATGGGTATGAAGTTGAGCGAGTCTATAAATGTGACGTCACCGTATCTCATTCGGTATATCTTGCAGCCATTCATGATAAGCTCTGGCGTCCATTTTAATTGTCCCACCATGTACTTCAATAAAAATTGACCGTCGTAGGCTCTGAGGTTATGAGCCACCACGATGACGTCCCAGGCTTCGAACCTCGGCTGCGTGATGTGTTCGAAGAACTGCTTTACCGGGTCGCTCATGAACACCCATTCTTTGACGCCGCACTCGGTACAGTACGCCATCTTGCGGCGCTCGTCGATGCAAAGCGGACAGGCTTGGTATAACACGCACAAGTTAGGCACATGCTCGTAGACATTCTGCTTGCCGGAAGACGGCTCGTTTTGGGTACATTCGAAATCTATAAACATAAACACGTATCTATTTCTTTTGTTTTTGCAGGCGTATGGTTGCATAAAGCACATGTGTGTAGAATTAACATGCGTCTTGCAATGTTTGCAGAACTTTTCTCCGCGCTCGTGCGGCGTTTTTCTGTAACTGGAATTCACCAGCTTATGGCAAGACGTGCACGCCTTCTCGACGTCGCACACCGAGAGGTCTTTAGGGTAAAATGCGCCTTTCTTGGCGTGGTTCAAATAACATGCAGGTCCCTTAAAATCTCTGTTGCACGCAGGACAGTGTATGTACGCATCGGATCGCGCATCGCATTGCTGGTGGCATTTACAACACTTGGCTTCGCACCGATAGTATTCTCTTTTGTGTACCGAGGGATGGCGACACTGGCGGCAATAATATTTACATTTAAAACACATGTGTAGGTCGACGATGGCGTTAAAGTGCCCCTCGTGATACATGACGTCTATGTGTTTATCGCATTGCTTATCGGACTCGTACAGCACGTGCTTACCCGTATGATCGCCAAACACCGTCACAGCGTAGCCCTTTAACTCCGTATCAAAACATCTGACGTCATCTATGGTACAGCTGACGTTGCCTTTCCCCACGCGCTGGCACAGAGCTTCGGCTTTTTGTTTTTGGAGGAACTCTGAGCGTCTCACCGTCGTGTAATTGACGTCACGATCCACTTTGGCTTTGGCGACAACAATGGCTCTTGCTAAGCACAGGCGGTCATTGTTTCTAATTTCCACAATGCCTTTGTTAAGGCTGCAAGCATCGCAGGGTTTGTGACACGAACCCGCGACCTCTTTGGTCCACACAAAAGTAACTTTCAGAGGACCGTTTAGCAAGAACTGATTGTTGCTTTGCATGACCTTTTCGATGCTTTGAATAACGGCATCTGCGTTTACTTGGTCTGCACGCCTCACGCTCATGTTACACTCCTTAGAGGTCTCGTTCTGGTCCGACAGCGATATTCCTAAGTAACCGGGTTGGCGGTCTAGAAGGTTCTCCTTGGCAAAATTTAGAATATCGTTAAATAAATGCGCCACCAATTGCTCGGGGTTTGCATCTCTGGGGGTTGGGTTCACTGAAATTTCTGTTTCGGTAAAGCCGGAAAATAGTCTTTTCATCGATCTCTGCCTATGTCCTAATATTTCAAAGGTAGGCTGAGAGGTTGAATCTAGACTTACCCCCGGCTGATTCTCCATGTTGCTGCTTCGCGCGCGCACAACCACTCACAAACACACGCACTTTATTTTTTCAAATTCCTTTCAAAGTATTTTGTTTTTCATTCGCTTCCTCATTTTATTCTATATGAAAGTTATCGGAAATCAACTTGGAAATATATTTTTCCTACGGTCTAAGGTCCTGCTCGTTTATCGTTAAACAAAAAGCTGCTCTTTTAACAAAAATGCGTATAAGTAGGATTTTATGTTACGATGTTAAAATAATCGCATAGTTTCAACAAAACATCACTGTCAACGTCAAGTTGTCTCTTCGGCGAGCCGCTTATCGCCTCGCTCTTTTAAAGGCCACCTTATCGCAACCGCAGTTTCCGCTTGCGCACTAGTTAAATGCCTCATTAGCAAGTCCGGCGGGTTATCGCACCGCAACTTCCCGAGTAGCAATCTGCTGCCTCTCGCCACAGCTTTCCGGTCTCGCCACTCGGGCGCCTGTTCATCCGGTTTCGATATGGTGTTACATTCGCAATCGTCCAACGCAGAACCACAATTAAAGATTTTCGTGCTAATCAGTTTCCGTTCACCCGTCCTTTTAATTCTCCCACGTGCTTTCTCCAGACCTTTAATGACATCGGCCATATTGCTTGGCGGAAATCCTGTGCTGATTACTTGTCCTTTTAAACTGGCAACTTTGCATCGCTAGCTTCATTCTCAGTTTTATTGTGCTGCCTCATTGAACGACATAAACATCATGGCATCGTTCCGCGTCTCCAGCGAAGCTTTTTTTTGCCGTCCACTGGCAGAGTGTATAGAGAGCTCTTGACCAGAGAGCAGCAGACTCTATTCAACGCCCAACAGCTCGATCATCATCCTCAAGACGCGGCCAATATTCTTTGCGGATTCAACCAATTCAAAGGCAATCATCTTGCACCGATAGAGCAGGCACCTTTACCTGCATTTCAGGACGCCTTTTTTCCACAGCTGCCCTTGCAGCAAGTTGCCAACTGGAGGGATTGCTCTTCGTCGTCGTCGTCATCGTCATTGGTCCAGCTGATAGACAATACGCCTGAAAACTCCATCGGCGGTTGCAGCAATTCTTCGGCTTCCGTGCTGGTGGTTTCCGCTGCTCATCAGCTCCAGCCGTACTTATCCTGGATCCAGGAGCCAGCAGCCAGGACAGTTGGAGGGCCGCTTCGCTGCCCAACTCGTTCGTCTCCGCACCATCTTCATCCACCGCTGACAGTGGTAATTTTTCAAGCCATACTTTCATCACTGTATGTGCAGGAGCTACACCGCCTTTCCCGTGCTTTCCGCAGCAGCCCTCGCCATCTTATTCGCCTTCAAATCTTTCCATTTCTTTCCATCCCCACCCAGGCATAACTTCTACGCCTATTGCTTCATCTTCACCAGCTTCCTCTCTGCCTGGCACATCCCAGCCGGTATCTCTAGATTCAATTCAAGTGCAGCTTTACTCGCCTCATTCCCCTTCTTTTCCTCCGCCGCCCATATACACTTTATCCTCTTCTTCTTCATCTTCTGCCGGTCCTTTGCAGCAATTCTCTCTAATTTCCCCTCAGAAATAGCTCCCTAGCCCTTCTCTTCTCAACCCCCAAAGCAGTAATTTTTCCCCTGCAGGAATAGTAAACGTCCTCTCCTGCTCTCCTGCTGCATTTTGCCATCCTACAACAAGACGCAATCTGTTTCCGAGTTGGTCTCCCGGGAACATTCTCCTGCATCATAGCAGCGGTTGGTGTGCGGCTGGCGGGTGCGCCGACGATGGTTGCGACGCGCAGCTTGCAAATATACCGCAGCTGCAAGACCTCGACGAAGACATAAGCGACTTGTCTATACCACATTTGGAGCCCATTTCCAGAGAGGCACGGCAGCGGCTGGCTGCGTTAGCAAGGAAAAGAAATGCAGCAGTAACGCCACATATTATACGCAAGAAGCCACGCAGATCATAAATTAAATTCTGCAGCAGCTGTGTAATTTTAGTGCATACATAATAAAACTTTCTAGTGCATATACCGGAATTCCGCGTCCAGCGACGCAGACAGTGTGGTGATTAGTGGTGATTAGTGTTCAGTGCATATTTTTTTACCAGGGTTTTTAGTTTATTGTTAATTATTATTATTATCATTTTATTATTATTTGTATAATTAGTCACAAATACTGATTAGCTTAATTTTTCGCTATTTTTTCTCAATTTTTTTCTAGTTGTTTTTCCGCTTATATATGCAGAATTTCATTTAAAAAAGTTCCTTGTGTTACAAAAACAAGCAGCTATTGCCATGCTTCATTGCATTTGTGCAAAATGCGGACATTTTAGATATTCAGAAAAACACTGTGCTCTGTGTTAAAAAACATTTCACTGTGTGGCTGGCGTTCCCTCCTCAAAGCAATTCATTCTCCCCTCGATGTCTGAAATGTCAAGCTGTGCGAGCATGTGTGTTAAACAATCTTCCAAATCCATTAAATCACGTCATCAGTCAATTTCATTTGTTATATAACTGCAAACGTTGCAGCCGATAATTATCTGCTCTTATAAGTATTTCATATAACTTTTATCATATAAAACTTAACTACTTATTTCCTCTGTAGCATCCGTCATGGACACGTGTAACTTCTGTGGTGCATTTGAAAGTGAATCTCAACAGTTCCATTTCTGCACAAGATTTTGTTCAAATTATTGCACCTATCGCTATTGTTGGCATTGTTTAAAACCTGACTACCATCGTAAACATTTTTTGGTGTGTCAATGGCAACCTTATGTCTGTAAAAGCCAAACAAAGGACTATTCACCAGCATGTTTGCAGTGTTTGGCAAAGCGCATATGTGTTTTGTTTAGCTTTCCTGACCCATATGCTCACGTTTTAAAATCATCGTGCACGTGCTCGCATTGCGTCAATAATTCTCATCGTCGTGGCTGTTGTCAATGCTTTGACGATGCAAGATGCTCATGTTTTCATTGCCCACGTTGCGGGGCATTCCAAAACATTACACATATAAATTATTAATTATTTTCTCATTGGTTTGGTGTTCTTGTTTATATATATGCAAATGTAACACAAGTGCTTTTTAGTAATTTTTTATATGTTCTCATGCTTATGAATATATATGCACATTTACGCCTATCTCTTTATTGTATTTATTACTATTATTTTGCTTTATCCAGCCAATACTTCTATATATAAACCATGTCTTAAAGTATTTCATTTATCCATTTTCTCATTGTACCTAGGCAGGGATCCTTTCCTTTTTTCCTTCAATTTTCATAGTTGTCACAAACAAAACAAAAAAAGTTATAAAGGTTCAAAAGTCAAATTTCTAATAGTGGTATTCAAATCCTTCTTCAATCACAAAAATAATCACCAATAAGTTGCTGTATTATTGTTGTATATTTAAATTTCTTAATTTTCAGCTAACCTTTGTGTTTACTTCGTCTCAAATTCCAACGCCTCTTACTCACCTCCCTCAATTTCCTCTCCCTCCCTCTTCCTCCTCTGCAATTGCACTTTCGTCATAATTTCCTTCATAATTTGGAAATTCATCAACTCCGCGCGTACATGCGCTTTCCAAATTTTCTATCATCTGCTTTAACGCTTCAAAGTCGCTGTTCAGTTTTGCCACATTTCCTTTTATTCTATTTACCAATTCCTGCTGCTTCGTCACATTTTGCTTTTTCTCTTCCAATTCTTGTTTCATTCTTTCCATCATCTCCTGTATTCGCAATGATCTTTCTTCGCATTCTTGCTTTTCCTTCTTCGCGGCGTCTACCTTCCTTCTTTTTTCCCTTATCTTGTTATCACATTGTTTTCTCATCTTCTGCTTTATTCCATTTATTTCCTTCTTACACCTCTCCGAAGCAGCTTTTCTTATACTATTCACCGACACCCTTCCCAGCGCCGCCCCTCCATTTCCTTGGCATTCGGAATTTATTTTCAAATTCCCCTCCGCACTCACCCTCCCTCTTACCTTCCTCTCTCCTCCTAAATTTAACTGCCATTCGCCATTACCACATTCCCCAAATATGTATCCATAACTTTCGGAGAAGTAGGAATTCATCTCATTTACCACGCTATACGCTATCACAAGCTCACTTTCCTCCGGGGCCAACTTCCATTGCAGTTGTAAACCCTCCGGTAAATCTACCGTATCCATCAACAAACTACAATCCACCATCTCCACAAGAATCGAACTGTTGTTCTCAGCGTACATTCTCACCGGCTTTTTATAAAATTTGCACCCATCTTCCGCCTTCTTCTTTCCTTTCTCACACCCACAACTTTCATTTGCCACATATCCTTCCGGACATTCAAGCTGACCCATCCTCACGCTACCATTCATCATTCCCGCACATCTCCTCCCCCTCTGACATCTCGTTATCGGTTTTAAACTATTGTAAACGTTCTTCAACGTCCCCAAATTTATAAAGTCAGAACCAAACCTACACACACTTACCTTCCGGTCAACACACGTGCAATTTGGCATCAATTCATTATCCTTTTCGCATCTTGTCACATTTTCTAAATGAACCGTTTCGTCATTCAACTCAAACCCACACCTCCCAAAACTAACGCAGCTCTTCTCCCCGACAGCTAAACCCGCCGTCAACAACACTATCGTTATCGCAATCATTCTTGCAATTTCTTTATTTTTCAACCCACATTTCTCCCTTTGATTCCTTTTCCCCACCTCTCTCTTACATTCGTTCCCCATCCTTCATCCAATCGCAACGCTCTTTATTTCCTCCAATCCACAACTTTCTTCAAACCTACCAACCAATCCCATCTCGTCTTATTTTCTCCAATCACATCAACACACGTCACTACCGCATTCCATGTCTACCCATTCCTTAAACATCCCTTCCTCATTTCCTTCCCAATTCCCGGCAACAACACATCGCCGCTCACCTTCCCAAAGTCACGTGACTTTTTTTATAAAAAATCCTTATCTTCTCCCATCAACCAACCACATCCCATTCTTTCCTTTCTCCAATCAAATCTCTTCAACGTCACTTCCCATTTCATATTTACCCATTCCTTAAAAAATAACCTTTCCTTCTTTCGCTTCCCACATCCCAACAACAACACATCGCTGATCCTTTCTACAAGTCACGTGACTTTAAAATCCTTATCCTCACCGATAAACCGTCCCGGATTAAGCAACTGGCCTAATCATAATCCATCCGCTCTTGGCGCTCAATTTTCAAATTTCCCGCCAACATCCTTAATCCACCTTAATCCACGGATTAAGACGGATTAACGCGACACTAGCGCCACCTAGCGGCAGGATTATCGTTAATCCAATTGCTTAATCCGGGACTAATACTACTCAGATGTATTGTAAATTTAGTTTACACAGCCAAATACATGTTAACAATGATAAACTTACAAATCAAGTATTATAAAACTGTATTTTTTAGTAAATGTCTATTTTGTATGCCTGACTGTGAATACTAAAATTAAAACTTAAAAACTTGAATAATAAATTTCGACACAGACACTGTGTAATAATGTTAGTATTAGGTATTAAAAACTCTCTGCATTCCAAAGTATCATTTGCATAAAAAGTATATTTTTCATTTTCTCGAAAGTAACTAACAATGTTGATTGATAAACATAAGCTTTAAAATATCTTTATGAACTACTAAAACATAAATTTATACCTTAAACTTTCTGTGAGTACCCTGCCAAGTTTTCTTTATTATAAACGATTTCTTGCAAATGAATGTGGTTAGTATCTATAAAGCAGAATACGCAGTTTTTCATATTTTGTTTCCTTTGGAAACATTGTCTTCTTTATAGTTTTATTATATACGTACAGAATTGAGATCGAAACGCTACAATTTACACATCTCTTACCATGGATCAGCATTATGCTGTTCTCCATTTAAATTTTTAGACCTATGTCAACACTTCAAATACTCTTTAGAAGCAGCTTTTAAGCCATTATTGTGAAACTTTACACATTATTTGAAATTTACTTCAATGTTTGTAGGATAGGATAGTACAAAATCGTGCAGAGGAGATTCGGGACTGCGACCATTTTTGATCTATTGTACCTATGCCCAGAATGGGACACCCCCGGGAGGAAGGATGAGGTGAGAGGAGACAGAGAGCGGCCCACCCAAGGAGCCACAACAGTAAAGAGAATGGGGTGCATGCTACTGAGCAGTTGGAAACTCCGGCAGACAGGAGACCGTCCTACCGGAAGAAAAGTGTTTATCAAGAGCATATCATCCTGCCACGCAGCGCCGAGACACCCTCAGATACTTCTAAACTGAAAGAGACCACCAGGTAAAAGATGATGTGAAATGACACTGAAGATGAAATGGAGAGACAGGAAATTCGGGGGGATGGAATTAACCTGCTCAGCATTCGGCTGGTGATCCGGAAAAACTGCCGAAAAAAACCTTTGGGTCAGTTAGAATGACCATGGGAATCGATCCTGGACCTCCCGACTGTGATCCACAAACGAAACCGCCTGAGCCATCCCTCTCGGTTTCAATGTTTGTAAAGTTACATGTAATCTTTCACTGTGTTTACCAGGAAGCGGAGAAAAATTTCGGCACTTACGAGTACAGTTGCCTATTGTGCATCTGTATACCTTCAGGAAGAAGGGTAGAAATGAAGGAGAAACGTTTCCAGTTATCTGACACCGGCGAGAATCACCGCCTAAAGACCTATCTCTACCCTGTAGGGCCCCTCTTAGCTCCACCGCCATTCGACTTACTCATCGTCCATTCACCCGATACTTAGATTCTGAAATACACGGTGTTCATTTTTATTCGTTATTTCCCGCCCTCCGATTCAGCAAGAATGACGTCATAGTTGACTGGTGAGTCTATCTTAAAATCACAGTGCCCTCTACGGAGAATAAGCTGTAATATTTCCGGAACAGTAACCAAATTACAGCGCTCTGAGTGTGTTTGCGCAGGTAACTAATTTAACCAGGTTCCTCTGGATATGAACACACAGCACCGCGTCTTCATCATTGAATGCTATTTTTGTACCGACATTAAACTTGGTGCGACATATAAATATAATTTAAACGCTGCATAGAGGAGTTTGTGCATCGCTATCCAGGATTCAGGCAAGTCCTTCGGGGCGTAATGCTGTCAAAATTGTTCAAGTACCGTCAAATTGACATGCTTTTGTTTGCAATATAAACTTCTTACGTTTTATCAGTATACGATATAATTTTTTGTCATTTTCACGCTTAATTAAAATGTCTATCGATGTTGCTAACATTATGTCCTTTTAAACCAATAGGTGCATCAAACATTTCCAAGATACAGGATCAGTTACTCGCAATAAGAGAGACACTAGACGCTATAAAGTGACTGGTCCCAATCTAGAAGCAATAAATAATGTTATGACGGAAAGGCCTCGAACATATCTTCTCGCAATACGGACAGTGTTTAAGGGGAAGACAGAAAGGAAATATAAGAGAATGGACACATACGACTATGTACTAGGGATATTTCCTTGTTTAGACTTGGATGAAAGCTTTGTACATATTGTAACACTAATTTATTTTTCATTCCTAGAACATGTTCTGCTAATTTTCTGGTTTGTAGTGAAGTTACATTGTGAGGAAACTGTGGGTGATAGAAAAGAACTGAGGTCAAATTGTAATATTTATATTTTATGTGACAGGTTTACAATGTGCTTATATGTCTACTATAACAGAAAAACAGATGTTCATAGTAAAATAAGTGTTCGTTGAATTATCATTTCTTATATCTTCATGGTATACTTTTATGGTTGCATAATTAGCTTTGCAATGCATTACATTGCAGTATGTAGATTTTTTTAAACAGTTATCGTATCTACGCACCAGGCGAAATTATGCAAATTTATATTACGCGGGCAGACCCACCTCTCAAATAGTATATTTATCTGCCGGTAGGGGGAGGCCTCAAGGCTGCTGTCAGCACTTCAAATACGATCGCAAGCCGCTAGGGCAGCCGTATATAAACTCGCTCCATCAGCGATGCTATTGATGACGTCAAATTTTTGCGCGGTAAAATAACAGATAAAAATGAACACCGTGTATAAAGAAACTAAATGATAGGATAAATCGTGACATAATTATGATCCATCTCAAGAAGAAAAAACAGAAATGTAGTTTTGGAGTCCATCGGAATTCAAATAACCTTCTGAATCGGAGACTCACATATTAGCGCCATCTCGATCGGGTACATAATTCACTAAGCTGTAAGTAGGCATGGACGAAATGAAGGCAAAATGCAAAAACTAATTTACCTCTATGACGTTTATTTGAGGTACATTTCTTAGTCTCTTGGCCTGGACTCTAGATAAATGTTGCAGTTCACAGCCAAACATAACATATTGAATCGCAAGGGCCTTCTCGGGAGATACTTGAAAAGTTATTTTAAAAAGATGATGAAATAGAAACCAAATCACTTACAGGCACATATTTGATATTTTCCTGGAATTCTCGTACCTGAGGACGTAAAAATATTACATTTATTTCTAATGCTACGGTTTTTAAGTTTGATAATATACAATTCTCCTGGGATTCGACCATATGTATTTACATTTGCGGCTGTGTAATATGTTTGTAGAAGGTCCGCGCATGAGTAGGAACACAGAAAGGGCAGTGATGTGCTAAATGTTGCAGCGAATAACCGAAACAGCGTTTGGTGCTCTGATTGGGTAATTAGGTTGCGTTGCAAATGGCGGCCCTATAATTTAGTTCCGTAAAGTTTGCTACTCGATTACTATGCAGTTAATGTTCCTGGTTCACTAAAATAGCGCGTGCGCATTGCTTGGTTTGGACGTAATTGAGCTAAGGCTCGGGTAATTTTATGAGGCGGATGAGATATTTATAAACATATGATTCCAAAGCCCTTCAATTATTTTTGGAATCGCAACTATAGAAACGTTTAAACACGCCCTTACTGCTCATCTGAAATATACCTCCTAAGTCACTCTCATAGGTCGAGTAAAACATTATTTTCTTAGCGTATTTACATTGTCATTCCTAGTTACGCTGAGTTACAGACTTAACTGAACGTCACTGGGTTATGATAAAGTACTCAATTTCCAAGGCTCATCTTCACCACTTTTCCGCGCCGTGGCTCAGTGGCTAGACCGCTTGGCTCTCACTAAGGCGTTCCGGTTTCGATCCCAGGCGACCGCTAAGTGAGATTTGTGGTGGACAACACGATGCTGGGGCGGGTTTTCTCCGGGACCTCCGGTTTCCCCCGCCATCTCAATCCACCCGTGCTCCATCTTCATCTCATGTATCATCAGTGTCATCGCCTGTGGTGCCATATGTAGTAAAAGCGGGCGTTAAACACTACACATTTTTCACCAGCTTCCCTTGTATGTAAAATTAATGGGAATGTTTAACATTTATGTAATTTATACACAAACCCGATATATGCGGTCATCTCTCTTGCTTACCAAGCGAGAGACCGAAGTTTGTTTCCTAGTAGAGAAGTAAGGGTTACCCCCTCCCCGGAGACGTGGTTCGGGCTGTACTAAGCCCCTTTAGCCATTTGAGCTGAAAGGCCATTGAGGAGCTACTTTATTGAGAAGTAGCGGCCTCTGGTTAAAAAGACCGCATATAACGCCAAGTATCTCATCATTGCCCACCCGCAGTACTGCATCCCATTGCAATAGTGATAAGTGAGCAATGCAGTGGTAGCGTAATAGGTCTTAGTGCAGAAAGTGCTGTTGGTCACCGCAAAGTAGGTGTCAAATTTGTATCTCACTACCTCTTATTTTCTTTACCAGTCAAGCTTTCGCTTCCACCTGAACACTCAAAGACATTATTTCACCAATACATATTTTGTAGTTATCCGTATGCGAAAACAAAATTAAGGAAAAGCTCCCTAGTTATCTATCTGATTGTCACTTCAGATAAATCGTAAACCGACACCTAATGTCGCGACATAAACTTGCCGGAGACCTGTGCACACAAAATCCTGAACGAATATACAGTGTTTGATACTTAGCGGATAATACATTTTTGAGCTATGCTGTTCAAACACAGACCCAATAAAACTCTCTCACACTCTCTGATATCTCAGCCCGGTGAAAGTGAAGAATGTGGCGCTGTGTCGAGAAAGGTAGATCAGAATTACTTAACGTACATGTCTCTCGCTAACTTATTCCAAACTATAAATCCTATTAAAACTATAAACGTATATAATAACTTATATACGAGGGCTATCCAGAAAGTAGATTACGTTTTCGTCTGTTTCCGCTAGGGGCGGGGCTAGCGCGGCCATCTTGGGGTCAGAGCGTTGCGCAGCTCAGTCGGCATCTAGCCGTGCTAGTGAGAGGTTCGTGCTGTGCTCCGTTCAGATACTGTGACGGTTTGAAATGTCTGCGTTAATTGAAAATCCGCGAGCTGCGAAGTGCGTGCAGTAATAAGGTTTCTGACTGCAAAAAACTGTAAACCGATAGAAATCTATCGGCAGCTTTGTGAAGTGTATGGGGACAACATTATCACTGAAGGTGGAGTGCGTCAGTGGGTCATCAGATTTAAAAATGGCCGAACCAATGTTCACGACGAAGATCGAAGTGGGAGACCCAGCATAGTGACTGCCGAACTTGTCGAAAAAGTCGATGTTAAAGTCCGTGAAAATTGAAGGTTCACAATAACGGAACTTTCTTTGAGTTTTCCACAAATTTCGCGAAGTTTGTTGCACGAAACCATCAGCGAAAAGCTTGGTTACCACAAGTTTTGTGCAAGATGGATTCCAAAAATCTTGACAGAGGACCACAAAAATCAGCGAATGGCTGCAGCGTTGAACTTTTTGGACGTTTACCATAAGGATGGTGACTCTTTACTCGATCGCATCGTTACTGGTGACGAAACATGGGTGAAACACGTGAACTGTGAAACGAAATTGCAATCAATGCAGTGGGGGCACACAAGTTCTCCCCAAAAACCCAAGAAATTCATGCAAACAATGTCGGCAAGGAAGATGATGGCGACTGTTTTTTGGGACAGAAAAGGTGTGATTTTGGTGGACTTCCTGGAAAGAGGCACTACAATAAACTCTCAAAGGTATTGCCAAACTCTCCAAAAACTCAGAAGAGCCATTCAAAACAAGCGCAGAGGAATGTTGAGCTCTAAGATCTTGTTTATTCACGACAACGCCCGGCCCCACACGGCAAATGTCACTCGTGAAGTTCTTGAATCTTTTAAGTGGGAGTTGTTTCCTCATCCGCCGTACAGTCCCGACCTGGCACCGAGCGACTTCCACCTATTCCCAGCAATGAAGAAGTGGCTGGCTATGCAGCGTTTTGATGATGACGCACAGCTGCAAGAAGAGGTAACGAAGTGGTTGAAGGCACAGGCGGCCGAATTTTTCGACGAAGGAATTTCCAAGCTCGTACATCGCTACGATAAATGCCTTAATTTGAATGGTGACTATGTCGAAAAGTAGTATTTGAGCGTGGCTTTCATCTGTATATAATAAAATTTGTTTCCTATATTTTGTTTACTTTTTATTCCAAAACGTAATCTACTTTCTGGATAGCCCTCGTACATGGGTCATTCTAAAATTAGTGGCAACACTGCCTACATTTGGCGCTATCAGCGGTAAATCGTAAACTGACAACAATGAAAAATTAGAGTCTTTAATATTAGCTGCGACTTTGAAGATAATAATTTTATTTAATAAGATATTTTAGTAAGTTTAATTGTAGGCTGTTATCTTTAGTTCTCTAAATATGTTTAGTAAATACGAACAAATATGCTTCATTCAAATTCAGCTTGAAAGAGCTACCTACGCTCAACAATGCCATACAGAATTATTGGAACCTTGTGTAGACAGACTTTACCATATCGTACCGTAGCTGGCTGGGCGAATATATTTCGTAGAGGAAGGGAAGACGTTCATAAAAACATGGAGCTGGCAGACCGCAATCAGCAAGTGATGATGTGCGTGTGAATTCTGTTAGAGGAAGAACATTGCAGTTGGAGTTGTATTGATCTAGCAAGGGAAGTTCGAGTTGCCCCTGGTACGATTCTCCATATTGTTAATTTGTGGCTTCGTAGAATTAAAAGTCTTACTTGCAGAAATTCAAAGTGCTATTATTGCAGTAATTAATAACTTTGTACACCCCTTGCAGCAGTAAAGCTGACGTGACATACACAACAGCAGCCTTCAACGTCGTTTCGTTCTCCGCTGCACGTAAACAAACGGTACATTTCAGATGTGCACACACTTATAATTACTGCACAGCTGCAACTCAATTAACAACTGACTAACAACTGACTCCGCTCTAACACTTTGCGGGCCTTTATACCTCCAGTCACTGTTCTAGAATGCAGTCGATCGCTCACGACACAGTGAGACAAAGACGGAACTATCCAGACATCTCTCTGTCTCTTTCTCTTCGTTTCTCTCTCTCGGCAAGCGTTCAGTGCTCACCACGCACAGGCTGCGGCTTCTGGCAGTGGCACAACAATGCCTCGGTGACAGTATACTTAAGAAGTTAAAGATGAGGAAAATCTGCGCTTGATGGGTTCCACACAATCTTACAGACAAAACAATATGGCAGAGGATGGAAACAGCGAGATTACACTTAGAACGCTATGAGCAGGAAGGAGGGCACTTTCTTCGACGTATCATAACATTAGATGAAACCTGGGTTCAATGCTACCAACCAAAGGTAAATAGACAATCAATTGTGTGGCGGCTTATTGGTTTATCAACGCCAAGAAAGTTTCGACAAGAACAGGATCCGCTTAAAGTCATGTTCATTGTTGCTTATGATTTTGACGTGTTCCTATCATTCATTTAGTTCCTCAAGGAAATCTTATGAATGGTGCATATTAAAGTCACTTTATGGAATACTATTTACGACCAGCTGTGCGACGTAAACGTCCAAATCTCCTAAATTCTAATCCCATTGTGTTACATGATGGTGCTCGCTCTCACACGTCTGCCCCTGTTAATTTACTTCGTACATGGTACTGGAAAATTCTTGAGCATCCTCCATACTACCCAGATATGAACCCGTGTGATTTCGACCTTTTTGCGAAAATGAAATTACGTCTTAGAGGAGTTCGTTTTAAAACCATAAAGGCAATTATGGCAGTAATAGAGCAGTCTGTTCGACGATAAGACGATTAGGACGATAAGACTTTGTGGGTTGCATCCATCTACTCCCTGGTACGTGGAGGCGAGTAGTCTGTAGTTCCAGTCAGGTCTTACAGTCAAATAGGTAGAAACTACAGTGTACTCAAGTGAAGCATACACAGATATGAATAATGATCAATGGAAAGAGGCATCTGAGGCCCGAAGGCTGTATTCATACCGTTTCCCAAGGAGACGTTCACCTTCTGCAGGTGTTTTTAAAGATACAGAGATGAATTAAAAAACCGAGGGATCTTTCCAGTTTTTTGGGTTGTTGTTGTAATTTACGTACTTCAACTTTAAGTCATGTCGGACGATGAATGGAATGGATGAAATGATGCTCAAATGAGTTCGGGGTCCATGGAGCTTAGAGTTACCCGACATTCATCTTACAGGATAAGTGAAAACCCCGTAAAATCCTTATCCAGGTAACTCACCCTGACCGAGATTCCAACTCGGGACCTCTTGAACGTGAGGCAGACATGCTACCACCACGCTACCAAGGCAGACATCTTTCCAGGTACAGCATTTTTAAAACATTGCTAATTGTGAAGTAGAAATTTCTTCATTAAGGTTGTTTATAAATTAGCTGTGAGTTGATATGCCCTAAAACAGATAATTAACATGCTTTTGTCCTTGTGCGTATTCTTTTGGTGAGGAACAATCATTTTCTTGCACAGAAACCTTTCGCGAGCCCAGGAATCGAACACGGCACCTCACCGCAATGAGCCCTAGCGATGAGCTGTGGGACCAGTTGCATTAATTAGTTAGATGTTTGTTTTCAAGCTCTGGTCTTACGTTTAGCAAGGTCTCCCCTCTGTTGGTATGGGGTCTCTTTTACTGACATGCTTAGGCATATATATTCTGTGTAGATTTTTATTTACCTTTTTTATTAATATTTATTCATTATACGACTTATTGGTATGTTTTGCAGGACCGTGATGATAAGACATTTTATCTCACTAACGCTAGTCATAGGTAAATAAAATACAAAACATCAGTTAGACTGTTAGAGGGCAGCATTCGTATGTATACAGTTTGTTATCCCACTGAAATTCACCATATAATTAATTAGGAAACTATCATAATTCAGAGGTATCTAAAGTTAACTGCATTTGAAATTAGAGAGTGTATTACAGCCAAAGAGACAGAGTAGCTCATACGAGTACAGAAAGCACTTACGTCTCTTAAGTTTATAAATAAAGCATACATCAGAAACATAAGTCCTGAATTAGCTAAACTCTGTACTAATGCAATTAAGGTTATGATAAATTATTATTTCTTCTGCTGTTCAACCTGCGGTAGAATTATTGAGGTAATGATGAACAAGATTGTAGAGTTACTAAGATTGTAGAGATTGTAGAGTTGATTTTCATCTTTAATAAGATGTGTAGTTACAGGGAACCAGCGCAGCTGATAAACTCTAATTATTTCACAGTAAAACGAACAGAGTGAACGGTAAAGCTTGTATAAAACGTCGGGGCATTCTCCTGCTCTTGAAACAAAGACGCACAATAAGCACTGACCATAGCATAAGTGGGGGTAACTGTTCCACTTGCTGTAGCACTATAAATGTATTGCGTTGTATATGTGTCTGTCTCCAAGTTCCGCTACACCACCATTTTCATCATTTCTTCTCATTTTTTTTTTAATTTACGTCCTCCGACGTTGAGTTATGTAATCTGCAAACTGTAAGAAATAGACAAAATCTTACTAATCAAAATGATCTCATTGAAACAGACAACTTAAGTGAAATATTTTTGTAGAAATTACTTCTATTTAATATTATTTATTATTTATTTAAATTTCCAAATATTTTTTGATGTCAAGCAACTATTCGCTTCTTTTCGAGGTTATATAAACACAAAGATTTGTTAAGCCATTTCTAAGCGCTCTTCTTTTAAAATGTCTGACTGTAGCTTTAGCCTATTGTATTCTTATACCTAGAAACGAAATAGTAAATATGTAAAAATTATCTCGATTAATGACAAAGAGGTATAATAAGGTTTAATAAGAATAGAGCGTAGAAGAGTGAATAGAGAAAGTCACGTGAGTGTTACGTGTGTAATGTATATGTCTTTTAATTACTTCACTTTTATACATTTCTTTAACTACTATTACTTACTCTTTGAACCATATGTTGTAAAGATATATCTTTTTCTTTATAACACATCTCTTCTCACATTCATACCCCCAGATTCTGTGGAAGAAAGGAAAGATTCAAATTAAAGAAAACTCCCAGCCAGGAACCGAAGGCAGGACCTCCTGTTTGGCAGACTTAATTTAGTTTACCACAAACTGATCTGATGAACCAATACGCTTTTGTTTCGTTTGTTCTTAATGTTACGTTCATTTACACCAATACAGGATGCTTTTTGGAAGTGATAAATGCCTTTGTGAATGCTTTTCTTCCCGTCCCTTCATCCTTAGAACAACAGATGGCGACAGAAGTAAACGGGCGCGCGGGTAGCCTTTCTTCCCAGGCGTTTAACCACCATACACATTACGTCATGAACATTTAACTCGAGGCTCTAAAAAGCATAATAACATAAGTGGTGTATATTATAAACACGTAAGTAATTATAAGAAACGTAATATAGCTTAGTAGTACGAGCATACCAAAAATCAGTTCCGAGACATAAAATCCCTTCTAATATAATATTACTTATATAATTATGTTAATTAAAGTATAATTGTCTAGAATTATGAACACATGTGAAATACTGTTTATTTATAATCATTCAGTTCACTAATAAAACAATGTAACTTCTGCGCTACGCTGTCTACTCTCTCAGACTGCCTGTGTGACGTCACACGAAAGTTTCGCTGTCGCGCCGAAGCCGGTGTCTTTCGTTAGCCGCGCATTTAACTTAACACCTCAACAATAGAATAAAAATATAGGGCCCTGTTTTTCATTTAATCAAAGAATGTCAAACTATGTGCACGTGCATCTATTTAGCATTGCATATTTTCACCTAAGAGGGATGTAATTTACCTATTTATGTATTTATACTACACAGTAATCACTGAATGTCATTAGAAATTAAATCTTAGAAGGAGATTTCATTTATATCCATAAATAACTAACCAGTGTAAGAAATTCAAGAATCAGCTACATAATTTTTAAAAACTTCTTGGCTTAAGGGAAAGGATAGCTAATTTTGCCCTAAATTGTCTCATTTTCAAGGGATGACGCATTGAATAATATGCTAGTAAATATTTTATAACTAAAACTTTAATATAATAATTTCCAATAGTTCCGATTTTAGCATTTAGCAGCATGTTTTCAAGAAAGGGTAGATCTAAAACATCCATGTTTTTCATGAAGATTAAACTCTATTTTTTATCTTCAACAGGCAGGAAGTTCATAGTTGTAAGCTAAAAATCCTCTGTTTTTAAGTAAAATGATTTCGAGAACAAATATAGGCATCTAAATTGCAAGAAATAAATATATAATCTTAGTTTACAACTGTTAAATGAAGATAAATATGATGTGGCATTTTGATTCTTACTTTCTAAGTATCATGCATAAATGTGATAAATTGCGTTGTATTTTTTTTAAATTAATAATTTTACCCAAAATGGTTTTGTCTCGAAGGCACAAATTAAAATATCTACAAAAAAGTTTTAATAGCAATTACACTAAAAATAGGTTCATAGATTAGCATATGAAACGCATATAACAGTTGCTTCTTTTTCAAATAACTCATAAATTTAATTAGTTTAAATATTAAGTCAGTTGTAATAAGCATAAGTGATGTCTAATGTCTAATATCGTGTAATATAATAAAATTTGTGAGTGAATAGATTAATATCCGTTTACTTATGATTTATGGATATCAATGTACCTACTTATAAAATCTAAAATAATTCAAACAGGATAATCGCACTCACAGAATTCATTTACTAACAATATCCAATATGTCTGCAAAACTGCAGTTTGATTTCTCTTATAATTTTTTCAGATATTATTTGATATAATGTCTTTGAAATATAGCCAAATAATGCCTGTTTGATGTATATCTTACATTCGCTTAAACAAGAGCTTCCATTTTAATAAACAGAATTTGAGAAAGATCTTGTCACCAGCGGCGTGGCGAGGATGATTCATAAGTGTTGCCGGTTGCTTCAAACTTAATCCGGGGCGTGATTTAGTTTTTAAAGATTTAAGATCGAGAGTAGGCTTTTCTGTTGAAGTTATGTAACATTTTCACCAAAAGAACGCGAATTCAAGGAATGATTTAAAAGGTTTTCGATCACACAATCACAGTCACTTTAACCCGCAAATTGTGATGTCATTCTTCTTATTGTACTTTTAACATTAAATCATTCACCATATTACTGTTATACGTGAGCAATTAACACAAACTCAAGGTTTGCCTTTTCACTGCACTGGCAACAATCGTGCTATAAACAAGTAATAAAGCCTCGCTGGGTCACAGACGGCCACATGAGTCGGTAAGTTCCGAGTTTGCCGGTGAGTGCCACTGGCAAAATAACAAACTATTTAGAACTGGAAGATGATAAATGTCCGTCTTTGGAGATCTATCACCGACCGGTCCCGGCGGATCGGTCACAAATTAATGCAACTGAAATCTGAAAGTGAAATATCTAGAATAAAAGAATAATGCAAAATTTGGATACACTGTCTTCAATTTATTAGCTGTTGCCGGGGGCTATATTAACGTCACGCCACTGCTTGTCACAATGAAAATGTTTTATGTTGAACTTTTTAATGGCCTTAAATAACTATCATTCATGGATAAATAAAAAGCTTTGGAATAAAAAGGAAGATATCATCTCTCGAACATAAAGGAATTTATGAGGATACAAACTAGGTTTTCTTTTCGACTTTCATTTAACTGCTAAAATATTGATGATAACTTAATTGTTACACATACTAGAGGCTTTTTCTCTTAGTTTTGTGCAATAATTGCTTTTATTGCTTTGCTTGCTGTAAAACTGAAGTTTTATCCAGTGCTAATTGTGTAGTTAGATAATGGTTAAGACCTTTAGAACTGGTCTTTTTTCATGATTCTCTTCTATTTTACTCCGTATTTGATAATAACTTTTTATGAAATTATATAATCATTACTAGCTTTGTCGATTGCAATCCCCGTGTCATTCTGACATTCCAAGAAAATTCTAATCCTTTAACTGTAAGCATTTTCTTAATACAGAACATCCATGCAGCCATTGCTGGCTGCCTAAATCAGCTTTCCCTTCATTTATCAGTACCTCTGCACTTCATTTGATTATGTATTCGATCTTCTTTATTCCCACCGGATGAAACCTGCGTTCATTACCCCTAAGAGCTCTTAGTTCCCATACTCCTAGACGGAACTACACTTTCCTTTATATTAGATATCTTGAAATAATTTTCTTTATTTGATCCTCTGCTCACCATTTTATTAACTTCCAATAATTACTTTTCATTCATGTGAATCCATTTCTTGTACCCCCATAACTTCATAACTGGAGTTAACATATTTCCAAAATCCCTGTACCACTTGTAACCAATTCTTTTAAAATGGATCCTTAAGTGATTAATAGGGCTTTTTTCCTTGTGCTTTTGGAATTTTGGTAAATAACTGCAATGTCCTTTGAAAATGCCTGGTAAAGTTATACAACTCGAAGACAAGTGTAGACATTGGGACAGCACCACGAGGCCAGCTAGCCGAGCCTTGAACCTCGGAGCAGCCGAGAGAAAGACTGGTAGTCGAGTGAGAGAGTGAGATGGTGAGGGTCCATACTGACTCATGAATCTTTCGCAAGCCGACGTCGGCCTGGATATCGGGCCGGAAAGGGGTTGGGGGAGGGGAGTATGCTCTGGTTCAGAGACGCATGGAGCGATAAAAAAACAATTGTCCCTAAATAATGAAGAGTGGGTGCAACCTGGTGCCGGCCGGCGTATGTTTCTTATCTTTCTTTTGTTATCACCATTTAGCTAAAGTCAAGGCTGGACGTTAGCATAATGGCTAGCGGGGTATGCAGCTTACCTAATCGTGACATAGCGATATAAACACTTTAATCGCCACTAAAACAATCCGCTTTAATAGTTTGTGTGTATACCCTTTACATCGGGCAGAGAGGCATTCTAGCTAAAATGTTGACATTGAGATTTCATTAACAAACCACACTGTGTCACTTTCTGAAGAAAAAAAGTTACGAGACACACACTTTTGGCATTTTGCGATTACAAACTCTACATGTATACATGTTAAATATGTATATTAAAGCACTGATATAAAGACATTGTTTGATGCATGACGCTACACTTTTCCTAGAAAGTTTTATTTTATTTCAGATAAAATGCTAACGCACAGAATTAACATGCAAATGTTTGTACTTGAAGGCAGAAGTATGAATTCACAATTGTCTATTGGGCTAACGCTAGCAGCATTTGGAACTTTCATATGCATTGTTGTTTTCTGAGAAATAAGTTGTAAAATTTTTTAGAAAACCAATCCTTGGCTATCGATAAAAGGGCATGTTGGCATACGTATACTATTTCTTTTGTGTTTGTAACCTAAGTTTGGAACACAAATCGATATTGCCTCATGCCTGTACAGTCCACCTCAGTGGTATGAGGATAGCGTTCTGCTTCACGCTCAAGAAGTCCAAAGTTAGAACTCGAATAAGCCATGCTACGAAAGTCGGTAACTGTGAGCTCTATCCCCAGGACCTTCTGACCATCATTTTATTCATATTTGTCCATTGTGATCTATCCGGTTAAATGAAGTTAAACTCCTCTCCCGAAAGTTGCAATAACATTCATGCATGCTTTTGAAAGAGAATATTGGACTCGAAGATATTCCAAGATCAGCTTCAAATATACATTCATACCTGACTAGCTAATCGGGATTAGATGTATGGCAATAGATAATCAAAGAAACAAAGAACTAGAGTTTACAATTTTTAGTTGATGAATAGAAAGAGGCTGTGTTATCTATGTACTACCATTTTGTAAAGCTGATGATAGAAGCGAGCTTAGATATCCATCCATTGTTGGATGTGAGGTTAGGAAAAGAATAAATGTTTGCAAAAGAGAGTAGATAATATGTTGTGGGATCCGAAGTAGATTGTTTCATACGTTGGTTTTGTTGAATAGCTGTATTGATGTGGTTAAGACCTAGAGGAGCAGGAGCAGTAGGTAGTTGCCGTTTGCTGCCCCCCGTCATGTCGGATAGTTTAGATAACCGTTCCTTTATTTGTAGGTAGTGCTGACATCCCCTGTAGTCAGGTGGATGTTCGTTACGGAGGAGTGGTTGTAGGTAAAGGAATTCTGAGAAATGATGAGCTCCGAGAAGCACACACATTGTGATGTAAGTTGACAAGTAATTTTTCGTATGCCCGTAGTTCTGACAGCGAGTACCTGTGATATATTTCTGGACTTCCTGCTTGGTTCAACTTTGATGATACTCTAAAGCAGGCATATTAAATTCAGGATTGATTTTCCTGCATCGTTATCTTCTAGTTGTACTGCAAAGAGAGGTGAGGCTTGTTTATTTTTTCTAAGTCGTGCTACTTTCTGCGCAGGATAGTGCAAATCCTGCAATGTGTTTGTGTTTCCATCCCATTTCCAATAGTATCGCTAATGAAGTAAGGAAGGTTTCCTATGATTATAGAAAACTTCTTGTATTCAGGATTCCTATATGCGTATTATGGTTCACCAGTAGATTCAAAAAATGTAGTTAAAGATAAAAAAAGTCTCTTGGATTTGATCAGAATACTTTCATTAATGAGCCCTTTAGTTCTCTGTGAAATTTTGCTTTTGTATAACAGTGTATTCTTTGTATAAGAAACTATATTTCTCAATATTTTTAAGCAAATTGGTGGCACTTACTATTCAGGCTCTTCAGGAACATCCATGTTTGTTACTGTTTGGAATTTCTTACGAGTAGTAATGATGTGAACAAACTCAAATCACTGCATAAAAGCTTATAATATTCTGTGTACTGGACATAATGTTTGAATTAGAGCAGACAGTATTAGTAATAAAATCTTCAGTTTTCTGATTCTTAGATACAGAATCATTATTCAGTTTAGGTAATGATAATTTAGCTTGTTTAGCTCCATGTTGGGGTAAAGCTTTGTGTACTGATTGATCGTCTTCAACTTGATACTATGTCCAACGAGAGAATAAAGTACTGTATCACTCGCGTCCACATGCATTCGGAATGACAGTACTGTCACCGCGTCGTTAAGTGTAATTAATGTACTAATAATATGCATTTTCAACACAAAAACACGTATTTATTCAAGCTAACCGCTTAATCGCTTCGTTAAGTATAATATTAATACAACTTTTCGACATTAAACGCACATTTTTCGAGCTAAGTATCACGTAGCACACTATTAATAGCCATGAAAATTAACTGCTGCTTACGTATTTTTCGTACTCTTTAGCACGAGACTTGAGCATTGCCAGCAATTTCGCCTTAACATGACCCTCGTGGAAAATTATATTTTTACTCTGTAACTATGTTATGATGTCACTTGTTGTTTGATATGCGTTCTAACCTCACACTGTGGTAGGGGGCATTGTCAATCACAATAACACTATTCAGTTGTAATTTGGGGAATTGATTAACTTTTCGGCGGATTGCTGACTTCACAAAACCATCACAGACAACATCCAACACTGATCTGGCACGTGGTCTCTTCTTGCCGGGAGTTGAAACTTCACCGAATGTGGCTTTTTGCTTTCGTGCACTATAAATGCTGGAAACCGACACACCAGTAAACTCAAATGTTAACTTCACCAATTCATCCATAGCAAGTTCTGGAAATTTTTCACTGAACTTGTTAAATACATTCAATATTATTATCTTTTCACTACTTCGTAAAGGCTTTTCGCGCGCATGTTTAACAGTACTCGCCAGTTCCGCCACGATTCACAACTGGATACGCCTGTTAGCTTCAATATGCGCACGCAGCATGATTTACTTTAATTACAAACTAACTTAACCATCTATTAGCATATGCTTTTTATAGTTGAAATATGCTTAGTACGCACTTGTTGTGCGCTTGAAGCGGCAATATGATAGGATGATGGTGGCGCAGGGCAAAGCAATGAGGTACTCTCAGGTTATGCGTGGATATGTATGAGTGAGGATGGTTCTAATGACACTGGAATGCCCGTTTCAAACTGATTTAATGACTGCTTCCTTTTACCATTATATCAAACTCGAAGTTACCGACCAATATATCACTGTTTAGAGTAACTGTAGGTGGAATGCTTATTACTTGATAATACTTAATTCGCTACGTATGAACCGACAGATCTTCCCACCGGTTCTGATCTGCCTTCGACCAACACAGAAACGATAACAGCCTGAATCGGCTTCACGCCGCGGACTGTGCGTCCTTACTTGGCACAGCTGCGCGTGGGTGTGTAACTTTCACTTCTGAAGCCCTGTCTTTTTACACAAAGATTCTCTTTGTGAGTATTTTGTCCATTGTGATTATTAGTCACGGTCATGCCATTATTAAGGGTCCGAAGAATACCTATTCAAACGGAGTCAAGTGTCATTCATTTAGCATTCTTGCTAAGAAAACATCTTTCTCCCGTGTCTTTCGTTACACAACCAACCAACTGCCCCTGCAAGGGTTGTAACAAAGATCCAACATTCCTTTGAAATCCATTACTATTGTTCACTCATTGTACCCCTTAATTTCGGTATCACGCTTTAGCAAAACGAACTCAAGACTCCACAGCTCAGCAGCAGTACTTTTTCAAGGGACTATTTACACGGCGGAGGAATCATGGAAATTGTGAAGAAGGCGCGCTACGATTTACTGTCACGTGGTTTTGTTTACATCTACTTCATTCTCCCGCTGCAAGCAGTATATGTTTACTGTGTTTGTTGTTATTACTGGTAGAAATGCTTAAAGCTGAATTTGATTCGATTACTATTTAAGGCTAGATCAGTACTTACAGTTTCTATGTGAGAAACGTCACCTTCTACTTCTAGATATCCATTCTTTTGATGTTCATTAGTATTGATATTATTGATATCTAACGGAAAATGTGGTATCTCCATGCGTAGAAAACGTTCACAGCATTCGCACTTTCACTTATAACACTTGGTACATAAAACTAGGTTTCGATGATAATAATAACGGTACACAAAGCACGAAACTGTAATTGTTTTAAGCACCATATTAACCTTTAGAACTCTTGAAATTTAATTATTAACTATTTAAAGAGGAACGATATCACTTCATTAATACCGAAGTCATGGTCACCTAGAGTCCGCCCATGCACAAGGCTGACAGTAAATAAATGCAATTCATTGTGGTGAACTAGGTGCAACTTCCGTCATGACCAATCCGTTTAATCCATTGAACTGTAAAGGAGAAGAAGAAATAAAAGACATCAAACTAATTCGAGAAAAGTAGGAAATAACTATATGTACTTAGTTCGAACGCATAAAAGAGTCAGTAACATCGAGGCAATGGCATAGCAGCGACTGTGATCAGCAGGTCTAGGGTTCAGATCTAGTATGTTGGTCAAATAAACTGAGTTCCTTTGTCTACGTTAGTCGCCAATTAAATGCATAATTGAATATTTCCGCTACAAGAAAAAAATTAGAAATAAAACTACAACTATGTGACCGGCATGACACGAAGGTAACAAGTTCCCAGAATAGCAAAAATGGCACGATTCCAAAATAAAGTAAAATCGATAGCAATTAAATAGATGGCGACTCTCAGCTGAGACTGCCTGGCACACAGATCCACGTGCACCAAAGAATCTCCATTATTTTATAGTCACAACGATGCTAAATGAGCTTTTATATGCTTATAGTCATATAACGTGATTCAGTTTTCACATATATCAATCTAATTAACTACTTACTTAAATTTATGTACTGGGGATTGTTTAAAATTAACTTCTCATCCGCCACCCAGCACTTATTTAAAACAACAGCCCTAGAACTTTATAGTGTTATAAAAAAGCAAAATCGATAAATATACGTTTGTAGACGTATTAATAAAACAAATAATAAATAAAAAGTACTTTAGAAAAACAATAAGGGTTGAAAATAGGTTTTAGGTAAAAACACTAAATGTTATTAAGGGAACGAGAAGACAATTATCGTGCACGTGTCTCCTCTCTCTCTCTCTCTCTCTCTCTCTCTCTCTCTCTCTCTCTCTCTCTCTCTCTCTCTCTCTCTCTCTCTCTCTCTCTCTGTGTGTGTGTGTGTGTGTGTGTGTGTGTGTGTGTGTGTGTGTGTGTGTGTAAAGAGCAAAACTCAAAAACATGATTTCAGAAGGATACCAAACTTCGTATTAAAGATACAAAACGAAGGTTTTAGAAAATGCACTCACCCTAAACTACCCATTAAAGGGAAAACTTTTTCCTTATTTCATTTTCAAAATTTACTGTAATACTTTTTATTCTAAAAATTTTTAACAAAGCACTGTAGCTTAGTTTTCCCATGAAAAACAAACCGTATATCTTAAAATGTCTGCAAATAGGCTCAGAACTCCACTACATTCTGAAAGAGCCCTAACCCTTTAGCCATCCCACTCGGTATTTATAACTAGTAAATAATGAGAGAAAACCAAAGCTTACAAACAATGTAGATTACTTTAAATACAAAATGTATGCAAATCAACTTTTTCACTATTATACATTTTCAATAGGTTCTATTTTTAAATATTTGCCTATTGCTTTATCTTTCTGTAACTGCACTGTATCTATGAACAACGAAATGTGCAATGAAACAGCTTCTAAAACGTTTATCTGGATTAAAATGAAGTAAAATAGATCATTTAGTTTTCATATAGCATTCATTTGTTAATATTTCCCATTTATTTGTACCTCTCTCTCTCTCTTTCTCTTTCTCTTTTGGGTAAGAACAACCTGCAAACTTCTGAATTTGAACAAATAAGAAATTCGTGAGTTTGGAAACACAAGGTTAATTTTGGAAATTTCCCTGTATAATTTTATAATTATAAATTTTATAACTTCGTTATATACCTGTTGCTATTCAGAGAGGTAATTCTTAGAAGAATTATTTCAAGATTTAGTTAGTCATTGATCATTTGATTTGCATATTATATTTACTATTATTTTCATTTTATGTATCATTCTGATATCTGTAGTTTATTTTAAAGTACATTATTATACTTTGAAATTATTACTTATACGAATTGACAGATAAAAATATTATTAATTTAAAATGTGTATGTAGATGTAATTTTTAAGTTTTTTTTTGTATGGGAACGGAATATGTAAAATTCATAAAAATATATTTCTAACAACATTTTGAGGCAGTACTTTGGACTACTTTGGACATTTTTTTGAAGTTTTTCAGAAAAGTCTTTATTTAAGTCTAATTCTTGTCAACAACAGAAAAAAATGTCGTATCTTGAGGTGCGTGTTTTTTTTTTTTTTTTTTTTTTTTTAATTTACGTCCTCCAACTTTAAGTCATATCGGACGATGAATGGAATGGGTGAAATGATGCTCAAATGAACCCAGGATCCATAGAGCTTGGAGTTACCCGACATTCGTCTTTCAGGATAAGGGAAAACCCCGGAAAACCCCTTATCTAGGTAACTCGCCCTGACCGAGGTTCGAACCCGGGACCTCTTGAACGTGAGGCAGACATGCTACCACCACGCTACCGAGGCCGGCTGTATGTGTGTGTGTGTGTGTGTGTGTGTGTGTGTGTGTGTGTGTGTGTGTGTGTCTTTGGACATTTTTGTGTCTGCTGTTCATTAAGAAGAAACAAAAGACTGATTTTTGCCTGCATTTACTGAAAAAGTATCTCTTAGTCAAATGAGGGTGGCTGTAGCCACTTAGGTGTCACATCACATATTGGCCCTCTATGACTTACGGGCCAAAGAGGAATGGATGAAAGGGAAACTCTAAGAGCGACTAGATACGCTAATAAGTACTAATGATTACTACTGATTCCAAAATGGTCCTACCAAATCTGACGCTGGCACGAGTCTGCTGGACCCAAGAATCAAAGAGAAATATCTACACAGTGCAAACTCCATCACCCTGGTACAAAATAATAGTCACTGTCAACCTGTTCCTATCACCTTGAAATAGATGAAAGGAGATTATGAGAGTAGGAAATTGTGGACAGGAAGTTTGTAGTACAGTTATCGCCAAACAATTTGGCACGTGAAAAATTTTTTGGAAGTGGTGAACGAGCCTATACCAGTAATGGTGGTAAATATTGTCTCAGATCTCAAACCTCTTACCCTCCATTAAACACCGGAAACAATGGAACTTGAGGTGGACTGAAAGTATCATAAAAGAGTAAGAGTTTGGTTTTTGAAAACTTCATATGCCAATTTGTTTGGCAATACCTATTGAACAGGGACCACCTAAGCATTCACCTACTGATCTAGAAAACCTTCTAAAATCTCGGTTGTGCAGAAATCGAACTCAGAGCCTTCCTAACCTGGGCGTCAGCAGCGCCTCATCTCTTCTTTTTACCTTACGTGCCTTTTTCCTTTATTCCGTTATTTGTTGTAAATACAATTTGAAAATCTATCATAGCCGTGCGTGATATTGAAGGTTAAATAGTTAATTAAAGTTGAAGGAGCTCTTTAGCATAATTTGTGTGCTTTAACGATATCGAAGTTTTTGTTTGGTTTCACGGCTCAGATTTACGGTTCTTTTCTTACCAGAAAATTCAAGATATGGTTGACATTTCATTCTTCATTTAAATATCTCAAGCACATAATTATAATGGTTTAAACACAAACTTTAATGCTGTTCTTAAGGACTTATAAAATAATTAAAATATTTTATGCAAAGAATAGTTTTGGATAGGGTTTTTTTTTTATTTTGGGGTATGGAAAATGCTGGGCTAAAATATAAAATTTTAGAATCTTAATTACATAATGCAAATCCTGAAATTTAATTGCAGCAGTTGAAATTATTAGTATTTATAAAGGACATTGCTCATATACTTTAGAGTTATGTCGTTCACTTATCACAAACTGATTATTTGGAGGAAGGTTCAATTGACTTCAAAATGTGCATTCAGGTGAAATTTAATATAAAGTGTTTGGGTGTATTGTAATTCTTCCTCTGCTTATCACAAGTAAACGGTAGGTATATTAAAAACATGTACAAATGCCAGAGAGTCAACTTCACTTTAAGTGGCATCAAACTGAAATTCCTAGGAATAGCTAAGAATGCAACAATGGTCTAACATTGGTTGTTATTACTGGGCTCATTACTTTGAGTATTGTCATCATCACAGTTTTCTTATGTAAAATATGCTCTTAACCTGTAACTCTTTTAACTCGTGAAATGCTATGACCCAGTTCGCAGCAACGCAAGTGAATACATTGGAACAGAACCACTGCAACCCGCACCACGACACGTGCCTGCCCCTACCTCCCTCCCCACTCCGCCCACCAGCAGCACTCCGCTTAATTGCAGGGGACGCGAGCCCGTGTCGGTCCGCGAGTTTTCCCACAACAGACAAGCACCGGAATTTTTCTATTAAAATTCTTGTTCGGAAGTGTCATTCGAGTGAACCACAGTAGCTGTCACGCTGGTCCGTCAGTAATCTATAAACAATCAATTCTTCTTTGTGTCAAGGCAAATTGTTGTATTTATAAAAACCCAGGAAAGGTTATTGCGTTATAACTTTGAATTTTTAAAATTTATATTGAACTAGATTTTCAAGATATCCATAACGTGTTTTGGGGGTTTATCAGTTGTCTCAAAACAATGTGGTTATAAGTCCAATCAAAATTAAGCACTTATTCCCGCCTTAAGTTATTCGATACATCAAATATATAACATAAAATATGTATGAAAAGTTTATCGGATATATAGAAATATTTAATGAAAAACGGACATGTCGTTTCTCGTTTCGTATAAACATTTTTAAATACGTTAACAAATGAATGTTTGGTAATGACATATCCTGTATACAAATATGTATACAGAACCTTTGGTTTACAGGATGAAAAAATATTAAAGGAAGCTTGTTTTGGGTACACAGAACTAAATGTCCAAAATATATGTTTCGCCTCTTAAGGGTTTACATGTACTGCATGTACTTCTTAGGTTACAAACCAGCTCTCTTGTTCTAGCACAGATGGAAGAACTGCATGACAATTAGACAAGAGGAAAGAGAGGGTTATTGATAAGGTTAAGGATATTAAAGTAAGGAAACTCATATCTTATATTTTAGTTAATCAAAATACTCCAAACTCAATCGCCGCCTAGTTTTGACACTTTATAGGCAAGCGCGAAAGTTGAATACCTGATAACTCCAACAAAAAGAAAATTGTGATCATTCCCACTGAAAAATTAAGTATACAGTTAAGGTAACAACAGATTCTCCTACTCAAGACACCACTGCCGTTCCTTGTAAAGCCGGTGGTTAATGCTTATAACCAAGCATAGGAATTCTCAAGCAGTTTGCAGTATACCCACAACATTATCACTACAAAGAACCAAAACAGCTGAGGCCAAGGCTTGATGAGAGGTAGGTAAAAAACGGCCGAAGTGCTGTCTTCATTTGTCTTTTAGACTGTGAGAGTGATATGCATCATCCCTACCAATACTTATTTCTTCCGCTCTGATTGTAATGTTCAGGAATTCTTATGTCCGGTCATAGTTGCTACTCCTGGTTCCCGCCTGTGAGAACCAGGCAAATTCAGACATGTTCAGTATCGCCTACCGCTGCAATAGAGGTAACATGCAGTTAAAGTAGATGTTAGAGGAAGATCCGGAGTTTCTTTCAAACGTAATCACTGCTGATGAAACTTGGCTACATCATTTTGATCCTGAGAGCAAATATCAAAGCTCAGTGTGAAAATCTCCATTATCAATCCCCATAAAAAGCAAAAGTGGTTGCTTCTGCTGAGAAATTTATGGTCACCTCATTGTTTGATATTCATGGAATGGTTTATCCGCATGTTGTACCTGCACACACCTCAGTAACTGGACAATACTACAGGGATATCCTGAAAACATTGCAAGTCCATATCAGGCGCAAAAGACCCACATTTCCTAAAGCAGGCTGGATGCTGCACCGCGATAATGCGTGGCCGCATATTGCCAATGTTGTTGCTAAATATCTTGCAAAAATCAACATGAGTACATTCCTCACCCTCCCTATAGTCCGTATTTAGCCCATGTGACATTTTTCTATTCCCTAGCTTGAAGAAACGCCTTCGTGGGAGGAATTATCCATCATCAGAAGCAGTGGTGAAGGCTGCGGAGGCGACTTTAAAGAATCTCTCAAAAAATGGTTTCCAGCATGTCTTTAAAGACTGGCAGAAACGCTGGGACAAGTGCATCGCATTCAGGGAAGACTATTTTGAGAAGGACCATCAAAATTATGAGGACGAGTAAAGGTATGGTGTCAAACAAAAATTGTGATCATTCCTTATTGAACAACACTCGTGTATGTGTGTATATATATATATATATATATATATATATATAATGATAGTAAAATACGATATGTAGAGGCCTTTTGGCTAGGGAGAAGTTTGTATCTCCTAGCAAATGAACAGTAGAGAATAAGTTCGCTGATTACGACCTTTGACCGTTGTAGCATAGCAATAAATCATCGCTTTTAAACAGTGAGTGTAGAAAATGGTCATCTCTATTTAAAAATTAAAAAAAAAAAAAAAAACACAGAAAATAGTTTATGTTTATTTTACACAAAGAATGAACGATACTATAGTTTAGTACTCTGGAGTTTTCAGAAACGTTAATTTGATTAATTCTATAACTGAAAATTGCGCCGAATTTTCACCCTTTTCATATGTGGTGTTTACAAAACTATTTTTATCTGCATTTTAACAAGTTGTGTATAACACGTGACAATATCACGACGTATGATTTACACTAATGGAGAAATACATTTATGAGTTGGTAAAATTTGATGTATTAATAAAGACAGTGAAAATACCGAGAAATCATGACTGACCCTTTTTGCTCCGTTGGATCAAAACTTATTTTGGCTGCCACTTCAGGTTGCGTAAATTTTTGGTCACTAAATGCACGTAAAATAAACTGTATACTCAACATAAAGTTTAAATATCGGTATAGTTTTCCCAAAAATAAGACTTATAGAATTGAAAATCTTAAAAATCTCAGAACAAATTGGTCTTGATTATTACAAATGATAACTTCTTAACCGTTAATTTACCTACTATAATGGTTTTAAACTGGTGACAAATATTTTTGTCAGTCATTCTACGTGTCTTTACTTCTAATCTGCTCCCTAACCCATGATTCTTATTGCTCTTAGCACTTTTCCGTCGTTTAATTTTTCTGTTAGTCATGCCCACACCAAACTTTTTGAGATTATACTTTCTTTTAGACTGAGGACCAACTTCTTTGTTCGTTTTAGTTAATTGATGGAAATTAATCATTTCTCCACACTAGCCGTATATAGGCTAAGGTTTTTTTTAATAGATAGAGTCAACAAGAAAAATTCAAGGCCATGCCCGGGATTTGAACCACGGATCTCGTGGTTTCCGTCCACTCGCTCTTAACCTTTGAGCTACCATGGCCAACGTGCCGTCCTGACATTAAATTCTCCATTTGACTCATATATTTCCCCGGTAGACCACTAGGGGCTCTCGCATCCGAGATACACCGTTTGTGGCGACTTACTATCCCCAGACCTTAGCCTATATACGGTTAGTGTGGAGAAATGATTAATTTCCATCAATTAACTAAAATAATAAGAGTTAAATGATGAAGCCTGGGACTCAAGTACTTACGATAGTAATTCGCCACCAACGGTGTATCTCAGATGCGAGAGCCCCTAGTGGTCTACCGGGGAAATATATGAGTCAAATGGAGAATTTAATGTCAGGACGGCACGTTGGCCACGGTAGCTCAAAGGTTAAGAGCGACTGGACGGAAACCAGAAGATCCGTGGTTCAAATCCCGGCCTTGGCATTGAGTTTTTCATGTTGACTCTATTAAAAAAATTCTTTATTCGTTCTTATCAGCCACACAGGATATCTACTGTCCACCCAACACAAGAAGGCAAGGCACGGGGATTGTAACGTAATCACTTTTGCTGTCCGTATGATGTTTATGCTCGCGTCCGGATATGATAAGAATGCTAGGGTCGTCTAAAGTACACAGTGTTGTCATGTAACTCATTCTTCCATAATACCTATCACTGCACTAACCGAAATGAAGCATTAGATCTGTCAGCATGGGTGACTCATATGCACTCTCATACACTAATTTTGTAGTAAACAGATCCACTACTAGAGCAGATACACAGTTCAAGCTCCTGTCTCTCTTCAGGCCCCGCTTGCCTTCTTGTGGTAGGTACGCTGTATCCAATGATCGGATAAATTCATCAGCGTCCAGTGAATACAAACAGTTTTCAACTTATGCGTTTAGACTTGGGCATTTGTCTAATAATACTGACAAGGTAACTATCACTAAGTTCATATCTGTAATTGCTTGAGAGTTTCATGTTATCATCTCTGCTCTATATGGGGCCTGTGTGCAGAGTGTATAAGCTGGAAGTACCCGAAAATGAGTCTAGAATACGTAGGAACATATGGGCATAGTAACACAGTATTGTATGGGAGGGGATTGTTTACCCCTTGGGCAGAGGTCTACATATGGTATACGTAAGCAGCGCAGGCATAGAGCTGACGAGGGATGTCCAGCAGCTACTTGCAAGTAGCCGCATGCGGCACTTTTCAGGCTTCAGTTTTGGGCGTTGCTTTTCTACTCTGCAGCACATTTTTTATGCACAGGCCTCACATATAGCAGAGATGATGATACCAAACTCTCAAATACAGGTATGAGTATAGTCATAATTCCCTTGTGAGCGATTTTGATGCTGTTATCATAAAATTGTCCAATATAGTCGAAGAGCAAGGTCAGACAATAGAAAGAAGAAACATTCGATAAGTTATGGCCACATACCTAGTGGACAGATTGCAAGGTCCATCGCAGCAGACTGATTAATGAAGATAATCTCTTAATTTAATGTATAATCAGATGGTGTGATACATTTACATTATCTCTCTAGCCAGTCTTCCACAAACTCTTCTTGCAAAATAGTATAGTTCTTTCTATATCATGTTTGTCGAGGTAATCATTTATAAATGTTACAAATTTCGCTATAGGCACAATAGGAACATAGGTTGAAGCGATACTCAAAGTTTAAAATGCGGGTCTATATGTTGGCTTTGAAATTTCATCCCTTGCATGCCCAAGAGACATAAACGACTAGTGACTTAGTAGTTGAAAGAAAGTATTTAAACATAAAAATAAATAACAGCCAAAATCTCAGAAATGGTTAATGCTGAAATGTCTCTAATTTCACATAAATTGTATGCTTAAATAATATGTATCTCTTGTGGTAATGTATTTCTATCATTTAGGTTTATCAGTTATACCTACAAAAGAGGACTTCAGACAATGTTTCAAAGTTTAAAGTAAATATTTTATTAGTCAGAAATCCTAAATGCATTGCATTTTAATCGGAATTGCTAAATTCATCCTTGGAGAGATAAAAAAATAGAGAATTCTTTTCTATATAACCGTGAGTTTATGATTGGCTGTTTTGTTGAAGACCTTCATGTAAAGATCTCTCAGTTTTAAGTAATGCTTTTACAGACTTAGACATATGCCTTCGCAACTGCACAGAGAGAGAGAGAGAGAGAGAGAGAGAGAGAGAGAGAGAGAGAGAGAGAGAGAGGGAGGCAGAGAGACCAGGAGGATAGATTTTGTTATTGTTTAACTAGCATTGGAATGTTCGGAGGGGATTTGTTACCTCCCCCCAAGTGGAGCACCCCCGAGAGGGAGGATGAGGTGAGAGGAGACAAAAGGCGGCTGACCCCAAGGATCACTACAGTACAGAGGGCGGGGTCCCTACACTTTACGACGTAGAAATTTCCCGATGGCCCAGGACAATCATCAATCCACTTACCGTGGCCTGGAAACAGTCACGAGGCAGGTTCGGAGACCGGAGGCCGCCTCCACAGAGCAGGGGACTCCAGGTAGGCTTGCACAACCGGCATACCGCCAGTCGCGTTCCTGAATCGACCCACTAGGCTGGCTCGGGGACCGCGGTCCATCCCGCCGGAGGAGAAAGTGTTCACTCAGATCATATCATCCCACCATGCACCGCCGAGACTCCCGCCGAGACCACCACATAAGAGATGATATGAAATGATAATGTAGATGAAATGGATGGACAGGAAATTCGTGGAATGTAATTAACCTACTCAGCATTTGCCTAGCGATTCGAGAAACCCTCCGACAACCCCATGGGTCAGGTAGGAAGGCCAAGGGAATCGAACCCAGGACTCCCGAATGCGGGCCACACCACCTGAGCCGTCCCGCTAGATTGTTTAATTAGGTCTCTAAACCCATATTTTCGGTAAAATAACGATTCAAATTTTTGGGTAGAATACAATAAAATTCTTTCATTACCGACTTACTATAACTAATGCCAAGGGATAGAGGACCATAAATAAACAGGACAGTGTCCTATATTAAGAGAAGAAGAACACTTACTATAAGTAAGTGATAGGGAAAGTAGAAATAATCAGGTGTTTCTGTCTAATGAAGGAAACTTGAAGTATTTTAAGAAATTCTATCCGTTCATTTTGCATCCCGTTCCGGCTGTTTTGTTTAAGTCTCAGAGGTAATTAAAATTGTTTACAAGTGACTTGTTTTCACGGTAAATTACCAACTCCGAAAGCACCATTTAATTAGTTAGCACTACCATGTTAGAAATGTGTTTCAAAGACTGACTTTAGTTCCCTTTGTTCGTATTCCAACCATATTTTCGAATCAGTTTATTGACAATCCATAGTTACCTGTAATACTGTCACGTAATAAAGAAGGGAAAATAAAACAGGACGAATGCTAGTGGATAACATAACCTAGTTTTGTAACGTTTCACTATTGAAAACGTATGTGAAATGCCAAATTTATCGCGAACAAATGCTGCTGTTAATTGAGTTGGAGATCGTTTTGAAAATTGGTGCAGCCATTTTCGTTCCAGTTATTTCATACACATTCGTATTGACTGTAACTACAGATTTGTTATAGTCAGTGGCGTATCCAGTACAACATGTTCGAAACAAATATTAATGTTTAAGAAGCCGTATTAGGGGGAAAATCTACTTATAAAGGTACCATAAAATGTGCATTTAAACCAATTCCATAAATGTAAATAGAATGATTAAATTTAAACACAATATATCTATACTTTTAAGGAAACCAAGATAAGAAATGTATGGAAGGAAAAATGGAGGGGAAATGTGCATTAGTCGGTTAACCGGACTAGGAAAGTTTGAAGGAACGCAGGCATTCAACCACTTTCCTCCTCTAACTGTAACTTGAATCTTAAACTAAACAATATAATTATATTAAACAATATATACATAAACAACATATGCATTGAAGTTCAATAATATTGTATGTATGTATATATGTCTGTAAGTATGTACGAGGTTCGTTTGATAAGTCTGGTAAATTTCCATAAAGGGATAGAGATGTTTTGTTGCAACTTTTTGGGTGGTAAGCTTGATTATTCAAGCACCGAAAAATTTTAAATGTTGTGGAAAGAGGTGGTTAAGGAGAGACATCTGTTGACACCGACAAATTTGAAATGTTGATATGCAGCGCTGCAATCTCTCTGACGGACGTTTCTAGAAGCTTGATGCGCAAACGCGAACTCCTATCCCATTCGGCAACCCCTGGTCTGACTCTACCTTTCTAAAGCGTCATGTGCACACAGCGTCAGCAAATGCTTCCCATGTTTTCCGAATTGAACTTCGTTTCTGGTATGTGCTCTTTTTTTTTTTTTTTTTTTTTATTTTTTCAAAGGGTGTATATGTGTATTAATGTACGTCATGATCCATAATAACAGAATTTCTGCTAAAAGACACCCATTCCCTTTTAAGAATAGCTGGTGTAATGAATTTGATGCTTAATGTCAACCATTATATCCATTAGGAATAAAGGTTTCCTGGTGGCGTGAATATTCCAAGTTTTCTCGGGCTTCAAGCCAGGTGTAGATGTGTGATATACCGACGTTTCGGGAGCATGCATTGTTCCCGAAACGTCGGTACATCATCACATCTACACCTGGCTTGAAGCCCGACAAAAATTGGAATATTATATCCATTGTTTCAAATGTATACACTTACTCCCGTAAATAATCGGACAGACTTTGCATTTCGTGCTCTATAAAGCACGATAGATTATGTGTATCAATCTCAAGGTACTCCTTGTGTTAAGCAAAAATCATTTACTATGAATATCCATTTGAGAGATTGAAAATGTGGCTAAACTAAGAGCTTCTCCATTCAACCTGTTTACAGCATAAGTTAAAGACACAAAAAGAATGGTACAGCACAAATGAAATACAATACAAATGAGTAGGTGAAGTCTGTCAGTAGACAAAACAACATCGTAGGAGAAGTGCATTAACTGTGCATCAAGAAGAAGTCAAGAACCCACCTCGGTAGCGTGGTGGTAGCGTGTCTGCCTCACGTTCAAGAGGTCCCGAGTTCGAATCTCGGCCAGGGTGAGTTACCTGATGAGTTTTTTCCGGATTTTCCCTTATCCTGAACGACGAATGTCGGGTAACTCTAAGCTCTATGGTCCCTGGGATCACTTGAGCATCATTTTACCCATTCCATTCATCGTCCGATATGACTTAACATTGAAGGACGTAAATTACAAAAAAAAAAAAAAAAAAAGGCAAGAGCATAGTATGGGGCCCAGAGGTAAGCAGAGTACCTTTGAACAGATACAGTGATCTATCACTATGAAAATAACAAAACATACCGGGAAATAGCAGAGATTGTGAATCTCAGCAAGAGTACAGTTAGTGACATAATTCACCGGTATAAGTATGAAGACAGAACTGAATCTCGAGCAAAGCCAGGGCGACCAAAACTTCTTACCGATAGGCAGGAGTCTTATGCGGAAGCTAGAACGGAATCCGCGTGTAAGTGCTCCGGTGATTTGTGCTGAGATTCAGGAAGAACTGGGACTGACAGCCCTAAAACGGACAGAAGGGCCATGCAAAAACAAGATTTTAATGGTGGCGTAGCCAGAAAAAAAAAGCCATATATTTCCACCAAGAATAAAAGGAAGCGATGACAATTTTCTAAAGACTTTGCTAACCAGGCAACCGATTTGTGGAACCAAATTATTTTTTGTGACAAAAGCAAATACAGCCTTGCTGGTTCCGATGGCAGGGTTGTGTGGAGGAAACTAAACACGGAGCTGGAAGATCGCAATTTACAAGACACAGTCAAACACGGTAGAGGGAGTGTAATAGTATGGGGCTATATTTACTCTATTGGAGTGGCAAAGCTGGTGTTCATAGACACAGCCATGAACAAGGAAGTCTATCTTAGACTATTACAGCAAAATTTGTAACAAGGTGCAGAAATGATGGGTATTTTGGACAACTTCTCATTTTATCAGGATAATTATCCGAAGCATACGTCCCACTTTGTGCAGCTATGGTTACCTGACAACTGTCCTCATATACTGCATCCACCCCCTCAGTTCCCGGATCTTAATCCCATAGAAGCAGTATGGGATAAACTGGAGAAGGCCGTGCGGAAGACCCCGTCACCTTCAAGCAGCACTTGAAGGAGAGGTTGCAAGAGAAATGGAGCAAACTTTCTACAGCCTACCTGAAAAACTTGGCTCACAGCATACCAAATAGGTTGCAAGAAGTAGTGAAAAGAAGAGGGAGAATCACAAAGTACTAAGCCTTTTGTGTCACACTCAAGTTGTTATGCCCGATTACTTTTGAGGGCCAAAAAATGATATATTTCTTTTTTAATTCTTAAAAACACACGCATTATATAATTTTATGTGAAATAATATTTATTTCCTTACAAGAACGAACCATGTAACTGTCGATCATCATTAATTTGAATTAAATAGCATATCAAATGTTGATTATTACTTTCAAAACTTAGTAGTCTGCTTTGTCCGATTACTTATGGGAGTCTCTGCATATAAATAAAAATTAAAGTTATTAAAAGGTCCATATATTTGCACGCCATTTTAGGGAATATTTTTCAGCTTATTCCCCTTTTAGAATATGATAGAACTTTTAACAGGTCATTTTTGCCACCTTAATGGTGTTTAACTTCAAATGCTAGTCATCACCAAACTAAGCTCAGACTTTCAGATAGTTTTCGTAAAGTGATTTGCCTGTTCTGATGATCCAAAAATCTGAATGTCGAAACTCGAAAACATCATCAATCTGGCCTGCTTCCAAACTCCCACGAGTACAACAACAGGAATGTTTTAGTAGATTGTTTCTATGGTACACGGTACCTGCACTGAAACCTAATGAAGTAATTAAAATGGCAGTCCATGTGTTTACTCAGGAGCTATCTGGAGCGATAAGGAAGCCGCCGCCCTGCTTTTTAATTTTAATCAATGGATCGCACCACAGCAGCGTGGCCGTTTCTGGGTGATAATGGAAACCATCAAATCTCTTCCCCTTCCAAACCACTTCATTTCCTCACCCTTCTGTCCCGGTTAGAGTTAGGGGAGAAAGTGTCGTTCAGCGCGAGTACAAAGTTAGCCGACATGGCATTACAAAGGCTGCGGTTTCGAATCCCACTCCTATCAACTTTCCCAACAAGGGCAAGTGCTAAGTCACTTAAACCAAGCTCCTTAACCTAACGTCCAAATTGTTTGGTTCTATATCTACACATTTATTTTTTTTTTAAAAAAAGCTTGTTCACCTCTCCATTTGCCACATTAAACTCAGAAAATATATACCGGAATCGCATCACAAATACACGTTTGTTGCAGATTACCCATTACCGTTTGACGTGTAATGTGCAATTTGTAGACAAACTTTTCTTAATCTACCTTAACCATAAGTAAAGAGTTATACAAATCAACATCTCTATTCACTCAGTTTCAAAAACCACATCTTCAAAGTATGTGGTATAATTGTGCATAGCACACCGGTAATGTTGTCTATATGTTTTCTTGGATTCAGGATTGGCATAAATTTTAAGCAGCAAATAAGTTGTGGTCTTGTACATGCGAGCGTAACTAAGGCATCTCATATGTTACAGGTATACAATTCTGAAACAGTAGCGCGATTCGAACTCTACGGCTAGTTCCCTACCACTCTTAAATAAAGCAAAGCTTTGGATATACAGGTCACAGTAGTTACTTAATAAGTCATCTTCAGTGTTTTTGTTTTTTTCATTGATTTGCCTTTAACTACAATGGTTATATCGACGGCCGTTTTCCTTTTATACATATCACCTATTGGCGATGGTGTTAACTCGTAAACGTTGGACTGGATTGCAGGAACTTTGGATGTTTAATCATTAGATCAGGCACACATTCGCACTCTCATTCATACTTCCAGACTATGGAGAAGATGGGGAATCATCTTGGTTGGAGAAAAATTCTCACCTCCAGTCAAGAATCGAACCCGGCACCCCTCGCACGGTAGGCAGGTGCTCTACCGAACTTCAGTGTTTTATTCATGACAGGTGGAACATTATTATTATTATTATTATTATTATTATTATTATTATTATTATTATTATTATTATTATTATTATTATTATTATTATTATTATTATTATTATTATTATTATTATTATTATTATTATTATTATTATTATTATTATTATTATTATTATTATTATTATTATTATTATTATTATTATTATTATTATTATTATTATTATTATTATTATTATTATTATTATTATTATTATTATTATTATTATTATTATTATTATTATTATTATTATTATTATTATTATTATTATTATTATTATTATTATTATTATTATTATTATTATTATTATTATTATTATTATTATTATTATTATTATTATTATTATTATTATTATTATTATTATTATTATTATTATTACTGCATCATCATAAATACAACTATTATTAACACTACATGAACCGAGTGGGATGGCTCAGGTGGTTTCGTCTGTGACTCGCATTCGGGAGACTCCGGTTGGATTCTCGTGGCCGACCTACCTGACTCATGGGCGTTCTCGGGAATTTTCCCGGCTGACCAGGCGAATGCTGGGTAGGTTAATTACATTCCCCACCATTTCATCTCCATTATCATTTCACATCATCTCTCATCTCGTGGTCTGTTTCAGGGTAGAAGTGTCGGCGGGTATCTCGGTGGTGCATGGCAGGATGTTATGCTCTGAGTGAATCAGTTTCTCCTCCGGTAGGTTCGGTTGCCGGTCTCCGAACCGGCTGCTGGGATCGCTTTCAAATCACAGTAGGGAGAATGTCCGTTTTCCTGACCTACCTGGAGAAGGTTTACATCTAAGTTAAATGTAGGGATCCTGCCCTCTGCACTGTCTTGGCTCCTTGAGACGACCACCCTCTGTCTCCTCTCACCTCATCCTCCCTTCTTCGGATCCCCATTTGGGACATAGGTACAATAGATCAAAACTGGTCGCAGTGCTGAATGCCCTCCGTAGTAATCTTAATGCTAATCCTAACTCTACGTGAAGTATAAATAATAAATCGATGTAATGCACTAAATTAGAATAATGAGGGGGACAAGAAGCTTAACCCCTCGCCCTGTTTTGTTCTTCGGTTTGCCTACCGTCCAAGGAGTACTATGTCGTCATAAAATCCGTCTACTGTCCAGCAACGCAAAGGAAGTGTCAGCCAGTGCCACCCTTACACAATGGGATAAGGACAGCGAATGTGTGTGACAGAAAACGCATGCTACACAAGGAGTACAACAGTTAAAAAGGCTGATATGGGGTGTCATAAATCTATCCAGGGAGGGTGTGGGAACCTCCATGCGTCTCATGCCCCGGAGACTTTCTCTCATGTGGAATAACCCTGGAACACTCTGAGATGAAGGGGGAAAATATATGACATCGCAGATCACCAATTGACATACGTGCACTAAATTTACTAAAAACGTTTAGGAGTCAACACCATCGCCAATAGGCAATACCTATGTTTCAAAATAAGAACGGCCGCCGATATGAACATTGTTTTAAAGGTTTTCATCTGATTATAACAAATGCGCATTTATTGAAACTGTGTTTCAGAATAATATCTGGGATTGGAACTAGCAGCTTTATATGACCATTATTTCTTTAGGCAATATCCATGCCAATTTTTATATATCGATTGTCAGAGGTGTGGGTGGTATTATCTAAACCAGAGGAAGTAGGGGAAATGTTGAGTATTCTGAAAAAGTTTATTAATACTTAATCACTAACTTTGGTATATTTTTACGAAAACGCATTGGAAAGAAAATAAGTCGAGCTTGGTGCCTCAGTTGGTTAGGCATTGACCTACTTACTCTAAGGTCTTGGTTCAAATCCGGCAAATGGTTTTTAAATGTTCTTAAAAGTGATAGCCCCAAAACAATAGATTAACTGCATGTAAAATAACTTCTGTGGGACAAAATTTCGGCACATCGGCGGCGCTGATATCATCCTGGTCATTGGCAGCTATTAACAGGTAGCAAAGAACATAGGCATTTTTGGCAAACAAGTGCTTCATCTTGCAGGGAGCTGCCTCACTACAGAAGCGCGATAAGATTCCGACTGCGCCTCGTAAGAAATTTACATCTTCGTGTAAACATACAGCAGCCGAGTACTAGAGCGGTTGCCGTCAAATCTTCAACACTTACAGTATACCACAGCAAAGAAAGTCTCCGAGGCCTGAGACGCAGGGGTGTTAGAGAATTTTCTTCACCCTCCCTGGATAGATTTATGCCAGTTCAGTTACAGACCATTCAAAAGCTTTCTGAAGTCTGCTACTTTTGTGAATAAATCTTCTCGGTTTTAGTGTACAGAGTGAACAGGGCGCATGTTTTTAACGGTTCTACTCCTTGTATAGCGTGCGTTCTCTGTCACACACATTCGCTATCCTTGTCCCACTGTATAAGGAGGCGCAATCCCTTCAGGGACTTTGCGTTGGTGGACAGTACAAGCGACCTAATGCTACCACACTATGGCGGTGCAGTTGTAAAACAAGACAACTTCCGGGGAGCCACTGTTCATTAGGAATAGGTATAAATTCAGTATACTACATTCAGCGTCAGATATATACAATAAAACTGAACATTTTAGTGAGGTGGCAAAATTTGGGCCTAGTGAATTACCTATCGAGTAGACACATCGGACGGAATCCAGTTTGATGTACTCCTGAAAATTAGTGGTTTCTATTAGAATATATCTGATGTGCTGCACACATGACTTTCTCTACTTCTCCATTTTTATAACAGTATTTTTCTATCCACCTTATATTAATTGAAATAAACATTTACAGAAATAATCTTTTTGCATATTTCTTTGTAGGTACAAAGGGAATTACGGAATACAGAAAGCTTTAAGGATAGTCTATCTAATTTTGAACAACTGGTCGCCAAAACATGCCTTTAAATTTCCATTCTCTTTGTATGGCTAGGAATGACTTTCTAATTAGGAAAAGTATACGTGTTTGAAAAGTAATAAAGCTTAAATGCTATAACCACAAATTGTGTGCTTTAAAAGATCTACATGTTTGTAGTAAGATTTTGTCCATCTCATACAATTTACCAAAATTACAATTTACCAAATTTACAAAAGTCAGTAAAGTTGTCTTCCGGGTTTGTATACCGTGGTCCAGTAGGATTGAAATATCCCGACGTTTCGCCCAGCGCAGTCCTTGTTCCTCGGCCTACAAGCTCGGAAGATAACTTTACTGTTCTTCATGACGTCGGCCGTGAAAGCCTCAGGAAATATACAAAAGTCATTCAGAACAAAAAGGACTTCAGAGGCTTGTCACCGCTCTCGACTAAGGGAAACCTTACGCCAATAGAGGTGCTGCGTGGTCTAGCCTCAGATTAGAGCAAGAGGTTTATATCAGGGTATGCGTGGATATATATAGGAGTAAGAATGACACTGATAACACAGGAATCCAAGTTTAAGACTCGTTTAGGGACTGCTCCTCTTTTTTATAATCACTGCTGCCGACTAAGGGAAACCAATTATATTACGGTCTGAAGTTACCGTATATGACGCGCATATTACACGATAACATGTAATTCGTTAGTTATACTCCACCACAGGAGAGAAAGTCTCCGAGGGGCGAGACGCAGGGGGTTGGCCGAAGGTCCCCACACCCTCCCTGGACAGGTTTATGACACCCCATGTCAGTACAGTTACAGACCATTCAAAAACATTCTGACGGCTTCTACTTTTGTGAATGAATCTTCTCGGCTTTAATGTACAGAGTGAATAGGGCGGATGTTTTTTTAACGGTCTGCTTCTTGTATAGCAGGCGTTCTCTGCCACACACATTCGCTGTCCTTGTCCCACAGCACACTCCTTACAGGGATTTTCTTTGCGTTGCTATACTATACTTTACCGAAACACGTCTTCCTTATTGGACGCATCGTCCAGCTGTGTCAGATTCCTTTCAAGCAACTCTTGTTATTCATACCAAAATTCCCGTACTCAAGTCGATCTTTTGTCACATGTGAACCTTTTATTACGCTCATCAGTTATCAAAGAAGGGTCTAAGAAAGCCACTTTACCCTTCAAGTATCGACCATAGGACCGCCTGCGATGATAGCTTTCCCTCCAGTGAACTGCTAACCCAACAAACAACCTGTTTCACATTTAACAAATATACGCCATGTTCCTATCTAATTTACTGAATCTCTAGTTTCGGTATCAGGCTGCTTTCAGAAAAGTTAAAATACACATTTCATTTATCATAAAAACATCTTAAACATACAGTATTTAACCAAAGTCATTAGAGCTGTTTTAAATTTTCGAAAATTTTTCATGTTAACTGTGTTTTGGGTTGGCTGGCCCACCCGTGATCATTAATGTGCATCCGTGGACACAAAAATGAGTCAAACACAGATTCTATGTGTCGATCGAAGAGCTTCATGTATCTTCGTAAAATCTTTGTTCACAACGCACTCGACAGAACTGTACAGTGGTCTGTGACCACAGCGCAATGATAACTTGTGCTCACTGAAAACAAAACACAGAATATAACGATGGCCGTGAGATTACGAAGGTATTACTTTCATTTCAAAGTTCCTAGGTTTAAATCTCACGCTACTTTTCACTTTTTTATGTTTGTTAATTTTTACTGGATATGTAGAATATAACATTGCATTTATATAGCATTAGTAGGTATAACTTTGACATTTGTAGTTAAGGACCTCTCAATGCACACAAAAATAAAATTCTACTAATATTCGTATTAAATAACCAAAAAGAAACGTGTAAATAAACTATCATCTTCTAAAATTAAAACACAAAAAATAAACGTAATTAATATCAGATTTATGAATTCATAACGTATAATTGCCTCAAAGTTCGGGACATACACAAAATTAAATGCTTACAGTGAGGTGGAACAGAAGCTACAAGGTTCATTGCTTCTTATATTTGTACCCACAGGCCATCTTTTATCCGCCCATCTACAGAGAAATTGGAGCGCACCTCACATTTCATCTCAGCCCACACATTCTCAAAAGGATTCAAATCCGGTAAACAGGGACAATCATCTTTCCCTTCTGTCCATGTGGAAGAAAGTGTCACTTCGTCTGAGAGCATAATATCATTCCAGTTGCGGTTGGCGTTTTCCTTTGGAAACAATCTGTAATCGTCTGTGAGATGTTTTTAGCTTCCGTTTAAGCATGAAGTCCTGCATCCTTTACACATTACAGAGATGTTCGAGCTGATTCAAGGAAATACGAAGTAGCTTTCACTTCGAAAGCAATTTGGAAAGGGATCTTCTATACTACTGCAATTAAAGCTCCCTCTAATCGACACACGTCTTCTTCCCGAACCAGGACGAATACGTTCAATCCCTTCCCTGGATAATGCCAGCTATATTTGTGCTGTAGATATAGGGACTCCGATATGAGCTGCAGCTTCACGAGCAGACAAACTTACCTTGACTAGTGCAAGGAGTGACCTCCTTCCTCCTATATCTTTGTGTGCACGTTCTGCCTTCGTCAAATGCATTAAGGTTCATTGAGAGAGAACTGTTCGCGTCTGATACGTTTGCGCACCATTCTACGCACCACGGGCTGTGGTGTGCAGCATATTGCCCTTCGGTGGAATAAACCCGTAACCCTCTTTCTGTCGCACCTTTTGAGAGAATTTCTGCCCTAAAGCACCAACCATCGATATAATCGACTGTGCTATACCGAGTAAAAACTAATCGATATAATGCTTGTGAGGCTGTAAACCTATTTTTGGATCATCCTACAGGGATACCTTTTATGACAATGAAAAGAGGAAACCTTTTTTCTTCTAACGATATGTTTCTGGGTCATTAAAAGGGATCTTTCGTTATTCGAAGAACGGATATATTAACGGAACCAATATAGTTTGACCATATTATGTTCAGTTCTGTTTATAACCTGTAAAAATAAACATGGCAAGTTATTCTCTCTCTCCCTCTCTCTCCCTCTCTCTCTCTTTTAGCCAGGGAGAGCTAAACACAGAGTTATTTCATTCGGACGAGTGTGATATCGTTGCAAATACTCTGACAGTGAAGAAAGTGGCAAGAAATGTTTAACTTTGCGAAGTAAAGTTTCTCCTTTTAATTAATGGAAATCAATTGTTCTTTCACACTAACCGTGTGTAGAACACACTATGAAAGGGTAGAGCCAGACTGAAAAATTCAATTCCATAGCTGGGATTTGAACCACGGATCATCTGGTCTCCGTCTAGCCGCTCTAAACCATTGACTCCTGTTTTTCCCGGTAAACCACTAGGAGTTCTCATAAAAACATGAGACAACTACCTTAATGTCAACTTACTATGCTTTAGGGCCCGGGTTTTATAGTTCGGAGCACTATTAGGTATAATTAATGAAAATTAATTGTTCTTTCATACTAGCCGTGTGTAGGACGCACTATGTTAGGGTAGAGCCAGACTGAAAAATTCAATGAAAAATTCGTGGGGTTTACACGAGTCAGTTGCAGAATTTAATGTCATGTTGGCACGTTGGCCATAGTAGCTCAATGGTTTAGAGCGGCTGGACAGAGACCAGTAGATCCGTGGTTGAAATCCGTTTAATTAATGTTTATACTTTAAATTCTCAACCCATCTGTGATTACTATTATTTTTATGTTTAGATATGTAAACAGAGAATTCTTAGATTCGCGGTATATATATATTCTTCATGGAAACCTCCCTAAAATCATCTGTAGTGGCGAATTAAATTTTACATATTTTTATGTAACAACACAATATTTGAGATGTGTTTATAATTACTTTATTTGTAATTTAATACAGTTTTGTAGTGCTAAATTACATACGGTTATTTCAAAAGGAATATGTACCTTAACATTTTATTTAAAATTACAATAACAAAATTACTACATATTTGCTATATGATAATTCTGTTAGTTGATAAAGAGTATTCAACGGAAATTAATTGGTAAAATTCACTTTTCACATGTTTAATGTTGCTCTAAAATCACATTTGTTATGATTTTATTTTCTAAAAGCTAACAACCATACGTAGCAGGCTGGCACTTCTCACCGCTGCCGACTTATTTAAGATTGGCTTAAACACTGAGCGGTCACCGTCGATCTATTCGACGTGTGGCAGCAAGAGGGTTAAAGAAGCAACTTAATAATTATTGACATAATAACTATTTAGGTATACGAAATAAGGGTATTTGAAATATTGACCGTTACGTGGCGGTTATTAAGAGAACGGAAAACCATTTGCCTTATGCGAGAAGCAATAGCCTAAGTTTTGTCCAAACGTGAAGCTTTAGTAATGCCGTACAATCCAAATTGTTTCATGTTTTGTGTCCTTAATACTTTTAGTCAATATTTATAGTTTTGAAGAAGCTGAAGTTATGTATTTGGTTATGATTATTGATTATATGGTTTGGGATTGGGATTTCATTACGGAGGGGATTCCGTATGTAGGCCACCATGCTGGGCACATTGTTCCTCTGCCCCCAAGTGGGGGCATTCCCGGGAGGAAGGATGAGGTGAAGGAGACAGAGGGCGGCCGACCCAAGGATCCACGATAGTACAGAGCAGTTTACTGCAGTTTACTTGGATAGAGACTTCCCCTGACAGGCCAGGACAACGAAGTCGCTCCCCTACAGCGGGACGGCAACGAGCCCAGCAGTCGAGCCCTAATGGTCCCAGGCAGGCGATCCGAGCCCCAAAGGTCCCTGGCTGGCAGTCCTGAAATGGTCCCAGTAGAGGAACGGAGACCGGTAACCGACCTACCGGATGAGGAAGTAGTTTTCCTCAGTGCATATCATCCTGCCATGCACCACCGAGACACCCGCCAACACTTCTACCCTGAAATGGACCACCAGATGAAAGGTGATATGAAATGATAATAGAGATGAAATGGAGGGACAGTAAATTCGGGGGATATAATTAACCCACCCAGCATTCGTCTAGCGGCCCGGGAAAACCCCCGAAAAAACGGGTCAGGTAGTTCGGCCACGGGAATCGAACCCGGGCCTTCCGAATGCGAGCCTCAAACGAAACCGCCTGAGCCATGCCGCTCGTTGATTATATGGGTTAGTAATATTAAGATTTGGAACTTGTGACAACTTGTTGCTGCCGCTAAACAGTATAAACAGTAAAATAATACAGGGGGAAACAAACAAAGAAAAAAAAGCTGCTAAAAGGCTGCGCACTGCGCGATTTCGATTCGTTTTTATAAAATAAAAATATGAAAAGTGAAACAAAAAATGTGTTGTTGGTTAACTGTGATACCATGGGCATGCGGGGTCCTAGTCGACTGTAAGCTATCAATCAAGACTGTTGCCTCGGACGGAGAAATGAGGAGCAAAGACTTTGATCTTGATAAATATGAGTATGTAATCATGTGTGTAGGTATTCATTTCGGCAGTCAACCGTAACAAGATGATTGAGTCACAATTTTTTTTATAACTGAAATGCACATACCTCTACTGCGTACAGCGATATTTAATTTTGTTCTTGGTATTTAATTCTCAAGGTACTATTTCAAGCATATGTAGTGGATTAAATGAGGAACTGTAGTGGAAACCCCCACTTTAACCTTGCAAAAAGTAAAAGAACGAGAGAAACTAAAGGAGCATTCATTTATATGCACTTACGCAGTAGCACTGGTGGTGGGGGTTGTGGGGTTGGAGGTAGGGTGGGTGTGGTGGGGGTGGTGGTGGTAAGGTTGGCAGTGGTGACGGCGGCAGTAGTTGTATTAGTAGTAGTGATGGTGGTAGCAATGGTAGTGGCAGCAGAAGTAGTAGTAGTAATAGTAGTATATCTGGGATTTACAAAGAGCTCAATGGCCCTCGCATTTCGTCGTAAACATATTTTCTCTTACTTTTATCTTCTATCTCCAATGAATTAAAAAATACACAAATTTAATGGATGGAATCAAACCGGGAACATTCCATGACCAAGCACCAAATTTGCCATACTCTAGCCCACTACACAATGACATTATTATCAACACTTAACGTAGAAACAAAATTGATAAAGCATTTTGTAAATGTCAGTTCACAAATTCACCTAAGAATGCAAAAAAAACTAAAATTAAATTATTTTAGTTTACAATTAATTGGATTACAATACATCAAAAGCAAATCTCCTATTTAAACATTTAATAGAATGCAGTAAAGCTACCCCCGTTTACTTTTATTTGAACCTACACTGACAGAAAAGAGCAATGAAGAGAGTAAATAGTGAGTGCCAGGTCATGTCTATGACTATGGTTATTACTGTCCTTCACAGGAAAGAAAGTCTCTGGGGCCTGAGATGCAGAGGGGTTTGAGAAGGTACCCACACCCTCCCTGGACAGGTTTTTGACACCCCATGTCAGTACAGTTACAGATCATTCAAAAATATTCAGATGGCATCTACTTTTGTGAATGAATCTTCTCGCTTTTAGTGTACAGAGCGAATAGATCGCATGTTTTTAACGGTTCTGCTCCTTGTGTAGCATGCGTTCTCTGTCACACATATTCGCTGTCGTTGTCCCACTGTGTAAGGGAGCACATTTCTTTCAGGGACCTTCTTTGCGTTGCTGGACAGTACGTAGCCCCTCGACCTACGAAATCGTTTGCGTCTATAGCCTTGGTGGGGTTTCCCTGGAAGGGAGAACTAAGTTGAGAGAATACTAAGTGTGGCCGTAGAGATTTCAAAAAATAGGAGTCACTTATCAATTATACACAGTAAAGAACTCCCAGGATTATTGTTTGCTGGTGATTTAGTAGGTTGTTCCATATCTTGTATAGGGATGGAAAGAGCAATCGAGGCAACAAGTAGTAAATGAAAAGAAACCGAAGATGATGGTTTTAGAAAAAGGATATGGAGGGCAAAAAGACGAGAAAAGGGAGGTAAACAGAAGAGAAATAAGAGTCTTAAAGTGGTGGTAAGACTGAGTTGTGATGTTAGGTGGACTGAGCAGAAAACGTTGGCTTTAGCAAAACGTAAAATGGCCATGAGTGTAGTAACAGCATGCTTAAGGAAGGTACCTGACAATGCCAAATGGCTTGAAAGGATCTATACTGCCGGAATAGCAAACCAAATGCTACATGGGGAGAGATATGGGGAGTAGATGAAGCATGGGCAGAGGGCGTTATTAACAGATCCTTCTGTAAATATATTCTAGACCTGCCGTTAGCATCACCTAACGCGGCAGCACAACTAGATTTGGGAACACATTCAACTATCTTAAGGTTAATGAAATATGTATATAAAGTAGCCAATTTGAGAAATACAGTATTATTAAGGAATGTTTTCTTATGCACCAAGGCGGCACGGGTTCGATCCCAGGCGACCGCAAGGTGAGATTTGTGGTGGACAACATGGCGCTGGGGCGGGTTTTCTCCGGGTCCTCCAGTTTCCCCCACCAGCATTCCACCAATTGCTTCCTATCACTCATCCTCATACAATCATGCACTTCCTTCACCCTCACACCAGGCATCGTGCTGATCACCCATCCTGGTTTCCTATCCCAGATCTAGAGCTTCGATTCCTCAGGCCTACTTTAAAGCGATAGAGGAGCAGGAATCCCCTAACACTAGGGAATTCATTAGGGAATACAAAAGAAGAAGAAGTTTTCTTATGCAAATGAGAAGCAAATGGGAAGGGTCTTGGGCTCAAAAGGTAAGGGAATTGATGGAACAGATGGGTATGAAACATACAAGTTGGAGGCTTTTGGAAAGAAGTAGAATTAAGATTAGAAGGTATTGATAGTCAAGTTATTTTTGCTAGTACAAGGAAGAAAAGCTCGTTGAAGATATATGGGGAAATACAAACAATATGGGGGAGGGAAGAGTACATGATGTGTGTAATAAGCTAGGGCAAGGAGGATTTGCTTGGGCGAAGACAGGAGTTATAAATTTGGGAGGTATTAGATATGATAAAGATGAAGGGAAATGCCCATTGCATAGAGAAGATGATACAGACTGGCATATTGTAAACAAAGGTATGGAGAGAACAAATTTGGCAATAAATCCGGGGAAACTCAGAGAGAAAAGGTTAAGAATGATTAAGAATAATCAATAATTAAGGTTGGAGAAACGAAAACAAGGGGTACTAGGGAGCGAGGGTCATCAATACACAGAGGTTGTGTATTCAGGCCGAAATTCAAGGCAAGCAGGTAGGGAGGATATATTATGTATATATATTATATTATTATGTGCTAGGAATGTTATGTAATGTATTACATTATATATCTAAACAGTAATGCACTATTGAATATATGTACGTATGAAGAAAGATAAATAAATATTCATATTCAAGTGCGGCCGTATGTGAGGAGATACGATACCAGGAGCAGAACACCTAACAATTACAACAGCACTCTGCTGTCTCCAGACGGGTTTACATAAGCTTTCAGGGGCCCGGGATTCGGAGATCTCCCCGATTAGGAAGGACGAGAATTTGCAGACAGCAAATTGATTTGCCATGCAAGCCGAACCTCTGGTCCACAGTTAATACCTTGTAACAAGCAACCAGCTCAGATAAGGTGGGTTGAAATGCAGTGATGTAATCACCCTAGAAGCATTCGCGAGAGGAATCCTAAAAAAAAAAAAAAAAATAGTCAGGAAAGTCAGCAATGAGAATCGAAATTACAAGCCTCTGAATGCGAATCAGAGACGGTCCTGTCGGAGTCACCCCGCTAGGTCATAGCACCACAGTGGTTCGATAAGTGGTTACAAACTATTACATACATTTGCGAAAATTACGACAACGTAATTCAGTTTAAGTAAAGTAATTCAGAAAACAGAAACGTAAACTACCTAGACGTTGTTTTCCTGCAAAAAAAAAAAAAAAAAAAACAATATAAATAGCAAATAACATAATGTTTCTTCTGCCCTTACAAGTAAACTTTTTATAAAGATGCCATTTATACTCTTTCATTTGTTTTATATTATTTACATTCTGGTTTTTAACTAAGTTTAACTTCATGTGTTTTCAAAGAGAGAACACTAAAGTAAAGAACAAATGAGAAAACGTAAAACTAAGTTTCTTATACAAGGGAAACTATTTTATTAGTTCATTATTTAAACAAATTATGTGTTGTTTAGTATAAGAAGACAATTAACTGGGCAGATATAAGTAATAAACCTAAATATTTTGAGTAGGTACTGACACATATGCATGCCGATACTGTTATTTAAAATTGAAACTAAAACTCAAGGTACGAGTATTTTGCATTAATTTAAAAGTTCGCTAGGGTTTCTTTGCTCCTTTGATTTTTCCACATATACATACACGAGCCGATTATACAAGCTGTTAGGTGCAGAATAAGTGCAGATATTCCTCTGGTAATTCAGGCCCTGTAATAAGCATATATTAATATTTTCTTCGTCTGCCGACTACTAGATTTATTCATAAAGACTAATGCGTTTTGAGGTTGGTTAGTACCCTCAAATACGCATGGCACATACAAGTTCATTTTGCTCCAAAGTGTTGCGAGGGGGCAGTTCTCACAAAGCTAATAATAACAAACGGAGCAATCAGACATAACTCTTACGTACAGTTTATTTGTGTTTTCTAAAACATACACTTTCACAGGAATACATGTTAACAAACGTTTAAATATGCATTTAATATATAACGGTTATAAAGGTTCGAATGGTACTCTGTAAGGCTAATGACCATAGACCACTTGGGCCAGAAAGTCCGGTTATGAAGTGTGATCAAGTGGAAGCAAAACGGATGGCCTACACTGACAGGTGTCGTTCATTTCACGACGCAGAAACGTTTGTGCAGAAAACATCACATAGTAAATTATGTGACGTATTGTGTATAAACTGTCAGACAAAGTCTGAAGCGAATACATTTTAAGACACCAGTAATAAAATTATATTTACATACAAATATACGTTTTTATTATATATAATGTACACAACATATATTTAATATAATTTATATATTTATATGTAGTATGGTGTTTAACTTAACGCCGTCCTCCCACAAAAATTTCTGTTCACTTTTTAGGCTTTGGGATAATTGAAATCATTATAACTTTATATAGATGAATTGCCTAATGTACTTCGGATACACTCATTATTTAGGCCTACTTCATCATCACCGTTATAACAGATTGCCAGGTACAACTTGGAGAATAATGACCTTGCCCCACCATTTTTTAGCATGTGCATAGTATTAATGCATTTAGAAAACATTGATGCTACACCCATCATGCTTATCTACTCTTTTATGCTACGACAGCGAGATGATTAAGAGTATGCTGAATATTGTACATTGTACATACACAATCGCACACACACACACACACACACACACACACACATACACAAAGGCACATTAACATGGCATAAAATTGTCGCATAAATGAATAAGTACATTAAAACATTTTATACATGCGTTTCAGACAAATAATCGAAAACATATATTTAAGTAAACCTCATGGATAAGGCTTAGTGCCAAAAAATGTGAAGGAATGTATATTTCAAAAAAAAAAGTATAACTTTGTAGTTCGTATAAATTGCACTGCTGTGGTTGTTGAACATCTTTCATTTAAGTTATAGTAGTCTCAATCATTAGCAATTTAGATAGAAAATGGTAGATATCATGTGGGAACGTTTGACAACGAGCGGTTTATTTAGAACACCTCAACGTAATAAGAATTGGCGACTGTTCCACAGAATCTGGATACACGTGCGGGGGAGTAGCAAGGCGGCTGTCAAGGTTACGCCTGCCTAGCCAGGCGAGGAAGGAGTGGTCCACCGAACGAAACAGACGTCCATGTTCAAGGCTGATACCGAGATGTGCCGTGTCACCAGTGGCGGATCAAGTCCTTTGATATTTCACTTTATTATAGGTATACATTTAACTTAATTGATGGAAATTAATCGTTCCTTCACACTAGCCGTGTATAGACTAAGGTTTTGGATAGAGTCAAACGGCCATGGCATTCACTTTTCAGTTTGACTCCATATATAGGCATACATTGTTTAAGGTCAGTAACATTTAGCAATTTCAAATAAGAAATTTGGCATTTCATAGCGTTATAAATTTGCATTTTAATACTTTATTCCATTTTAACAACATGCAATTTTGGTAAATTCCGATAAGCAATGCCTTTTGAAACATAGGGTGCACCACGTAAATGGACAGACAGCCTGCACTACTACATGACATATTGTGGCTACCACCCCCGGGAGGAAGGATTAAAGTGAAGGAACCACAGAAGGCTACAGGCTGCAATCAGAGAGGATACTGAGATGCGCAGAATCCCAAACTGTCCTTGCTCGAAACCCATCCCATTACTGGAGCGGCTCAGAAGGGTAATGACCAACCAAGGCAACCCAGACAACCTATTCCTCTAAGCAGTAGGGGAAGAGCCATTACTTGGAGCAATCATCCATGCCATCTGTCCGACACCAACCTACATGCCTTAAATATAAGAAAGAAACTAAGAGAAAAGGAACTGATGGAATAAGAACATGTTAAATAAGAAACGTCCTCAGGATTCGCCCACCGACCAAAGAAAAGACACGAGAAACTCTGGATTAGATTAGGCGGTCGATATAAATCGAATGCGAAACTTACATGCTGCCATGGTCAAGTAACTCGATGACCTTTGAAGAAACTTTACTCTGACATAAAATGCATACCTACACTGGATATTAATTTTAAATGAATTTCTATTAAAGTGGCACATGCAAAAGCAGAACAAATTGATACATGCTACCATTAAACTGAATGAAATGAATGAATAAAAGGCCTGTAATCCTCTTCAGGACAAGGCCTTCTGCTGCTCAGGGAGCAGTAACTAAGATCTCACTAGGGTTGCAATTCCTAAGAGTCTTGTGCAGTTGCTGCTCCAGTAAAGGCGTACTTTCATTTCCTTAGCACTGTCACTGTTTACTTCACACACTTCACACATACACCATTGTTGTACACATTTAGCTTTGATACACACTTTTAGTTTATAATACCTGGGTAGCAACTTCTTCCAGTGTCTTCCATGTAGCTCTGCTCATAACTTGTATTAACCACTGTGTCCCTGCTATCTTTCTGAAGCCATCTGTCCATCTCATCTTTGGTCTCCCTGCCGTTCGACGTCCTATTATGGGGTCCCAATTTGTCATTCGCTGCGTCCATCGGAGGTGGACAGAAACATGAGAAAACTATGTCAATCAAAACCACAATAATGAAAACTTAACTACAACATTAAGTTAAGCCATAGAATGTGTTGAATCAACAAAACATATAGAACATATTTCAAAACTACATTCTGTCAATCGTCTTCTGTCATTACCATACACGTTTACTGAAATACCTCTCAGCATCTATTTTATTTATACGAATCTAATACATTTCAAATCTGTTAAGTAAACTCTGCGAACAGAATTCTGCAAGAGATTTACATCTTCGTTTTCTTAGATTTTATATCAGTTGAACACGAAAGTATTTACATGTCTCTATAGAACTAGCAACTTTAACAACTGATCTGAACTGCCCGCCTCGGTAGCGTAGATGGTAGCGGTCTGCCGCATATTCAAAAGATCCCGAGTTCGAATCTCGGTCTGGGTGAGTTACCTGAATAAGGTTTTCTCTGTGGGTTTCCCTTATCCTAAAAAGAAATACGAATGTTGGGTAACTCTATGCTCTACGGACCCTGGGCTCATTTGAGCATCATTTTACCCCTTTCATTCATTACCCGATATGACTTAACGTTGGAGGACGGAAATTACAACAAAATGAACTGAAGTAAATCATTTTGTTTACCTCCAAGCCTACTGACAATTCATACTTGGTTTGAAGAGACATGATTAGGAAGCTTAACAATCTACTTAGATAAACCTTTTGTCGAATGTTCTAATTTATTAGTAGTCAATTTTTATGTACTGGTACACACTTAACTCTGAATAAACCAAACTTCACATTACCTTACTACATTCCATAACCAGTTTCAATGGTGTATAAACTGTTCAGTCTAATTTTCAAAATAAAACGAAGAAATAATGTAAAAAACATTAACTTAGAATTTATATAGCGTTTTATTTTCCCTACTGTGTGTCTATCAAGGCGGGGAATCCAGCAATACGTGGGGCTTATTGTGCGGCAGGGCCCCGTGAGGGAGGATGAGATGAAAGTACCCTGCAGGCGGCCAGGAGCAATCACAGGCGTTAACGTAACCGCGGTGAGTCTCTAACAGGTGAAGGCAATATCTTCGCGGACGGAGTTCCTAGTCGCCATAGACAGTCCGCACTAGCTAGACAGGTCCCGCTGATTGAACAGCCCCTCCTGGAATGGCGACCGGCCGCCCACAGCACCTCTCCTCGGCCGAACCGTATTTCCAGAGAGCAAACACCACCGTAGTGCACCACCACTAGCTACTTGGAAAGAACGGATGGAATGAAATGAAATGACGTGAAACGGGGATGTAAGGTAAATATCCTTCCCTTGTGATCCGGCAAAGTCCCCGAAAATGCCCATGGTCAAGAAATTCGGCCTCGGAAATTGAATCCCTGATCTCCGGGATGTTACCGCCTGAGCTATACCATGGTTATATATAAGGAAAGTACTACAAACCATGCACAGAATCCCCTGTAGACATTTCACAGCAAATACATGTTTAAAAAATGAAGTTCTCGTTAAAGCACATAATTTACACTACAGATATTTGTTTGAGGAGTTAGCAATTTCCAAGATATTATGTTTCATTTGTTTGGTTTTTCAAATACTATATTTTTCTCAAGTGGAAATCCTTACTCAATTTCCCTTTGTTTTGTATTTCTTTTCTTTTTCTGTCATTTTTTCTTTTGTTTTCGTTTTCTTCTTCCCCGTTTATTGGCATGTAAAGAAAAAACTAATTTAAAAACCACCAGAAATTTTAAACTCTAATAAAATCCCATTATATGTACGTATGCATTTAGGATATTCGAAGACTTCCACAATATGCACATGGCTGAACTTTCTAACATGTGACGCGAGAATGTTTCTCAATCCAAAGTGAGCTGGAACACAAAGACACTGGCACCAAGAAGAAGAACCTGCAGGTGACCACCTCACGTTAGGGAACCCACGCTGTCTCGGTTTCCAACACGCCCGTAGAGCGCTCCATTTCACCCCTAACACCCAAAGGCAGGACACACAATTGCCCAGTGCACAATTCCCTCCGCTATTAATTCAGTCCAAATGAATCGCTACCCAACAGGGTAGACCTGTCTAATATCTTCCGAAAGTTCTTGGAAAGAGTCTAATGACTGTCGTTGCATATAGTATGACAAATATTCATGAAGATGAGTATCTATCCAGATTTTGCGCCACTGCCCATGTGCTTTGCAGTTAATTTGTAAAGCGTGTTTGCAATCGTGCGGTTTTTTAATACTATTGTCATCCACATCTATTCGCTTCCAAATCTATCAACCTTTTGAATATATTTATACTATCGGATATGACGACAGTAACTGAACCAGTCAGAATGAAGCCTGGAAGCACCACATTCTCCTATACGTTATTGTTAATTTTTGTGTGCATTGGATTTGACGGAGCAATAACGTTTCCCGATCCAATCACTTTCGTTTGCACAGAAGCAAGCAAGTTCAGCAGATTTCAAATATTACCAGCTGCTAAATATTGGTTCCACATGTTTTACTACAAAATACACGTGCACACGACTGCAGACTTTGGCCTAAGTTAGCTAATACTGTTACAAATATATATCCTGACTTCAAGACAAGAAGCAATTAGTCGTTTCAATCTCCTTGCACATACACGCTGGTAAAACTTCGTACTTATAAAAATAAACAATGCAGTTAAATATGCTTATTAGAAAGGAACTAAGACCGGAAAAAAATGAAGACAATTTTATATTATCCTTTCGTGAATAGAAAAATATCCTGGAAACCATCAAAGGTATTTTTAATATTTAAGGTTACCTTTTGTCATTCACAGGAAAATGAGGCTTTGCTATATACAAGTACGTACTACACCACGAGTAGAATGATCTGAACTTTCTGCTGCAGAACAATTGTGAACATAAAGAATATTTTCCTATTGAATTTCTGAAACTCTTCGTTGAATATTTTGAAATCTTTTCCTTTGTGTAAATTAGTGATGTAAATCTTGTGTGATATTAAAAACGGTATTTAAACTAAATGTATTACTGTAAATATCACCACCGTATTTGAAGTCAATCTCGAAAATTCCTTGATAGAGCCACCTGTTGTAATGGCGACATTCATCGATGTAATGTGAGGTACTGAAAGCGTTACTTGTGAGCCACAATCAGTGTTGCCCTGTTTCGAGATTAGTTCAAAAGCACATATTCGGAAATTTGGTGTTTTTCAATCAAATATGAAGATGCAATGAATAACATAAGAATATACTCGTATTTTGTAACGACTTGGAGTTGTAAGTTGTGGAGGAAAAGATGATGAACCTTGTTGAAGATCTATTTGCTGGATACTGATAGTTCCAAGGCTGCTCTGGTAACCGCATAAGCTCTTATTTTCAGGGGCAGTCTCAGATGGCAAGTGATAATTTGGTTATAAATAAAATAAAATTATAGTTCCTCCTTTCTGCTATAAAAATTGGTATTTTAATTAAAATGAAACTTTTCCAACAATTAGTTACACTTTAAAAAGCTTTATATACGTTGTTAGTATATTAGCTTGTGCAATCTTGTATAACTTTCCACTTTCCAATGCAAGATACTGAAGCACGAATTCTGCAGAAATGCAGACACACGCAAAATACGTCTTTACACTTTCACGTCCATCTGCAGAAGAAAGACTGGACTGCAGAGTAAGTGTCGGCGGAATGGGTTACCGCCAAGTCTTAACGGGACCTTCCGACAGAAACCATCAAGTGCATGAGCCTTTATAGTCCTGCCATTGCCATAACGATAACTAAACATCCTTCAACTTTGCTACATTACGTCATCATTCTTTTTAAATAAATTTTTCTTAACCTAATTTTAACATTTAAATAATTCTTTTACTAATTTTAGTTAAAAAAAAATAAACTTAAAATAACTACTTAAACCGTTTCAATTTATACTGTATAATGTAACAAGCACGTATGCAGCGTAACTTGCAAGCTGCTGAAATACTAAGCTTATTAACATGAAATTTGATGTAAATTATTTGAAATTCTCTTCTCAAACAAGATAATGTCATAACTGAGAACACGCCATACCAAGATCGCATGCGCGAGAGAAGAGCAATGAAAGTATGCAGTGACGGCAGCAAGGCTTCTAGAAGTGCTATCAGAACTTTGTGACCTATATATACAACACAATTTACTTATCCTACCCTCAGCAGATGGAACACTGACCAACTTTTCTTATTATACTCGTGGGCTGGTTATTGCCATCGCATATCCTTGTTTCAAGAATAGGAGAACGTAACATTTTACACAAGCTGTACTTTCACTTATATTATGATGTGAGGTGAAATATCCACTTGCATTACCATTTGTCCACTGCCATCACTTAGCGACCAGCTCTTAAAACATTTGATTATCACTTAAGCCTATTGCATTCCGTAATTCTCTTGTAGCTACAAATAAATATGCAATAAAATCATTTCCACAAATATTTATCTCTTTTACATAAAGTAGACAGAAGTAAGTTTTCATAAGAATGGGTGGAGAAAAATATGAAGGTAACATATACCTAATATTTTAGTATAATTTTTAATTTTGATTCGATTTCATAGTTTACTGGGGACTGATATCACATTTCAAAGTGGTTTTCAGATAGTGAAAAATAAAGGCACAACAGTGCAAACCATTAGGAGCATATCGCAGTTTGCAAAACATCTGCATGTTTATCTATGTGATATTACACTGATCAGAGAGCAAATGGTTATCCTGTTCAGCTTTTCTATAATGTAGAAACAAGACACTACAAGTCTGCTATTGTTAAAACTCGCCGAATGTAAACAAGAAATCGAATCTTAAAGCTTAACATTTTGGTAAGATGCACTCCTAAGAAACCACAAGCTTAAAAAATTTGGTACTCGACTATAAAATTTGAAAATGTTTAATGTAAGTAAAATTAATTAATATAAGTATTCTTTTTAATGAGTTGTATATTTCTCCTACAGAACGTTTTTGTCTATTTCTTATAATATTCTTGAAGAATTCAATTGTATATTTTGTCAGTCATGTCTGTGTCCATAGCAATATTTTTATAAAATCAACAGACACTTTTGAGATAAGGAACATCAGGCAAAAGCGGGGGTCCATGTTATTTAAGGCATGTTTCTCTGTAATACAATACTTCTTTATTAAGGATAACTAGACTAAATTGTGCTTCAATTAGTTCTGATGGATGTGGTTTAATGTAATTGAAACGTTCAGGTAAAATTCTATACTAAGAAGTTAAATTTTATTTCAACTTGTTTGGATAATACTGTTTGTCTTCCAAAGTAAGGTAATTTTTCATAAGTTCTTCCGTAATTATAACTATGTTCATAGTTCCATAAAGACCGTAATGTAAGATTTCTTAGGCTAAGATTAAGCTTTTGTAGACTATTTTGAGATATTACATTGCACATGCACACACTTGCGCATGCTCACGCCCATAAACCTTATTTGGGAAGTTTAAAAAATAGCTTTTTCCGATGACGAGAACCTGCTTTCGCGTACTCTCCTGTGGAATTCACATTCTGTTGCATATGCCATGGAAAAGTAGCATTTTTGCTTTCCATTTATGTTGTAATGAAGAACATTAGATTCAACTACAGTTCATGAACAGTGAAAATTCTACATGAACAGTCTCAGAAAATAATAAAATCGTGTCTTATTGAAAAGAATATTTACCAACATTTTATGTTTAAAGATGTTTTGGTTAATGAAACCTTGGTCAAAATGGTAGAGATCGTTTGAGAAACTTGTAATTATAATAATTCGCCATTTTGTTATTACACCCCTTCACTACTGTTGGGTGGTGCGCTTGCCTAATAATCTTGATAGCCTGAGTTAAAATTTCGGTGATTTGCGTCAATGATTTTGGTTTTACAGCCTGGAAACTTACGCATTACTTAATAGTTATACACTAATCATTGTCATTTTCTAGAGGTGAGATGCCAAAATGGCATTAAAGTGTAACGGGAGGATGTCAAGTCTATTAAAATATTGCTATATTTAATCATATCGTACTGATTATGCAGTAACACATGCTAAATTAAATTGATGGTAGGCTTCCACGGCCTACGTCTTCCACGGTCATTATTACTCAACAAAGTATTGAGGCATATTGACCTTCAGGTGACCAGCGCTGTGATCGTCTCTTATCGGGTCTTATCTGAGTGAAATATCAGTAAGTTGATGTACGTAAGTTACGAAACACAAATAGAGCGATTGGAAGCTGCGTGTGTCTATATAATATGATTTCCTGCGCCTGCCGATGTATGACACATTGCTGTACAGAAGACAGGATTATATCCGAACAGAGTATACATACACTGGACTCGCCGTGTATGTGCGATAAGCTGAGGTAAACATCTCTGTGTTGCGAATGTTTTTCCCGATACGTCTTCTCTGTTTGCCCTGTAGTAGTATCTGTCTTACGCTGAAGGGGCTTGCGCCGTGGCTCAGTGATTAGACCGCTTGGCTCTCACCAAGGCGGCCCGGGTTCGATCCCAGGCGACCGCAAAGTGAGATTTGTGATGGACAACACGGCGCTGGGGGCGGGCTATCCCCGGGACCTCCGGTTTCCCCCGCCATCTCATTCCACCGGTACTCCATCTCCATCTCATGTACCATCAGTGTCACCGCCTGCGGTACCGTATGTAGTAAAAGCGGGCGTTAAACACTGCACATTTCACATTTTCCAGTGAATGCCGGTTGTCGTGAGCGAAACATCGGTAAGTCTGACCGAAGCTAAAAGTACTCAACTTGCTTTATTATTATTTTAAGAGGACTCAAAACGATTACTAAGGTATAATAAAAGGCCCATGTTTGCTTTTCTCAAATAACGTATTCATTTAAGGTAATCCTCGTTTTAAAACTGAGCTAAGTTCAGATTCTAGATGTTAGACTTTCATTTTAATTTATACTCTACAAGAGAGTGACACAATGCCAAAAGCAGCATTTTAAAGATTTATTTATTGATTTCTGTGGCTGTGAATCCATGCATACGTATTGTGTAACACGTTTACTTAAGAATGGCCGATTGTTACTGAACTTGACGCATAAAGTTATGCAAAATTCTATAGAAGTTAATATACCTATAAGCAAGACTTCACATGCCATTTGTAGGAAATTCCAGGTGTACGTTAGTCACCCGTATATTTTAAATGATGGTATTTTATCAAAATCGTTCAAGCCATTTTGGAAAAAAAAAAAATTAATGGTAAGGAAAAAAAGGATGGGAAAGCAGCTTTTAATCCAAAGGTATTTTGGAGATTAACATAGAAATATCATGAGCAATCAGGAATTTATGGAATAAACCTCGAATGAACCTAACTTATTGAGACTATTCTCTGGATAAAATGCAATAGATTATATAAATAGTAGTTTCTACTTATATTATTTAAAACCATATCATCATTGTTTCAGCTTTCAGATAATGGAATATATCTTTTCCAAGAACATAATTTATTTTTAAATCAGCTCTATTTCAAAGCAGTGAATTAAAATTAAATACTCAATAAACGCAATAAGTTAAAAGGTAATAATTGTAATGTACTGTCTACTAACCACTTGCTTTAATTACTATTGCGGTTCAATAACGAGCTGACGTTTTAGCCGACGAAGTCGCTTCCTTACAAAGGGTATATTGTAGACCGTAATTGGCCGAGATTGAGCCAGTGCTAAACCCGTTTAGTCAAAATACGTGGCTCAGGAATAGTCTTAAAAATCTCAGAGTCGCAAGTCTAAAAAATACTGAAGTTAATGCCTACCACACTCGCGCTCTATTTTTTTTTTGCAGAACTTCAAAATACCTGGTCTAGGCAACGCACATTTATAGATATATGGATTATATTTTGTGGAAATGCACTCGAACATTTTGTACATTTTGTTAATCCAGTTCTATGATACTTTAGGGTATGGATATTAAAACAAGAGGCTAATTTGACAAAATATTTAAAATTATGTTTCCAGATAAAAGGTGTGGAGATAGACTTTTCCCATTGTCTTCTTAAAATTAGAAAGGAAAACATGTTTAGTTGCCGATTTCAATATAACAAATGACACACCAAAGCGTTGCACAGAGAAATGAGCTGAAGATGACGGAGACAGGGACTGAGCTAAAGAACGAGAGTAAAATATAAAAGGGATGTGAGAGAGTGGATTGTGGGAGGAGAGAGAGATTAGCACAATAACATGAGCGGAGATACGGGTTCAGCTACTATTGCATGAAATGTAGCTTAAAGCAAAGCATCTGTAAAATACCTAAAAATCCACAATATCTAAATGAGCTACACGAAATTAACATAGTATTGTAACTTTGTGGGTTCGTGGAATTAAAAGTCCGAGTTGCAGATATTCCAGATATTCTTTATTTCCGCTATACTCTGTTCAATTCTCACGTGACAACATTAGGTCACATACACAACACAATCAACAAACAGCGTTCTGGTTACATCTATTTACATCAGCTCAGCTGTTTACTGCTTACGACTCACTGTTTTCGACCGACTCTTGGCGAGTCGTCGCTCCCTTAAATACCTCATTGATAATTCTAGATATTTCCGGAATAAACAAGAAATCCAATGTTCTATACAACAATCAAGATATCACTAGAATGTTCCATTTACCTCACTTATCTGTGTCGGTAAGTCTTTTATCTTCGGTGCTGTGTTTATCTGCTTATGCAAGCTCTTTATCTCCGTGAAACACTATCCATCTGTTATCTATTTGCGCCGAAACTTTTATTCCCGTTGCTGCGATAATATTGCCATGTAGTATAACAATTATATATAGTATTTGAATCACATACTTGCATTTGTTTCAGAAATATTGTTATTGTTTTGCGTTTTGCTACCTGCTGTACGTCTCAAACGGTTTTCAGATTCTTCTGAATATTTTATTTCGCCTTTAATAGACCATTTTAAAGAACACGATATTGGAATTTTGTTTTCCAAATAAGGTTGTGCTAAAAAAGGATAAGTCCTTTTCATTTTGACACTTTTCGATTTTATGAATATTAAGATATGAAAATACATAATACAAAATAAACTAATAAAGTTTCAAAAGCCATTAGGATTACGATTAGAATTGCTACGGAGAGGACCCGGCACCGAAACTTGTGGTTTATTGTACCTTAGCTCCAAGTGAGGCTTCCCCGGGAGAAAGGATGAGGTGAGAGGAGACAGAGGGTGGCCGACCCAAGTAGTCACGACAGCGCCGAGACACTCACCGACACTTCTACCCCGAAAGGCACCACCAGATGAGAGATGATGTAAAGTGATAATGGAGGTGAAACTGAGGGACAGGAAATTCTGGGAATGTAATTATCCTAGCCAGCATTCGTCTGGCGACACGAAAAAAACCCCGAAAAAGCCATGGGTCAGGTAGGTCACCACGGGAATTGAACCCGAACCTCCCGAATGTGGGCCACAGACGAAACCTCCTGAGCCATTCCCGTCGGTAAACGACACTAAGTTTCTTCATTGTTTATGAAGTGAAAAACTTTTAAGAATAAAAATACTGAAAAAAAGTTCTTGAAGGTCAACCTGTGTGCAGTACTGCGTTCAGGGATGTTTCAAAAGCACACAGGGTGATAAATATTGATGTTAGTAAATCAAAGATCAAATACAGAATGCAGTAAAAATATGATAAAAAGGAGAATGCGCAAAGGAGAATGCGCTCATTAATCCATCATTTACCATATGTTCGTGCGACATCGTGATAGGCAACTCAACGACAAGCGAGCACGACAAGCCAAGAAGGAACAAAAGAGCGAACTGTGTTAAAATTTAGCATTAGCATTTCACATAACCTCGTGGTGCCTAGGTAGTACCGAGTCCGTCAGCCAGTCGCGTGAGATGATGTATCATCCGCCCGGAGGTGATGTTCAACAGCACAACAAATAAAGCTTCCAAAATATCGCTCGCTATCCAGTGGCGTCACTTCACATCTACTAGCAGTGGCGGAATATAACAATTGTAAACTATTATGATGCAGAAATTATGGATCAGATAAATTAAGATTTATAATAAAATTAAATGTGAATATTTTGTGCAGTTGCTTCAAATGTTAAAGAGTTTTAGGATTGGCAGTTGATTTTGTGTATAGTTTGGCTCGGAGTAAGATGTCATTAAGTAAGATCATTAGCGAAGGCTAGTTTCAAGCAGATTCGAAGAAACTAGGTAGGTTAGGGGACGAGAGGGTAAAGTTGCTATCCAAAGTTGCCAGATTAGGGTATGGCAGGCTAGCTTGGAATTCCTGGAAGATGTGAGAGCATTTCCTAGAAATTTATAGAGAGAGTTTAGGATGGAAAGCAGAAAATTTCAGTGATGCAGGAATAAAATGGCAACATCGTATTAGAAACTAGTAGTGGAGGTCTTAGAGCCATTAACAGAAGGGGAGGTTATTAGGGGAATTTCTGGTAGCCGAGCAGGACATTCTGGGCAGAATCTTGAACACTTCTGGACTGGTCGCCGATGAGGCGAGACGTAGCTTGAATGAGGCGTCATTTCTTGCCTCAAAGATAGAATCACGTGTTATCGCGCAAATAATATTTATATATAATTATGTGTGTGAATTGTGTGGTGGAAAAGAAAGTACTGAATAATACCATGTAACAGAATGCGAGGAGGTTGCAATATGTAGAAAAAAAGGCTTGGGAGGAAAAATGGGAGATAGTAGAGAGAAAGATAGTACCTATAAAAATGTTAACAGGAAAGGAGGAAAAGCAGGTAAGAAGTATTGGTGAGTGCTTATAGAAAGTAAAGGAAAAATGGGCAAGAAACCTAAAGACTATAAGAAAGGAAGATGGGGGGAAGAAAGGGGCTAATTAAGGGCCTGTATTACGATCTCCGGTTAATAGCAGAAGTTTGTTACCTTTCAGTTATCAGTAGCCATTTGTTAGGTTCAGTTCCTCGTATTACAAACTCGATGTACCTGAAGGTTTGTTATCCTGTGCATTATGGTGGAATGTAAACGGTTGGCAATATTTTCCACTAGAATTTTACGTGTTTGCAACGCTATCTTGTGTTTAGAATGTGAATTAGCGGGAAAACACATGTAGTATTATCAGGCGTCTTGTTTTAACATTTTATTAGCTGCTTTCTGTATCTTTCCGTGGTATTTTCATTAATAGTTCATCCGCAATAAGGTCTAGCATAGTTCGTTTACAGTTTAGATTTTTCCATGGCGTTAGATTCTTTTTCATAGCGTTAGGTTAGTTTTATAGGTTATATAGGTTCCCTTAGCTTAGTGTTATTATAGAGTAGGTGAGATATATGGAAGATATATGGAATGACTTGCTAATTTATAAACACCAAGAGATTTCCAGTCATTTTTTTAAAATAAGGCCACATAACTGTTATTAATTTTGATAATGGTATTGCACAAATATAATTTGGCTAAAATCATTTGGTCAGTAGTTTATCCTCGTGAATAAATCACCTCTTCTTATATAAATTATCATTTCACAGAGGTATCTGCAAAGAGGGAAGGTCCACAAATTATAAGTCATCCATGAATAAAAGGAAGGTTATAAAATATGCATTCTGGGACCAGTAACTTGGTACCTGATTTTTTTAAACATAATATATTTGGCTAGTTCAGTGACAGCGTTGTGCCCTTCATTGAAAAACGTATTTGAACGAATAAATGGGTTCATTTAAATACCACAGGATTAAAGATGGGCGGGTATTAACATTTCTTTACGTGTGCATTTCGCAGCAAATATGTACTGCATTTGCACAATCTATAGTAGGTCCGGCAAGAATCATAAGTAATACTTCAACTTGTATTGATACAGCGCTCACACTGCATAAATCGCAATATAATTAGCAAATAGTATGCATTAAGGCACATTGTAGGGCAAAACTATTATTGTATTGTGACTTTGTGGGTTCGTGAAATAATAAATCGAGGTTACAAAACACAAAAACTACACTTTATTCTCCTCGAAATACACTGTTCAACATTACAAAATTGCTAGAACCCCCAACTGTTTTTTTTTTTTCTCTCTCTCTACATTCAACTGTCTGTCGCTACCGGTAACGATTGGTTACGAAGTTTTCCGAATCTCCACCGGCTTCGGCTTCGCGAGTCTACCGCCAGAGCGACACTGCTCCCTGGTCGTCCCGAACAGCGCCTTCATAGCGGGCCAGGTGATCCAGGTGTACCACCAACATCTTTCCTCGGGGCACCTTCTGGATGCGGTAGACCACGTCGTTAATCTTCTTCACCACACGGTACGGTCCCTGCCATGACTGCTGAAGCTTCGGGCAGCGTCCCTTGGTCCGGGTCGGGCGGTAAAACCAGACCAGGTCACCTTGCTGGAACCCTTGGCTGTTGGCTTGCCTGTCGTATCGGGTTTTCATGCGGTCGCTCGCCTTCTGGATGTTCTGGAGAGCCATCTCGTGCATGTCGTGGAGGTGGTCCACCAGGTTCTCCACATCCCTCAAGAGGGGCCCCAAGTCTGCGTCCGCCAGCTGCTCCCTCCTCAGGCCTGCGCTATCCCAGTCATCCGCAGGCACTGCCGTGAATACTCGAACTGCTGCGGCACGCTCCTTCCCCTCCACTCTTGTGCATTGGCCGCACTCTTCTGGACAGGGTCTTCGGGACATAGCGTCCGCGTTACCGTGACTCTTCCCTCTGCGATGTTCCGAGGTGAAGTCGTACTCCTGCTGCCTCTGGATCAAACCTGCTGTCCGGCCTTCCGGTCGTGCCGTCACCATCATATCGCTCCTCGCGGGTACAACCACGTCTTCGCTCCAGACGACGCTGCAAATTCCAAGGCGCTCTTCTGGTTGACGGAGTATAACCTCTTCTCTGTTGAGCCTCAGGACCTTCTTGCCGACGTCGACCGTCGCCTCGTGGCTCCTGAGGGCATCTAGTTCCAGAATCACCTCCTCAGCCACCTTCGCGACGAACACCCACAGACGCACGGCACTCCGTCCCAAGGTCAGCTCCAGCAGGGCCTCCTTCTCCACAGGCAAGGTGTCGCCCGATGCCAACACAAGCTGGTATGGTCGGCTCGGCTTCCTCGTCGGCAAACAATTCGCCACGTCAGGTCTGATGATGGTCACGGCTACCCCAGTGTCCACTAGCACGTGGCACATCTTTCCTCCTACCCAACCGTCCGCGATGAGGCTGTCATCCATACGCCGGCTGACGGCGCGCAGTGTCACTCGAGGGGATGGTGGTGATGGCGCCGACGTGCCTCTGTCCACGACGGCCCTTACTCGATTTCCGGCTGCTCTTCCTGGTGTGGGCAGTCTCTCCGCAGGTGTCCGGGCTGTCCACACCCCCAACACAGGCCACTAGGTGTTCGCAGGCGTCCCTCAGCTGGTCTTCTGTCTCCGGCATAGCGGACACTCCTCGTTCTCGATGTCGGGATAGATGCTACCTTGGCCGCCTCCATCCTTAATGCCGCTGTCAGCGCCTCGTGGATGTTTTTATAATCGCCGAGCATTAGGCGCTGACGAATCTCCGTGTCCCGTACCCCGTCGACAAAATTGTAGGCGGCTTCCCGGGATACGAACTCCAGTGGCAGGTCAACCAAGGCCTTGCTTGCCAGCTGCTCGATCGCTATGGCGAACTCCTGCAGCGTCTCCCCCGGCTGCTGCGACCTTGCCTTTAGCTGGCAGCGGTATGCTGCGGCTAAGCGGTGGTTTCCGAAGCGATTCTCCAGGGCCTCCCAGATGTTCTTGGGCGCCGCCGTCGTCTGCACCACGTTTAGGATTTCCGCGGCCCGTCCCTGGAGGCTGGCTAGTAACTGTGTGGCCTCCTCCTCCGGTGACCATCTACTGTGCTTGGCCACTGTGTCGAACTGGCGGCGGAAGACTTCAAACGTTGACGCGCCGTCATACTTGGGAGGTTTGACGCGCGCAGATGTTGTGTCGCGTCCCGGCGCGTCGGCCTTCAAGTCCTTCAGCTTCCTGCCGACGACGTCCTCCACCATAGCGTTCAGGGACTTGACGCTGCTGTCGGCCTTTCCCTCCAGGTTGTTTACGCGGTTCGCGAGGTCTTTGACGTCTTCAACCATGGCGTTCAGGGACTTGGCGTTATTGTCGGCCTTTTCCTCTAGGTCATTGAAGCGGTTCGCCAGGTCCTCGACGCGCTCGTCCACTTGGCCCATCCGCTTGCCCAACTCCGTCACGTCGTCCCTCACGCCGGCCAACTGTTCCTCAAATTTGGCGGCGAGGACCTCGTTCGCCTTTTCCATTTCCGTGGCCAGACTGTCGTTCGCTGCCTTCGCTTCTGTGGTCAATTCGGTCTTTATTTCTTTCAACTCTGCGGCCAGGTTGTTATTTGCCGCTTCTGTTTTTGTTGTTAACTCGTTCATCTTCGCGGCCAAGTTGTTATTTGCCGCTTCCGACTTCGCTGTTAATTCGTTCATCTTCTGCAAAAGCATTTCCAATGCCGATTCCATGGCCATAATGTTCGGTGATGTAGTTATCCCGCTTCCTGACACCAGTTGTGATTTTGTGGGTTCGTGAAATAATAAAACGAGGTTACGAAACACAAAAACTATACTTAATTCTCCTCGAAATACACTGTTCAACATTACAAAATTGCTAGAACCTCCAACTGTTTTTTTTTTCTCTCTCTCTACATTCAACTGTCTGTCGCTACCGGTAACGATTGGTTCCGAAGTTTTCCGAATCTCCACCGGCTTCGGCTTCGGCTTCGCGAGTATACCGCCAGGGCGACAGTATTGTACATGTAATTAGCTACATTAAATGTGTGACAGCGTTTGCAGTGACAATTTGGACATCGATACAAATTGCATAACCTAAAAATTTGTTTTATTCACTGTTTGCTTTACAGCTCTTTACTTTCCTCTGGTAATACTTTAACGAAACGCAAATTAAACATTGCACCCACTATTAGCAAAATCGAATGTTCACCAGTTCAGCATGTTTCTGAACATTTATACCTACCCACCTACACATATAGTATTTCGTGTAATTTCCGGAATAGGTTTAACATGCTTTGTTTATTGCATTTATGTTCGTTAAAACATAATATGTTCAGATGAAATATTGCATTGCTTGCAACACGTCACTGACACTATGGGACACTAGAAATTATCATTCCATAACCTATTACGTCAAGTTACGTAATACTCCTGTGGTTTATTTTATTTTATATTCAACATGTCAATCTTTCCGCATTCTAATTCTGTTAGCTCTTCTTCTATTAAATAAATACATTCAATATTTCTTCCTCAGAATCACTGTCAACATTCAATCTGGCCTGAAGGTATGCCATTTTACTTTTTGTGTGCGAAGGTAAACTCCAAGTTATCTCACTAACCCCTACTCGAGGCAAGGGTTAGTTTACCTCCAGAAATAACTCTCAGTTAGCCCAACCGAAGGTCGTAATACCGACATCTGCGTGTATCTCCAAGTTAACCGTTAACCGACACCTTAACCGGAGATCTTATACAGGCCCTAAGGAGGGGAACAGAAGTACTGTTTTAGTCATTTTCGTGAAAACATAGGACTTTGGCTTTTGTTGCCAAATGTGCACCATAATTTAATTTACTTGTTTACAAAGTTTCATGCCCATATAGCAAACGCAACTCCTGTTTTTGACACCAGTTTTAAAGCTCTACGCTAGTTAAATGCCTCTCCAAGCTTTAATGGCACGCCGCATGTTTGAATACAGAGAAATTACGATCGATTTGATTTTAAAATACGCATTAAATAGTGTGACTATGTAGGTTCGTAGAATTAAAAGTCCAGGTTATAAACACCAAAAATTACTCTTTATTTCCGTAGAAACACACTTTGTCAACCTTTACAGTCACTGAATTACGTCACATAAACAATACAACTTGCAAGGCCAACTGCAACAACACAGCTACACGTTTGTTCACACACGTGAGTTCAATTACCCACAGACTCTCCGGCGGGCGGCGGCTTCCTTTTTATAGATTACCCACTATCCGGAATGTTCTCAAACAATCCAGATGGCGCTAGAAGAAAGACGAACTCTCTAGAAATCCTTCTCCCTCCCCCCACCGTTTTGGCAAGCTTTTATATCCACACTGCACTGCCCGTCTCTTTGAACTAGTAGGCCGCGCCGCCTCAACATTGCGTTCGCATTAAGCTACCGTAGCCTATTTTAAAAAGCTTTCACATGAATTCCCCAGATGGCAGTAATTTTTTCGAATGTTATTTGTCGTTTCCTTGATACACTTCCTGTATAATGGCGCCAAAAGTTTATGTTTTCTTGTGTTGTTATAGTGTTTTAAAAGCGATATTTGACATTTAAAGTGGTTATTGTTAGGTTTTCTTCTCTCTGTATTATATTTATTATATTCAAGTGTCCATTTTTGCCTAAAATTACACCTTAAGTTGTGGTACAAGTTTATTTCAGTAAACCTACCTAGAGCAATTATGTATTGTGAAATTAAAGAGGCTACGGTACCAATGTTCTTTTAAATGGTACTGCATTATTTTACTGTTTTAGAAAGCCAAAGATAAAGGGTGTTAGAGCCGCTTTGTGTAAATTAATGAATAAGAGCAGATGCGGGAAGACAGATACTTCAGTTGAAGTAAATCAGGAAGTAACTGAGTCTGTAGTACTGTAAAAGAAAAACATAGGACTTTCCAAATTGGAAGTGCAATGCAGTACCTATGTACCAGAGAAGGCTGTAGGTGAAGGCAAATATATTATTTTAGAATTTGGCCAATTGAAACAATTGATAAAAGTTTTAGCATGTCCACATTGTTTTCACAATCTCTAAACATGGAGATGCTTCACGCCTCTGGTTTTGCTTCTCAATTAGAAGTGAAGTGTAAAAATAGACTACTAATTCAGTAAATACATCTATAACCTAAGGCTTAAGAGGGTGCTTGGAGGAAAGAAAGTGTAAATTACATTGCTGGAGCTTTCTAATATAACGAAATTAAATATCTTTTATGCAAACTGCATGCAAAGCAAACTGATTTTTCTCAAGTTCAGCTCTTGTTTTTTGTTTGTTAATTTTCCATATTCAAAATCCATCTTCTCCCACAATATTACAGCTAGAGCTCTGAAAATTGTACACAATACACTTCAGAAACTGTGCAATAAACTGGTATATGGCAATGTTTATATTGGTCATAGAATAATTTTAAAAAAATAATTACTGTAATCAATCACTCATTTTTGGAGTTTTTTTCGCCTTGACACATAAAATAATTTTATTAAAACATAACTATGCAGAATTTCAAAAATTCTATCCCTTTGTTTATCAAGGTATTAAGGAATTTAATTGTAACACAATGTGATTTGTTGTGCAATATCTGTCAAAGAAGATAGATTTTGATGAAATTGTATAAATTAAGTCATATATCAAGAATGCAGTTACATATTGGAATGAATATTGGTACACACACTTCTTTGGTTAATAGTAATATCTGTAAAAAAAACTGAGGCTCAAGCTTTAGTAGTTTAGAAAATAACTTTTAGCACTTCGGTCCCCCCTTAAATAACAAGGAGACATGGAGGTTAAGAGCTACCTGGCAGAGCACATGACCTGGGTGTCATGTAAGCCAAGGTAACAACAAGGTAAAGGCAAATAAATGTAGCGTAAAGTTGTAAATTGGAAAAACGTTTTAAAATTTTGGAATATGTACAATAAATAAATCATTCATTTAATACATATATATTTTTTTTTACAAGTGATTGTTTAATTCAAATATGAAATGCTTTTATTCCTGTAATCACTGAAGGTAAAGTTGTAGGAAAAGTAAAAAGAAACAAAGTAATAAAAGTTGTATGCAAAAAGATATTTTTCAAGTAAAGCAAAGTGCAAGTAGGAAGGTTAAAGTATATTTGTTTGTGTGTTTTGTTCCCACAAATGTTGCATTCTTAAGGTAATTTGAATGTACGGTTATAGAAGGTAGAACATTTAATTTGCCCCTAGTTAAGAATGAATATTTCTAACTAGTTCTGGCCTCATTTATGCCAATTTTTTTTTATGTATTTTTCCAATCCACTTAGTTGTTCTGCATAATGTGCCAAAAGGCTTTAAAGATGCTAACAGCCACTCAGTTGTAGTTAACATCGTCTTTTCTGTATTTTGATTAATATATTAGTAACCCTTTCTTAATTTTCTTTTTTGGTGTAATATTTTATAGTTATATTTTTGAGATAAGTGTTCATTTTCTTAAATTTTACCTTTTTATTACGCTGGTTTAAAGTAATTAAAACAAATGTTTTATAGTCGAGGTTTGAGTAATGATTTTTTTGCAATTTCTAATTGATAAATGTGAATAATTTCACTAAGTGTTTAAAACAACGAAGTCAGTGTTCTCTTGTGAAGGTAAAGATTTTAATTCTTTTTGTGTAAGTTTTATTGGTATTTTCTTGTGGGATCTACAGTTTGTTTTTCATTACAGGTTTGTTACCCTGTGGGTGTTACAACAGTTAAATATAGTGAAATTTTCTTGAAATGTGTTCTCAATGTATGGTGAGTTAAAATTATTTTTCTGCCTCATTTGTAACAAGTTGTGTTTCTTGATATAAATTTTCTGATGTACTCAACTGTAGGGTTGTAATGCAATGTGTTTTTCTTCCTTTTCTTAAATTGGAACCTTAAAATTTTGGTATAATCTTTCTTGGGGAAAGTTTCTTTGTCAAGGATCTTTATTTTGTTCATTTTAAGGCATATTGGGAATAATAAATACAAAATTTAGGTCAGGATTTTTAGGTTTTTCTTTGCAGTGTTAAATTATCTTGGTTAACTAATAATTTTTGTTGCAGCAAGGTTATAATGTAACTCTTTACAGTGGTAATTTAATTTCTGGTGTTCCTAAAATATATTTTGCTTTCTTTGGTTTGGTAAATGTTGAATAATAATGAAGTTTTAGACAGGTTATGTTTAAATTATCATTGATTTGTCAAAAATGATGTGTAAATTCTGATATTGTCTCTGTTTTGTGTTATTGATCTTTTTCAGGTGTGATGCTGCTGTTTCTTCTTTTTCTATCTGTCTAGATCGTTGCAAGTGTGTCAGTGTTTTCTATGTGAATGCTGAAATATGCCCCTAGATTATTATGTCTGTTTGATGTAGCTGAGATGTTTTAGGTTCAAGGAAGTGCTGAAATTTAACCTTAGATGCCTTGTAGATGTTAAAGTTGAGAGAATATTTTGTGTTGTTGTGAAGTTTCACAGGGTAGCTGATATGCGCCTGTAGAATGGATCATTCGTGGCTTGTCAGCATGCTAATATGTACCTGACACAGCGTTAAGATGTGGTAATATTTTGGGAGAATGTGTTGAAATAATGGTGTTTTCTTGCAGCAGATTTATCTGAAAATGGTGAACATGTAAAAAAACATATTTGTATTTTTACTAATTAATTTCTCTTTTAAGAGTTCTTCTGGTGTCTAATGCTTGTGTCATTTAGGCCCTAACATCTTGGAATTCAAACTATGTTGTAGTTTTTGTTTCTCTATTTGTCAGTGTTTGTTATGGCATCTGGTAATATTTTGTGGTATTACTTCTACATTATGAATGTTTATTTCAGTGTTTGGGATGTTAACTGCATGTTTGGTATGTGTAATTTGTATATGATAAAGTAGGGTTTATTGCATCATGTTGCGGGAAGGGAGCATGTAAATGGTTCATTAGTGATGATAGCAGAAGAAAATAAATTTTTACTCTCAAAATTTCACTTATAAAGTCGACTTATGGCATGGCTAAGAAAATAATTGTACCATTGAATGTAAGATAGGAAAACTGTTCATGGAGAAAATCTTGAGTGCTAATAGGAAATGTACACTAAAGGAAAGATTGCCATTTTCAACAGAATTATGTGTTATAGTTGTAATCTTCTCAGTATGTTAGTTCAAAATATGTTGTTGTTGTTGTTGTTGTTGTTGTTGTTGTTGTTGTTGTTGTTGTTGTTTTCAAATGCTAAGCTTTGGCAATGAAGCCATTAGCTCTCTTACTCTCCAATATTTCTGTGTAGTGGTTCCGGCAGATAGGGCTTCACAGGTTAAAAGATGTTCTTCGGTCATTTCCTCAAAACACTGTGTTAGTATGTCTGTATTTCAAGTCAATTGGTTTTGGTCATATGTGAAAGTGTGTTGCAATATACTTCTTTTGGTTTAGTGTTTTGTCTCAAGTGTCAATTTTTTTTTAGAGGAAAAATGTGAATAATAAAAGGCTTTTCCTTTCTTGGAAGTGTTGAAAACAATTTTGTTGTGATAAATTCAATTTAAAGGGAGTCGATTAATGACACTAAATAACACTTTTAAATTTTTCCAGAACATGTTCAGAGACTTTGTCTCTATCCTCAACTGGCCATCAACTGGTTCTGCGACCGGTTTAATAAAAGGCTTATTTCTTGTAATTTCTAAAATATTAGATTCTCTAAGTCAAATTTAGGTAGTGAACACTACATTTTCAAGGGTATCCTTAATTAGGTTTATTTGTGGCCAAACACATACAGTTTTCCTATATTGTTAGTATGTGCACCTACATATTAGTGTTCTTTATTGTAATTCCAGGATCATTTATTTAAAAACTTTGAATAATTGTATTTTTAATCATAGCTTACTTTTGAATGTTTTTGTATTCTATTACTAACTTTGTATGTCACTTTTAACAACACTTGTTTATTGTCTCTGATACTCTTGTAAAATTGTTCCAGTTTGGTTATTTGAGTCCAATGAGGAGACGCAGTTTGTAATAGTTCCAACTGTTTACAACAAACCCCTCCTGGCATGCTCGCCAGCAACCTGTGTGCCAAATACCACCATACTCAAGACACTACTCACTTTAGTTGTTGGGTGGGGTAGGAATTTTCCCCTCACCACAGGTTCCAGAGGACACCAGCAGAAAGTGTTACCTGAGTAAGGCTGACGCAGATCTTCATATTATAATCGTGTGAGGGGAATGGTTCCCCTTACTACAGCAGACTAATTGTGGATCCTAGCAAGTTCAGTTGGTCTCCTTTAATCAACAGTAGACATCTACAGTTAACTAGTGAGTAGTGCTTCAAAAACGAAAAGCAACTGGAGTGTTTCATCAAACTCAGTGGGGTTGTGTCAAGTGACTGAATTTTTTTTTTTTTTTTTATTTTTTTTATTATCTGTGGCTAAACTTTAGAACTAACGTTTTGCACTGGGGACACCATCTTTATAATCAATTTTTTTCCCAAAACTGTGTGAACAGAACCATAAACTTTTCAAAAAAAGAAATTCTTTCTGAAAAATTTAATGTTAAATCCTTTTTGTCAAGGTCAATTTTTACATTGATCTTCGTGGAAGCGAGGGGAAGATGCCACAAGTGACTGTTTAATTCAAATGTTGGGTCATGTTTTGATTAGTTGTATGTGTGACGTCAGTCCCGCACTCCATCACCCTCTGGTGGCATGAGTGATTCTGGTGTGTGAATATCTTTGTCTTTGAATGCCGGACACCAGCCATGCTGGTTGTAATGTTTCAGCTGTAATAACTATGATAATAAAGTGGACCATTTTTGTAATCACTTAGTTTAGTAAATATTCTTATTAAGTGAATTGTAGTTTTAGTTAGTATTTCCCAAACTTTTGTAGAACTGTACCAAATAGTAAATCCCAACCTCTCCGAATATGTGGATCCTACCTTCAGTTATCCCCCGTGTAAGGTCTGGCCATGTGATAAATATCCATTACCATCCTTGGTTAGTCCTTCACAATATATATATATATATATATATATATATAAAATTAGTTTCCATTGGTCGGTAACTTGTCAATTTAAGTGATTATTTAAAAAGCTTCAAACTTTGATTCTGGTGTCACCCTTACTTTTATTACACACCCACGCATACCCTGAGATAAGACTCTGCTCGAGATTGGAACAAGATGACTGCTACAACTTGGCGTAGCATCGTCGTGAGGCTGATAATACCATTTCAAATTGATGAAGCATCATGAAGCAGATTACTATTGTTTCAATTATCATTATTTCTTATAGCACAACACTTGTATTGAGGTATGTCCACTTATAGTGTGAAAGACTCTCACGAGGAGAAATATAAGGAAAACTATTTTTGTTTTCCGATATAATGACAGGTATGCCCTTTATTTAAATTTTTAATAAAAACGTAGTCAAAATTCTTTTATCAAACATTACTAACGTTTGGTTCCTTTATTTACAGCTATAAGTAAATTAGTTCCTTTATTTACAAACGCATCAATACTGAATATTTTGTAGTGTAGGAGGTACAACCATCCAATGTTTAAATCAGAAACCAATTTTTTATATTCGTGAACTTTTATCATTTGTAGTCTTTCCATCCGTCCAAAAAAAAAAAAAAAAAAAAAAAAAAAAAAAGTTCAACTTCGGCCACAAATTGTATAGATAAGTTTTTAAAAGCCAATTTGTTCAATCAAGTGACCTTTTTTTATTCATTATCCTTTACTTTTAGAGCCCTTCTGCACACAAGTCAATCTTACAAAGTGTATTGTATATATTTATTGTCTGTCAATCGAGATGAACGTTTATGAAATGTTTCAATTACTTTTTCTTTATAAGTGCAATTGGGATATATAAGCCTGAAGCCATACTCAATCATTAAAAAGGTGATTGCTATAAGGTAACTAAAAATTATATACTCTTTCCAAAATAATAAAAGAAATGAAAGATGATGATTGGTACTTCAAAAAATGAATGATAAAAGCACTATAAAATTCAAACCAGTAGCAAGAAATATCTCGGAAATGGTTATGTACCCTATTTGATGAAATTCTATATTTCAACGAGATATAAATCGCATCTGTAGTATTTTTATCTATTACGGCTTACTACTTCTATACTATTATGTAAGTTATAATCAGACTGGAGAGGAATTCATAAAATATACACGAATCTTACTTGAAATTGTGGTATATGACCATAATCCTTAATATAATTTTCGAGGAATTAAAAATAGCTAATTATTTTCTAAGTAAAAAGGTAGCATGGGAATAAGCTTTTGATAAAAATCTACATGTAACATTTTTGAAAGATGTACATCTAAGCATGTTAAATATGTGGATATGTTCATGTTCTCCGAGTCAAGAAAGCACTTCTAGCAAAACGTCTCGCATCGCAGGTACTGGCAGGCTGTGTTAGCCCGAAGACTGTTGCTGTGTGCCCACACAGGATAGGGTTTAACCACACATACGATTTTCTTTTCGGGATGGTTTAGGATGGCTCTTTTTGTTTGAGTGTGGTGGATTAACTTCGAGTTAGTTTAGTGCTTCTCTAAGAAGGATAGAAAGCAGAGCGCGTGTATATGTGGATATATGCAGCGCTGAAAGCAGCAGCCGCGCCATCTGTCTGGCGCTGTCATAATGTGCCTGGAACTATATCCGAAAAAAAGTTAAGAAAATGGAATAAAGGAAAATGAAGAAATAAAATTTTGCCATAAGAGTAGGCATTCCAGATTTCACCTATGTGGCAAGAAGAAACCACGAAAAACCCGCATCAGAACGCATGATCAAAGGGGATCGAATCCGTAACCCCATGAACGTTAACGAGGCACCCCTCCCTCGATGTTCCAGGACTGTATTTAAGGTTACTGCTTATACTCGTAGTAAGTCGTCAAAATACATCAATCACTCGTCGCACGGACTTTGAGCTGGTCGTCTAATCCTTGTTTCACATAAGCTTTCCCCGTATCTCTTAACGGTCACGTGACCTAATCACCTCTCATTGGCGCTGTTGTAGTATAGACTGTTGTGCGGTAAAAAATATGTCGTTATTTAACAGGTGATCTATATTTATATCTTGTAAGAGAATTGTCAAACGTACATTTTCGTAACCGTTTGAATTAAATATATTACGCAACAGAGTTGATTTATCTGAAATGCATCTTAATTCTTAAACGAAGTAATGAGGAGGTTACTTTGCTCTGAAGCTCGCCTTTCATGTGACAAAATAGCGCGTTCTTCAGCGGTAGTGATGACTTATTTGTTTATATGACTTTTATCAATGGCCTTCCTTTGAACTGGATTAGTCATATATCGCCATTCGAAGGTGTGGTGTACCAAGAGCTAAATTATTTTATTGATCGTTATTGCACCAGTACTTATTATATGTATAATGGCAGAGTCTACCGCCAGTTTTTCGCTGAAGCATCGCAAGGGAAAAGCTTTACAAAGCGGCAAAAAAGAATTGTTGTGCATGTGTTTAATGCACTCCCAGAGAAGAATTCGTCTTTGTCAGCGAGAGAAGTCGAACACCTGTGCTCTGAACGTACAGGTGTGTTAGATGCGAAGGAACATCGCGAGATAAAAGTGAGACAACAGGAACACTTACAACTCCAGGGGCGATATTGCTGTGTGGCAAAGACTTTATTTAAGGACATTCAAACTGTACCGGGATACAAGTCGCAAAATTTACTACCTTGACGAGACATGGGTGAATGAAGGACACACAAGTATGGCGTGACACGACTTTTAAGAATGAAGGACTAGCATATTTGCAAGGTATGTGTGCTGGTTTAAAAAAATCCCAGTGGAAAATCGGCCTTTCATTATAAACTTGTTTCAGTTTCATTGCTCATTCATTCAGTTTCAACTTGCTCAGTTTCATTATAAACTTGTACTTCTGCATGCCTTCACACTCTCATTTGTATGATTTTATCTATCTTCTTGGCAATTATGATGTTTATTGCAGGTTTAAATGTGACGGGAAGACACCGCCTATGGCCTATGGCGCGAAAATATTAGCCAATTAGAATGAGAGCGAAGGTAGTTGAACGCGGATTGATACATGTCAGCGGGGCAAGGTTATATGAAACAGATATAAGTGACAGCGCTCCGCCCTACTAGCAGCAGCAGCAAGGGGTAGCCGCGCAGCAGTAGCAGCAGCAAGCAACAGACTGCACCGCCGGCCTGGAGACTTGCCGCACTGACAGCAGCCTTCCACTGGCGGCACATACGAAAAGCAGCAGGACCCGCCCCGACATCCAAAGAGCGTAGCCAATCCAAGAGCAGCCCTCTTTCTTACTACTCTCACACTGTCTGCTTTCGTTTCCTACTTTGACAAATGGACTGACAGACAACGTTACAGCGGGATGGTAAGACCACAGAAAAGGGAAAGGGCCTAGACTCTCAATGGCTCGCGTAGACGCCTCCTTTGAGGGGGTTCGGTCCACTGCCAGCAGCCGGAGAGCAACCGCGCTGACTACTGACGGTGCAAGACCAAGACCCAACCTAAACCCTGCCTCCCCCGAGAGCGCACAACCTGTGCAAAAGCGCACAAAGCTCGCGGGGCAGCGGACTACTGCAGCCCCCTGCAAACCTATGGCAGCACCAGCAATTCCATCAGACCCCTCATATGCTCCTCTGCCTGAGTCAGACGACTCGGACGCTGAGAGATTTGTGTTAGTGGAGGGACGGAGAAAGAAGCAGCGTCCCAAACCACCATCGCCCAAACCAAAGGACCACCATCCACCCCCACCCAAAGGGGGACCTAAACTGCCACCCATTGGGGCAGACACTTTCCCCAACCATGTAGGAGCCATGCGCCTGCTGGCCAAACGCCTAACGCAAAAGTTTGAAGCGCGCAGGAGGCCAAAGGAGGTCCACATACTCACCTCAAGCGTGGAGGACCACGAGGCAGCCAAAGCTGTTTCACGGGAGCTGAAAATCCCATTCTTCAGCTATTGACCTCAGCGCCCACACGTGGAGAGGCGCATCATCAGAGGATTAGACCCTGATTGCACTCCTGACGACGTCAGATCGGTGCTTAAGGAAGAGCATAATTTTGAACCATTTCCTCAGATGTAGGCTCCGTAAAAGTCCCCATGCCCCTTTCCTGGTCCTTGTGGACAAGGTACGAGAGGCCCAAGTACAGCCCATTGACCTAGTCAGTAGGCTCATCTTCACTGTCGTGAAAGTGGAACGCTTTCATGGAAGAGAAGGACCCGTGCAGTGTCATCGGTGCATGGGGTTTCATCACTCAAGCGCTATGTACGAGCGAAAGCTCGCATGCTTGAGATGTGCGGGCCCCTATGCCCTGAGGGACTGTGCTAAGCCACCTGAGGAGCGTCCATGTGCGAACTGCAAGCAGCAGCACGTCAGCGTCTACAAGGGCTGCGAAACCAGGCTGAGGACAATTGAGAGCCGCCGCCAAGGTAACCCAGAGACAGCTGCAGTTCGTCCTGGTTTATCCTTCGCGGCCACCCTCAGGAAGGCCGAAACTACTCTACAGAGGGCAGAGGCGACCGCCCCGTCCCTGTAGCACCTACTCCAGAACCGGCAACAGTGGCCGAACCCGCTGTACACAAGTGGGGGCAAAAAGAGCGGCAAGCCAAAAAAGGGCGGAAAAGGCAAAAAGAGTGGAAACTCCACTAATCCACCCGCCACACAGGAGCAGCAAGCTATCATCACAGCTCGTGCCCCGGAACCCGAGGCACCAGCTGCGCCAGCACCTCTGGTACCGACCCCGGTCGAACCTGCAGCACAAACATCGGCGAATGCCGGTGCAATCTCAGCAGCTTTCGGGGCCACCGTGTCCCAAGATGACATGGAAGAATTTCGGGCCCTATCCCTGTGGTTTGGAGACTTGATCCAAAGGGCCCTTCCTGCAATGCGCAACTGCAAGCTGCAGGTAAGCAACCCCCTCCTAGCATCAATGCAGAAACACTCCATAGTGCTCAAACGCTGGAGGAGCTGTATCCCGGATCAGCCAAGTGATGGCCTCTCGACTTGTTCGGAGGCCTTGGCGCGCCGCGTTTTGGAACGCAAATGGCATCCGGCGTCACCACCCCAGCGTACTTGAGTTTGCAGAATCCTTCGGTATTGACATTCGATTGGTCTGCGAGACATACCTGGATGCTGCCTCGCATTTCTCGCTGCCCACCTACGCCACCCATCGGTCAGATCGCTCGGCCGACGGTGCGGCGGCACAGCCATCTTCATCCGCAACCACATCACTCGCACGCCCTACCCGCTCCCCCAACTCCAGTGCATAGAGGCTGGAGGCCCGCTATTGGCGGACTTTATACGTTGCTGATGGTGGCATATGACCCTCCCGACCACCGCTTCCATGAGGCGGACTACACCACCTTACTAAACCTCCACCCAGTGGTCTGCATCGCAGGTGATCTTAACGCGAAGCATGCCCACTGGCACAGCCGCACCTCAAATGCCAAGGGGCGCGGGCTCTACTGCCTCATCAGCAGTAACCCAAACCTCGTCGCGCATGGGCCGAGAGGACCTATTTTCTACCCGACCCGCGGCAGGCCGGACGTTCTCAATATCATGATCACCAAGAACTTCACATACCATCTAGACATCTCTGTAATCAACGAACTCGACTCCGACCACGACCCTGTCGTGGTGGACTCGAACGTTGTCAATCCAGCTGTTTTAAACCCAGACTGGACATACGAGGTCGACTGGGATGCAGCCGTCCTTAACCAAACTGTAGACCTGCGACCACGCATCGACTCTATCGAGGCAGTGGAAGTGGCAGCTACAGCCTCCTCCCAACATTTCCTAAATGTGATACGGGCGCACACGCACCCCATTCCCTATGAACATCATAACCCCAGAACCATACCTCCTGAACTCCGGCAGCTGCTTAAAGCTAAAGCAGTCGTCCGGAAGTTATGGCAGCGTTTCCGCCACCCCAGGATCGAAGCAGTGTACCGGCGGTTCAAATCCCTGACAAGAAGACTGCTTCGTGCGCACCGCTCAGCGGCCTGGGAACACACCATGCAGAGGGTTGACCTTACTGAAAAGCAACCCTAGCGGATCATCCGCTCCCTCAGAAGGGACCTGGACTGAGCACCGGCATCCACTCCATGGCACTCGTGGAAGGCTTGCATTCGAGCCCCAGGAGAAAACCACGTGTTTCGCAGACTACTTGGAGAGTCAATTCGAACCAAGGGAAGACCCCCAAGACGACGAGTTTACCGAACATGTGGAGGAGGCGGTGGAATATCTCACATGCGAAGATCTACATCCCTATCGTCACCCCAAAACTGGTGGCCGCCCAAATCCAAAGCCTGAAACTTAATAAATCCCCTGGGCATGATGGTGTCAAAGCCACCATGCTCCAGCACCTAGCTCGTAAAGCTGTGATCCACTTGATGCGGATTTTCAACGCATGTCTCACCCTGCGCCACTTCCCAACTTGTTGGAAGGAGGCAAGGGTGGTTTGCATATTGATGCCGCACAAGAATCCAGTCTTCGGAAAAATCCGCTTGCTGCCAAACCTCTCAAAGTTTTTTAAACGATTGCTACTACCCCGCCTAACTCCTCTCTTTGAGGAAAGGCTCCTCCTCCCTGATCAATTGGGTTTCCGTCGGGGCCATTATACCACTTTGCAGCTGCTGCGGTTTTCCCTGGGATTCCAGGACAACTTCAAAACCATCACTATGCTCTTTAACGTAGAGAGGCCTTCGCCACCACGTGACACCAGAGGTTTTTGTTCAAACTCAAAGAAGCACAACTCCCCCCTCCCTACCTGGCAATACACAGAAGCTTCCTCAAGTACCGCACCTTTAGGGTGCGAGTCGAGGGGAAGCTATCCTCTGTCAGACCCATAGTGGCTGGAGTCCCGTAAGGCAGTGTTCTGGCCACTGTATGCCAAGATCACTCCTCACCCTAACCAGCTGATGAATTCACTAGGTCAATACGACCAACGTCTCCCCAGGAGACGCAGGAACTATCGCCTAACAAGGATGTCTTTGGGTGGTAAAGTCTGCCTCTTCCTGGCCCCCTACCAATCACCGTCAGGTCACCTCGCGCCTTGGCCGTGGCTGGAAGGTTAACACCTGCAATCGTACCCTGGGGCACGAGCACGACCTGGTCTTGTTAAACCTTAACACCTTAATTCCCATCTGGTCTCTCGCTAATGGTTCCTCCCTCCGCTTGACGGATCGCTAGCGACCGCACGAAACGAGGTGGAACGGGCACTGTCCCCCCGCTAAGGGAAAACATCCTGGCACCAGAAGCATCAGTAGAGGCCAACTGCTCCGTCTCACGTAATGACACGCAAGCTCGCGCAAAATACATTATCTTTTGTACCGCACTTGAAAATACGCACAGAGGATAGGTACCATGGCGTGTAACCCTCCGCCCGGGAGAACCCGGGTGACCTGCGCCTGCTCCTGGCTTTTAGCGTAGTAAGTTTTTGTCAGCTATGAGGACCGAGATAAACTGGAAAATACATGTGGGAAGCACCGTCCTAGCTGAATTTATACCGTGGATCTCTGTTAATGATTCCGTGTTTTAACAATCTCGGCCACCCTTGTCGTGCTAGTAGAAATTAAATGAAGCACGCTTTCACCGAAACACCCAACAGACCTAAACCTATGCTTCTTCTAACTTTACACTACATATTTTATTAAATCCAAGATTTATTTCGTAATCCTCTCCCCCAAAACTTCACAAGTCAGCGCCAATGTCATTATATCTAATGATCCTAAGGGCAGTACACCAAAAGCTGTGCCACTTAGACCTACTCGGTGCATTCTGAAGAATATATATTGTTTCGGTGTAATAATTGTTCCCATTTTAAGGCAACTCTCTATTGAAAATGTGCACCCATAGAAAATGAATTATTTAAAACTAGGTTCAATAATGTGAAGTGCCAAGAATACTTTATTCTAGAAATGCAGTAAGTAGGTCTGTATCATACACAGGTAATTATTTATGGATAAAAAAGCAATTTTATTTTGATTCGATTTACTGGGAGATAAATATATATTTCGTTGTTCAACTGCTGCAGAGAAAGGTGCAGATTTTCAGTATAGAGTTTTATAATTAGTTTGTACCATCTTATCTTTTGTAATATGCAGAATTCAAAGAAATATTAAAGTTTTCAAATGGATGCAGAATGATGGGGCGACTGCTGAGAGAAATAATTTTCAAATAAAAACGATTTAAACCCTGTTTATTTACTAATAAGAACAGTTTCACAAAAATGTTTTCCAAGTAAAATAAGAGTGACAATAGAAGGAAGAAGATTCTAATAATAAGATTTACTGAGAACTACTAGTATAAAAATGCCTTGAGAATATTATAATGGATCTAAATAAAAACGAATAAAATAATTAGCAAAACTATAAGCTTAGTATACTCGTAAGACAGACATTATGGCTGTCGCAGGAAAATAAATAATTTGCTTACAAACTCAACATAATATTACTGTACTATAAATATCTATTTGTAATGTAACAAATACAGTAACGACAAAGAGAATAGCAAGTTTGGCAATTGTCTCCAGCATTTTACGCACTGCTAACCGGTAACTCAGCGTACTACAGACCAACTGTTTGTCTAACCCGACATTAACGGAATACTGTCACATGAAGAAGAGAGGCATCTCTTCCATTATTAACTGCAAACTTGCTTCAACGACGATAGTATCCATTAGCTCCACCTCTAGTGTATCTTACATTTCCTCTCTGTCGATAGCCAATTGGATGTTGGTTGTATGAGTGCAATAGTCCTCCTCCACCGAAATTAGTGGATCTATCTAACCTCTCCGCTCCTTCCCCAAAATTATACGAGCCGCCGTGTCTAGATCCACTTCTGAATTGGTTACTGTAATGATGACGTTCACGTTCTCCTCCACTGAAGTCATTTTGCCTTGCACTGGTCAAATTGACGAGAGGCTCAAGTACTGGAGGAACGTTACTGTAAGTTCCCTGACCCGTTATCCTCCGCAGTTCACGTTTAGGCATTTTGTGGCCTGCATCTCCTAATGGAGCCCGCTAGGTAGCTGACGCCATTCCTATCTGTGGTCTCCAGGATCTGTTCTGTTGCGGATTGAGATCACCAGGTTTCAGTACACGTGGAGGATCCCTTGCACCTTTTAAACACTTGGCTGGAAAGACAAAGGAATCTGCATACTGCGGATTTCGAAATCTGATGCAAAAAACTTTATTATCTTTCAGCACAGGAAGACCAAGCACTGGAGAAGCTAGTGAGCCTCCTTTAATGACACAGTCTTCTGCTAAAAGAACAGTTCCTCGCATTCCATCAATGCTGACTTTCACTTCCGTACTGAACTCAATTTTTTGCTCATAGAGGCCCTTAACAAAATTAAAGCCTTTGTTCTTACTAGCCACGTACAACCTATCATCTCCTCGGACATTACGCTTTATTTCAACAGGAGTAAGAACAGAATAATATGGTTCTAGAGCTTTAAATAATCTCTTCTCATCTACAAATGGTAGCAGTGCCACACCTTGCCATGCAAATTTCTTGCCATTAAGATCTATTTTGAAGTCCTCAGGATAGAAATCAATAATAGGAGAATCTGGATCATGCATAAGCTGTGCCCAGGGTTCAGGTACATGAGAACTGCTGGCTGCTGGAAAAACACCCATCAGCTGTTCTAGTGGACGAAAAGGTTTTGTTCCTTTCTCAAAAGCTATATTGAGGTCTCCAATGTTCACAAAGTCGGATGCAAAAGGTGCATAATGATAAGGAAAATACCACTTCCATGATGCACATCCCTGATAATAATAACGTAAAACCCAGCACAGTCCACGTACATACTGCATAGCTACTTTATAGCGAAATTCAATGTTGTCTGATGAAACATCAAATTTAGATTCATAATAGCGAACTTTAAATCCATCTTCCCATAGTCTAACTTCGTCATGCACCACCTCTTCATCTGATTCTTGGTCCACTTGATCTAATTTGCGTTTTTTTCCACGTGTACCCTCTTGCTTCATCAGGCTTCGTAATGCTTCCCTTGAATTTGTTGTCCTCATGTGATCGTCAACATGACTTTGACTGTGCGTGGCCTGCATTCGCATACGATATGCCTCTTGTCTTTGGTTCTGTATTGCTGCTACAGGCTGTCTCAGTGGAGTAGGTGCATACTGTCCTTCTGGTGTCCATGTTGGTTTGAAGTCAAGAAGCTTAGCTCGATTTTTCTTTACCTTCTCTCTTTCTTTGAAAGCTATTTCATTTTGCTGACGTTTCTTAAAAATCTCTTCTTCAACTTCACCCAAGTCTGTCATAATAAGTTGAACACGATCAAGGTTTACACTTCCACTGTCTGTTAAAAGTCCTCTAGTTTTGTATAAACTTTTCTTGTAGAGATTAACCAATCTGTCAATGGCACCTTCTCTAATTTCCAGTGATGGAAGATGCGGAAGAAAGTCATTGCCCACAAAAAAGCACATGAACACCCAGTCATCTACAGCTCTCTCAAAATCATATTTAAATGGCAGATTAGGCATCTCCAATTCTTTTTCCAGGTACTCTCGTAAAACGTTTAGTCGTACAAATATAAACTCCACTTCAGAACCAAGAGAAGGAGGAAGCTCTTCAAAGCCACCCCTGGGTTCTTTTGGCAAACCCTGACACTCCTTCATTTCATGACCCATTTGGCCACAGATATCACATGGTCTCGGTTTATTTGGTTTGAATTCTTCCCTAATAATGGCGAAATTACGTTCATGTGTCGCCAACCCCAGCATTATTAAGTCCGCATCTGCACCACAAAGACAATGTTGCATATTTGGATCATGGTCTGGTTGTGCTCTCTGTCTACGTATATAATCCATTATTTTGTGTTCCCCCTCACCAGGAAGGTTTGCATCTGAAAGTATGACTTTGATGCCTCTCCAAGTTGGATCATTGTTCATACGGCCATGGATGTAATAATGCAGGCACGTTGACAACCTGGCCATGAAAGGAGTTCCCGGAGTGATACAATTGCTATCGAAATGACTCTCATTTGGCTTTTCAGGGGGAAGAAAACAGCCTTTAGCTGCAAGCTCTGATCTGATTCTGGCCATTTCTTGAATTTTTTCTACACTTTCCTTTGATGCTCTGAATCGACGAGATCTCTGCTGGTTCATTTTTGCTCTTGGGGCAACTCCATCGATGGCCATGTAAAGCAGCTTTCTGGGTCTGACAACTCTGAAGAGCCTGTCAATACACTCAAAAATTCCAACCATCATATCGTCTTCATTTTTTGGTGCAGGTTTATCCTCTGGATGTGTGCAGGGATGAATGATACCATTCATGTCCAGGTATAAATTATCAAATTCCACTCCATTTGGGTTTAATCTTCTGCAATCAACTGGTATGGTAACACCGTTCAAGTCTTTGGGCTTTTCTTCACGACATGGCAGAGTTACAGATGGATATTTCCTGCTCAACCACCGAAAAAATGCTGGAACACCCATGTTTGCAGCGATTTAAGACACGACAAAAATGCACACAGGAAGCAACGCTAAATTTGGAGAAATTTCTAAGTGATTAATTACTACGCAAAACTTATATGATCAGGATACTCAACCATTTATATTTCTCCCAGATTAATTAATACATTAACCACATGCGATATTACCCAACATCTTTAGAACTATTTGTTTAATTTTTGTAGATTCAGCGTTATAAGTGACTGTTTTGATTAACACAAATAGTAGTTCATTTGACTGCAGAGGTATGTGTGACGTCACTTCCGCACTTCATCACTCTCTGGTGGCATGAGTCTGGTGTGTGAATATCTTTGTCTTTTTGTTTTGGTCTTCGACCGTGCAGGACATAATGCCCCGACTGTGTAAGGTATGTGGTCCGAGGGACTATTTTTGTAATTATTTAGTTAAGTAAATATTCTTATTAAGTGAATTGTAGCTTTAGTTAGTATTACCCAACCTTTTATAGAAATGTACCAAATAGGAAACTCCCAACCTCTCCGCAAAGCATGTGAATCCCATCTGAGCAATTCCCTCGCGTAAGATCTGGCCATGCGATATCCTTATTAATTACCATCCATGGCTAGATCAACACCACCTCCAATACTTTGACCATAATACAGATTCCAAGATGGCGTCCGTCGAAGCCAAGCGACTCTGGTTACGCAAAATAGGAAACTATACGCAATGGACATAATATAATCCATATTAAGCAGCAAGGTAACTCCTAAACATGTATCACTTTATACTTTCAACCAAAACGTGTAATAACATAAATAAAAAGTAGCATGACAAATCATAAGCGGTTATCACATATAGTAGCACGATCAGTAGGTACTATACATTTTCAACCTATACTTCCAATCAAAATTTAACTTATAGCGCACAACTCATAAGTATTTAACACCTTGTACAGTAAAAACATATAGGAAAACATGATTAAACGAAACAAAAATTAACTTTTTCTTGAACACAACAGAAACGGTGAAATAAAGAGCACATGCACAATAAAAGAAAGAAAGGAAAATAAAACGAAAAAGCTAACCTGAAATATTTACTGGCTGCTAAGTTTCAGCTCCTTCCGTCTTTTCACCTTGTCACCAAGTACATCAGTATCTTTTCTTAAGGTTTCCATTTTGCACTTTTTGGATAAGTGTTTAGACACGTTTTGTTTCTTTCATTAACATTTTGTAGCACACTTCTTCACTTTGACAAGTACAGACTCATCTATACCTATTATTTATTTTCGTGAGTGTCCTAAGCCAGGGGTGCTTGTCCATCTTTGTTAAAAATTGCCTTTCATACACAGGATGTGGCAATATCAATACCTTTGTTTTTCTTATTATTTCATATGCTCCTGGATATCCATATGAAATGTTTGCAGCCCATATCAAAACATTTGGAAAACATTTAACCTGCGTAGCATAGCCTAGCTCCAGCTGTTCTAAAGCAAACTTTTTCTTGCTGGACTGTATCATCCTCTGTAGCAAGTAATAAAGTTTATTTTATATTGTTTACATAGTAAAGCAGGACATTCTGCTTATACTATAACATTTAAGAGAACTCACCAGATTGTCAAGTTTACTCCAATTTTCACTTTTGAAGGTGTCGGTTCTCTCACACTGCAAGATCCATCTAAAATTTTCCACTAGTATGCTCATAATATTGCAAAACAGACTCACTTCTAGGTTATGAAATACTTTGAAACTCGCATTAAGTGAAGAAACATAGGTGAAGCTGGGAACCTGAATGTTATTGAAAAGAACATAACTAAGCATCTTTAATAATGACTATGAGTGAGTATGACTATGACTAATAATGATTATGACAGTTTTGTCTTTCACTTCAAAATCTTTACGATGTATGTTCCTGATTCACTTATCCCATAAAGATTTTTCTTTAGGAAGTTTAAATATTGTCCTATGAGGTGCACTGTCATAATTAGATTAGCAGCCAGAAACACAGCAACGACCTATTTCGACAATATTTCACACTGTAGAAATAGAATCGACATGAAAAATTCAATGCCATGGCGGAATCTATCCAAAACCTTAGCCTATATACGGCTAGTGTGAAGAAATGATTAATTTTGCAGTATATGTTTACATAAACTTTATAACTTAATGTTATGTTAAAAACTCACTATAAACTAACTCGTTAGTTACTAAGTTCCACTTTAATGTGAGTTACATTAATTCTGCAAACACTCATTCAAAGTAAACACTTATGTAACCTAACATGCTGGGCCACGAGCACGCCATTTTTCCTACAATCGATTCTCGTATTATGGTCTGAGTATTGGGGTTGGTGTGGGTTAAATCTTCACATTTTGGTGGTTAGGCGCCAGGTATTTAATTTTCTAAAAGTCCATTGTGAAAATTCTAAATTTATTTTGAAAAGAAATCTTTCGTGAAATGTAGAAATTGTGTAAGAAATGTAAGGCCACGTGTAAATTTTTTTCTCAACTTTAATGTAATTAGTAAATCAAAATAATTGTGTTGTTAGTTAGAGAAAAAAAATTAGTCGGTTGTTGTATTCCAAGTGTTGTGTAAAACGTGGCATTAAATATTTTCTGAAAAATCCTCACCACGTGGTTTACGTGTAAGTTGACTGTGTTAATGAAATACTTTTCTTCCTCTAATCACTGAAGTTAAAGTCGTACTAAAAGAAAAAGTAAATAATTATTGTGTGCAAGGAGACATTCTCTATAAAGTAGCACACTTTAACAGCAAAAGTGCTGACTTCACAGTAGAAAACAGTAAAGTCAGTATAAAGTGCAAGTAGGAGCGTTAAAGTATATTTCCTTGTATGTTTTGTTCGTACAAATTTTGCGTTCTTAAGGTACAGATGTATTTTTATATCTTGACAGATGGAGAGTGATGCGCAGTGGTATCTGGACGAGTCCGCTACAAACGGTCGCAACTGGAGGGGAGGGCAGGTCAGTTGCGTACTCGGTAATACTATAGCTTGTTTCAAAATGCGCGTGTCTCCTGGTTCCAAGAGAGCATTTAGAAATGACGCCTCCTAGAAGCACATTAGGAAATAAAGGACAAGGAAAAGATTTAAAAACACGAGAAGTAATAACCAATGTCTACAGATTTATAAAAAACGAACAATGGTCTGGGTCTGCTACAAAAATCTGGGAAAGGGCATCTGAGGCAACAGTTGTGTCTAAAAGCAGTTTAGGTAATTTATTAAGAAAAGGAAAGTCATTGGTGCTAGTGCAACAACGTCTTTCTGTATGCCCAGTAAACAAAGATTAAGAACATGCACAAAATCTAATTTGGACGTTTTGATTCAGATGTAGTTAGGCGAACTGTGAATAATTTTTAAAACCAGAAAAACAAAGACCAACTCTGGAAAAAAATGTTTATGAAGCTTCAAAATTCTACTGACTTCCAAGCTAGAATTTATATGGGAATAAAAGGAGAAAAAAAAAACCAAGAGTGACAGACAACTTTTAATCGAACATCTTATCTGCCATACGCGCAAAAAGGCTTAAGCATTTACGAAATATTCAGATATATCACATGAAGTTGATATAGTTTATATGGATGAAAGTTAATTCAGCACATATTAGACCATATGCCTGGAGTGAAATTCGTTACAGGGACTCTGCAGCGATGTTGAAAGGCCGACAGTTGGTTATCATGCCCGCTGGGGGAGAACAGGATTTTGTTCCAAACGTCTATGTACTATTTTAGTTAAAAAAAAAAAAAAGCGTGGAGATTACTACCGTAGTAAGAATTACAACTTAATTTACAAGAGCTGCAACACTGGCTTCGAGAGTGAGATTTGTTTTCAGACACCTTATGCACCGCATTCCCCTCTCGTAATCTCACGCGTGTGACGCTTTCAGACGATACGTACACCATCCTCACCACAGTTGCTACTCGTCCCTACCACGCGTGATTTCTGCCAAGATATAATTCAACATCTGTAATTTGAAGGCACGGTTCTGGTAGGTTGAACCTCTAATTTGCCCCAAGTTAAGAATTGATTATTCTAACTAGTTCTGGCGTCATTTTTGATAATTATTATATATATTTTTTCAATCCACTTAGTTGTTCTGCATAATGTGCCAAAAGGCTTTAAAAATGCTAACAACCACTCAGTTGTAGTTAAGATAGTATTTTCTATACTTTGATTAAATTATTTGTAAACCTTTCCTAACTTTCAATTAAGGTGTAACATGTTATAGTAGTATTTTGGAGCTTAGTGTTCATTTTCTTAAATTTTACATTTTTATTGAGCTGGTTTAAAATGATTAAAACAAACGCTTTGTAGATGATGTTTGAATAATGATTTTTTCTTTTAATTTCTAATTGATAAATGTGAATAATTTCAGGAAGTGTTTAGAACAACAAAGTCAGTGTTTTCTTGTGAAGGTAAAGATTTTAATTCTTTTTGTGTAAGTTTTATTGGTATTTCCTTGTGGGATCTACAGTTTGTTTTTCTTTAAAGGTTTGTTACCCTGTGGGTGTTACAACAGTTAAATATAGTGACATTTTCTTTAAATGTGTTCTCAATGTATGGTGAGTTGAAATTATTTTTCTGCCTCATTTGTAACAAGTTGTGTTTCTTGATATAAATTTACTGATGTACTTGACTGTAGGGTTGTAATGCAATGTGCTTTTCTTCCTTTTCTTAAATTGGAACCTTAAAATTTTGGTATAATCCTTCTTGGGGAAAGTTTCTTTGGCAAGGATCCTTATTTTGTTCATTTTAAGGCATATTGGGAATAATAAGTACAAAATTTAGGTCAGGATGTTTGGGTTTTTCTTTGCAGTGTTAAATTATCTTGGTTAACTAATAATTTCTGATGAAGCAAGGTTATAATGTAACTCTTTACAGTGGTAATTTATTTTCAGGTGTTCCTAAAATTTATTTTGCTTTCTTTGGTTTGGTAAATGTTGAATAATAATGAAGTTTTAGACAGGTTATGTTTAAATTATCATTGATTTGTCAAAAATGATGTGTAAATTCTGATATTGTCTCTGTTTTGTGTCATTGATCTTTTTCAGGTGTGATGCTGCTGTTTCTTCTTTTTCTATCTGTCTAGATCGTTGCAAGTGTGTCAGTGTTTTCTATGTGAATGCTGAAATATGCCCCTAGATTATTATGTCTGTTTGATGTAGTTGATATGTTTTAGGTTCAAGGAAGTGCTGAAATTTAACCTTAGATGCCTTGTAGATGTTAAAGTTGAGAGAATATTTTGTGTTTTTGTGAAGTTTCACAGGGTAGCTGATATGCGCCTGTCGAATGGATCATTAGTGGCTTGTCAGGAAGCTAATATGTACCTGACACAGCGTTAAGATGTGGTAATATTTTGGAAGAATGTGTTGCAATAATGGTGTTTTCTTGCAGCAGATTTATCTGAAAATGGTGAACATGTAAAAAAACAAAGTTGTATTTTTACTAATTAATTTTTCTTTTAAGAGTTCTTCTGGTGTGTAATGCTTGTTTCATTTAGGCCCTAACATCTTGAAATTCAAACTATGTTGTAGTTTTTGTTTCTCTGTTTGTCAGTGTTTGTTATGGCATCTGGTAATATTATGTGGTATTACTTCTACATTATGAATGTTTATTTCAGTGTCTGGGATGTTAAATGCATGTTTGGTATGTGTAATTTGTATATGATAAAGTAGGGTTTATTGCATCATGTTGCAGGAAGGGAGCATGTAAATGGTTCATTAGTGATGATAGCAGAAGAAAATAAATTTTTACTCTCAAGATTCCACTTATAAAGTCGACTTATGCCATGGCTAAGAAAATAATTGTACCATTGAATGTAAGATAGGAAAACAGTTCATGGAGAAAATCTTGAGTGCTAATAGGAAATGTACATTAAAGGAAAGATTGCCATTTTCAACAGAATTATGTGTTATAGTTGTAATCTTCTCAGTATGTTAGTTCAAAATATGTTGTTGTTGTTGTTGTTGTTGTTGTTGTTGTTGTTGTTGTTGTTGTTGTTGTTGTTGTTGTTGTTGTTGTTGTTGTTGTTGTTGTTGTTGTTGTTTTCAAATGCTAAACTTTGGCAATGAAGCCATTAGCTCTCTTACTCTCCAATATTTCTGTGTAGTGGGTCTGGCAGGTAGGACTTCACAGGTTAAAAGATCTTCTTCAGTCATTTCCTCAAAATACTGTGTTAGTATGTCTGTATTTCAAGTCAATTGGTTTTGGTCATATGTGAAAGTGTGTTGCAATATACTTCATTTTGGTTTAGTGTTTTGTCTCAAGTGTCAATTTTTTTTTTAGAGGAAAAATGTGAATAATAAAAGGCTTTTCCTTTCTTGGAAGTGTTGAAAACAATTTTGTTGTGATAAATTCAATTTAAAGGGAGTCGATTAATGACACTAAATAACACTTTTAAATTTTTCCAGAACATGTTTCAGAGACTTTCTCTCTATCCTCAACTGGCCATCAACTGGTTCTGCGACCGGTTTAATAAAAGGCTTGTTTCTTGTAATTTCTAAAATATTAGATTCTCTAAGTCAAATTTAGGTAGTGAACACTACATTTTCAAGGGTATCCTTAATTAGGTTTATTTGTGGCCAAACACATACAGTTTTTCTATATTGTTAGTATGTGCACCTACATATTTGTGTTCTTTATTGTAACTCCAGGATCATTTATTTAAAAACTTTGGTGTATTGTATTTTTAATCATAGCTTACCTTTGAATGTTTTTGTATTCTGTTACTAACTTTGTATGTCACTTTTAACAACACTTGTTTATTGTCTCTGATACTCTTGTAAAATTGTTCCAGTTTGGTTATTTGAGTCCAATGAGGAGACGCAGTTTGTAATAGTTCCAACTGTTTACAACAAACTCCTCCTGGCATGCTCGCCAGCAACCTGTGTGCCAAATACCACCATACTCAAGACACTACTCACTTTAGTTGTTGGGTGGGGTAGGAATTTTCCCCTCACCACAGGTTCCAGAGGACACCAGCAGAAAGTGTTACCTGAGTAAGGCTGACGCAGATCTTCATATTTTAATCGTGTGAGGGGAATGGTTCCCCTTACTACAGCAGACTAATTGTGGATCCTAGCAAGTTCAGTTGGTCTCCTTTAATCAAAAGTAGACATCTACAGTTAACTAGTGAGTAGTGCTTCAAAAACGAAAAGCAACTGGAGTGTTTCATGAAACTCAGTGGGGTTGTGTCAAGTGACTGATTTTATTTATTTTTTTTTTTTATTATCTGTGGCTAAACTTTAGAGCTAACGTTTTGCACTGGGGACACCATTTTTATAATCAATTTTTTTCCCAAAACTGTGTGAACAGAACAATAAACTTTTCAAAAAAAGAAATTCTTTCTGAAAAATTTAATGTTACATCTTTTTCTCAAGGTCACTGTATACATTGATCTTCGTGGAGGCGAGAGGAAGATGCCACAAGTGACTTTAATTCATATATGTTGGGTCATGTTTTGATTAGTTGTATGTGTGACGTCAGTCCCCCATTCCATCACCCTCTGGTGGCATGAGTGATTCTGGTGTGCGAATATCTTTGTCTTTGAATGTGGGACACCAGCCATGCTGGTTGTAATGTTTCAGCTGTAATAACTATGATAATAAAGTGGACCATTTTTGTAATCACTTAGTTTAGTAAATATTCTTATTAAGTGAAGTGTAGTTTTGGTTAGTGTTTCCCAAACTTTTGTAGAACTGTTCCAAACAGTAGATCCCAACCTCTCCGAATATGTGGATCCTACCTTCAGTTATCCCCCGTGTAAGGTCTGGCCATGTGATAAATATCCATTAACATCCTTGGTTAGTCCTTCACAATATATATAAAATTAGTTTCCATTGGTCGGTAACTTATCGATTTAAGTGATTATTTAAAAGGTTTCAAACTTTGATTCTGGTATCATCCTTACTTTTATTACACACCCACGCATACCCCGAGATAGGACTCTGCTCGAGATTGGAACAAGCAGACTGCTACAACTTGGCGTAGCATCGTCGTGAGGCTGATAATACCATTTTAAATTGATGAAGCATCATGAAGCAGATTACTATTGTTTCAATTATCATTATTTCTTATAGCACAACACTTGTATTGAGGTATGTCCACTTATAGTGTAAAAGACTCTCACGAGGAGAAATATAAGGAAAACTATTTTTGTTTTCCGATATAATGACAGGTATGCCCTTTATTTAAATTTTGAATAAAAATGTGGTCAAAATTCTTTTATCAAACATTACTAACGTTTGGTTCCTTTATTTACAGCTATAACAACAAACACATCAATACTGAATATTTTGTAATGTAGGAGGTACAACCATCCAAATTGTAAATCAGAAACCAATTTTTTATATTCGTGAACTTTTATCATTTGTAGTCTTTGCATCCTTCCAAAAAAAAAAGTTCAACTTCAGCCACAAATTGTATAGATAAGTTTTTAAAAGCCAATTTGTTCAATCAAGTGACCTTTTTTATTCATTATCCTTTACTTTTATAGCCCTTCTGCACACAAGTCAATCTTACAAAGTGTATTGTATATATTTATTGTCTGTCAATCGAGATGAACGTTTATGAAATGTTTCAATTACTTTTTCTTTATAAGTGCAATTGGGATATATAAGCCTGAAGCCATACTCAATCATTAAAAAGGTGATTGCTATAAGGTAACTAAAAATTATATACTCTTTCCAAAATAATAAAAGAAATGAAAGATGATGATTGGTACTTCAAAAAATGAATGATAAAAGCACTATAAAATTCAAACCAGTAGCAAGAAATATCTCGGAAATGGTTATGTACCCTATTTGATGAAATTCTATATTTCAACGAGATATAAATCGCATCTGTAGTATTTTTATCTATTACGGCTTACTACTTCTATACTATTATGTAAGTTATAATCAAACTGGAGAGGAGTTCATAAAATATACACGAATCTTACTTGAAATTGTGGTATTTTAACCATAATCCTTAATATAATTTTCGAGGAATTAAAAATAGCTAATTATTTTCTAAGTAAAAAGGTAGCATGGGAATAAGCGTTTGTTAAAAATCTACATGTAAAATTTTTGATAGATGTACATCTAAGCAGGTTAAATATGAGGATATGTTCATGTTCTCCGAGTCAAAAAGCACTTCTAGCAAAACGTCTCGCATCGCAGGCACTGGCAGGCTGTGTTAGCCCGAAGATTGTTGCTGTGTGCCCACCCAGGATAGGGTTTAACCACAGATAGGATTTTCTTTTCGGGATGGTTTAGGATGGCTCTTTTTGTTTGAGTGTGGTGGATTAATTTCGAGGTAGTTTAGTGCTCCTCTAAGAAGGATAGAAAGCAGCGGGCGTGTATATGTGGATATTTGCAGCGCTGAAAGCAGCAGCCGCGCCATCTATCTGGCGCTGTCATAATGAGCCTGGAACTATACCCGAAAAAAAAGTTAAGAAAATGGAATAAAGGAAAATGAAGAAATGAAATTTTGCCATAAAAGTAGGCATTCCAAATTTCACCTATGTGGCAAGAAGAAACCACGAAAAAACCGCATCAGAACGCATGATCAAAGGGGATCGAATCCGTAACCCCATGAACGTTAACGACGCACCCCTCCCTCGATGTTCCAGGCCTGTATTTAAGGTTACTGCTTATACTCGTAGTAAGTCGTCAAAATACATCATACACTCGTCGCACGGATTTCGAGCTGGTCGGCTAATCCTTGTTTCACATAAGCTTTCCCCGTATCTCTTAACGGTCACGTGACCTAATCACCTCTCATTGGCGCTGTTGTAGTATAGACTGTTGTGCGGTAAAAATATTTCGTTATTTAACAGGTGATATATACTTATATTTTGTAAGAGAATTGTCAAATTTACATTTTCGTAACTGTTTGAATTAAATATATTACGCAACAGAGTTCATTTATCTGAAAGGCATCTTAATTCTTAAACGAAGTAATGAGCAGGTTCCTTTGCTCTGAAGCTCGCTTTTCATGTGACACGATAGCACGTGCTTCAGCGGTAGTGATGACATATTTGTTTATATGACTTTTATCAATGGCCTTGCTTTGAACTGGATTAGTCATATATCGCCATTCGAAGGTGTGGTGTGCCGTGAGCTAATTTATTTTATTGATCGTTATTGCGTGTGTACTTATTATATGTATAATGGCAGAGTCTACCGCCAGTTTTTCGCTGAAGCATCGCAGGGAGAAGCTTTACAAAGCGGCAAAAAAGAATTGTTGTGCATGTGTTTAATGCACTCCCAGAGAAGAATTCGTCTTTGTCAGCGAGAGAAGTCGAACAGCTGTGCTCTGAACGTACATGTGTGGTAGATGCGTAGGAACTTCGCGACATAAAAGTGAGACAACAGGAACACTTACAACTCCAGGGGCGATATTGCTGAGTGGCAAAGACTTTATTCAAGGACATTCACACTGTACCGGGATACAAGTCGCAAAATTTACTACCTTGACGAGACATGGGTGAATGAAGGACACACAAGTATGGCGTGACACGACTTTTAAGAATGAAAGACTGGCATATTTGCAAGGTATGTGTGCCGGTTTAAAAAAATCCCAGTGGAAAATCGGCCTTTCATTATAAACTTGTTTCAGTTTCATTGCTCATTCATTCAGTTTCAACTTGCTCAGTTTCATTATAAACTTGTATTTCTGCATGCCTTCACACTCTTATTTGTATGATTTTATCTATCTTCTTGGCAATTATTATGACGTTTATTGCAGGTTTAAATGTGACGGGAAGGCACCGCCTATCGCCTATGGCGCGAAAACATTAGCCAATTAGAACGAGGGGGAAGGTAGTTGAACGCGGATTGATACATGTCAGCGGAGCAAGGTTATATGAAACAGATATTAGTGACAGCGCTCCGCCCTACTAGCAGCAGCAGCAAGCGGCAGCCGCGCAGCAGTAGCAGCAGCAAGCAACAGCAAGCGGCAGCCGCGCAGCTTTAGCAGCAGCAAGGAACAGCAAGCGGCAGCCGCGCAGCAGTAGCAGCAGCAAACAGCAGCAAGCGGCAGCCGCGCAGCAGTAGCAGCAGCAAGCATCAGCAAGCGGCAGCCGCGCAGCAGTAGCAGCAGCAAGCAACAGACTGCACCGCCGGCCTGGAAACTTGCCGGACTGACAGCAGCCTTCCACTGGCGGCATATACGAAATGCAGCAGGACCCGACCCGACATCCAAAGAGCGTAGCCAATCCAAGAGCAGCCCTCTTTCTTACTACTCTCACACTGTCTGCTTTCGTTTCCTACTTTGACAAACGGACTGACAGACAACGTTACAGCAGGGCTGGTAAGACCACGGAAAAGGGAAAGGGCCTTCGGCCCTAAACCTAGAGTCTCAATGGCTCGCGTAGACGCCTCCTTTGAGGGGATTCGCTCCACTGCCAGCAGCCGGAGGGCAACCGTGCTGACTACTGACGGTGCAAGACCAAGACCCAACCTAAACCCTGCCTCCCCCGAGAGCGCAGAACCTGTGCAAACGCGCACAAAGCTCCCGGGGTAGCAGGTTACTGCAGCCCCCTGCCAACCTATGGCAGCACCAGCAATTCCATCAGACCCCTCACATGTTCCTCTGGCTGAGTCAGACGACTCCGACGCTGAGAGCTTTGTGTTAGTGGAGGGACGGAGAAAGAAGCAGCGTCCCAAACCACCATCGCCCCAACCGCAGGGCCAGAATTCACCCCCACCAAAAGGGGGACCTAAACTGCCACCCATTGGGGCAGAAATTTTCCCCAACCATGTGGGAGCCATGCGCCTGTTGGCACAACGCCTACAGCAAAAGTTTGAAGCGCGCAGGAGGCCAAAGAAGGTCCGCATACTCGCCTCAATCGTGGAGGACCACGAGGCAGCCAAAGCTGTTTCACGGGATCTGAAAATCCCGTTCTTCAGCTATTGACCTCAGGGCCCACACGTGGAGAGGCGCATCATCAGAGGATTAGACTCTGATTGCACTCCTGATGACGTCAGATCGGTGCTTAAGGAAGAGCATAATATTGAAGCCATCTCTGCCGCCCAGCTGAGGAAGACCATTTCCTCAGATGTAGGCTCCGTAAAAGTCCCCATGCCCCTTTTCCTGGTCCTTGTGGACAAAGTACGAGAGGCCCAAGTACAGCCCATTGACCTTGTCAGTAGGCTTTTCTTCACTGTCGTGAAAGTGGAACGCTTTCACGGAAGAGAAGGACCCGTGCAGTGTCATCGGTGCATGTGGTTTCATCACTCAAGCGCTATGTGCGAGCGAAGGCTCACATGCTTCAGATGTTCGGGCCCCTATGCCCTGAGGGACTGTGCTAAGCCACCTGAGGAGCGTCAATATGCGAACTGCAAGCAGCAGCACGTCAGCGTCCAAAAGGGCTTTGAAACCAGGCTGAGGATAATTGAGAGCCGCCGCCAAGGTAACCCACAGACAGCTGCAGTTTGTCCTGGTGTATCCTACGCGGCCACCCTCAGGAAGGCCGGAACTACTCTACAGAGGGCAGGGGCAACCGCCCCCCCCCCCTGTAGCACCTACTCCAGAACCGGCAACAGTGGCCGAACCCGCTGTACACAACTGGGGGAAAAAGAGCAGCAAGCCAAAAAAGGGCGGAAAAGGCAAAAAGAGTGGGAAATCCACTAACCCGCCCGCCACACAGGAACAGCCAGCTATCACCACAGCTAGTGCCCCGGAACCCGAGGCACCAGCTGCGCCAGCACCTCTGGTACCAACCCCGGTCGAACCTGCAGGACAAACATCGGCGAATGCCGGTGCAACCTCAGCAGCTTTCGGGCCACCGTGTCCCAGGATGACATGGAAGGGTTTCAGGCCCTATCCCTGTGGTTTGGGGACTTGATCCAAGGGGCCCTACCTGCACTGCGCAACTGCAAGCTGCAGGTAAGCAACCCCCTCCTAGTATCAATGCAGAAACACTCCATAGTGCTCAAACGCTGGAGGAGCTGTATCCCGGATCAACCAAGTGATGGCCTCTCGACTTGTTCGGAGGCCTTGGCGCGCCGCGTTTTGGAACGCAAACGGCATCCGCCGTCACCACCCCAGCGTACTTGAGTTTGCAGAATCCTTCGGTATTGACATTCTAATGGTCTGCGAGACACACTTGGATGCTGCCTCGCATTTCTCGCTGCCCACCTACGCCACCCATCGGTCAGATCGGTCGGCCGACGGGGCGACGGCACAGCCATCTTCATCCGCAACCACATTACTCGAACGCCTTTCCCGCTCCCCCAACTCCAGCACATAGAGGCTGGAGGCCCACAATTGGCGGACTTTGTACGTTGCTGATAGTGGCATACGACCCTCCCGACCACCGCTTCCACGAGGCGGACTACACCACCTTACTAAACCTCCAACCAGTGGTCTGCATCGCAGGTGATCTTAACGCGAAGCATGCCCACTGGCACAGCCGCACCTCAAATGCCAAGGGGCGCGGGCTCTACTGCCTCATCAGCAGTAACCCAAACCTCGTCGCGCATGGGCCGAGAGCACCTACTTTCCACCCGATCCGCGGCAGGTCGGACGTTCTCCATATCATGATCACCAAGAACTTCACATACCATCTAGACCTCTCTGTAATCAACGAACCCGACTCCGACCACGACCCTGTCGTGGTGGACTCGAACGTTGATAATCCAGCTGTGTTAAACCCAGACTGGACATACGAGGTCGACTGGGATGCAGCCGTCCTTAACCAAACTGTAGACCCGCGACCACGCATCGACTCTATCGAGGCAGTGGAAGCGGCAGCTACAGCCTCCTCCCAACATTTCCTTAATGTGATACAGGCGCACACGCACTCCATTCCCTATGAACATCATAACCCCAGAACCATACCTCCTGAACTCCGGCAGCTGCTTAAAGCTAAAGCAGTCATCTGGAAGTTATGGCAGCGTTTCCGCCACCCCGGCATCGAAGCAGTGTACCGGTGGTTCAAATCCCTGACAAGAAGACTGCTTCGTGCGCACCGCTCAGCGGCCTGGGAACACACCATGCAGAGGGTTGACCTTACTGAAAAGCAACCCTAGCGGATCATCCGCTCCCTCAGAAGGAACCGGACTGAGCACCGGCATCCACTCCATGGCACTCGTGGAAGGCTTGCATTCGAGCCCCAGGAAAAAGCCACGTGTTTCGCAGACTACTTGGAGAGTCAATTCGAACTAAGGGAAGACCCCCAAGACGACGAGTTTACCGAACATGTGGAGGAGGCGGTGGAATATCTCACATGCGGAGATCTACATCCCTATCGTCACCCCAAAACTGGTGGCCGCCCAAATCCCAAGCCTAAAACCTAATAAATCCCCTGGGCATGATGGTGTCACAGCCACCATGCTCCAGCACCTACCTCGTAAAGCTGTGATCCACTTGATGCGGATTTTCAACGCATGTCTCACCCTGCGCCACTTCCCAACTTGTTGGAAAGAGGCAAGTGTGGTTTGCATATTGAGGCCGCGCAAGAATCCAGTCTTCGGAAAAATCAGCTTGCTGCCAATCCTCTCAAAGATCTTTGAACGATTGCTACTCCCCCGCCTAACTCCTCTCTTTGAGGAAAGGCTCCTCCTCCCTGATCACCAATTCGGTTTCCGTCGGGGCCATTCCACCACCTTGCAGCTACTGCTTTTGCCCTGGGATTCCAGGACAACTTTAAAACCATCATTGTGCTCTTTAACGTAGAGAGGCCTTCGCCACCACGTGACACCAGGGGTCTTTGTTCAAACTCAAAGAAGCACAACTCCCCCCTCCCTACCTGGCAATACACAGCAGCTTCCTCAAGTACCGCACCTTCAGAGTGCAAGTCGAGGGGAAGCTATCCTCTGTCAGAACCATAGTGGCTGGAGTCCCGTAAGGCAGTGTTCTGGCCACGCTACTCTTCGCCGCCTACATATCTGACCTACCTACGGAACCACGCACTGTTTTGTGTCAGTATGCCGAAGAAGTTCTCATACTGGCGCAAAACAAGAACGTCCGCTACTGTCTCCCCCCTCTACAGTGACAGCTCCACGCCTTTAGCAGGTGGAGTGAGAAATGGAGGATGGCCATTAGCCCGCAGAAGAGCTCCACTCTCATGCTGGCTAAGACCCGTAGCTGGCGCCCGGAATGAGACCTGCGGTTGCGGCGGAGAAGAATCCCCTGGGTTCGAACTGCCAAATACCTGGAAATCCAATTGGACCGCGGCCTCACCTTCACTCCGCATGTCAGGCAAAGGCCGGCCTCGACCACGCTGCGCTCAGGAAACTCTACCCCATCTTCCGATCCACAATGCCTATCCGCCTCAAACTGCGGGCCTACCGTGCGATCGTTCAACCTCTGATCTTGTATGTATGCGCGGTCTGGGGTTCGATCGCTCATACCACCCTCCGCAGGCTGCAAGCCGTACAGAACAGAGCCTTAAGGATGATCTACGGTACGTTCCGCAGGTTCCTATCTCATTTCCTGCACACCCAGTCTGGCATACCATACGTTGCAGACGTCGTGCGTGAACGAACGCGCAACTTGTATGCCAAGATCACTCCTCACCCTAACCAGCTGATGAATTCACTAGGTCAATACGACCAACGTCTCCCCAGGAGACGCAGGAACTATCGCCTACCCAAGGATGTCTTTGGGTGGTAAAGTCTGCCTCTTCCTGGCCCCCTACCAATCACCGTCAGGTCACCTCGCGCCTTGGCCGTGGCTGGAAGGTTAACACCTACAATCGTACCCTGGGGCACGCGCACGACCTGGTCTTGTTAAACCTTAACACCTTAATTCCCATCTGGTCTCTCGCTAATGGTTCCTCCCTCCGCTTGACGGATCGCTAGCGACCGCACGAAGCGAGGTGGAACAGGCACTGTCCCCCTGCCAAGGGGAAACATCCCGGCACCAGAAGCATCAGTAGAGGATAACTGCGCCGTCTCACGTAATGACACGCAAGCTCGCGCAAAATACATTATCTTTTATACCACACTTGAAAATACGCACAGCGGATAGGTACCATGGCGTGTAACACTCCGCCCGGGAGAACCCGGGCGACCTGCTCCTGCTCTTGGCTCTTTTCGTAGTAAGTTTTTGTCAGCTGTGAGAACCGAGATAAACTGGAAAATACATGTAGGAAGCACCGTCCTAGCTGGATTTATACAGTGGATCTCTGTTAATGATTCCGTGTTTTAACAATCTCGGCTACCCTTGTCGTGCTAGTAGAAATTAAATGAAGCACGCTTTCACCGAAACACCCAACAGACCTAAACCTATGCTTCTTCTAACTTTACACTACATATTTTATTAAATCCAAGATTTATTTCGTAATCCTCTCCCCTAAAACTGCACAAGTCAGCGCCCATGTCATTATATCTAATGATCCTAAGGGCAGTTCACCAAAAGCTGTACCACTTAGACCTACTCGGTGCATTCTGAAGAATATATATTGTTTGGGTGTAATAATTGTTCCCATTTTAAGGCAATTCTCTATTGAAAATGTGCACCCATAGAAAATGAATTATTTAAAAACTAGGTTCAATAATGTGAAATGCCAAGAATACTTTATTCTAGAACTGCAGTAAGTAGGTCTGTATCATACACAGGAAATTATTTATGGAGAAAAAAACAATTTTATTTTTATTCGCTTTCCTGGGAGATAAATATATATTTCTTTGTTCAACTGCTGCAGAGAAAATTTTAATATGAATTGTTTTGCTCCTACATATGAGAAAGATGTAGATTTTCAGTATAGAGTTTTGTAATTAGTTTGTACCATCTTATCTTTTGTAATCTGCAGAATTCAAAGAAATATTAAAGTTTTCAAATGGCTGCAGAATGATAGGGCGACTGCTGAGAGAAATAATTTTCAAATAAAAACGATTTAAACCCTGTTTATTTACTAATAAGAACAGTTTCACAAAAATGTTTTCTAAGTAAAATAAGAGTGAAAATAGAAGGAAGAAGAATCTAATAATTAGATTTACTGAGAACTACTAGTATAAAAGTGCCTTGAGAATATTACAATGGATCTAAATAAGAACGAAGAAAATAGTTAGCAAAACTATAAACTTAGTATACTCGTAAGACAGACATTATGGCTGTCGAAGGAACATAAATAATTTGCTTACAAACTATAAATATTTATTTGTGATGTAACAAATACAGTAACGACAAAGAGAATAGCAACTTTGGCAATTGTCTCCAGCATTTTACACACTGCTAACCGGTAACTCAGCGTACTACAGAACAACTGTTTGTCTAACCCGACATTAACGGAATAGTGTCACATGAAGAAGAGAGGCATCTCTTCCATTATTAACTGCAAACTTGCTTCAACGACGATGGTATCCATTAGCTCCACCTCTAGTGTATCTTACATTTCCTCTCTGTCGATAGTCAATTGGATGTTGGTTGTATGAGGGCGGTAGTCCTCCTCCACCGAAGTTAGCGGATCTATCTAACCTCTCCGCTCCTTCCCCAAAATTATAAGAGCCGCCGTGTCTAGATCCACTTCTGAATTGGTTACTGTAATGATGACGTTCACGTTCTCCTCCACTGAAGTCATTTTGCCTTGAATGAGGCATTGCACTGGTCAAATTGACGAGAGGTTCAAGTACTGGAGGAACGTTACTGTAAGTTCCCTGACCGGTTAACCTCCGCAGTTCACGTTTAGGCATTCTGTGGCCTGCATCTCCTAATGAAGCCCGCTGAGTAGCTGACGCCATTTCTATCTGTGCTCTCCAGGATCTATTCTGTTGCGGATTGAGATCACCAGTCTTCAGTACACGTGGTGGATCCCTTGCACCTTTTAGACGCTTGGCTGGAAAGACAAAGGAATCTGCATACTGCGGATTTCGAAATCTGATGCAAAAAACTTTATTATTTTTCAGCACAGGAAGACCAAGCACTGGAGAAGCTAGTGAGCCTCCTTTAATGACACAGTCTTCTGCTAAAAGAACAGTTCCTCGCATTCCATCAATGCTGACTTTCACTTCCGTACTGAACTCAATTTTTTGCTCATAGAGGTCCTTAACAAAATTAAAGCCTTTGTTCTTACTAGCCACGTACAACCTATCATCTCCTCGGACATTACGCTTTATTTCAACAGGAGTAAGAACAGAATAATATGGTTCTAGAGCTTTAAATAGTCTCTTCTCATCTACAAATGGTAGTAGTGCCACACCTTGCCATGCAAATTTCTTGCCATTAAGATCTATTTTGAAGTCCTCAGGATAGAAATCAATAATAGGAGAATCTGGATCATGCATAAGCTGTGCCCAGGGTTCAGGTACATGAGAACTGCTGGTTGCTGGAAAAACACCCATCAGCTGTTCCAGTGGACGGAAAGGTTTTGTTCCTTTCTCAAAAGCTATATTGAGGTCTCCAATGTTCACAAAGTCGGATGCAAAAGGTGCATAATGATAAGGAAAATACCACTTCCATGATGCACATCCCTGATAATAATAATAACGTAAAACCCAGCACAGTCCACGTACATACTGCATAGCTACTTTATAGCGAAATTCAATGTTGTCTGATGAAACATCAAATTTAGATTCATAATAGCGAAATTTAAATCCATCTTCCCATAGTCGAACTTCGTCATGCACCACCTCTTCTTCTGATTCTTGGTCCACTTGATCTGATTTGCGTTTTTCTCCACGTGTACCCTCTTGCTTCATCAGACTTCGTAATGCTTCTCTTGAATTTGTTGTCCTCATGTGACCGTCAACATGACTTTGACTGTGCATGGCCTGCATTCGCATACGATATGCCTCTTGTCTTTGGTTCTGTATTGCTGCTACAGGCTGTCTCAGTGGAGTAGGTGCATACTGTCCTTCTGGTGTCCATGTTGGTTTGAAGTCAAGAAGCTTAGCTCGATTTTTCTTTGCCTTCTCTCTTTCTTTGAAAGCTATTTCATTTTGCTGACGTTTCTTAAAAATCTCTTCTTCAACTTCACCCAAGTCTGTCATAATAAGTTGAACACGATCAAGGTTTACACTTCCACTGTCTGTTAAAAATCCTCTAGTTTTGTATAAACTTTTCTTGTAGAGATTAACCAATCTGTCAATGGCACCTTCTCTAATTTCCAGTGATGGAAGATGTGGAAGAAAGTCATTGCCCACAAAAAAGCACATGAACACCCAGTCATCTACAGCTCTCTCAAAATCATATTTAAATGGCAGATTAGGCATCTCCAATTCTTTTTCCAGGTACTCTCGCAAAACGTTTACTCTTACAAATATAAACTCCACTTCACAACCAAGAGAAGGAGGAAGCTCTTCAAAGCCACCCCTGGGTTCTTTTGGCAAACCCTTACATTCCTTCATTTCATGACCCATTTGGCCACAGATATCACATGGTCTCGGTTTGTTTGGTTTGAATTCTTCCCTAATAATGGCGAAATTACGTTCATGTGTCGCCAACCCCAGCATTATCAAGTCCGCATCTGCACCACAAAGACAATGTTGCGTATTTGGATCATGGTCTGGTTGTGCTCTCTGTCTACGTATATAATCCATTATTTTGTGTTCCCCCTCACCAGGAACGTTTGCATCTGAAAGTATGACTTTGATGCCTCTCCAAGCTGGATCATTGTTCATACGGTCATGGATGTAATAATGCAGGCACGTTGACAACCTGGCCATGAAAGGAGTTCCCGGAGTGATACAATTGCTATCGAAATGACTCTCCTTTGGCTTTTCAGGTGGAAGAAAACAGCCTTTAGCTGCAAGCTCTGATCTGATTCTGGCCATTTCTTGGATTTTTTCTACACTTTCCTTTGATGCTCTGAATCGACGAGATCTCTGCTGGTTCATTTTTGCTCTTGGGGCAACTCCATCGATGGCCATGTAAAGCAGCTTTCTGGGTCTGACAATTCTGAAGAGTCTGTCAATACACTCAAAAATTGCAACCATCATATCGTCTTCATTTTCTGGTGCAGGTTTATCCTCTGGATGTGTGCATGGATGAATGATACCATTCATGTCCAGGTATAAATTATCGAATTCCACTCCATTTGGGTTTGCTTTTGTGCAATCAACTGGTATGGTAACACCGTTCAAGTCTTTGGACTTTTCTTCAAGACATGGCAGAATAACAGTTGGATATTTCCTGCTTAACCACCGAAAAAATGCTGGAACACCCATGTTTGCAGCGATTTAAAGACGACAAATATGCACACAGGAAGCAACGCTAAATTTGGAGAAATTTCTAAGCGATTAATTACAGCGCAAAACTTATATGCTCAGGATACTCAACTATTTATGTTTATCCCAGATTAATTAATACATTAACCACATGCGATATTACCCAACATCGTTGGAACTGTTTCTTAAATTTTGTAGATTCAGCGTTATAAGTGACTGTTTTGATTAACACACGTAGTAGTTCATTTGACTACAGAGGTATGTGTGACGTCACTTCCGCATTTCGTCACCCTCTGGTGGCATGAGTCCGGTGTGTGAATATCTTTGTCTTTTTGTTTTGGTCTTCGACAGTGCAGGACATATTGCCCCGACTGTGTAAGGTATGTGATCCGAGGGACTATTTTTGTAATTATTTAGTTAAGTAAATATTCTTATTAAGTGAATTGTAGTTTTTGTTAGTATTACCCAACCTTTTATAGAAATGTACCAAATAGGAAAATCCCAACCTCTCCGCAAAACATGTGAATCCCTTCTGAGCAATCCTCTCGTGCAAGATCTGGCCATGCGATATCCTTATCCATTACCATCCAAGGTTAGATCAACACCACCTCCAATACTCTGACCATAATACAGATTCCAAGATGGCGTCCGTCGAAGCCAAGTGACTCTGGTTACGCAAAATAGGAAACTATACGCAATTGACATAATATAATCCATATTAAGCAGCAAGGTAACTCCTAAACATGTATCACTTTATACTTTCAACCAAAACGTGTAATAACATAAATAAAAAGTAGCATGACAAATCATAAGTGGTTATCACATATAGTAGCACGATCAGTACTATACATTTTCAACCTATACTTCCAATCACATTTAACTTATAGCGCACAACTCATAAGTATTTATCACCTTGCACAATAAAAACATATAGGAAAACATGATTAAACGAAACAAAAATTAACTTTTTCTTGAACACAACAGAAACGGCGAAATAAAGAGCACATGCACAATAAAAGAAAGAAAGGAAAATAAAACGAAAAAGCTAACCTGAAATATTTACTGGCTGCTAAGTTTCAGCTCCTTCCGTCTTTTCACCTTGTCACCAAGTACATCAGTATCTTTTCTTAAGGTTTCCATTTTGCACTTTTTGGATAAGTGTTTAGACACGTTTTGTTTCTTTCATTTAACATTTTGTATAACTAATTGTTCATGACTATTTTTGCGAGCACTCTTCTTCACTTTGACAAGTAAAGGCTCATCTATATTATTTATTTTCGTGAATGTCCTAAGCCAAGGGTGCTTGTCCATCTTTGTTAAAAATTGCCTTTAAAAAATTGTCTTTGATACACAGGATGTGGTAATATCAATTACCTTTGTTTTTCTTATTATTTCATATGCTCCTGGATATCCATATGAAATGTTTGCAGCCCATATCAAAACATTTGGAAAACATTAAACCTGTGTAGCACAGCCTAGTCCAGCTGTTCTTAAGCAAACCTTATCTTGCTGGACTGTATCATCCTCTGTAGCAAGTAATAAAGTTTATTTTATATTGTTTACATGGTAAAGCAGGACATTCTGCTTATACTATAATATTTAAGAGAACTCACCAGATTGTCCAGTTTACTCCAACTATTTTCTTGTATGTGTTGTTCGTATAAATCTTGCGTTAAGGTACAGATGTATTTTTATATCTTGACAGATGGAGAGTGATGCGCAGTGGTATCTGGACGAGTCCACTTCCGAACGGTCGCAACTGGAGGGGAGGGCAGGTCAGTTGCGTACTCGGTAATACTACAGCTTGTTTCAAAGTGCGCGTGTCTCCTGGTTCCAAGAGAGCATTTAGAAATGACGCCTCCTAGAAGCACATTAGGAAACAAAGGAAAAGGAAAACATTTAAAAACACGAGAAGTAATAACCAATGTCTACAGATTTATAAAAAAGAAACAATGGTCTGAGTCTACTACAAAAATCTGGGAAAGGGCATCTGAGGCAACAGTTGTGTCCGAAAGCAGTTTAGGTAAGTTATTAAGAAAAGGAAAGTCATTGGTGCTAGTGCAACAACGTCCTTCTGTTTGCCCAGTAAACAAAGATTAAGAACATGCACAAAATCTAATTTGGACGTTTTGATTCAGACGTAGTTAGGCGAACTGTGAATAATTTTTAAAACCAGAAAAAGAAAGACCAACTCTGGAAAAAGTGTTTATGAAGCTTCAAAATTCTACTGACTTCCAAGCTAGGATTTATATGGGAAAAAAAGAGAAAAAAACCAAGAGTGACAGACAACTTTTAATCGAACATCGTATGTGCCATACGCGCAAAAAGGCTTAAGCATTTACGAAATATAATATTCAGATATATCACATTGAAGTTGATATAGTTTATATGGATGAAAGTTAATTCAGCACATATTAGACCATTTGCCTGGAGTGAAATTCGTTACAGGGACTCTGCAGCGATGTTGAAAGGCCGACAGTTGGTTATCATGCCCGCTGAGGGGGAGTACAGGATTTTGTTCCGAACGTCTATGTACTATTTAAGATAAAAAAAAAAAAACGTGGAGATTACTACCGTAGTAAGAATTACAACTTAATTTACAAGAGCTGTAATACTGGTTTCGAGAGTGAGATTTGTTTTCAGACACCTTATGCACCGCATTCCCCTCTCGTAATCTCACGCGTGTGACGCTTTCAGACGATACGTACACCATCCTCACCACAGTTGCTACTCGTCCCTACCACGCATGATTTCTGCCAAGATATAATTATACATCTGGTAGGTTGAAACTTTAATTTGCTGCAAGTTAAGAATTGATTATTCTAACTAGTTCTGGCGTCATTTTTGATAATTATTATATATATTTTTTCAATCCACTTAGTTGTTCTGCATAATGTGCCAAAAGGCTTTAAAAATGCTAACAACCACTCAGTTGTAGTTAAGATAGTATTTTCTATACTTTGATTAAATTATTTGTAAACCTTTCCTAACTTTCAATTAAGGTGTAACATGTTATAGTAGTATTTTGGAGCTTAGTGTTCATTTTCTTAAATTTTACATTTTTATTGAGCTGGTTTAAAATGATTAAAACAAACGCTTTGTAGATGATGTTTGAATAATGATTTTTTCTTTTAATTTCTAATTGATAAATGTGAATAATTTCAGGAAGTGTTTAGAACAACAAAGTCAGTGTTTTCTTGTGAAGGTAAAGATTTTAATTCTTTTTGTGTAAGTTTTAGTGGTATTTTCTTCTGGGACCTACAGTTAGTTTTCCATTAAAATTTTGTTACCCTGTGGGTGTTGCAACAGTGAAACATAGTGAAATTTTCCTGAAATGTGTTCCCAATGTATGGTGAGTTAAAATTACTTTTCTGCTTCATTTGTAATAAGTTGTGCTTCTTGATATAAATTATCTGTTCTATTTTACTGTAGGGTTGTAATGCAATGTGTTTTTTGTTCCTTTTCTTAAATTGGAACTTTAAAATTTTGGTATAATCTTTCTTGAGAAAAAATTTTTTGGCAAGGATCTTTACTTTATTCATTTTAAGGCATATTGGGAATAATAAATACAAAATTTAGGTCAGGAGTTTTTCTTTACAGTGTTAAATTATCTTGGTTAACTAACAATTTCCTTTGCACCAAGGTTATAATGTAATTCTTTACAGTGGTAATTTATTTTCAGGTATACCTAGAACTTATTTTGCTTTCTTTGGTTTGCTAAATGTTGAATAATAGTGAAGTTTTAGACAGGTTATGTTTAAATTATCATTGATTTGTCAAAAATTATGTGTAAATTCTGATATTGTCTCTGTTTTGTGTCGTTGAACATTTTCGGATGTGATTTTGCTGTTTCTTCTTTTTCTATGTGTCTTGGTCATTGCAAGTGTGTCTGTGTTTGCTATGTGAGTGCTGAAATGTGCCCCTAGATTACTATGTGTGTTTGATGTAGTTGAGACGTTTTGGCTTCAAGGAAGTGCTGAAATGTAACCTTGGAGACTTTGTGGATGTTAACATTAAGAGAATATTTGGTGTATTTATGAAGTTTTACAGGGTAGCTGATATGCGACTGTAGGATGGATCATTTGTGACTTGTCAAGAAGCTGATATGTACCTGACACAGCGTTTAGTTGTGGTAATATTTTGGGAGAATGTGTTGCAATGATGGTGTGTTGTGTCTTATGCTTGTTTCGTTTAAGCCCAAACATCTTGAAATTAAACCTATGCTGTACTTGTGTTTGTTTCTCTGTTTGTCAGTGTTTGTTATGGCATCTGGTAATATTTTGTGGTATTACTTCTACATTATGGATGTTTATTTCAGTGTTTGGGATGTTAACTGCATGTTTGGTATGTGTAATTTGTATATGATAAAGTAGCGTTTATTGCATCATGTTGAATGAAGGGAGCTTGTAAATGTTTCATTAGTGATGATAGCAGAAGAAAATTTTTTACAATCAAGATTTCACTTATAAAGTCGACTTATGCCATGGCTAAGAAAATGGAGTAAGAAAATAATGAGTGCGAATAGGAAAAGTACATTAAAGGAAAGATTGTCATTTTCAACAATAGAGTGTGTTCACCTTACAGTTGCAATCTTGTCTGTATATTATTTCAAAATAGTTACGTGTTAATATGTCTGTATTGCAAGTCAATTTTTGGTCATATGTGAAAATGTGTTGCAATACACTTCATAAATGAGTTAGTCTTTTGTCTCAAGTTTCAATTTTTAGAGCAAAAATGTGAATATTAGCAAACTTGCTTTGCGTTAGATTTTCTAAGTCAAAATTAGATAGTGTGCAGTACATTTTCAAGGGTACCGTTAATTAGGTTTATTTGTGGCCACAAACATACACTTTTTCTATATTGTTGGTATGTGCACATACTGCTACAGTCTCAACTCTGTGTGTTTGAGGGGAGAGGAGTTCGGTGAAGAGGGAAGTAAGCTGGTGACGTGTGGCAATGCTTGCATATACAGAAATTATCACTTGATAGTGTTATTGTTGTTGTTCCTTACATGAACATCAGTGGCGGTGCAAAGAAACTCCGTCCGATTAAGCACAGGATACATTTTCCTTTGGTCTTAATATCTTTGATACGAGTATTTAAAATTATTGGCTACAAGTGGAGAAAATGCGGAAGTAAACAGAATACTTTAATTGAGAAACCTAAAATTCTACGTTGCATGAGTATCTTGTATACCTATTAAAGTTTTGTGGAAATTTGGTAGAAACTTATTTATTAGGTGACACTTGGTTGGACAGTAACCTGAGAAGAGGTTTTGGCAAATGATGAGGTTTATGAAGTTGCCGAAAGATACAAAGCAGGCACTCGGTTCACTGTTCTACAATTCATGCTAGAGGAAAGAAGGGCTTTGTGAATGTAGCAAAACTGCTCTATAATATAGGAAGCACCAGTGGGGATTACTATGATCAAATGAGCCACCAAAGAGGTTGAAGTGTTTGAAAGAAATGTTTATTCCACACATACCACCATCTTTAGTTATAATTTTGGAAATTGAATCTTTTCTGGAAAGTGCCGAAATATTCTACCAAGAAGGAGATAGTGAATTTCTTGCATAAACGTGACGTTAACTGTGACGAATAAATGAGGAAAGGAAATTTATCCCCTTCTGGAAGTGCATTACCCTAGAAAAAAGTAATAAAGTCAAGGAAACAGAAGCTGAATATAGAAGGGGGTGGGACACACAGATGCACAGACGGAATCGTGTCGGTTGTTACAGATTCCATCATTGTGAATACGGCAACAGATGATAGATCCACCAGAGTGACAATACACATATTTTCACCAGCACGACCGCTGTGATGTGGAAGTGAATACATAACAATGTCTATGAAGGTCTGCACGTTTCTTCTTAGTTTTTGCCAATTTTAGGCAATTAGGCAATTGCCAATAATTTGAATTCGGAAGCGAGGAAGCGAGGCAGAGATATCACAAGCGACTTTTGATTGACACAAATAGTAGTTCATTTGACTGAAGGGGTATGTGTGATGTCACTCCCCCACTCCATCACCCTCTGGTGGCATGAGTGAGTCTGGTGTGTAAATACCTTTGTCTTTGTGTTTTGGTCTTCGACCGTGCCGGGCATGATGCCCCGGCTGTGTAAGGTATGTGGTCCGAGGGACCATTTTTGTAATTACTTAGTTTAGTAAATATTCTTATTAAGTGAATTGTTGTTTTAGTTAGTATTACCCAACATTTTATAGAAATGTGTCAAATAGGAAAATCCCAGCCTCTCCGTAAAGCATGTGAATCCCATCGGAGCAATCCCCTCGTGCAAGATCTGGCCATTCGATATCCTTATCCATTACCATCCATGGTTAAATTTTCACAGTACTATATAGAAATTTATAACAAAACCCGCAAAGGCTAAAAAACAAAATATTCGGAAATCCCATAAACTTCAAAATGCACTTCGATATAATGCATAGACATACTCATAGAGAGCATTAAAAATCTGCAGTAAAACTTTATATCAATTTTTAATTTAAGATTTTTCAGATTTTTTTCAGTACCTACATTTATATTTTCAATTACTTCAAATGATGTCTCGTAGCATTCATCCAATTGTTCTGTAAAATTTCACGTAAAACAAAGGCAGCAAAAGGTGTCAAACAAAGCTTTTGTCTCGTGTTTTGCACTCATTTTTAAAGCAATACAGCAGACATGTACAGTGACATAAGTTTAAAACTTATTGAATTAGGCTAATAAAAATACGTATGATAGTTCTGACATATATCAAATAACTGACAGAGTCCTTTATAAGGGACACGATAGCTTTGCCGTAGGACAGTAAAATTCAGCTTTGAAGTGCAATAAATTCAGAAAGTAAAACAGATTTCTGAGAGAAACTTAAAATCACTTAATATATGTATTATACACTCTGGAAAAACATTTTCAGTTAATATAACTGAAAACTTTAAAAAAGTTCAGTGTTGGAAGCCTAAAGTTCAGAGAAACTATATTGTGAAAAGTGGGGTACTTATCTCAAAGAAGATGCTAGAAATGTTGTCCCGTGTCTTTCTTGTTTTGCTGAACATCTGAGAGTACAATTACCATTGAGTTAAGGCAGTTTCCCTACCCAAGTTTCATCGTGAACATTTCGTTTAAATTCCTAATTGTGTGAGTTTGATCTCTACACTCTGTTTTAACTTTTCGCAAGATAAAGATTACGATATTTCAGAGTTAAATCAAACTCGCAAAGCTGATTCTGTAATCGATAGTCAACTCACATCACCATTCCATATCATCAGAAACGGAGCAGACACACAAAGCCATGGGGTCTTTGAAGGAGGGTCCTTCGACTATTCCCATAGCTGGACAGGTCACATATTGGCATTGAGAGGGGTTGCTTTTTTATTAATGGTGGTGGGTTAATGGTAGTGATTGAATTAGGGATTCAGAGATGTTAGTGTAGGCAGTAATGTAGATAATTGTGTATGGGAATATGATTAAATTACTGATTCTTAAGGTGGTCCTAGCACAAGTCTGGGTCTATTGTATTTCTCTTCAGGGTCGACATCATATTCCCCGAGTCCGCGGATGAGGTGATTGAAACTGTTAGGAAGTTTGGAATACAAGCTATGGGATAGGTGTAGGATATAGTCGGATATTTTCGGGAAGGAAATGTTATCATTGGGGATATACCAGTCGGCTGCAACTGCAGTCTGAAGGTAACGGTTTTGAAGGATTTGTAGTTTGGAGAGGTGAGATTTAGCTGTAGTACCCCAGACTTGGCAGGCGTAGGTGAATACAGGTCTTAGTACCTACTTGTACAGTATTAGCTTATTTCTAAGCGCCATAGGTGACTTTCGGTTGTATAAAGGTTACAACATAGCCATCATTCTGCTTACTTTATTAGCCACAGTGATGTGCTCCTCCCAGGTAAGGCGCATGTCCAGAAGAAACACCGAGGTAGGTTGCCTCCGTAGACCATGGTATATCTGCTCCTGCTAGACGTAGGTTGGGTACGTCCTGTAGATTTCTCCTGGTAAAAGTGACGGCTTGGGACTTAGTGACATTTAGTTTCAACCGCCAGGTCGCAAACCAGGCATACAACATTTTAACAAAGCTGAGCCCGTTGCACTGCGATAGCGTGGCGTTTTGAAGCAGTTGTTATAGCAGTGTCATCAGCAAATAGAGGTTGCAGCCTCTTAGGATTGGAAGGGTGTTTATATAAGTAAGGAAAAGTAAGGACACTCTCTTGAGGTACTCCTGCATTTATGGCTGAGACAGAATATCGTTCTTGACGACTACGAAGGATCGGTTTTGAAGGTAGTGGTGTATTATGTTTACTATGAAGTAGGATGGGGAATTGTAGTGGCTGAAGCAATGTAGGAGGCCTTCGTAGAAACAGAGCAAGCATTCTCTCTTCGAGTATAATTTTCTCGCCCACCTCCGAGAAAAAGCTTGCTACTGCCAAAATGCCAAAAGGATAGTTTCTGCATTGGTACCACCCGTATATCGGTTCCTAACTGGATTTTAACTACAATACTCATTTCGGCAGCTCCATTTCTTTGGAACGCATTGCTTACCGGTAATGGTATTAGCTCTGTACATTGGTTTCTCCTTGAGTTGTATACATTAAATAATACTCAAATTCAACAATTCCAGACTCTGGAGAAGCTAGGAAGTAACCTCGATAGTAAACTTCCCAGCACCCAGCCGGGAATTAAAACTGGTATCCTTCGCGCAGCAGGCAAGTGCTCCAGTAACTTAGTTCTTGGGCCGCCAAACTGGCTATTAGTATTAAATGTTAAAACTCAGTTCTAAAAGAAATGGTAATTTTCAAAAGAAACGACGGTTTCATCAATATTTCGTACCACAGCTGTAACGGTATCGTATTAGCAGTTATAATCCGTTTAAAATTACATTGTATATTCGATAAATGAGTATTTTATTACAAATATATGTGTATATCTTTCAATACTCCAACATTCTATAATGCTATCTGCATTTTTTATAATGCGTAATTTCATTGTAGCTTTCTAGCTCCATAAATGATAACACAAATTGAAATAGTAGGAATATCTCATAAAATTTAGCTTCACACATATTTGTAGTTCGTTGTCTTACATTAACACTATTTTAACTCTTTATAAAACAAACATAAGGTCTGTGACAAGCATAAATATTTTGTTATAAATAAAAAGGGTAAATGAAGGAAGTGTTTTCTAAAAATCTGGATTAGAGTAGGCGGTCGATATAAATCGAATGCGAAACTTAAATGCTGCCATGGTCAAGTAACTCGATGACCTTTGAAGAAACTTTACTCTGACTTAAAATGCATACCAACACTAGATATTAATTTTAAATGAATTTCTATTAAAGTGGCACAGGCAAAAGCAGAATAAATTGATACATGCAACCATTAAACTGAATGAAATGAATGAATAAAAAGCCTGTAAACCTCTTCAGGACAAAGGCATTCTGCTGCTCAGGGAGTAGTAATTGAGATCTCACTAGGGTTGCAATTCCTAAGAGCCTTGTGCAGTTGCTGCTCCAGTAAAGGCGTACTTTCTTTTCCTTAGCACTGTCACTGTTTACTTCACACGTACACCATTGTTGTACACATTTAGCTTTGTTACACACTTTTAGTTTATAATACCTGGGTAGCAACTTCTTCCAGTGTCTTCCATGTAGCTCTGCTCATAACTAGTATTAACCACTGTGTCCCTGCTATCTTTTTGAAGCCATCTGTCCATCTCATCTTTGGTCTCCCTGCCGTTCGACGTGCCATTCTGGGGTCCCACATTGTCATTCGTTGCGTCCATCGGAGGTGGACAGAAACATGAGAAAACTATGCCAATCAAAACCACAATAATGAAAACTTAACCACAACATTAATTTAAGCCATGGAATGTCTTGGATCAACAAAACATATAAAACATATTTCAAAACTACATTCTGTCAATCGTCTTCTGTCATTACCATACACGTTTACTGAAATACCTCTCAGCAACTATTTTATTTATACGAATCTAATACATTTCAAATCTGTTAAGTAAACTCTGCGAACAGAATTCTGCAAGAGATTTACATCTTCGTTTTCTTAGATTTTATATCAGTTGAACACGAAAGTATTTACATGTCTGTATAGAACTAGCCACTTTAACAACTGAACTGCCCGCCTCGGTAGCGTAGATGGTAGCGGTCTGCTGCATATTCAAAAGATCCCGAGTTCGAATCTCGGTCTGGGTGAGTTACCTGAATAAACTTTTCTCTGTGGGTTTCCCTTATCCTAAAAAGAAATACGAATGTCGGGTAACTCTATGTTCTACGGACCCTGGGCTCATTTGAGCATCATTTTACCCCTTTCATTCATCACCCGATATGACTTAACGTTGGAGGACGGAAATTACAACAAAATGAACTGAACTAAATCATTTTGTTCACCTCCAAGCCTACTGACAGTTCATACTTGGTTTGAAGAGACATGATTAGGAAGCTTAACAATCTACTTAGATAAACCTTTTGTCGGATGTTCTTATTTATTACTAATCAAATTTTATGTACTGGTACACACTTAACTCTGAATAAACCAACTTACTACATTCCAGAACCAGTTTCAATGGTGTATAAACTGTTCAGCAAATTTTCAAAATAAAACGAAGAAATAATGTAAAAAAAAACATTAATTTATAATTTATATAGCTTTTCATTTTCTCTACTGTGTGTCTATCAAGGCGGGGATTCAGGCACTACGTTGGGCTTATTGTGAGGCAGGGCCCCGTAAGGGAGGATGAGATGAAAGTACCCTGCAGGCGGCCAGGAGCAATCACAGGCGTCAACGCAACCGCGGTGAGTCTCTAACAGGTGAAGGCAATATCTTCGCGGACGGAGTTCCTAGTCGCCATAGACAGTCCGCACAAGTCAGACAGGTCCGGCTGATTGAACAGCCCCTCCTGGAATGGCGACCGGCCGCCCACAGCACCTCTCCTCGGCCAAACACCGTATTTCCAGAGAGCAAACACCACCGTAGTGCACCACCACTAGCTACTTGGAAAGAACGGATGGAATGAAATGAAATGGCGTGAAACGGGGATGTAAGGTAACTATCCTTCCCAACATTCACTTCGTGATCCGACAAAGTCCCCAAAAATGCCCATGGTCAAGAAATTCGGCCTCGGAAATTGAATCCTTGATCTCCGGGATATTACCGCCTGAGCTATACCACGCGGTTATATATAAGGAAAGTACTACAAACCATGCACAGAATCCGCTGTAGACATATCACAGCAAATACATGATCTTTTTAAAAAAATGAAGTTCTCGTTAAAGTACATAATTACACTACAGATATTTGTTTGGGGAGTTAGCAATTTCCAAGATATTACTTTTATTTGTTTGTTTATTCAAATACTATATTTTTCTCAAATGGAAATCCTTACTCAATTTCCCTTTGTTTTGTGTTTCTTTTCTTATTATTTCATTTTTTCTTTTCTTTTCGTTTTCTTCTTCCCTGTTTATTGGCATGCAAAGAAAAAACTAATTTAAAAACCACCAGAAATTTTATGCTCTAATAAAATCCCATGCATTTAGGATATTCGAAGACTTCCATAATATACACATGGCTGAACTTTCTAACATGTGACGCGAGAACGTTTCTCAATCCAAAGTGAGTTGGAACACAAAGACACTGGCACCAAGAAGAAGACCACCTCACGTAAGGAACCCCACGCTGTCTCGGGTCCGACACGCCCGTAGAGAGCTCCATTTCACCCCTAACACCCAAAGGCAGGACACCCAATTGTCCAGTGCACAATTCCCTGCGCTATTAATTCAGTGCAAATGAATTGCTACACAACAGGGTAGACCTCTCTAATATCTTCCGAAAGTTCTTGGAAAGAGTCTAATGACCGTCGTTGCAGATAGTATGACAAATATTCATGAAGAATCCAGATTTTGCGCCACTGCCCATGTGCTTTGCAGTTAATTTGTAAAGCGTGTTTGCATTCGTGCGGTTTATTGGTACTATTGCCATCCACATCTATTCGCTTCCAAATCTATCGCTCGCTCGCTCGCTCGCTCGCAGATACTGGTAGGCTTGTGTTAGCCTGAAGATTGTTGCTGTGTGCCCACCCAGGATAGGGTTTAACCACAGATAGGATTTTCTTTTTGGGATGTGTTAGGATGACTGTTTTTATTTTGAGGATGGTGGAATGCATATGAGGTAGTCTATTGACTCCTCTAAAAGGATAGAATGCTATCACTAGCACCCTGGCGTAGAAAGAATTATTTTATTTTAGTTTAGTTTGAAATGAATTTTGACTGAATTTTTGACTGAATTTTGAGACCAACAACTCTTGGTAGATTATGGGAGCTCAGCTTTTGCTGCTGCTGGAAATGCTCCGTGGTTACCTCGGATGCCCGCAAGCCATGCGGGGGACCCGGAATAGTCGGCGACGACGTCTTGTGGGATCATAATCACCAAGAGACCGAACCAGGGCACTTCTGTGCAAGGGTAACTGTGCGTATAATTTGGTAGCCCGGCGTCTAATTTCATCTTCCACGTATGGAAGACCCGAGGCTTCGTGGAGGAACCTTACTGGGAAGAATCGGCCTACTGAATAGATGGACCTAAGTCCTCTATTCTGAGCGCGTTGAAGATATGCCAGCCAGGAATCTGCGGCCATGCCCCAGACCTCGCAGGCATATAGCATCAACGGGACTATAAGAGCTCGAAAAAGGTATAGCTTTACGCGGACTGGCATCGATCGAGAACCCAGCATAGAATACAGGGATGCAATAGCTCCTTGAACCCTCGCCGAGAGTTCCCTGATGTGTCGACGGAAAGTCAGACCCTTGTCTAGCTCTACTCCCAGATATTTGATAGAGGGTACCCATTCTATCCTTCGGCCTCTAAAATGGAAATCCGGGCAGTCTGCGGGGGTGTGGCGCTTGGTGAATAGAATAGCGTGGCTTTTGTCCGGGTTAACGAACATCCGCCAACGCATTCACCACTCTTGTGTGAGACGGAGGTGTCTTTGTATTGGGTTGAAGGCTCTGCGAATATGTCTGTCTTTGCAGAAGAGCAGCACGTCGTCAGCATATTGTGCCATTTCGACGCGCGGCTCGGTTGGGAAGTCTGCCATGTATACACTAAATAGTATGGGAGATAATACAGAGCCTTCTGGGACTCCGCCTCTCACGGGTCTGAGAGTAGATGTTTTCCCCGCAACTGTGACTTTAAAAGTGCGATGTTTTAGAAAGCTGTGTAAGATGTTGATTAATTGGTTTGGTAGGCCCAGGTGGATAAGCTTGTGAAGGAGTCCGGTGTGCCAGGTTGTAGAGAAAGCCTTCTCGACGTCCAAAAACACTGCTGCCGTGAACGCCTGTTCCTGGAAACCCAGGGCAGCCATCTCCACGACTCGCAGCAGCTGTTGGACTGTCGAGTGCCCCGGACGAAATCCAAATTGATAGGCAGGTATGGCTTGAATGTCACCCAATACTGGGGACAAACGGGTGAGAATTATCCTCTCGAAGACTTTCGAGAGCGTGGATAGCAGACTAATGGAACGGTAATTGGAAGGGTGCACCGGGTCCTTTCTTGGCTTCAATATGCAGATCACTCTGGCCTCCCTCCACTCGCGTGGAAAGTGACTGAGAGTTAGGCACATATTGAAGACCTTTGTCAAGAACAGCACGGCGTTGAAAGGAAGATGACGGAGCATGAGTGGGGTAAGCCCATCAGGTCCCGCCGCCTTCTTAGGTTTGAGTCGCTGCAGAGCGCCCTGGACTTCGCTAGGACGGACTATGGGTAGTCGGTCCGCATCCTCCGGGGGTCGGCGAAGATATCGACGTACCTCCCTTCGGACACGTTCCGAAAAGATATCGTCCTGGGGGTTTTCTCTGGGGCACATTGTACGCTCAAAGTAATCCGCAAATACATCTGCCTTGGATTTAGGATCATAGGCCAGACCCCGTGTACCCTGCAATGGGGAGTGGTATTGACCTCGGCGGTTTCTGAGAGTCTTTGCAATCCTCCACACGTCGCCTTCCTCTACACGCAACCTGGCCATTGTGTCCTCCCACGCTCGCGCTCTGTGCTCCCGTAGGCGGACACTGACCTGACGACGAAGTCGTCTAAGTAGCGCGCGATTGTGCGGCGTGCGGTGACGCTGGTAGAGTCTCCTTGCCGCCCAAGAGCGGCGGATCAGTAGGACGATGTCCAGGGGAAGGATATCCGGGTGTAAAGGAGCGTCAGCATAAACTGTCAGATTATTGGCAGTTCGCGTGACTATGGAGGTGAAAGATGAGACCGCAGCCTCGAGGGTGTGGATGCTCTGAATCCTGGGGTTTGGTGGTATGGAGGTGCGGAGGCAGTTCCTTACGCCTTCCCAGTCGACCTCTCGTGTTTGAATCGAGAGGTCATGACTGGCAACCCTAGTATTGATCTCTGTCAATACTGGATTATGATCTGAATGGAGTGCGTTTAATGAGGTGAGAGTGAGGTGAAATGGGAAATGCTTGGTGATAGCGAAGTCGATGACCGAAGCCAGCCCTCCACCTCGCGGGTGATGAGTGGGTTGCCAGGCACCCTGTACTTGTAGTTGTGGGTCCGTATCTATAAGGCGGATTATTTCGTTGTCTCTTGCATCTCGGCGTCTGCAATGCCAAAGCTCATGCTTGGCATTGAAGTCGCCCGCCATGATAACCCTAGGATGCAGAGCTAGGATGGATTGGTAGTCGTTCCTTACGAATAATCTACCCGGAGGATGGTAAATGGATACCAGCATGACTTCCGATCTGCCGAGGTCTAGACACACTGCCGTAGCCTCTAAGGATTGAAGAGGAGGAAGTTGGAAAGGTCTGTGGACCACATTTTGCCTCACGAGCCCCGCCGTGCCTCCGCCAGGTCGCCCTTGGCGGTCCGTACGGTAACAAGTAAAGCCCGGGACTCGGAAACGGGAATCTGGACGCAGATGCGTTTCACAGACGAGGATGGCATCTAGAGCGTACTCCCGAGCAAAGTGCAGAAGTTCACTCCCCTGACCATCCAGACCACAAGCATTCCAGAATGCGAATCGGAAAGAGGTACGTAACCTATTCCGATCCCCCATTTTGAGGCCGAGGAATGGCAGAAGTCAGGAGTGTGAGACCTTCCATGAGGACTAGTACTTTGCTGGCCGGATCTGGAGCAGAAATGAGTTTGACTAGCAACTCGCAAAAACGCAGTCCGTGGGTCAGCAGAGTCTGCTGTATCCACATCAGCAATTGAGAGAAGTCTAGTTCAACTACAGCGGGGATGGGTGTTGGAGAGGATGACCTGACAGGTGCAGGCCTGCCTACAGCCCGTGCATCCCTCGGCTGACTTTGTGGCAAGGGGGACACTTGCCCCTCCGCCAACCGGTAATCAGCCTGGGGCTCGCCTGCAGGCCCGCTCCCTGCGCTAGGTCGTGAAGTATGTGTTTGTGGCGACTGGGCCCGTGACTGTTTGCGTTTTGTGTGTTGGCGTGTGTGTGGTGTATCTCGAGACATATTTGGGTCTCTCGGGGGCCTTTGCACCACTTGGGCGAGCGTTGTAGCCTTCTCCTCTTCTTGCTGTTGTGGCTCTCTCTGATTGGCCGTAGCTCTGAGCCTTGGCCAATCGGTGCTTCTGTAAGGCGGTAATCCTTGCCCTCGGCTGGTAGGTGCTGATGGTGTCTGTTGTGGCCTAACGGTCTGCTTCGGCCTTCTGGCGGCTATAACCGCCTTTCGGACCGGGCAGCCTCCGTAGCATGCCACATGCTCACCCTTGCAATTAGCGCAAGTAGGTACCTCTGTGGTGGACCTCGGACACTCCTCCTTTGTGTGGGCTTCGCCGCACCTCAAGCAACGTTGGTTACGGCGGCAGAAGTGGCTAGAGTGGTTAAACCCTAAGCAACGGTGACATTGGGGGGGACCGCCAGGGCTCCTGACATGTTCCAAAGTTACCCTGAGGTAACAGATGGTTTTGACCCTATCCAGTTTGCCCTCAGGGACTTTAGCTCGCTCCACTATTATTAAAAATAGGGGTATTGGGATGGGGCCAGATTGGCCCTCTGGAGCTGGCTTTGTTAGTTGCTTGACTACTCGTGGGGAAATGCCCTGATGTCGAAGGTCGTCCTCAATATCCCCCACAGAGGTATCCACTGGGAGGCCCCGGATAACCCTACGTATGTCTCGAGCCTTATCGATGCCGAAGGTAAAATAGGGCACAGACTTGCTATCAAAAGCCCTGATCAGCAATTGATAGTCTTCCACGCTCTTGGCCTGGAAGACAAACCTGCTTTTTCGCCTATTCACCAGGCATGACCCCGAGAGAGTCGGCATGACTTCCTTTAGGAAGCCGACCAGCCCCTTGAAGTCATCCACGATGATAGGTGGGATGTGTCGTCTTGGTGGCTCCCTAATCCTGGGTCCACCAGTAGATGGCACATCTGAAGCAGTTCTTCTCTTCCTCCGAGAAGTCACCTCCTGAAATTCTGCTTCGTCGACATCCGTGTCGATGTTCGACGAGCTAGCCTCGGAGTCGCTTTCCATTATGGATGGATGAAGGTGGGGAGCCTCAGCTCCGTTGAAAGGGCCTGCTTCAGTAGAGCAGGTGTGTTGGGAGAGTTCACTCTCCAATTTTCCTGAGCTCGGAGATGATTCCCGGGAAGAACCCTGATTGGTTTGTTGTTGGTCGATGGCCAAACGTTTGGTCTTGCCTTTTCCGCTCTTTTGGCGTTGTTGGCGAGGCCGTTTGATTCCTACCGTAGCCTGGCTCACGGCAGGTTGGTGCGTAATACCGCTACTGGTGCTAGGGATAGCATCCTGTACGGGACAATTGGTTTGGTTAGGGGTGGCGTTTTGGGTGGGCATGTTGCCCTGCACCTTTCGGTGCAGCACTACAGCTACTTAAGGCTAACACTTACCTATCAGTAACAGGATGCGAATTGCGTGAAGCACAGAGGGCCGAGCACTGGGTGCGCCTATATTACCGCCCTAAGGCGTTGGCACTGGTCTTGTGCTTCTCCTGACTGAATTCCTTAGGCTTGCTGCTTCCGGCGTTTTCTATTAGGTTGTCGCTCGCTCGCACGCTGTTGCTGCTGCTCTCTTCTGGAGATTTGCAAATTGCCGGGAGCTTCCCGAGGGTCCCTCCCGATGGCGGCAATTGCTGGCTCCAAAGCTCTGGATGCGCTGGCAACTCTCGCAGGCGATGTTTCCTCTTCGGCGTCTCGAAGCGGAATCTCTCTCCCTCCTCCCAAATCTATCAACCTTTTGAATATATTTATACTATTGGATATGACGGCAGTAGCTGAACCAGTCAGAATGAATCCTGGAAGCACCACATTCTCCTATCCGTTATTGTTAATTTTTGTGTGCATTGGATTTGACGGAGCAATAACGTTTCCCGATCCAATCACTTTCGTTTGCACACAAGCAAGCAAGTTCAGCAGATTTCAAATACTACCAGCTGCTAAATATTGGTCCCACGTGTTTTACTACAAAATACACGTGCACACGTCTGCAGACTTTGGCCAAAGTTAGCTAATACTGTTACAAATATATTTATATGCTGACTTCAGGACAAGAAGCAATTAGTCGTTTCTATCTCCTTGTACATACACACTGGTAAAACTTCGTACTTATAAAAGTAAACAATGCAGTTAAATATGCTTATTAGAAAGGAACTAAGACCGGAAAAAATGAAGACAATTTTATATTATCCTTTCGTGAATAGAAAAATATCCTGGAAACCATCAAAGGTATTTTTAATATTTAAGGTTACCTTTTGTCATTCACAGGAAAATGAGGCTTTGCTATATACAAGTACGTACTACACCACGAGTAGAATGATCTGAACTTTCTGCTGCAGAACAATTGTGAACATAAAGAATATTTTCCTATTGAATTTCTGAAACTCTTCGTTGAATATTTTGAAATCTTTTCCTTTATGTAAATTAGTGATGTAAATCTTGTGTGATATTAAAAACGGTATTTAAACTAAATGTATTACTGTAAATATCACCACCGTATTTGAAGTCAATCTCGAAAATTCCTTGATAGAGCCACCTGTTGTAGTGGCGACATTCATCGATGTAATGTGAGGTACTGAAAGCGTTACTTGTGAGCCACAAACAGTGTTGCCGTGTTTCGAGATTAGTTCAAAAGCACATATTCGGAAATTTGGTGTTTTTCAATCAAATATGAAGATGCAATGAATAACATAAGAATATACTCGTATTTTGTAACGACTTGGAGTTGTAAGTTGTGGAGGAAAAGATGATGAACCTTGTTGAAGATCTAGTTGTTGTCTTCTGGTAGTTCCAAGGCTGCTCTGGTAATCGCATAAGCTCTTATTTTCAGGGGCAGTCTCAGATAGCAAGTGATATTTTGGTTATAAATAAAATAAAATTATAGTTCCTCCTTTCTGCTATAAAAATTGGTATTTTAATTAAAATGAAACTTTTCCAACAATTAGTTACACTTTACAATGCTTTATATACGTTGTTAGTGTATTAGCTTGTGCAATCTTGTATAACTTTCCACTTTCCAATGCAAGATACTGAAGCACGAATTCTGCAGAAATGCAGACACACGCAAAATACGTCTTTACACTTTCACGTCCATCTGCAGAAGAAAGACTGGACTGCAGAGTAAGTGTCGGCGGAATGGGTTACCGCCAAGTCCTTAACGGGACCTTCCGACAGAAACCATCAAGTGCATGAGCCTTTATAGTCCTGCCATTGCCATAACGACAACTAAACATCTTTCAACTTTTCTACATTACGTCATCATTCTTTTACTAATTTTAGTTAAAAAATAAACTTAAAATAACTACTTAAACCGTTTCAATTTATACTGTATAATGTAACAAGCACGTATGCAGCGTAACTTGCAAGCTGCTGAAATACTAAGCTTATTAACATGAAATTTGATGTAAATTATTTGAAATTCTCTTCTCAAACAAGATAATGTCATAACTGAGAACACGCCATACCAAGATCGCATACGCGAGAGAAGAGAAATGAAAGTATGCAGTGACGGCAGCAAGGCTCTAGAAGTGCTATCAGAACTTTGTGACCTATATATACAACACAATATACTTATCCTACCCGCAGCAGATGGAACACTGACCAACTTTTCTTATTATACTCGTGGGCTGGTTATTGCCATCGCATATCCCTGCTTCAGGAATGGGAGAACATAAAATTTTACACAAGCTGTACTTTCACTTATATTGTGATGTGAGGTGAAATATCCACTTGCATTGCCATTTGTCCACCGTCATCACTTAGTGACCAGCTCTTAAAACATTTGATTATCACTTAATCCTATTGTATTCCCCAATTCTCTTGTAGCTACAAATAAATATGCAATAAAATCATTTCCACAAATATTTATCTCTTTTACATGAAGTAGACAGAAGTAAGTTTTCATAAGAATGGGTGGAGAAAAATATGAAGGTAACATATACCTAATATTTTAGTATAATTTTCAATTTTGATTCGATTTCATAGTTTACTGGGGACTGATATCACATTTCAAAGTGGTTTTCAGATAGTGAAAAATAAAGGCACAACAGTGCAAACCATTAGGAGCATATCGCAGTTTGCAAAACATCTGCATGTTTATCTATGTGATATTACACTGATCAGAGAGCAAATGGTTATCCTTTTTAGCTTTTCTATAATGTAGAAACAAGACACTACAAGTCTGCTGTTGTTAAAACTCGCCGAATGTAAACAAGAAATGGAATCTTAAAGCTTATAACATTTTGGTAAGATGCACTCCTAAGAAACCACAAGCTTAAAAAATTTGGTACTTGACTATAAGATTTGAAAATGTTTAATGTAAGTAAAATTAATTAATATAAGTATTCTTTTTAATGAGTTTTATATTTGTCCTACAGAACGTTTTTGTCTATTTCTTATAATATTCTTGAAGAATTCAATTGTATATTTTGCCAGTCATGTCTGTGTCCATAGCAATATTTTTATAAAATCAACAGACCACTTTTGAGATAAGGCACATCAGGCAAAAGCGGGGGTCCATGTTATTTAAGGCATGTTTCTCTGTAATACAATACTTCTTTATTAAGGATAACTAGACTAAATTGTGCTTCAATTAGTTCTGATGGATGTGGTTTAATGTAATTGAAACGTTCAGGTAAAAATCTATACTAAGAAGTTAAATTTTATTTCAACTTGTTTGGATAATACTGTTTGTCTTCCAAAGTAAGGTAATTTTTCATAAGTTCTTCCGTAATTATGGCTATGTTCGTAGTTCCATTATGACCGTAATGCAAGATTTCTTAGGCTAAGATTAAGCTTTTCTAGACTATTTTGAGATATTACATTGCACATGCACACACTTGCGCATGCTCACGCCCATAAACCTTATTTGGGAAGTTGGTTAAAAAATAGCTTTTTCCGATGACGAGAACCTGCTTTCGCGTACTCTCCTGTGGAATTCACATTCTGTTGCATATGCCATGGAAAAGTAGCATTTTTGCTTTCCATTTATGTTGTAATGAAGAACATTAGATTCAACTACAGTTCATGAACAGTGAAAATTCTACATGAACAGTCTCAGAAAATAATAAAATCGTGTCTTATTGAAAAGAATATTTACAAACATTTTATGTTTAAAGATGTTTTGGTTAATGAAACCTTGGTCAAAATGGTAGAGATCGTTTGAGAAACTTGTAATTATAATAATTCGCCATTTTGTTATTACACCCCTTCACTGCTATTGGATGGTGCGCTTGGCTAATAATCTTGATAGCCTGAGTTAAAATTTCGGTGATTTGCGTCAATGATTTTGGTTTTACAGCCTGGAAACTTACGCATTACTTAATAGTTATACACTAATCATTGTCATTTTCTAGAGGTGAGATGCCAAAATGGCATTAAAGTGTAACGGGAGGATGTCAAGTCTATTAAAATATTGCTATATTTAATCATATCGTACTGATTATGCAGTAACACATGCTAAATTAAATTGATGGTAGGCTTCCACGGCCTACGTCTTCCAAGGTCATTATTACTCGACAAAGCATTGAGGCATATTGACCTTCAGGTGACCAGTGCTGTGATCGTCTCTTATCGGGTCTTATCTGAGTGAAATATCAGTAAGTTGATGTACGTAAGTTACGAAACACAAATAGAGCGATTGGAAGCTGCGTGTGTCTATATAATATGTGTTCCTGCGCCTGCCGATGTATGACACATTGCTGTACAGAAGACATGATTATATCCGAACAGAGTATACATACACTGGACTCGCCGTGTATGTGCGATAAGCTGAGGTAAACATCTCTGTTTGCCCTGTAGTAGTATCTGTCTTACGCTGAAGGGGCTCGCGCCGTGGCTCAGTGATTAGACCGCTTGGGTTTCACCAAGGCGGCCCGGGTTCGATCCCAGGCAGCCGCAAAGTGAGATTTGTGATGGACAACACGGCGCTGGGGGCGGGCTTTCTCCGGGACCTCCGGTTTCCCCCGCCATCTCATTCCACCGGTACTCCATCTCCATCTCATGTACCATCAGTGTTACCGCCTGCGGTGCCGTATGTAGTAAAAGCGGGCGTTAAACACTGCACATTTCACATTTTCCAGTGAAGGCCGGTTGTCGTGAGCGAAACATCGGTAAGTCTGACCGAAGCTAAAAGTACTCAACTTGCTTTATTATTATTTTAAGAGGACTCAAAACGATTACTAAGGTATAATAAAAGGCCCATGTTTGCTTTTCTCAAATAACGTATTCATTTAAGATATTCCTCGTTTTAAAACTGAGCTAAGTTCAGATTCTAGATGTTAGACTTTCATTTTAATTTATACTCTACAAGAGAGTGACACAATGCCAAAAGCAGCATTTTAAAGATTTATTTATTGATTTCTGTGGCTGTGAATCCATGCATACGTATTGTGTAACATGTTTACTTAAGAATGGCCGATTGTTACTGAACTTGACCGATAAAGTTATGCATAATTCTATAGAAGTTAATATACCTATAAGCAAGACTTCACATGCCATTTGTAGGAAATTCAAGGTGTACATTAGTCACGCGTGTATTTTAAATGATGGCATTTTATCAAAATCGTTCAAGCCATTTTGGGAAAAAATTAATGGTAAGGAAAAAAGGGTGGGAAAGCAGTTTTTAATCCAAAGGTATTTTGGAGATTAACATAGAAATATCATAAGCAATCAGGAATTTATGGAATAAACCTTGAATGAACCTTAATTATTGAGACTATCCTCTGAATAAAATGCAATAGATTATATAAATAGTAGTTTCAACTTATATTATTTAAAACCATATCATCATTGTTTCAGCTTTCAGATAATGGAATATATCTTTTCCAAGAACATAATTTATTTTTAAATCAGCTCTATTTCAAAGCAGTGAATTAAAATTAAATACTGAATAAACGCAATAAGTTAAAAGGTAATAATTGTAATGTATTGTGTACTAACCACTTGCTTTAATTACTATTGCGGTTCAATAACGAGCTGACGTTTTAGCCGACGAAGTCGCTTCCTTACAAAGGGTATATTGTAGACCGTAATTGGCCGAGATTGAGCCAATGCTAAACCCGTTTAGTCAAAATACGTGGCTCAGGAATAGTCTTAAAAATCTCAGAGTCGCAAGTCTAAAAAATACTGAAGTTAATGCCTACCACACTCGCGCTCTATTTTTTTTTTTTTTTTTTTTTTTTTTTTTTTTTTTTTGCAGAACTTCAAAATACCTGGTCTAGGCAACGCACATTTATAGATATATGGGTTATATTTTGTGGAAATGCACTCGAACATTTTGTACATTTTTTTCAATCCAGTTCTATGATACTTTAGGGTATGGATATTAAAACAAGAGGCTAATTTGCCAAAATATTTAAAGTTATGTTTCCAGTTAAAAGGTGTGGAGATAGACTTATCCCATTGTCTTCTTAAAATTAGAAAGGAAAACATGTTTAGTTGCCGATTTCAATATAACAAATGACACACCAAAGCGTTGCACAGAGAAATGAGCTGAAGATGACGGAGACAGGGACTGAGCTAAAGAACGAGAGTAAAATATAAAAGGGATGTGAGAGAGTGGATTGTGAGAGGAGAGAGAGATTAGCACAATAACATGAGCGGAGATACGGGTTCAGCTACTATTGCATGAAATGTAGCTTAAAGCAAAGCATTTGTAAAATACCTAAAAATCCACAATATCTAAATGAGCTACACGAAATTAACATAGTATTGTAACTTTGTGGGTAGATTCCTCTAAATAGACTATAATACCGCCAAATTCTTTAAGTTTCAAGACCATACCTACTAATACTCTAGTTTATTAACTTTACAATAAAAATAATAGGCTATCTAATCCTAGTTTATATTTTTATTTTCACAATAATCATACTAAAATAATAATAAACCTCAAAATATTATAGAACTAAAAGTCAGCGTTGCAGATATTCCAAATGTTCTTTATTTCCGTACAAATACACTGTTCAGTTCTCACGTAATAACATTACGTCACATACACAACACAATCTACCAAGGTCGATGACAATAACAAACAGCGTTCTGATTACATCTATTTACATCACCTCAGCTGTTTACTGCTTACGACTCACTGTTTTCAACGGACTGTTGGCGAGTTGTCGCTCCCTTAAATACCTCATTGATAATTCTAGATATTTCCGGAATAAACAAGAAATCGAATGTTCTATACAATAATCAAGATATCACTAGAATGTTTCATTTACCTCACTTATCTGTGTCGGTAAGTCTTTTATCTCCGGCGCTATGTTTATCTGCTTATGCAAGCTCTTTATCTCCGTGAAACACTAACCACAGTCTGTTATCTATTTGCGCCGAAACTTTTATTCCCGTTGCTGCGATAATATTGCCATGTAGTATAACAATTATATATAGTATTTGAATCACATACTTGCATTTGTTTCAGAAATATTGTTATTGTTTTGCGTTTTGCTACCTGCTGTACGTCTCAAACGGTTTTCAGATTCTTCTGAATATTTTATTTCGCCTTTAATAGACCATTTTAAAGAACACGATATTGGAATTTTGTTTTCCAAATAAGGTTGTGCTAAAAAAGGATAAGTCCTTTTCATTTTGACACTTTTCGATTTTATGAATATTAAGATATGAAAATACATAATACAAAATAAACTAATAAAGTTTCAAAAGCCATTAGGATTACGATTAGAATTACTACGGAGAGGACCCGGCACCGAAACTTGTGGTTTATTGTACCTTAGCTCCAAGTGAGGCTTCCCCGGGAGAAAGGATGAGGTGAGAGGAGACAGAGGGCGGCCGACCCAAGTAGTCACGACAGCGCCGAAACACTCACCGACACTCCTACCCCGAAAGGCACCACCAGATGAGAGATGATGTAAAGTGATAATGGAGGTGAAACTGAGGGACAGGAAATTCTGGGAATGTAATTATCCTAGCCAGCATTCGTCTAGCGACACGGGAAAAACCCCGAAAAAGCCATGGGTCAGGTAGGTCACCACGGGAATTGAACCCGAACCTCCCGAATGTGGGCCATAGACGAAAACTCCTGGGCCATCCCCGTCGGTAAACGACACTAAGTTTCTTCATTGTTTATAAAGTGAAAACCTTTTAAGAATAAAAATACTGAAAAAAAGTTCTTGAAGGTCAACCTGTGTGCAGTACTGCGTTCAGGGATGTTTCAAAAGCACACAGGGTGATAAATATTGATGTTAGTAAATCAAAGATCAAATACAGAATGCAGTAAAAATATGATAAAAAGGAGAATGCGCAAAGGAGAATGCGCTCATTAATCCATCATTTACCATATGTTCGTGCGACATCGTGATAGGCAACTCAATGACAAGCGAGCACGACAAGCCAAGAAGGAACAAAAGAGCGAACTGTGTTAAAAGTTAGCATTAGCATTTCACATAACCTCGTGGTGACTAGGTAGTAGCGAGTCCGTCAGCCAGTCGCGTGAGATGATGTATCATCCGCCCGGAGGTGATGTTCCACAGCACAACAAATAAAGCTTCCAAAATATCGCTCGCTATCCAGTGGCGTCACTTCACATCTACTAGCAGTGGCGGAATACAACAATTGTAAACTATTATGATGCAGAAATTATGGATCAGTTAAATTAAGATTTATAATAAAATTAAATGTGAATATTTTGTGCAGTTGCTTCAAATGTTAAAGAGTTTTAGGATTGGCAGTTGATTTTGTGTATAGTTTGGCTCGGAGTAAGATGTCATTAAGTAAGATCATTAGCGAAGGCTAGTTTCAAGCAGATTCGAAGAAACTAGGTAGGTTAGGGGACGAGAGGGTAAAGTTGCTATCCAAAGTTGCCAGATTAGGGTATGGCAGGCTAGCTTGGAATTCATGGAAGATGTGAGAGCATTTCCTAGAAATTTATAGAGAGAGTTTAGGATGGAAAGCAGAAAATTTCAGTGATGCAGGAATAAAATGGCAACATCGTATTAGAAACTAGTAGTGGAGGTCTTAGAGCCATTAACAGAAGGGGAGGTTATTAGGGGAATTTCTGGTAGCCAAGCAGGACATTCTGGGCAGAATCTTGAACACTTCTGGACTGGTCGCCGATGAGGCGAGACGTAGCTTGAATGAGGCGTCATTTCTTGCCTCAATGATATAATCACGTGTTATCGCGCAAATAATATTTATATATAATTATGTGTGTGAATTGTGTGGTGGAAAATTAAGTACGAATAATACCATGTAACAGAATGCGAGGAGGTTGCAATATGTAGAAAAAAAGGCTTGGGAGGAAAAATGGGAGAAAGTAAGGAGAAAGATAGTACCTATAAAAATGTTAACAGGAAAGTAGGAAAAGCAGGTAAGAAGTATTGGTGAGTGCTTATAGAAAGTAAAGGAAAAAATGGGCAAGAAGCCTAAAGACTATAAGAAAGGAAGATGGGGGGAAGAAAGGGGCTAATTAAGGGCCTGTATTACGATCTCCGGTTAATGGTAGAAGTTTGTTACCTTTCAGTTATCAGTAGCCATTTGTTAGGTTCAGTTCCTCGTATTACAAACTCGATGTACGTGAAGGTTTGTTATCCTGTGCATTATGGTGGAATGTAAACGGTTGGCAATATTTTCCACTAGAATTTTACCATGTTTGCAACGCTATCTTGTGTTTAGAATGTGAATTAGCGGGAATACACATGTAGTATTATCAGGCGTCTTGTTTTAACTTTTTATTAGCTGCTTTCTGTATCTTTCCGTGGTATTTTCATTAATAGTTCATCCGCAATAAGGTCTAGCATAGTTCGTTTACAGTTTAGATTTTTCCATGGCGTTAGATTCTTTTTCATAGCGTTAGGTTAGTTTATAGGTTATATAGGTTCCCTTAGGTTAGTGTTATTATAGAGTAGATGAGATATATGGAAAATATATGGAATGACTTGTTAATTTATAAACACCAAGAGATTTCCAGTCATTTTTTTTTAAATAAGGCCACATAACTGTTATTAATTTTGATAATGGTATTGCACAAATATAATTTGGCTAAAATCATTTGGTCAGTAGTTTATCCTCGTGAATAAATCACCTCTTCTTATATAAATTATCATTTCACAGAGGTATCTGCAAAGAGGGAAGGTCCACAAATTATAAGTCATCCATGAATAAAAGGAAGGTTATAAAATATGCATTCTGGGACCAGTAACTTGGTACCTGATTTTTTTAAACATAATATATTTGGCTAGTTCAGTCACAGCGTTGTGCCCTTCATTGAAAAACGTATTTGAACGAATAAATGGGTTCATTTAAATACCACAGGATTAAAGATGGGCGGGTATTAACATTTCTTTACGTGTGCATTTCGCAGCAAATATGTACTGCATTTGCACAATCTATAGTAGGTCCGGCAAGAATCATAAGTAATACTTCAACTTGTATTGATACAGCGCTCACACTGCATAAATCGCAATATAATTAGAAAATAGTATGCATTAAGGCACATTGTAGGGCAAAACTATTATTGTATTGTAACTTTGTGGGTTCGTGAAATAATAAAACGAGGTTACGAAACACAAAAACTACACTTTATTCTCCTCGAAATACACTGTTCAACATTACAAAATTGCTAGAACCCCCAACTGTTTTTTTTTCTCTCTCTACATTCAACTGTCTGTCGCTACCGGAAACGATTGGTTCCGAAGTTTTCCGAATCTCCACCGGCTTCGGCTTCGGCTTCGCGAGTCTACCGCCAGAGCGACACTGCTCCCTACTCAAGGCTGGCCGTCCCGAACAGCGCCTTCGTAGTGGGCCAGGTGATCCAGGTGTACCACCAACATCTTTCCTCGGGGCACCTTCTGGATGCGGTAGACCACGTCGTTAATCTTCTTCACCACACGGTACGGTCCCTGCCATGATTGCTGAAGCTTCGGGCAGCGTCCCTTGGTCCGGGTCGGGCGGTAAAACCAGACCAGGTCACCTTGCTGGAACCCTTGGCTGTTGGCTTGCCTGTCGTGTCGGGTTTTCATGCGGTCGCTCGCCTTCTCGATGTTCTGGAGAGCCATCTCGTGCATGTCGTGGAGGAGGTCCACCAGGTTCTCCACATCCCTCAAGAGGGGCCCCAAGTCTGCGTCCGCCAGCTGCTCCCTCCTCAGGCCTGCGCTATCCCAGCCATCCGCAGGCACTGCCGTGACTACTCGAACTGCTGCGGCACGCTCCTTCCCCTCCACTCTTGTGCATTGGCCGCACTCTTCTGGACAGGGTCTTCGGGACATAGCGTCCGCGTTACCGTGACTCTTCCCTCTGCGATGTTCCGAGGTGAAGTCGTACTCCTGCTGCCTCTGGATCAAACCTGCTGTCCGGCCTTCCGGTCGTGCCGTCACCATCACTTCGCTCCTCGCGGGTACAACCACGTCTTCGCTCCAGACGACCCTGCAAATTCCAAGGCGCTCTTCTGGTTGACGGAGTATAACCTCTTCTCCGTTGAGCCTCAGGACCTTCCTGCCGACGTCGACCGTCGCCTCGTGGCTCCTGAGCGCATCTAGTTCCAGAATCACCTCCTCAGCCACCTTCGCGACGAACACCCACAGACGCACGGCACTCCGTCCCAAGGTCAGCTCCAGCAGGGCCTCCTTCTCCACAGGCAAGGTGTCGCCCGATGCCAACACAAGCTGGTATGGTCGGCTCGGCTTCCTCGTCGGCAAAGCTTTCGCCACGTCAGGTCTGATGATGGTCACGGCTGCCCCAGTGTCCACTAGCACGTGGCACGTCTTTCCTCCTACCCAACCGTCTGCGATGAGGCTGTCATCCATACGCTGGCTGACGGCGCGCAGTGTCACTCGAGGGGATGGTGGTGATGGCGCCGACGTGCCTCTGTCCACGACGGCCCTTACTCGATTTCCGGCTGCTCTTCCTGGTGTGGGCAGTCTCTCCGCAGGTGTCCGGGCTGTCCACACCCCCAACACAGGCCACTAGGTGTTCGCCGGCGTCCCTCAGCTGGTCTTCTGTCTCCGGCATAGCGGACACTCCTCGTTCTCGACGTCGGGATAGATGCTACCTTGGCCGCCTCCATCCTTAATGCCGCTGTCAGCGCCTCGTGGATGTTTTTATAATCGCCGAGCATTAGGCGCTGACGAATCTCCGTGTCCCGTGCCCCGTCGACAAAATTGTAGGTGGCTTCCCGGGATACGAACTCCAGTGGCAGGTCAACCAAGGCCTTACTAGCCAGCTGTTCGATCGCTATGGCGAACTCCTGCAGCGTCTCCCCTGGCTGCTGCGACCTTGCCTTTAGCTGGCAGCGGTATGCTGTGGCTAAGCGGTGGTTTCCGAAGCGATTCTCCAGGGCCTCCCAGATGTTCTTGGGCGCCGCCGTCGTCTGCACCACGTTTAGGATTTCCGCGGCCCGTCCCTGGAGGCTGGCTATTAACTGTGTGGCCTCCTCCTCCGGTGACCATCTATTGTGCTTGGCCACTGTGTCGAACTGGCGGCGGAAGACTTCAAACGTTGACGCGCCGTCATACTTGGGAGGTTTGACGCGCGCAGATGTTGTGTCGCGTCCCGGCGCGTCGGCCTTCAAGTCCTTCAGCTTCCTGCCGACGACGTCCTCCACCATGGCCTCAGGGACTTGACGCTGCTGTCGGCCTTTCCCTCCAGGTTGTTTACGCGGTTCGCGAGGTCTTCGACGTCTTCAACCATGGCGTTCAGGGACTTGGCGTTATTGTCGGCCTTTTGCTCTAGGTCATTGAAGCGGTTCGCCAGGTCCTCGACGCGCTCGTCCACTTGGCCCATCCACTTGCCCAGCTCCGTCACGTCATCCCTCACGCCGGCCAACTGTTCCTCAAATTTGGCGGCGAGGACCTCGTTCGCCTTTTTCATTTCCGTGGCCAGACTGTCGTTCGCTGCCTTCGTTTCTGTGGTCAATTCGGTCTTTATTTCTTTCAACTCTGCGGCCAGGTTGTTATTCGCCGCTTCTGTTTTTGTTGTTAACTCGTTCATCTTCGCGGCCAAGTTGTTATTTGCCGCTTCCGACTTCGCTGTTAATTCGTTCATCTTCTGCAAAGGCATTTCCAATGCCGATTCCATGGCCATAATGTTCGGTGATGTACGAAACACAAAAACTACACTTTATTCTCCTCGAAATACACTGTTCAACATTACAAAATTGCTAGAACCTCCAACTGTTTTTTTTTTTTTTTTTTTTTTCCTCTCTCTACATTCAACTGTCTGTCGCTACCGGTAACGATTGGTTCCGAAGTTTTCTGAATCTCCACCGGCTTCGGCTTCGGCTTCGCGAGTCTACCGCCAGGGCGACAGTATTGTAGATGTAATTAGCTACATTATATGTGTGACAGCGTTTGCAGTGAGGATTTGGACATCGATACAAATTGCATAACCTAAAAATTTGTTTTATTCACTGTTTGCTTTACAGCTTGTTACTTTCCTCTGGTAATGCTTTAACGAAACGCAAATTAAACATTGCACCCACTATTAGCAAAATCGAATGTTCACCAGTTCAGCATGTTTCTGAACATTTATACCTACCCACCTACACATATAGTATTTCGTGTAATTTCCGGTATAGGTTTAACATGCTTTGTTTATTGCATTTATGTTCGTTAAAACATAATATGTTCAGATGAAATATTGCATTGCTTGCAACACGTCACTGACACTATGGGACACTAGAAATTATCATTCCATAACCTATTACGTCAAGTTACGTAATACTCCTGTGGTTTATTTTATTTTATATTCAACATGTCAATCTTTCCGCATTCTAATTCTGTTAGCTCTTCTTCTATTAAATAAATACATTCAATATTTCATCCTCAGAATCACTGTCAACATTCAATCTGGCCTGAAGGTATGCCATTTTACTTTTTGTGTGCGAAGGTAAACTCCAAGTTATCTCACTAACCCCTACTCGAGGCAAGGGTTAGTTTACCTCCAGAAATAACTCTCAGTTAGCCCAACCGAAGGTCGTAATACCGACATCTGCGTGTATCTCCAAGTTAACCGTTAACCGACACCTTAACCGGAGATCTTATACAGGCCCTAAGGAGGGGAACAGAAGTACTGTTTTAGTCATTTTCGTGAAAACATAGGACTTTGGCTTTTGTTGCCAAATGTGCACCATAATTTAATTTACTTGTTTACAAAGTTTCATGCCCATATAGCAAACGCAACTCCTGTTTTTGACACCAGTTTTAAAGCTCTACGCTAGTTAAATGCCTCTCCAAGCTTTAATGGCACGCCGCATGTTTGAATACAGAGAAATTACGATCGATTTGATTTTAAAATACGCATTAAATAGTGTGACTATGTAGGTTCGTAGAATTAAAAGTCCAGGTTATAAACACCAAAAATTACTCTTTATTTCCGTAGAAACACACTTTGTCAACCTTTACAGTCACTGAATTACGTCACATAAACAATACAACTTGCAAGGCCAACTGCAACAACACAGCTACACGTTTGTTCACACACGTGAGTTCAATTACCCACAGACTCTCCGGCGGGCGGCGGCTTCCTTTTTATAGATTACCCACTATCCGGAATGTTCTCAAACAATCCAGATGGCGCTAGAAGAAAGACGAACTCTCTAGAAATCCTTCTCCCTCCCCCCACCGTTTTGGCAAGCTTTTATATCCACACTGCACTGCCCGTCTCTTTGAACTAGTAGGCCGCGCCGCCTCAACATTGCGTTCGCATTAAGCTACCGTAGCCTATTTTAAAAAGCTTTCACATGAATTCCCCAGATGGCAGTAATTTTTTCGAATGTTATTTGTCGTTTCCTTGATACACTTCCTGTATAATGGCGCCAAAAGTTTATGTTTTCTTGTGTTGTTATAGTGTTTTAAAAGCGATATTTGACATTTAAAGTGGTTATTGTTAGGTTTTCTTCTCTCTGTATTATATTTATTATATTCAAGTGTCCATTTTTGCCTAAAATTACACCTTAAGTTGTGGTACAAGTTTATTTCAGTAAATCTACCTAGAGCAATTATGTATTGTGAAATTAAAGAGGCTACGGTACCAATGTTCTTTTAAATGGTACTGCATTATTTTACTGTTTTAGAAAGCCAAAGATAAAGGGTGTTAGAGCCGCTTTGTGTAAATTAATGAATAAGAGCAGATGCGGGAAGACAGATACTTCAGTTGAAGTAAATCAGGAAGTAACTGAGCCTGTAGTACTGCAAAAGAAAAACATAGGACTTTCCAAATTGGAAGTGCAATGCAGTACCTATGTACCAGAGAAGGCTGTAGGTGAAGGCAAATATATTATTTTAGAATTTGGCCAGTTGAAACAATTGATAAAAGTTTTAGCATGTCCACATTGTTTTCACAATCTCTAAACATGGAGATGCTTCACGCCTGTGGTTTTGCTTCTCAATTAGAAGTGAAGTGTAAAAATAGACTACTAATTCAGTAAATACATCTATAACCTAAGGCTTAAGAGGGTGCTTGGAGGAAAGAAAGTGTAAATTACATTGCTGGAGCTTTCTAATATAACGAAATTAAATATCTTTTATGCAAACTGCATGCAAAGCAAACTGATTTTTCTCAAGTTCAGCTTTTGTTTTTTGTTTGTTAATTTTCCATATTCAAAATCCATCTTCTCCCACAATATTACAGCTAGAGCTCTGAAAATTGTACACAATACACTTCAGGAACTGTGCAATAAACTGGTATATGGCAATGTTTATATTGGTCATAGATTAATTTTAAAAAAATAATTACTGTAATCAATGACTCATTTTTGGAGTTTTTTTCGCCTTGACACATAAAATAATTTTTTTAAAACATAACTATGCAGAATTTCAAAAATTCTATCCCTTTGTTTATCAAGGTATTAAGGAATTTAATTGTAACACAATGTGATCTGTTGTGCAATATCTGTCAAAGAAGATAGACTTTGATGAAATTGTATAAATTAAGTCATATATCAAGAATGCAGTTACATATTGGAATGAATACTGGTACACACACTTCTTTGGTTAATAGTAATATCTGTAAAAAAACTGAGGCTCTAGCTTTAGTAGTTTAGAAAATAACTTTTAGCTCTTCGGTTCCCCCTTAAATAACAAGGAGACATGGAGGTTAAGAGCTACCTGGCAGAGCACATGACCTGGGTGTCATGTAAGCCAAGGTAACAACAAGGTAAAGGCAAATAAATGTAGCGTAAAGTTGTAAATTGGAAAAAAGTTGTAAAATTTTGGAATATGTACAATAAATAAATCATTCATTTAATACATATATATTTTTTTTTCACCAGTGATTGTTTGATTCAAATATGAAATGCTTTTGTTCCTGTAATCACTGAAGGTAAAGTTGTAGGAAAAGTAAAAAGAAACAAAGTAATAAAAGTTGTATGCAAAAAGATATTTTTCAAGTAAAGCAAAGTGCAAGTAGGAAGGTTAAAATATATTTCTTTGTGTGTTTTGTTCGCACAAATGTTGTATTCTTAAGGTAATTTGAACGGACGGTTATAGAAGGTAGAACATTTAATTTGCCCCTAGTTAAGAATGAATATTTCTAACTAGTTCTGGCCTCATGTATGCCAATTTTGTTTATATATTTTTTCAATCCACTTAGTTGTTCTGCATAATGTGCCAAAAGGCTTTAAAGATGCTAACAGCCACTCAGTTGTAGTTAACATAGTCTTTTCTGTATTTTGATTAATATATTAGTAACCCTTTCTTAATTTTCTTTTAATGGTGTAATATTTTATAGTTATATTTTTGAGCTAAGTGTTCATTTTCTTAAATTTTACCTTTTTATTGAGCTGGTTTAAAGTAATTAAAACAAATGTGTTATAGATGAGGTTTGAGTAATGATTTTTTTGTAATTTATAATTGATAAATGTGAATAATTTCACTAAGTGTTTAAAACAACGAAGCAAGTGTTCTCTTGTGAAGGTAAAGATTTTAATTCTTTTTGTGTAAGTTTTATTGGTATTTTCTTGTGGGATCTACAGTTTGTTTTTCATTACAGGTTTGTTACCCTGTGGGTGTTACAACAGTTAAATATAGTGAAATTTTCTTGAAATGTGTTCTCAATGTATGGTGAGTTAAAATTATTTTTCTGCCTCATTTGTAACAAGTTGTGTTTCTTGATATAAATTTTCTGATGTACTTGACTGTAGGGTTGTAATGCAATGTGTTTTCCTTCCTTTTCTTAAATTAGAACCTTAAAATTTTGGTATAATCTTTCTTGGGGAAAGTTTCTTTGGCAAGGATCTTTATTTTATTCATTTTAAGGCATATTGGGAATAATAAATACAAAATTTAGGCCAGGATTTTTAGGTTTTTCTTTGCAGTGTTAAATTATCTTGGTTAACTAATAATTTTTGTTGCAGCAAGGTTATAATGTAACTCTTTACAGTGGTAAATTATTTTCAGGTGTTCCTAAAATTTATTTTGCTTTCTTTGGTTTGGTAAATGTTGAATAATAATGAAGTTTTAGACAGGTTATGTTTAAATTATCATTGATTTGTCAAAAATGATGTGTAAATTCTGATATTGTCTCTGTTTTGTGTTATTGATCTTTTTCAGGTGTGATGCTGCTGTTTCTTCTTTTTCTATCTGTCTAGATCGTTGCAAGTGTGTCAGTGTTTTCTATGTGAATGCTGAAATATGCCCCTAGATTATTATGCCTGTTTGATGTAGTTGAGATGTTTTAGGTTCAAGAAGTGCTGAAATTTAACCTTAGATGCCTTGTAGATGTTAAAGTTGAGAGAATATTTTGTGTTTTTGTGAAATTTCACAGGGTAGCTGATATGCGCCTGTAGAATGGATCATTCGTGGCTTGTCAGGAAGCTAATATGTACCTGACACAGCGTTAAGATGTGGTAATATTTTGGGAGAATGTGTTGCAATAATGGTGTTTTCTTGCAGCAGATTTATCTGAAAATGGTGAACATGTAAAAAAACAAAGTTGTATTTTTACTAATTAATTTTTCTTTTAAGAGTTCTTCTGGTGTGTAATGCTTGTTTCATTTAGGCCCTAACATCTTGAAATTCAAACTATGTTGTAGTTTTTGTTTCTCTGTTTGTCAGTGTTTGTTATGGCATCTGGTAATATTTTGTGGTATTTCTTCTACATTATGAATGTTTATTTCAGTGTTTGGGATGTTAAATGCATGTTTGGTATGTGTAATTTGTATATGATAAAGTAGGTTTTATTGCACCATGTTGCCGGAAGGGAGCATGTAAATGGTTCATTAGTGATGATAGCAGAAGAAAATAAATTTTTACTCTCAAGATTTCACTTATAAAGTCGACTTATGGCATGGCTAAGAAAATAATTGTACCATTGAATGTAAGATAGGAAAACAGTTCATGGAGAAAATCATGAGTGCTAATAGGAAATGTACATTAAAGGAAAGATTGCCATTTTCAACAGAATTATGTGTTATAGTTGTAATCTTCTCAGTATGTTAGTTCAAAATATGTTGTTGTTGTTGTTGTTGTTGTTGTTGTTGATGTTGTTGTTGTTGTTGTTGTTGTTGTTGTTGTTGTTGTTGTTTTCAAATGCTAAGCTTTGGCAATGAAGCCATTAGCTCTCTTACTCTCCAATATTTCTGTGTAGTAGGTCCTGCAGGTAGGGCTTCACAGGTTAAAAGATGTTCTTCAGTCATTTCCTCAAAATACTGTGTTAGTATGTCTGTATTTCAAGTCAATTGTTTTTGGTCATATGTGAAAGTGTGTTGTAACATACTTCATTATTGCTTTAGTGTTTTGTCTCAAGTGTCATTTTTTAGAGGAAAAAAGTGAATAATAAAAGGCTTTTCCTTTCTTGGAAGTGTTGAAAACTGTGTTGTTGTGATAAATTCAATTTAAAGGGAGTCGATTAACGACACTAAACAACACTTACTTTTAAATTTTTCCAGAACATGTTTCAGAGACGTTGCCTCTATCCTCAACTGGCCATCAACTGGTTCTGCGACCGGTTTAATAAAAGGCTTGTTTCTTGTAATTTCTAAAATATTAGATTCTCTAAGTCAAATTTAGGTAGTGCACACTACATTTTCAAGGGTACCCTTAATAAGGTTTATTTATATCCAAACATATACAGTTTTTCTATATTGTTAGTATGTGCACCAGCATATTCTTTATTGTAACTTCAGGTTCATTTATTTAAAAACTTTGATGTATTGTATTTTCAATCATAGCTTACTTTTGAATGTTTTTGTATTCTACTTACTAACTTTGTATGTCACTTTTAACAACACTTGTTTATTGTCTCTGATACTCTTGTAAAGTTGCTCCAGTTTGGTTATTTGAGTCCAATGAGGAGACGCAGTTTGTAATAGTTCCAGCTGTTTACAACAAACCCCTCCTGGCATGCTCGCCAGCAACCTGTGTGCCAAATACCACCATACTCAAGTCACTACTCACTTTAATTGTTGGGTGGGGTAGGAATTTTCCCCTCACCACAGGTTCCACAGGACACCAGCAGAAAGTGTTACCTGAGTAAGGCTGATGCAGATCTTCATATTATAATCGTGTGAGGGGAATGGTTCCCCTTACTACAGCAGACTAATTGTGGATCCTAGCAAGTTCAGTTGGTCTCCTTTAATCAACAGTAGACATCTACAGTTAACTAGTGAGTAGTGCTTCAAAAACAAAAGCAACTGGAGTGTTTCATCAAACTTAGTGGGGTTGTGTCAAGTGACTGATTTTTTTTTTTAAATTTTTTTTATTATCTGTGGCTAAACTTTAGAACTAACGTTTTGCACTGGGGACACCATCTTTATAATCAATTTTTTTCCCAAAACTGTGTGAACAGAACAATAAACTTTTCAAAAAAATAAATTCTTTCTGAAAAATTTAATGTTAAATCTTTTTCTCAAGGTCAATGTATACATTGATCTTCGTGGAAGCAAGGCGAAGATGCCACAAGTGACTTTAATTCAAATATGTTGGGTCATGTTTTGTTTAGTTGTATGTGTGACGTCAGTCCCCCATTCCATCACCCTCTGGTGGCATGAGTGATTCTGGTGTGCAAATATCATTGTCTTTGAATGCCGGACACCAGCCGTGCTGGTTGTATTGTTTCAGCTGTAATAACTATGATAATAAAGTGGACCATTTTTGTAATCACTTAGTTTAGTAATTATTCTTATTAAGTGAAGTGTAGTTTTAGTTAGTGTTTCCCAAACTTTTGTAGAACTGTACCAAACAGTAGATCCCAACCTCTCCGAATATGTGGATCCTACCTTCAGTTATCCCCCGTGTAAGGTCTGGCCATGTGATAAATATCCATTACCATCCTTGGTTAGTCCTTCACAATATATATAAAATTAGTTTCCATTGGTCCGTAACTTGTCGATTTAAGTGATTATTTAAAAAGTTTCAAACTTTGATTCTGGTATCATCCTTACTTTTATTACACTCCCACGCATAACCTGAGATAGGACTCTGCTCGAGATTGGAACAAGATGACTGCTACAACTTGGCGTAGCATCGTCGTGAGGCTGATAATACCATTTCAAATTGATGAAGCATCATGAAGCAGATTACTATTGTTTCAATTATCATTATTTCTTATAGCACAACACTTGTATTGAGGTATGTCCACTTATAGTGTAAAAGACTCTCACGAGGAGAAATATAAGGAAAACTATTTTTGTTTTCCGATATAATGACAGGTATGCCCTTTATTTAAATTTTGAATAAAAATGTGGTCAAAATTCTTTTATCAAACATTACTAACGTTTGGTTACTTTTATTTACAGCTATAACAACAAACACATCAATACTGAATATTTTGTAGTGTAGGAGGTACAACCATCCAATGTGTAAATCAGAAACCAATTTTTTATATTCGTGAACTTTTATCATTTGTAGTCTTTCCATCCCTCCAAAAAAAAAAAAAGTTCAACTTCAGCCACAAATTGTATAGATAAGTTTTTAAAAGCCAATTTGTTCAATCAAGTGACCTTTTTTATTCATTATCCTTTACTTTTATAGCCCTTTTGCACACAAGTCAATCTTACAAAGTGTATTGTATATATTTACTGTCTGTCAATCGAGATGAACGTTTATGAAATGTTTCAATTACTTTTTCTTTATAAGTGCAATTGGGATATATAAACCCGAAGCCATACTCAATCATTAAAAAGATGATTGCTATAAGGTAACTAAAAATTATATACTCTTTCCAAAATGTTAAAAGAAATGAAAGATGATGATTGGTACTTAAAAAAATGAATGATAAAAGCACTATAAAATTCAAACCAGTAGCAAGAAATATCTCGGGAACGGTTATGTACCCTATTTGATGAAATTCTATATTTCAACGAGATATAAATCGCATCTGTAGTATTTTTATCTATTACGGCTTACTACTTCTATGCTATTATGTAAGTTATAATCAGACTGGAGAGGAATTCATAAAATATACACGAATCTTACTTGAAATTGTGGTATTTTAACCATAATCCTTAATATAATTTTCGAGGAATTAAAAATAGCTAATTATTTTCTAAGTAAAGAGGTAGCATGGGAATAAGCTTTTGTTAAAAATCTACATGTGTCATTTTTGAAAGATGTACATCTAAGCAGGTTAAATGTGAGCATATGTTCAAGTTCTCCGAGTCAAAAAGCACTTCTAGCAAAACGTCTAGCATCGCAGGTACTGGCAGGCTGTGTTAGCCCGAAGATTGTTCCTGTGTGTCCACCCAGGATAGGGTTTAACCACAGATAGGATTTTCTTTTCGGGATGGTTTAGGATGCCTCTTTTTGTTTGAGGGTGGTGGATTAATTTCGAGGTAGTTTAGTGTTCCTCTAAGAAGGATAGAAAGCAGCGCGCGTGTATATGTGGATATTTGCAGCGCTGAAAGCAACAGCCGCGCCATCTATCTGGCGCTGTCATAATGAGCCTGGAACTATACCCGAAAAAAAGTAAGAAAATGGAATAAAGGAAAATGAAGAAATGAAATTTTGCCATAAAAGTAGGCATTCCAGATTTCACCTATGTGGCAAGAAGAAACCACGAAAAAACCGCATCAGAACGCATGATCAAAGGGGATCGAATCCGTAACCCCATGAACGTTAACGACGCACCCCTCCCTCGATGTTCCAGGCCTGTATTTAAGGTTACTGCTTATACTCGTAGTAAGTCGTCAAAATACATCATACACTCGTCGCACGGACTTCGAGCTGGTCGTCTAATCCTTGTTTCACATAAGCTTTCCCCGTATCTCGTAACGGTCACGTCACCTATACCTTGTTTTTCAAAAGCTTGCCCCGTATCTCTTAACGATCACGTGACCTAATCACCTCTCATTGGCTGCTGTTGTGGTAATGACTGTCGTGCGGTAAACATTATTTCGTTATTTAACATGGTGATATATCGTTATATGTTGTAAGAGAATTGTCAAATTTATATTTTCGTAACTGTTTGAATTAAATATATTACGCAAGAGTTGAAATGCATGTTAATTCTTAAACGAAGTAAAGAGGAGGTTCCTTTGTTCTCAAGCACGTGTTTCACATGGCACGATAGCACGTGATTTAGCGGTAGTGGTGACATTTGTTTATATGACTTTCATCACTGACCTTGTTTTGAACTGGATTAGTCATATATCGCCATTTGACGGTGTGTTGTGCTCAGTGCGAGAGATAAATTATTTTATTGATCGTTTATTGCGCGTGTACTTGTTATATGTATAATAGGAGAGTCTACCCCCAGTTTTTCGCTGAAGTATCGCAAGAATAATTCTTTAAAAACAGGCGAAAAAGAATTGTACTGCATGTGTTTAATGCACTCATAGAGAAGAATCCGTCTTTGTCAGTGAGAGAAGTCGAACAGCTGTGCTCTGAAGTTACAGGTGTGATTGTTAGATCCGTAGGAACATCGCGATGTGAAATAGAGAAAACAGGAAAACTTACCACTCGAGGCAAAAGCAGGAATAAACAAAAGTGCGTGCTCGGAGAACATACGTGAAAAGTGTTGTGTGTCGTCATGTGCATAGCTTTTTCTTTAGAAACGAGCTCCCTAACATAAGTAACATTTCGTCTGCTGTACATGAGGATGAAGATTTACCAAATTTCAGCAGATTGCTTATACAGCTGGGGTTTGTGAATGAAGAAAGAGGCAAGAAAAATGTGCTAAAAGACAGAGGTGATATTGCTATGTGGCGAAGACGTTACTTAAGGACAATCAGACTGTACCGAGATACAAATCGCAAAATATACACGAAGAACACACGAAAAGTAAGGTATGGCATGATACGACTTTTAAGACTAAAAGACAAACATTTTTGAAAGGTATGTGTGCTGGTTTAAAAAATCCCAGTGGGAAAGGCCGAAGGCCTTTCATTATAAACTTGTTTCAGTTTCATTGCTCAGTCATTGAGTTTCAACTTGCTCAGTTTCATTATAAACTTGTATTTTTGCATGCCTTCATATGCTTATTTGTATGATTTTATTTATCTTCCCGGCAATTATTATGACGTTTGCTGCAGGTTTAAATGTGACAGGAAGGCACCGCCTATGGCCTACGGCGCGAAAGCATTAGCCAATTAGTTTGAGGGGGAAGGTAGTTGAACGCGGAGTGATACATTTCAGCGGGGCAAGATTATATGAAACAGAGATTAATCACCTCTCATTGGCGCTGTTGTAGTATAGACTGTTGTGCGGTAAAAAACATTTCGATATTTAACAGGTGATATATATTTATATGTTGTAAGAGAACTGTCAAATTTACATTTTCGTAACTGTTTGAATTAAATATATTACGCAACAGAGTTGATTTATATGAAATGGATCTTAATTCTTAAACGAAGTAATGAGGTTCCTTTGCTCTGAAGCTCGCCTTTCATGTGACACGATAGCACGTGCTTCAGCGGTAGTGATGACATATTTGTTTATATGACTTTTATCAATGGCCTTGCTTTGAACTGGATTAGTCATATATCGCCATTCGAAGGTGTGGTGTGCCGAGAGCTAAATTATTTTATTGATCGTTATTGCGCGTGTACTTATTATATGTATAACGGCAGAGTCTACCGCCAGTTTTTCGCTGAAGTATCGCAAGGGAAAAGCTTTACAAAGCGGCAAAAAAGAATTGTTGTGCATGTGTTTAATGCACTCCCAGAGAAGAATCCGTGTTTGTCAGCGAGAGAAGTCGAACAGTTGTGCTCTGAACGTACAGGTGTGTTAGATGCGTAGGAACATCGCGACATAAAATTGAGACAGCAGGAAACGTACAACTACAGGGGCAATATTGCTGTGTGGCAAAGACTTTATTTAAGGACATTCAAACTGTACCGGGATACAAGTCGCAAAATTTACTACCTTGACGAGCCATGGGTGAATGAAGGACACACAAGTATGGCGTGACAGGACTTTTAAGAATGAAAGACTGGCATATTTGCAAGGTATGTGTGCTGGTTTAAAAAAATCCCAGTGGAAAATCGGCCTTTCATTATAAACTTGTTTCAGTTTCATTGCTCATTCATTCAGTTTCAACTTGCTCAGTTTCATTATAAACTTGTATTTCTGCATGCCTTCACACTCTTATTTCTATGATTTTATCTATCTTCTTGGCAATTATGACGTTTATTGCAGGTTTAAATGTGACGGGAAGACACCGCCTATGGCCTATGGCGCGAAAATATTAGCCAATTAGAACGAGGGGGAAGGTAGTTGAACGCGGATTGATACATGTCAGCGGGGCAAGGTTATATGAAACAGATATTAGTGACAGCGCTCCAGCCTACTAGCAGCAGCAGCAAGCGGCAGCCGCGCAGCAGTAGCAGCAGCAAGCAACAGACTGCACCGCCGGCCTGGAAACTTGCCGGACTGACAGCAGCCTTCCACTGGCGGCATATACGAAATGCAGCAGGACCCGGCCCGACATCCAAAGAGCGTAGCCAGTCCAAGAGCAGCCCTCTTTCTTACTACTCTCACACTGTCTGCTTTCGTTTCCTACTTTGACAAACGGACTGACAGACAACGTTACAGCAGGGTTGGTAAGACCACGGAAAAGGGAAAGGGCCTTCGGCCCTAAACCTAGAGTCTCAATGGCTCGCGTAGACGCCTCCTTTGAGGGGGTTCGGTCCACTGCCAGCAGCCGGAGGGCAACCGTGCTGACTACTGACGGTGCAAGACCAAGACCCAACCTAAACCCTGCCTCCCCCAAGAGCGCAGAACCTGTGCAAAAGCGCACAAAGCTCCCGGGGTAGCAGGTTACTGCAGCCCCCTGCCAACCTATGGCAGCACCAGCAATTCCATCAGACCCCTCACATGTTCCTCTGGCTGAGTCAGACGACTCCGACGCTGAGAGCTTTGTGTTAGTGGAGGGACGGAGAAAGAAGCAGCGTCCCAAACCACCATCGCCCCAACCACAGGGCCACCATCCACCCCCACCCAAAGGGGGACCTAAACTGCCACCCATTGGGGCAGACACTTTCCCCAACCATGTGGGAGCCATGCGCCTGTTGGCACATCGCCTACAGCAAAAGTTTGAAGCGCGCAGGAGGCCAAAGAAGGTCCACATACTCACCTCAAGCGTGGAGGACCACGAGGCAGCCAAAGCTGTTTCACGGGAGCTGAAAATCCCGTTCTTCAGCTATTGACCTCAGGGCCCACACGTGGAGAGGCGCATCATCAGAGGATTAGACTCTGATTGCACTCCTGATGACGTCAGATCGGTGCTTAAGGAAGAGCATAATATTGAAGCCATCTCTGCCGCCCAGCTGAGGAACACCATTTCCTCAGATGTACGCTCCGTAAAAGTCCCCATGCCCCTTTTCCTGGTCCTTGTGCACAAAGTACGAGAGGCCCAAGTACAGCCCATTGACCTTGTCAGTAGGCTCATCTTCACTGTCGTAAAAGTGGAACGCTTTCACGGAAGAGAAGGACCCGTGCAGTATCATTGGTGCATGGGGTTTCATCACTCAAGCGCTATGTGCGAGCGAAGGCTCGCATGCTTCAGATGTTCGGGCCCCTATGCCCTGAGGGTCTGTGCTAAGTCACCTGAGGAGCGTCAATGTGCGAACTGCAAGCAGCAGCACGTCAGCGTCCACAAGGGCTTTGAAACCAGGCTGAGGATAATTGAGAGCCGCCGCCAAGGTAACCCAGAGACAGCTGCAGTTCGTCCTGGTGTATCCTACGCGGCCACACTCAGGAAGGCCGGAACTACTCTACAGAGGGCAGAGGCGACCGCCCCCCTGTAGCACCTACTCCAGAACCGGCAACAGTGGCCGAACCCGCTGTACACAAGTGGGGGAAAAAGAGCGGCAAGCCAAAAAAGGGCGGAAAAGGCAAAAAGAGTGGAAAAACCACTAACCCGCCCGCCACACAGGAACAGCCAGCTATCACCACAGCTAGTGCCCCGGAACCCGAGGCACCAGCTGCGCCAGCACCTCTGGTACCGACCCTGGTCGAACCTGCAGGACAAACATCGGCGAATGCCGGTGCAACCTCAGCAGCTTTCGGGCCACCGTGTCCCAGGATGACATGGAAGATTTTCAGGTCCTATCCCTGTGGTTTGGGGACTTGATCCAAAGGGCCCTACCTGCACTGCGCAACTGCAAGCTGCAGGTAAGCAACCCCCTCCTAGCATCAATGCAGAAACACTCCATAGTGCTCAAACGCTGGAGGAGCTGTATCCCGGATCAGCCAAGTGATGGCCTCTCGACTTGTTCGGAGGCCTTGGCGCGCCGCGTTTTGGAACGCAAACGGCATCCGCCGTCACCACCCCAGCGTACTTGAGTTTGCAGTATCCTTCGGTATTAACATTCCAATGGTCTGCGAGACACACTTGGATGCTGCCTCGCATTTCTCGCTGCCCACCTACGCCACCCATCAGTCAGATCGGTCGGCCGACGGGGAGACGGCACAGCCATCTTCATCCGCAACCACATTACTCGAACGCCTTTCCCGCTCCCCCAACTCCAGCACATAGAGGCTGTAGGCCCAATATTGGCGGACTTTATACGTTGCTGATAGTGGCATACGACCCTCCCGACCACCGCTTCCATGAGGCGGACTACACCACCTTACTAAACCTCCACCCAGTGGTCTGCATCGCAGGTGATCTTAACGCGAAGCATGCCCACTGGCACAACCGCACCTCAAATGCCAAGGGGCGCGGGCTCTACTGCCTCATCAGCAGTAACCCAAACCTCGTCGCGCATGGGCCGAGAGGACCTACTTTCCACCCGACCCGCGGCAGGTCGGACGTTCTCGATATCATGATCACCAAGACCTTCACATACCATCTAGACCTCTCTGTAATCAACGAACTCAACTCCGACCACGACCCTGTCGTGGTGGACTCGAACGTTGACAATCCAGCTGTGTTAAACCCAGACTGGACATACGAGGTCGACTGGGATGCAGCCGTCCTTAACCAAACTGTAGACGCGCGACCACGCATCGACTCTATCGAGGCAGTGGAAGTGGCAGCTACATCCTTCTCCCAACATTTCCTTAATGTGATACAGGCGCATACGCACCCCATTCCCTATGAACATCATAACCCCAGAACCATACCTCCTGAACTCCGGCAGCTGCTTAAAGCTAAAGCAGTCATCCGGAAGTTATGGCAGCGTTTCCGCCACCCCAGGATCGAAGCAGTGTACCGGCGGTTCAAATCCCTGACAAGAAGACTGCTTCGTGCGCACCGCTCAGCGGCCTGGGAACACACCATGCAGAGGGTTGACCTTACTGAAAAGCAACCCTAGCGGATCATCCGCTCCCTTAGAAGGGACCGGACTGAGCACCGGCATCCACTCCATGGCACTCGTGGAAGGCTCGCATTCGAGCCCCAGGAGAAAGCCACGTGTTTTGCAGACTACTTGGAGAGTCAATTCGAACTAAGGGAAGACCCCCCAAGACGACGAGTTTACCGAACATGTGGAGGAGGCGGTGGAATATCTTACATGCGGAGATCTACATCCCTATCGTCACCCCAAAACTGGTGGCCGCCCAAATCCAAAGCCTGAAACCTAATAAATCCCCTGGGCATGATGGTGTCACAGCCACCATGCTCCAGCACCTACCTCGTAAAGCTGTGATCCACTTGATGCGGATTTTCAACGCATGTCTCACCCTGCGCCACTTCCCAACTTGTTGGAAAGAGGCAAGTGTGGTTTGCATATTGAGGCCGCGCAAGAATCCAGTCTTCGGAAAAATCAGCTTGCTGTCAATCCTCTCAAAGATCTTTGAACGATTGCTACCCCCCCGCCTAACTCCTCTCTTTGAGGAAAGGCTCCTCCTCCCTGATCACCAATTCGGTTTCCGTCGGGGCCATTCCACCACCTTGCAGCTACTGCGTTTGCCCTGGTATTCCAGGACAACTTCAAAACCATCATTGTGCTCTTTAACGTAGAGAGGCCTTCGCCACCACGTGACACCAGGGGTTTTTGTTCAAACTCAAAGAAGCACAACTCCCCCCTCCCTACCTGGCAATACACAGAAGCTTCCTCAAGTACCGCACCTTCAGGGTGCGAGTCGAGGGGAAGCTATCCTCTGTCAGAACCATAGTGGCTGGAGTCCCGTAAGGCAGTGTTCTGGCCACGCTACTCTTCGCCGCCTACATATCTGACCTACCTACGGAACCACGCACTGTTTTGTGTCAGTATGCCGAAGAAGTTCTCATACTGGCGCAAAACAAGAACGTCCGCTACTGTCTCCTCCCTCTACAGTGACAGCTCCACGCCTTTAGCAGGTGGAGTGAGAAATGGAGGATGGCCATTAGCCCGCAGAAGAGCTCCACTCTCATGCTGGCTAAGACCCGTAGCTGGCGCCCGGAATGAGACCTGCGGTTGCGGCGGAGAAGAATCCTCTGGGTTCGAACTGCCAAATACCTGGGAATCCAATTGGACCGCGGCCTCACCTTCACTCCGCATGTCAGGCAAAGGCCGGCCTCGGCCACGCTGCGCTCAGGAAACTCTACCCCATCTTCCGATCCACAATGCCTATCCGCCTCAAACTGCGGGCCTACCGTGCGATCGTTCCGCCTCTGATCTTGTATGGATGCGAGGTCTGGGGTTCGATCGCTCATACCACCCTCCGCAGGCTGCAAGCCGTACAGAACAGAGCCTTAAGGATGATCTACGGTACGTTCCGCAGGTTCCCATCTCATTTCCTGCACACCCAGTCTGGCATACCATACGTTGCAGACGTCGTGCGTGAACGAACGCGCAACTTGTATGCCAAGATCACTCCTCACCCTAACCAGCTGATGAATTCACTAGGTCAATACGACCAACGTCTCCCCAGGAGACGCAGGAACTATCGCCTACCCAAGGATGTCTTTGGGTGGTAAAGTCTGCCTCTTTCTGGCCCCCTACCAATCACCGTCAGGTCACCTCGCGCCTTGGCCGTGGCTGGAAGGTTAACACCTGCAATCGTACCCTGGGGCACGCGCACGACCTGGTCTTGTTAAACCTTAACACCTTAATTCCCATCTGGTCTCTCGCTAATGGTTCCTCCCTCCGCTTGACGGATCGCTAGCGACCGCACGAAGCGAGGTGGAACGGGCACTGTCCCCCCGCCAAGGGGAAACATCCCGGCACCAGAAGCATCAGTAGAGGGCAACTGCGCCGTCTCACGTAATGACACGCAAGCTCGCGCAAAATACATTATCTTTTATACCACACTTGAAAATACGCACAGCGGATAGGTACCATGGCGTGTAACACTCCGCCCGGGAGAACCCGGACGACCTGCTCCTGCTCTTGGCTCTTTTCGTAGTAAGTTTTTGTCAGCTATGAGAACCGAGATAAACTGGAAAATACATGTAGGAAGCACCGTCCTAGCTGGATTTATACAGTGGATCTCTGTTAATGATTCCGTGTTTTAACAATCTCGGCTACCCTTGTCGTGCTAGTAGAAATTAAATGAAGCACGCTTTCACCGAAACACCCAACAGACCTAAACCTATGTTTCTTCTAACTTTACACTACATATTTCATTAAATCCAAGATTTATTTCGTAATCCTCTCCCCTAAAACTGCACAAGTCAGCGCCCATGTCATTATATCTAATGATCCTAAGGGCAGTTCACCAAAAGCTGTACCACTTAGACCTACTCGGTGCATTCTGAAGAATATATATTGTTTGGGTGTAATAATTGTTCCCATTTTAAGGCAATTCTCTATTGAAAATGTGCACCCATAGAAAATGAATTATTTAAAAACTAGGTTCAATAATGTGAAATGCCATGAATACTTTATTCTAGAACTGCAGTAAGTAGGTCTGTATCATACACAGGAAATTATTTATGGAGAAAAAAACAATTTTATTTTTATTCGCTTTCCTGGGAGATAAATATATATTTCTTTGTTCAACTGCTGCAGAGAAAATTTTAATATGAATTGTTTTGCTCCTACATATGAGAAAGATGTAGATTTTCAGTATAGAGTTTTGTAATTAGTTTGTACCATCTTATCTTTTGTAATCTGCAGAATTCAAAGAAATATTAAAGCTTTCAAATGGATGCAGAATGATAGGGCGACTGCTGAGAGAAATAATTTTCAAATAAAAACGATTTTAACCCTGTTTATTTACTAATAAGAACAGTTTCACAAAAATGTTTTCTAAGTAAAATAAGAGTGAAAATAGAAGGAAGAAGAATCTAATAATTAGATTTACTGAGAACTACTAGTATAAAAGTGCCTTGAGAATATTACAATGGATCTAAATAAGAACGAAGAAAATAGTTAGCAAAACTATAAACTTAGTATACTCGTAAGACAGACATTATGGCTGTCGGAGGAACATAAATAATTTGCTTACAAACTATAAATATTTATTTGTAATGTAACAAATACAGTAACGACAAAGAGAATAGCAACTTTGGCAATTGTCTCCAGCATTTTACACACTGCTAACCGGTAACTCAGCGTACTACAGACCAACTGTTTGTCTAGCCCGACATTAACGGAATAGTGTCACATGAAGAAGAGAGGCATCTCTTCCATTATTAACTGCAAACTTGCTTCAACGACGATGGTATCCATTAGCTCCACCTCTAGTGTATCTTACATTTCCTCTCTGTCGATAGTCAATTGGATGTTGGTTGTATGAGGGCGGTAGTCCTCCACCGAAGTTAGCGGATCTATCTAACCTCTCCGCTCCTTCCCCAAAATTATAAGAGCCGCCGTGTCTAGATCCACTTCTGAATTGGTTACTGTAATGATGACGTTCACGTTCTCCTCCACTGAAGTCATTTTGCCTTGAATGAGGCATTGCACTGGTCAAATTGACGAGAGGTTCAAGTACTGGAGGAACGTTACTGTAAGTTCCCTGACCGGTTAACCTCCGCAGTTCACGTTTAGGCATTCTGTGGCCTGCATCTCCTAATGAAGCCCGCTGAGTAGCTGACGCCATTTCTATCTGTGGTCTCCAGGATCTGTTCTGTTGCGGATTGAGATCACCAGTCTTCAGTACACGTGGTGGATCCCTTGCACCTTTTAGACGCTTGGCTGGAAAGACAAAGGAATCTGCATACTGCGGATTTCGAAATCTGATGCAAAAAACTTTATTATGTTTCAGCACAGGAAGACCAAGCACTGGAGAAGCTAGTGAGCCTCCTTTAATGACACAGTCTTCTGCTAAAAGAACAGTTCCTCGCATTCCATCAATGCTGACTTTCACTTCCGTACTGAACTCAATTTTTTGCTCATAGAGGCCCTTAACAAAATTAAAGCCTTTGTTCTTACTAGCCACGTACAACCTATCATCTCCTCGGACATTACGCTTTATTTCAACAGGAGTAAGAACAGAATAATATGGTTCTAGAGCTTTAAATAGTCTCTTCTCATCTACAAATGGTAGTAGTGCCACACCTTGCCATGCAAATTTCTTGCCATTAAGATCTATTTTGAAGTCCTCAGGATAGAAATCAATAATAGGAGAATCTGGATCATGCATAAGCTGTGCCCAGGTTTCAGGTACATGAGAACTGCTGGTTGCTGGAAAAACACCCATCAGCTGTTCCAGTGGACGGAAAGGTTTTGTTCCTTTCTCAAAAGCTATATTGAGGTCTCCAATGTTCACAAAGTCGGATGCAAAAGGTGCATAATGATAAGGAAAATACCACTTCCATGATGCACATCCCTGATAATAATAACGTAAAACCCAGCACAGTCCACGTACATACTGCATAGCTACTTTATAGCGAAATTCAATGTTGTCTGATGAAACATCAAATTTAGATTCATAATAGCGAAATTTAAATCCATCTTCCCATAGTCGAACTTCGTCATGCACCACCTCTTCTTCTGATTCTTGGTCCACTTGATCTGATTTGCGTTTTTCTCTACGTGTACCCTCTTGCTTCATCAGACTTCGTAATGCTTCTCTTGAATTTGTTGTCCTCATGTGACCGTCAACATGACTTTGACTGTGCATGGCCTGCATTCGCATACGATATGCCTCTTGTCTTTGGTTCTGTATTGCTGCTACAGGCTGTCTCAGTGGAGTAGGTGCATACTGTCCTTCTGGTGTCCATGTTGGTTTGAAGTCAAGAAGCTTAGCTCGATTTTTCTTTGCCTTCTCTCTTTCTTTGAAAGCTATTTCATTTTGCTGACGTTTCTTAAAAATCTCTTCTTCAACTTCACCCAAGTCTGTCATAATAAGTTGAACACGATCAAGGTTTACACTTCCACTGTCTGTTAAAAATCCTCTAGTTTTGTATAAACTTTTCTTGTAGAGATTAACCAATCTGTCAATGGCACCTTCTCTAATTTCCAGTGATGGAAGATGTGGAAGAAAGTCATTGCCCACAAAAAAGCACATGAACACCCAGTCATCTACAGCTCTCTCAAAATCATATTTAAATGGCAGATTAGGCATCTCCAATTCTTTTTCCAGGTACTCTCGCAAAACGTTTAGTCTTACAAATATAAACTCCACTTCAGAACCAAGAGAAGGAGGAAGCTCTTCAAAGCCACCCCTGGGTTCTTTTGGCAAACCCTTACATTCCTTCATTTCATGACCCATTTGGCCACAGATATCACATGGTCTCGGTTTGTTTGGTTTGAATTCTTCCCTAATAATGGCGAAATTACGTTCATGTGTCGCCAACCCCAGCATTATCAAGTCCGCATCTGCACCACAAAGACAATGTTGCGTATTTGGATCATGGTCTGGTTGTGCTCTCTGTCTACGTATATAATCCATTATTTTGTGTTCCCCCTCACCAGGAACGTTTGCATCTGAAAGTATGACTTTGATGCCTCTCCAAGCTGGATCATTGTTCATACGGTCATGGATGTAATAATGCAGGCACGTTGACAACCTGGCCATGAAAGGAGTTCCCGGAGTGATACAATTGCTATCGAAATGACTCTCCTTTGGCTTTTCAGGTGGAAGAAAACAGCCTTTAGCTGCAAGCTCTGATCTGATTCTGGCCATTTCTTGGATTTTTTCTACACTTTCCTTTGATGCTCTGAATCGACGAGATCTCTGCTGGTTCATTTTTGCTCTTGGGGCAACTCCATCGATGGCCATGTAAAGCAGCTTTCTGGGTCTGACAATTCTGAAGAGTCTGTCAATACACTCAAAAATTGCAACCATCATATCGTCTTCATTTTCTGGTGCAGGTTTATCCTCTGGATGTGTGCATGGATGAATGATACCATTCATGTCCAGGTATAAATTATCGAATTCCACTCCATTTGGGTTTGCTTTTGTGCAATCAACTGGTATGGTAACACCGTTCAAGTCTTTGGACTTTTCTTCAAGACATGGCAGAATAACAGTTGGATATTTCCTGCTTAACCACCGAAAAAATGCTGGAACACCCATGTTTGCAGCGATTTAAAGACGACAAATATGCACACAGGAAGCAACGCTAAATTTGGAGAAATTTCTAAGCGATTAATTACAGCGCAAAACTTATATGCTCAGGATACTCAACTATTTATGTTTATCCCAGATTAATTAATACATTAACCACATGCGATATTACCCAACATCGTTGGAACTATTTCTTTAAGTTTTGTAGATTCAGCGTTATAAGTGACTGTTTTGATTAACACACGTAGTAGTTCATTTGACTGCAGAGGTATGTGTGACGTCACTTCCGCATTTCATCACCCTCTGGTGGCATGAGTCCGGTGTGTGAATATCTTTGTCTTTTTGTTTTGGTCTTCGACAGTGCAGGACATATTGCCCCGACTGTGTAAGGTATGTGGTCCGAGGGACTATTTTTGTAATTATTTAGTTAAGTAAATATTCTTATTAAGTGAATTGTAGTTTTTGTGAGTATTACCCAACCTTTTATAGAAATGTACCAAATAGGAAAATCCCAACCTCTCCGCAAAACATGTGAATCCCTTCTGAGCAATCCTCTCGTGCAAGATCTGGCCATGCGATATCCTTATACATTACCATCCAAGGTTAGATCAACACCACCTCCAATACTCTGACCATAATACAGATTCCAAGATGGCGTCCGTCGAAGCCAAGTGACTCTGGTTACGCAAAATAGGAAACTATACGCAATTGACATAATATAATCCATATTAAGCAGCAAGGTAACTCCTAAACATGTATCACTTTATACTTTCAACCAAAACGTGTAATAACATAATTAAAAAGTAGCATGGCAAATCATAAGTGGTTATCACATATAGTAGCACGATCAGTACTATACATTTTCAACCTATACTTCCAATCACATTTAACTTATAGCGCACAACTCATAAGTATTTATCACCTTGCACAATAAAAACATATAGGAAAACATGATTAAACGAAACAAAAATTAACTTTATTTGAACACAACAGAAACGGCGAAATAAAGAACACATGCACAATAAAAGAAAGAAAGGAAAATAAAACGAAAAAGCTAACCTGAAATATTTACTGGCTGCTAAGTTTGAGCTCCTTCCGTCTTTTCACCTTGTCACCAAGTACATCAGTATCTTTTCTTAAGGTTTCCATTTTGCACTTTTTGGATAAGTGTTTAGACACGTTTTGTTTCTTTCATTTAACATTTTGTATAACTAATTGTTCATGAATATTTTTGCGAGCACTCTTCTTCACTTTGACAAGTAAAGGCTCATCTATATTATTTATTTTCGTGAATGTCCTAAGCCAAGGGTGCTTGTCCATCTTTGTTAAAAATTGCCTTTAAAAAATTGTCTTTGATACACAGGATGTGGTAATATCAATTACCTTTGTTTTTCTTATTATTTCATATGCTCCTGGATATCCATATGAAATGTTTGCAGCCCATATCAAAACATTTGGAAAACATTAAACCTGTGTAGCACAGCCTAGCTCCAGCTGTTCTTAAGCAAACCTTATCTTGCTGGACTGTATCATCCTCTGTAGCAAGTAATAAGGTTTATGTTATATTGTTTACATGGTAAAGCAGGACATTCTGCTTATACTATAATATTTAAGAGAACTCACCAGATTGTCCAGTTTACTCCAACTATTTTCTTGTATGTTTTGTTCGTATAAATTTTGCGTTCGTAAGGTACAGATGTATTTTTATATCTTGACAGATGGAGAGTGATGCGCAGTGGTATCTGGACGAGTCCACTTCAGAACGGTCGCAACTGGAGGGGAGGGCAGGTCAGTTGCGTACTCGGTAATACTACAGCTTGTTTCAAAATGCGCGTGTCTCCTGGTTCCAAGAGAGCATTTAGAAATGACGCCTCCTAGAAGCACATTAGGAAATAAAGGAAAAGGAAAACATTTAAAAACACGAGAAGTAATAACCAATGTCTACAGATTTATAAAAAAGAAACAATGGTCTGAGTCTACTACAAAAATCTGGGAAAGGGCATCTGAGACAACAGTTGTGTCCGAAAGCAGTTTAGGTAAGTTATTAAGAAAAGGAAAGTCATTGGTGCTAGTGCAACAACGTCCTTCTGTTTGCCCAGTAAACAAAGATTAAGAACATGCACAAAATCTAATTTGGACGTTTTGATTCAGACGTAGTTAGGCGAACTGTGAATAATTTTTAAAACCAGAAAAAGAAAGACCAACTCTGGAAAAAGTGTTTATGAAGCTTCAAAATTCTACTGACTTCCAAGCTAGGATTTATATGGGAAAAAAAGAGAAAAAAAACCAAGAGTGACAGACAACTTTTAATCGAACATCTTATGTGCCATACGCGCAAAAAGGCTTAAGCATTTACGAAATATTCAGATATATCACATTGAAGTTGATATAGTTTATATGGATGAAAGTTAATTCAGCACATATTAGACCATATGCCTGGAGTGAAATTCGTTACAGGGACTCTGCAGCGATGTTGAAAGGCCGACAGTTGGTTATCATGCCCGCTGAGGGGGAGTACAGGATTTTGTTCCAAACGTCTATGTACTATTTAAGATAAAAAAAAAAAAAAAACGTGGAGATTACTACCGTAGTAAGAATTACAACTTAATTTACAAGAGCTGTAATACTGGCTTCGAGAGTGAGATTTGTTTTCAGACACCTTATGCTCCGCATTCCCCTCTCGTAATCTCACGCGTGTGACGCTTTGAGACGATACGTACACCATCCTCACCACAGTTGCTACTCGTCCCTACCACGCATGATTTCTGCCAAGATATAATTATACATCTGGTAGGTTGAAACTTTAATTTGCTGCAAGTTAAGAATTGATTATTCTAACTAGTTCTGGCGTCATTTTTGATAATTTTTATATATATTTTTTCAATCCACTTAGTTGTTCTGCATAATGTGCCAAAAGGCTTTAAAAATGCTAACAACCACTCAGTTGTAGTTAAGATAGTATTTTCTATACTTTGATTAAATTATTTGTAAACCTTTCCTAGCTTTCAATTAAGGTGTAACATTTTATAGTAGTATTTTGGAGCTTAGTGTTCATTTTCTTAAATTTTACATTTTTATTGAGCTGGTTTAAGATGATTAAAACAAACGTTTTGTAGATGATGTTTGAATAATGATTTTTTCTTTTTTTTTGTAATTTCTAATTGATAAATGTGAATAATTTCAGGAAGTGTTTATAACAACAAAGTCAGTGTTTTCTTGTGAAGGTAAAGATTTTAATTCTTTTTGTGTAAGTTTTAGTGGTATTTTCTTCTGGGACCTACAGTTAGTTTTCCATTAAAATTTTGTTACCCTGTGGGTGTTGCAACAGTGAAACATAGTGAAATTTTCCTGAAATGTGTTCCCAATGTATGGTGAGTTAAAATTACTTTTCTGCTTCATTTGTAATAAGTTGTGCTTCTTGATATAAATTATCTGTTCTATTTTACTGTAGGGTTGTAATGCAATATGTTTTCCTTCCTTTTCTTAAATTGGAACCTTAAATTTTTGGTATAATCTTTCTTGAGAAAAATTTCTTTGGCAAGGATCTTTACTTTATTCATTTTAAGGCATATTGGGAATAATAAATACAAAATTTAGATCAGGATTTTTAGGTTTTTCTTTGCAGTGTTAAATTATCTTGGTTAACTAACAATTTCCTTTGCACAAAGGTTATAATGTAATTCTTTATAGTAGTAATTTATTTTCAGGTATTCCTAAAACTTATTTTGCTTTCTTTGGTTTGGTAAATGTTGAATAATAGTGAATTTTTAGACAGGTTATGTTTAAATTATCATTGATTTGTCAAAAATTATGTGTAAATTCTGATATTGTCTCTGTTTTGTGTCGTTGAACATTTTCGGATGTGATGCTGCTGTTTCTTCTTTTTCTATCTGTCTTGGTCATTGCAAGTGTGTCAGTGTTTGCTATGTGAGTGCTGAAATGTGCCCCTAGATTATTGTGTGTGTTTGACATAGTTGAGGTGTTTTAGCTTCAAGGAAGTGCTGAAATGTAACCTTGGATACTTTGTGAATGTTAAAGTTAAGAGAATATTTGGTGTATTTATGAAGCTTTACAGGATAGCTGATATGCGCCTGTAGGATGGATCATTTGTGACTTGTCAAGAAGCGATATGTACCTGACACAGCGTTTAGTTGTGGTAATATTTTGGGAGAATGTGTTGCAATGATGGTGTGTTGTGTCTTATGCTTGTTTCGTTTAGGCCCAAACATCTTGAAATTAAACCTATGCTGTACTAGTGTTTGTTTCTCTGTTTGTCAAAGTTTGTTATGGCATCTGGTAATATTTTGTGGTATTACTTCTACATTATGGATGTTTATTTCAGTGTTTGGGATGTTAACTGCATGTTTGGTATGTGTAATTTGTATATGATAAAGTAGCATTTATTGCACCATGTTGCATGAAGGGAGCATGTAAATGTTTCATTAGTGATAGCAGAAAAAAATAATTTTTTAATCTCAAGATTTCACTTATAAAGTCGACTTATGCCATGGCTAAGAAAATGGAGTAAGAAAATAATGAGTGCAAATAGGAAATGTACATTAAAGGATAGATTGTCATTTTCAACAATGTAGTGTGTTCACCTTACAGTTGCAATCTTGTCTGTATATTATTTCAAAATAGTTAAGTGTTAATATGTCTTTGTTGCAAGTCAATTTTTGGTCATATGTGAAAATGTGTTGCGATACACTTCATTAATGAGTTAGTCTTTTGTCTCAAGTTTCAATTTTTTAGAACAAAAATGTGAATATTAGCAAACTTGCTTCGTGTTAGATTTTCTAAATCAAAATTAGATAGTGTACACTACATTTTCAAGGGTACCGTTAATTAGGTTTATTTGTGGCAACACACATACACTTTTTCTATATTGTTGGTATGCGCACATACTGCTACAGACTCAACTCTGTGTGTTTGAGGGGAGAGGAGTGCGGTGAAGAGGGAAGTAAGCTGGTGACGTGTGGCAATGCTTGCATAAACAGAAATTATCACTTGATAGTGTTATTGTTGTTGCTCCTTACATGAACATCAGTGGCGGTGCAAAGAAACTCCGTCCGATTAAGCACAGGATACATTTTCCTTGGGTCACAATATCTTTGATACGAGTCTTTAAAATTATTGGCTACAAGTGGAGAAAATTTGGAAGTAAACAGAATATTTTAATTGAGAAACCTAAAATTCTACGTTGCATGAGTATCTTGTATACCTATTAAAGTTTTGCGGAAATCTGGTGGAAACTTATTTATTGGGTGAAACTTGGTTGGACAATAACCCGAGAAGAGGTTTTGGCAAATGTTGAGGTTTATGAAGTTGCCGAAAGATACAAAGCAGGCACTCGGTTCACTGTACTACAATTCATGCTAGAGGAAAGAAGGGCTTTGTGAATGTGGCGAAACTGCTCTATAATACAGGAAGCACCAGTGGGGATTACTATGATCAAATGAGCCACCAAAGTGGTTGAAGTGTTTGAAAGAAATGTTTATTCCACACATACCACCATCTTTAGTTATAATTTTGGACATTGAATCTTTTCTGGAACGTGCCGAAATATTCTACCAAGAAGGAGATAGTCAATTTCTTGCATAAACGTGGCGTTAATTGTGACGAATAAATGAGGAAAGGAAATTTATCCACTTTGGAAGTGCATCGCCCGAGAAAAAAGTAATAAAGTCAAGGAAACAGAAGCTGAATATAGAAGGGGCTGGGACACACAGATGCACGGACGGAATCGTGTCGGTTGTTACAGATTCCATCATTGTGAATACGGCAACAGATGATAGATCCACCAGAGTGGCAATAAACATATTTTCACCAGCACGACCGCTGTGATGTGGAAGTGAATACATAACAATGTCTATGAAGGTCTGCATGTTTTTTCTTAGTTTTTGCCAATATTGGGCATTTTGAATTCAATTAAATTTAAATGTACACTATAATAGCAAAAAGTCATTGTTAAATAGTGTCATAACACATGTCACTTGATACCGAAATTAAGAATTTCAATGTATAAAGAATCATGGTGTATTTCAAAGGAATGTTGGTTCTTTGTTACAACACGTGCAAGCAGTTGAGTCGAATAGCAGTTGGGAGGATAGTTGTTATAACAAAAGAAATGTAAGAAATAGTGTCCTTAGCAGATTTCTAAAGGGTAGCACTTGACTTTTTTGAATGGGGTATTCTTGGACCCTTCATAATGGCATGACAAAATAGTCACAAAGGGAATCTTTGGTTGAATAAGGGGCTTCCAGAAAGTGAAAGCTATACACCCACGCGCATCTGTGGAGGACAGTTCGTGGATTGGAGCCGATTAGGGCGGTCCTCTTCTTCTGTCTTGGTTGAGGGCAGACTAGAAAGGAGATGAGAGAAGATATCTGTCGGTTTATATGTAACTAATTAAGTCTTATCGAGTAATAAGCATTCCGCCTTCAGTAACTTTAAACAGTGATATTGATAGTCCTTGGGCGGCAACTTCAAGTTCAATGTTCTGATAAAAAGAAGCAGTCAATAAACCAGTTTGAAACGGGCATTCCAGTGTCATTAAAACCACCCTTCTCATACATATCCACGCATACCCGGAGATAAACCTCATTGCTTTACCCTGAGCTAAACATTATTGTATCAAACTGTAGCGGAGAATGGAACTGTGCGACACCCATTATTTACATTTGCATCAAACTGTCGCCCTAACGTGGAACTCTTTGCTAGCCAATATATTCGCTTCACACTAATAGCGCCAGTTACTTTGGCTTTGACATTTAATTTTGCTCTGTTCAGTTTTATGCAATTGTTAAAAAAACTGAAACGCCACTGTCTATCTGGCCGTTAACACTCCTCTCCCCTCTGCAGTGCCATTCTTGTTCAAAGTAATCTTCAGCACATTCCTCACAGCCACTTGGAGCTTGGACTCTCGCAGTACATAGTGGTGTTCTTTATTGTAATTTTCAGGTTCATTTATTCAAAAACTTTGATGTGTTGTATTTGTAATCAACCTTTGAATGTTTTGTATTCTATTTACTCATTTTGTATGTCACTTTTAACAACACTTGTTTATTGTCTCTGATATTCTTGTAAAATTGTTCCAGTTTGGTTATTTGAGTCCTATGAGGAGACGCAGTTTTTAATAGTTCCAGTCACTATTGACAACAATCACTTAGCTGCCTGGCATGCTCGCCAGCAACCTGTGTGCCAAGTACGACCATATCCTACACGTCACTACTTACTTTAATCGTCGTGTGGGGGAGATGTTTTCCCCTCACCTCAGGATCCAGAGGACATCAGCGGAAAGTGTTAGCAATCAACTGGTATGGTAACACCGTTCAAGTCTTTGGGCTTTTCTTCAAGACATGGCAGAATTACAGATAGATATTTCCTGCTTAACCACCGAAAAAAATGCTGGAACACCCATGTTTGCAGCGATTTAAGACACGACAAAAATGCACACAGGAAGCAACGCTAATTTTGGAGAAATTTCTAAGTGATTAATTACTACGCAAAACTTATATGATCAGGATACTCAACCATTTATATTTCTCCCAGATTAATTAATACATCAACCACATGCGATATTACCCAACATCTTTAGAACTATTTGTTTAATTTTTGTAGATTCAGCGTTATAAGTGACTGTTTTGATTAAGACAAATAGTAGTTCATTTGACTGCAGGGGTATGTGTGACGTCACTTCCGCACTTCATCACCCTCTGGTGGCATGAGTGAGTCTGGTGTGTAAATATCTTTGTCTTTGTGTTTTGGTCTTCGACCGTGCCGGGCATAATGTCCCGGCTGTGTAAGGTATGTGGTCCAAGGGACCATTTTTGTAATTACTTAGTTTAGTAAATATTCTTATTAAGTGAATTGTTGTTTTAGTTAGTATTACCCAAACTTTTATAGAAATGTATCAAATAGGAAAATCCCAACCTCTCCGCAAAGCATGTGAATCCCATCGGAGCAATCCCCTCGTGCAAGATCTGGCCATGCGATATCCTTATCCATTACCATCCATGGTTAAATTTTCACAGTACTATATGGAAATTTATAATAAAACCCATAAAGGCTAAAAAACAAAATATGCGGAAATCCCATAAACTTCAAAGTACCCTTCGATATAATGGATATCCATACTCATAAAAAGCATTAAAAATCTGCAGTAAAACTGTATATCAATTTTTAATTTAAGATTTTTTAGATTTTTTTTTTCCAGTACTTACATTTATATTTTCAAATACTTCAACTGATGTAGGGAATACTATATAGAAATCTATAATAAAGCCAGTGAAGCCTAAGGAACAAAATATGCGGAAATTCCATAAACGTCAAAATGCACTTCGATATAATGGATGCCCATACTGATAAAGAACATTGAAAGTCTGCAGTAAAATTGTGCATCAATTTTTAATTTAAGGTTTTTCAGATTTTTTCAGTACCTACATTTATATTTTCAAATACTTCAAATGATGTCTCGTAGCTTCCATCCAATTGTTCTGTAACATGTCACGTAAAACAAAGGCAGCAAAAGCTGCCAAACAAAGCTTTTGTCTCGTGTTTTGCATTCATTTTTAAAGCAATACAGTGGACATGTACAATGACATAAGTTTAAAAATTATTGAATTAGGCTAATAAAAATACATATGATAGTTCTGTGTGGTATTATCAGATAACAGACAGAGTCCTTTAAAAGGGATTGTTTTAAAATTTTCCTCATGATAGCTTTGCCGTATGACAGTAAAATTCAGCTTTGAAGTGCAATAAACTCAGAAAGTAAAACAGATTTCAAAGTGAAACTTAAAATCACTTAATATTTTTATTATACACTCTGGAAATAAATTTTCAGTTAATATAACTGAAAACTTTATAAAAAAATTTCAGTGTTGGAAGCTTAAAGTTCAGAGAAATTATATTGTTAAAAGTGGGGTACTTATCTCAAAGAAGATGCTAGAAATGTTGTCCCGTGTCTTTCTTGTTTTGCTGAACATCTGCGAGTAAAATTACCATTGAGTTAAGGTAGTTTCCCTACCCAAGTTTCATCGTGAATGTTTCGTTTAAATTCCTAAATGTGAGTTTGATCTCTACACTCTGTTTAAACTTTCCGCAAGATAAACATTACGATATTTCAGTGTTAAACCAAACACGCAAAGCTGATTCTGTAATCGATAGCCAATTCACATAACCATTCCATATCATCAGAAACGGAGCGCGCGCGCGCGCGCGCGCGCCCACACACACACACACACACACACACACACACACACACACACACAGCCATGGGGTCGTTGAAGGAGGGTCGTTCGACTATTACCATACCTGGACAGGTCCCCTTCTGGCATTGAGAGGGGTTGCTTTTTATTAATGATGGTGGGTTAATGGTGGTGATTGAATTAGGGATTCAGAGATGTCAGTGTAGGTAGTGATGTAAATAATTGTGTATGGGAATATGATTAAATTACTGATTCTTAAGGTGGTCCTAACACAAGTCTGGGTCTATTGTATTTCTCTCCAGGGTAGAGATCATATTCCCCGAGTCCGCGGATGAGGTGGTTGAAACTGTTAGGAAGTTTGGAATAGAAGCAATGGGATAGGTGTAGAATGTAGTCGGATATTTTCGGGAAGGATAGGTCTGAATGAATGTTATCATTGGGGATATACCAGTCGGCTGCAACTAAATTCCGAAGGTAACGGTTTTGAAGGATTTGTAGTTTGGAGAGGTGAGATTTAGCTACAGTACACCAAACTTGGCAGGCGTAGGTGAATACAGGTCTTAGTACCTACTTGTACAGTAGTAGCTTATTTCTAAGCGCCATAGGTGACTTTCGGTTGTATAAAGGTTACAACATAGCCATCATTCTGCTTACTTTATTAGCCACAGTGATGTGCTCCTTTCAGGTAAGGCGCATGTCCAGAAGAAACACCGAGGTAGGTTGCCTCCGTATACCATGGTATATCTGCTCCTGCTAGACGTAGGTTGGGTACGTCCTGTAGATTTCGCCTGGTAAAAGTGACGGCTTGGGACTTAGTGACATTTAGTTTCAACCGCCAGGTCGCAAACCAGGCATACAACATTTTAACAAAGCTGAGCCCGTTGCACTGCGATAGCGTGGCGTTTTGAAGCAGTTGTTATAGCAGTGGCATCAGCAAACAGAGGTTGCAGCCTCTTAGGATTGGAAGGGTGTTTATATAAGTAAGCAAAAGTAAGGACACTCTCTTGAGGTACTCCTGCATTTATGGCTGAGAATATCGTACTGGACGACTACGATGGGATCGGTTTTGAAGGTAGTGGTGTATTATGTGTATTATGAGGTAGGATGGGGTGTTGTAGTGACTGAAGCAATGTAGGAGGCCTTCGAAGAAACAGAGCGAACATTCTCTCTTGGAGTATAATTTGCTCGCCCACCTCCGAGAAAAAGCTTGCTACTGCCAAAATGCCAAAAAGATTGTTTCTGCATTGGTACCACCCGTATATCAGTTCCTAACTGGATTTTAATTACAATACTCATTTCGGCAGCTCCATTTCTTTGGAACGCATTGCTTACGGGAAATGGTATTAGCTCTGTACATTGGTTTCTCCTTGAGTTGTGTACATTAAATAATACTCAAATTCACACTTCCAGACTCTGGAGAAGATAGGAAGTAACCTCGGTTAGAGTAAATTTCCAAGCACCCAGCCGAGAATTAAAACCGGTATCCTTCGCGCAGCAGGCAAGTGCTCCAGTAACTTAGTTCTTGGGCCGCCAAACTGGCTATTAGAATTAAGTGTTAAAACTCAGTTCTGAAAGAAACGGTAATTTTCAAAAGAAACGACGGTTTCATCAATAATTCGAACTACAGCTGTAATGGTATCGTATTAGCAGTTATAACCCGTTTAAACTTACATTGTATATTCGATAAATGAGTATTTTATTACAAATATACAATATTCCAACATTCTATAATGATATCTGCACTTTTTTATAATGCGTAATTTCATTGTAGCAGTTTTCTAGCATAAATGTCCACACAAATTGAAATAATAGGAATATCTCATAAAATTTAGCTTCACACATATTTGTAATTCGTTGTCTTACATTAACACTATTTTAACTCTTTATAAAACAAACATAAAGTCTGTGACAAGCATAAAAATTTTGTTATAAATAAAAAGAGTAAATGTAGGAAGTATTTGCTAAAAATCTCCGAAAATTTTCAGAAAATGCCGGAGCTAAAATGATTTCTCGCTTTTGATAGACACACGTTAGGGAATGCTAAGAATGTTTTTTTTTTTCTTCTAAGAATTCACCTTTTGTATCTATAGAACGTTATTTTTTATTGAAAGAAAGAAGGAAAGAAAGAAAGAACGAAAACAGATCAAAAGAAAGAAAACAAGAAATATCGATCGAAAGGTATGGACGGAGAAAATAAAATAAAAGGAGCCAGGAAGAAATGGTCCGCCACTGGGGCTTACTCCCACTCGCTGCCGCCGTGAGCCTTTGTGGTGTGGTGACGGCCCGGCGTCGCTTGGTGCTGTTAACTTATTGATCAGGACGGCACAGTGGTGGGGTGACCTACCGGACAGCTGTATGGCTAATTGTCTCTCGGACTTCACCTGTCACTGGATACCCACCTAATCTGCCTACCTGTTGGGTCCCCGTCGTTGTCCACCCACCGTCGCAACAAGTCGTAAACATCGGAACTTAGATTGTGCAGTAGGCACGGTTAATAGCGAGCAATGTAAACAACAGAGTGGTCAGTTTACCAGCAGAACATAGGTTTCCAGTAGGTGCGGGTAAAAGTAGATAATATATTTATGAATATAATCTGTGAACTAAGAAAACCTAGGTTGTATAGTAGGTATGGTAAGAGTTGTTAATGTAAACAATAAAGCTCGGCGCTGTGTTCACTTACAGTAGGCTCGGTTAATAGTGGACGGAATAAGCATAACTTGTCATAGAACTAATCAACTGCAACAGGAACTGTTATGAGCATCGAACCTCCTGCATATGACCTTCAGAGACAACAGGGTTGTAACGAATCACAGGCGAGCGGCTTTACCTAGCCAGAACTTAGTCTCGGTTTGTAATTATTAGATGAACGCTCGGACAGTGATATTTTATTTAAAAACTTAAAATTTATTTCAAATATAAAGAAAATGATCTGTTAAGCATGGTCGACAAAAGAGTGTAATTTTAGCTTCAGTAGTTCGGCATTTACAGACCAATATATTTTACATGTATTTAATCAGAAATGAAGCAACCTTGAGTTGTCAGAGAAATGATTATAATCTGTCCCCTTTCTCTATTAACACCCTTAAATATGACAATGGGACAGAACAGATAATGTGCAGTTCTATGAAGTTGTGGAACTTTGGAACATGACGCTAAATAAAGCAACGATTGATTTCATTAGTGAGAAAAAGGAAACAAAATGTAACGTTGTACGTAATCAAGCACGACAGCTTCTTTATACGTGTATCAGCTTTTTTAAAAGGAATTTCAAATGATGGAGAAAGGTACTAATTTGATTTTAAAGTGGAAAGAATTCACTGCTCAGGCGTATGGAGTGAATTAATTCGCTTTTTCTCGGATCATTTCAAAGGTAAAAAGATGTGAACCAGGTTCTGCTAGAATTTTTGACTCGCTTAGAAAACACATTAACATATCAAGAACAACGCACTTAGAATATGTTTAAAACACGTAGTTCGTAGAACAGTTTCATAATTTTAAGACCGCGGTGAATTTTCTACTACCAAAAACATACCGACTTCATTACGGTGAAAAAAAAAGAAAAGAAAAAAGAAAGAAACCGTACAGAGGTTCTACTTCTTACACCTTAAGAATTTTGAAGCAAGTTACGCTTAAGATATAGGAAAGCCAACAATGATCGTAAATTCCTTATGGAAAGGAGTGACTTGTGCAAGTGTCCTTCGCACAGTGTACAAATTACGACTTTCTGGACGAAAGCAATGCGGCAAGTGACGATAATGATGGCGATGATGAGGACGGTTGCCGGAGTGACGACGAGCCGCTCGCCATCTCCCTTGAATAATTAGGTATTATTAGGTATATAATAATAACACATACGATTAATAGCTCTCGACAAAACACGTACGCTATTCTTAGGCTACACTGCGTGTTACTATCACTCTCTCTCTCTCTCTCTCTCTCTCTCTCTCTCTCTCTCTCTCTCTCTCTCTCTCTCTCTCTCTCTCTCTCTCTCTCTCTCTCTCTCTCTCTCTCTCTCTCTCTCTCTCACACACACACACACACACACACACTCAGGCACACGATATGTCTACGTTGCAGCCCTCTCCTATTGGCTATTGCTATATGCAGAAGGTTCGATGCGGATAATAGTAGCATTTAAATTAAGGTAATATGTTTTAAAAGCAGAAGTTACATGCACAGCTGATCATTATGATGATAGAAAGTTTTGCGCATGCGTTCTAATAGGAGCAGCCAACACTGCGAAAAGAACTAGATTCAAGAAAGAAAAGAAAAAGTACATTGCCGAACCTCGTTTGGATTTTGTGTGCATTTTTAGCACAAAATTAATAAAAAACATCCATATACCCGTTATAGAAATCGTACTATTACTAATTTTTTGTTATGCTCATAATTTGGCATAGTGTTAAAAAGTGCATACGTAAATAATAGAGCTTTCCTCCTTTTATTCTTGCGAAGTTTGCTAACAAGTTATTCATAGGGTCTGATGATGCTCCTTATGACGGATTTAATTGTTTCACATAGGAAACAGATTTATTTGCCTTAAAAATTGGCTTAAAAATACTTTTGATACATACCTATGTACACATCTACCAACATCTACGGCTGGGAATTTCGTGTTGTCCATTTTATAATTAGACTGACATCGCAAATAATGTGTTCATAGCATTCAACTGCATCCTTCTTTGGCTGGAGTAGAGGTCGTAGCTATAACTATTCCATCCATCCACCAATCATATATTTCTTTAGCCGTCTGAACCATCAGAAGATCTTCTCCACGTGGAGTAAATCACATGACAGGAGCTGATTCCGCTTAATTTCTCTGAACACATTAGTTGAGATGTCACTCTAATTATGAAATGGAAAATACCCGGTGTACCTGAGCCTACAGGTATGTCGAAACAGAGCAAACTCAGCGTGTATTCAGTGCCAGTACTGTAGACCCACAACAAGAAGGCAAGCTAGAGGAATGTGTAACGTAGTCACTTTTACTGCCCCAACGGTGTTTATGCTCGTCTTCCCTCTCTCTCGTCTACACTCTCATACACTCATTTCCTAGCAAACATATCCACTACCAGATCAGATAAACAGTTCAAACCCCTCTCTCCTTCATTCGTTTCTTGCTTTCTTGTCGTGGGTCTACTATACCTTTGTGCTGCTAAGTGGCGTTGGTTGGCACTGAATACCGACATACAAGGTTTCAACTTCCGAGCCATAATTATTATTACGTTCGCATCACATTAGCACATTGCTCAAATGAAGATTGTATATCTATGATTTTTCACATTTATATTGTTCTAACAGCAGTGTCCATATTTGCACATGAGTGCTAAGGTAAGGAGAGCGTCCCAAAATATTTTACGCCAACAATGATACCTACTTATACGATGAAGAGAGTATTGTCTTTCAGAGATACCTTCGCCTACTCCAAGAATGCTGCACGCAGTGGCGATTGTCCATCAACCCGGAGAGAAGCCACGCTATTCTGTTTAGTAAGCCCGCTTTCCCGCCAACGTTCCCTCCTTTACTTACTTCAATAGAAGGATAGAGTGGAAAAATTCCATCACGTATGTGAGAGTACAGATGGACAGAGACTTAACTTTTGCGGAGCACATGATAGAAATCGGACATGTGGTGCTACGGTCTCACTGTACCCCATATTGCGCTCCTGGCCCTCATAATTTCTTTACTGTTCTATACTTGTGGCATTTAGGGTATTATTCAGGTCTCAAGCTGCTGATATTTCAACTGGTGCAGAATAGGGACCTCCGGCTGCTGTTCTACATACCACTATTTCCCCGTAAGATTGTTTTACAAAGCGTCATCCCTCCCCGAAGTGAAAGAAAAATTAGGCGCCGGGTTGCAAAATTTTACGACTCATTGCCGCATCACCAGAGCGCCTCGGTCCAGCCCCTTGGGGATTACAGACCCAGAGAAAGTTGTTTACGGCAACACCGGCTTCTCTGCATGGCTTACAGGTAAAAGTGGCAGTCACGGAGCACATCCAACAGCACCTAAAGCAAAGCCCCAAAATATCCCACCAAGGGCTTTCTGGATATCAACATTTTTCCTTACTCTCTTAAAATGTAAACCATCAGCGGTGCACAAGGGCCGTTGCACCTGAGTCTGACGCGGTTGAAGAATTAACTCGCTTCCTCCCTTCTTTCCCCTACCTCATACACATGTCACCTACAAACCCCACATGCTATCGCTTCGTGGTGAAGCCAAACCTAGGGCAGATACACGCATAACACACTTCGGCACCCGCCTGTTGTAGCGGATGTCGTAGCATGTATGACTAACGTTCAAGAGGTTCCAAGTTCAAATCTCGGTCAAGGTGAGTTATTTGTATAACGTTTCTTCCGGGGTTTTCCTTTATCCTGAAATATGGGCGTTGGATAAATCTAAGCTCTATGGATGCTGGGCTCGTTTGAGTATCAGTTTACCCACTTCACTCATTCATCATCTAATGTGATTTAACTTTGGAGCACGTAAACTAAAGAAATACTTTCGGACTGTCTTCAGCCTGCCAATAAATGTTCACTTACCTCTTCGTAGAATTTGTAACAGAAGGAAATAACTATAGTAAGTATTACTAGAACAAAAGCATATTGCTATTATTGTCACGCGTAAATTTTCTGAACGCACTTGACTGATTTTTTCTACGGTAAGCAGAAAATAATTACGTTTCAATCCGAAATTTCAACAGCGACATTTCACGGAAATAACTTTTAAGGTCCACTAAACAGAGAAACAATCGTGTTTAGAAAAAAGGTCCACTTTCTCTTTTGTTTGTTTAGCTAACCCTTATTAACACTCGTTCTTAGTGCTCACGGCACCACAGATGATGAGCACTGAATAATTGGTTAGAAAACGTTCCAGGCCTAAGTTTAAGGCATCTTTCTAAAACGATTTAAATGATTATTAGTAGTTTCGATTTATATGTAGAAAAAGTGTGAAAAATTTATAAATACAAATGTGTAAAAATATATGTAATTTTGTGATTGGCCGTAATAATAATTGTATGACGTAATGTGGTGACGTAGCATTAAATCAGCCAATCACAAAATTAATATAGGAGTAACGATAGTTACGGAAACTCAATACTCTTGGTAGAGAGGTTCGGTAATCTGGTGAGCGATGAATAGTGGTGCAGGATCAAGAAGTTTTATGTAATAATTGGAACTGATATTATTAAGAAAGTAAGAATTCATCGATATGCTGGAGGTAACCTGCAACTGAGTAGGAAAGGAAGTTCAAGTAAAATGTAATCCAGATAATACAATTAAATCATTTGTTACAAAATTTGACTTCTCCGAAACTTTATTCTGAACCCATCTGATATCATCTTATTTAATCAAACACAATCATCAATAAACAACTCAAAATACAACGAAGTAACCCTGTTATATCTGGCTTCTCGACTTGGGTCTTCAAAACAGTCAACGTGCATCCCATTTCCAACATAGAAAGCCTGTCCCACCTCCGACATTTGTCATTTAATATAACTGAGGAACATCCCAAAAACCCTCAGTTAGGGAGGATGGTTCGTCCTGAAAATTGAACCGCGAACTTTGTGTTGACAGGCCCATGATTTAATGAGCTCGTCCAAGTGTCAGTGTGCCAGTGTGTACGAGAGAGAGTGAGCGAAAGGATGAGAGGAACTGTGTGTTTCTTTGAGACTTTACTCATAAAATAAATACGACAATAGTAAATACATTGAGGGCCCGGGTAACCTGGGGACGGAAGTCCCTCTCTTAAAACCAAGTGATAAGCGACTCCGTGGGGTTTTCCATTAGGACGTTTCCTTGGTTACAACCCCCCCCCCCCTTGTGGATGGAAGTGAACACTCTACTTACACGCGTCAAACTATCCAGGAAGACTACCAATAACCTCGGTCGGGCCGGCAGTGATCTAGCACCACAGTCTAGCACATCATGCTACTAGCACTCCAGGCTAGTATCGGAGACCTTGAGGTGTCTTATAACCCCGCCTGGTGGCAGAACCCAATTCCAGTGGGTTTCGGGAACCACTTCCCTACCGAAACTTACTCATCCGAACTGCTCCTTTCCGGGAGGGGCTCAGAAAGTTCGGCCCGACATACTTCTAATAACGTTAGAAGTACCACGAGTGCTAAGGGTCCGCAGCGCCCGCACCACGGCAGCTGAAGGGTTCGGAGCCCCTCCCCAACAGGGGGAAGGAGTAGCAAATACAAATGTAAAACATGGTCCAAAGAAATATCACGAAGATTTAAATAAAATCTTCCCACATAAAGCTATCCTTGATTGAAAAATATTTTTTAACTTTTAGTTTTCCAAAAAGGAATATACAAGATGTTGATAAAATACCGTATGTTTAAGATATTTGCAAAGCAAATAAATAGGATATTGAATTTTGTATTAATGTTCCATGAAATAATCTTTACCTTTAGTACAATTTTGTATAACTGACAAACCATAAGAGATGGAGAAAAGCCTCTATACTAAAAGTTAGACCCTGTTAAAACACGCAATTTATCTCGCTGTTATTGATTTGAATTTCCAAATACTTTACTTTGAAGGTCACCATTCATCTATCTCTGATGATCATTCAAAGAGTAAAATCTGAAAGACCTATCGACCTCTCTTTTGAAAAACTGACCATCACTTTAGCCTCATGTAATCCCTTGCAATAACAACGAAATGTCATGAAAGTATTTATAGAAACGTTCACTTCGATTAACATGATGCATAAATATTAATAAGCGTTTGTAGAAATCATTTTTTGAAGGTAGATAGAGAATATCATCTAAGATTAACACAGATCTTTTGGAATTGGAATGTTTGGAACTGTTACTGAAATGCAATAATTTTTCCAAACTTCTATCGCAAACATCATGCTCTTACATCATGGTAAACATCCTCTTTGATTGTAGTCGATTTGAAACATCATGATCGATTCCTTTGGTCTACTGGATCCTCTTTGTTCCGTTGTTGCACATCCTGATCACTGCCAAACTACTTTTTGAGGTACGCTGCTTTTCGATACATGTCGTTAAATTTATTTGAACTTTCCAAGTGTTTATTAAAACTCGCAATCGACCCCCAGTATAGTAATTCGGTTAAATACAAACATGAACAATGAATACATTAAATTTTTTACTGCAGGCCTATTTCTCCTGTGTAAGCTCCGCAATACAAATCGTCAGTCTACCCTTCCACATATGGTTAGGGATAGGTAGCAAAGCAAAGGTCGTCAAGGGTAACCTATTGTTTCAACTGCCACGCCACCCCACGGTTATTCTCATCAGAATCAGCACGAAGCAAGTTATTCTCAGTTTAAAAGAAAAAGTTAGGGGATGGTGGCACAATAAGCTGGTTGCTATGATCGTGTCACCTCAATAACCCCCCCCCCCCCTCTCCCTAACCTGCTGTGTGTTTATGACGAGGTCGTTCACCGCTCCATGGCTCTATCAATACAATGCGTATCTCCGAGGGCAGAAATTATTTATGCGTCGCGTCGGATAAACAACAATGCGAAACGCAAAGTACATGACGTCAGGCTCTGCTTAAAAGGTAGGGATGAGGGAAATGAGGCCTCAGAGTAAATAGATTTAAACCAGCTCCATTCCTGAAATAGCATTTTCTCTGTCGTGTTATTTCGCCGTTCTTGTTTACATATAGCGTTGTTACATTGCACGTATGTTCTTAACGTTTTATTATTGTGTTCTGTTATTTAGTAAAAATGTTTAAAAAGTCTTAAAAATCGTACATTTTTAGCAGGCACTTATATTTTGATGCAGCTTAAAGTAGATTACAATCATGAATGTTCGTTTTAGCAGTTATTAACGTTCTGTATTTAACTACTTCTCTTTTTTTGTCACCAAGCGAGACTGGTACACTGTATGTTGTGAGGCTTGCACTTGGGAGGTCGCAGTTTTAATCCTCTCCAGCTCTGCACGTTGGTAGACAAATGTTAACGTAGTTCCTTTTTCAGCATGAATTTCCTGTTCATAATTTTCTGTCAATCGAATAGGCCGAGACTCCGATAACATCAAGATATTTAAGCTCTGCAATTTTGTCTAACTATAACAAGTTAATAACATTACCAGCTTACTGTGTATATAGGTATATATAAATGCAATTATCTACCTAATACAATAATTATTTATTTGGGAATAATCACTTCTTCTACACTAGCCGTGTGTAGGTACGGGTTTGGCGCACCCGGGGTCCCGAGCCAACAGTCTCCCTCGTGTGGGCTCCTCTTCGTGGTTGAGGGAGACGGTCAACAGGCCCACCCACGTGTAGGCCGTGCGTGGAGACCCGTGGAGAAGGATTTTAGATTCTTTTCTGGTTTGGGGTTTGGAATTTGGTGAACGAGGTTTTTGGTAGGTTTTGATTGATGTTTTTTATGTACGTGTATTTTTAATAGGTTTTGTTACACTTGTATAGTTTTTGGAAAGTTTTATTTATTTATTTATTTATTTATTTATTTATTTTTTTGTAATTTTACGTCCTCCAACGTTAAGTCATATCGGACGATGAATGGAATGGGTGAAATGATGCTGAAATGTGCCCAGGGTCCATAGAGCTTAGAGTTACCCGACAGTCATCTTTCAGGATAAGGGAAAACCCCGGAAAAAACCTTATCCAGGTAACTCACCCTGACCGAGATTCGAACTCGGGACCTCTTGAACGTGAGGCAGACTCTCTACCACCACGCTACCGAGGCGGGCTGGAAAGTTTTATATCTGGCTTTTGCCATGACTAGTTTTCTAAAGGGTGCTGATGACCGCTGTAGTTATATATATATATATATATATATATATATATATATATATATATATATATATATCACGGTTTGGATGAGTAGAACCAGACTGAAAACTTCAATGCCATAGCCGGTATTTGAACAACGAACCTCCCGCTTGGTTCAAATCACAGCTATGGCATTGAATTTTTCTGTCTGGCTCTAGTCTTCCAAACCTTAGCTACACACGGCTAGTGAGGAAGACGTGATTATTTCCATCAATTTACGTTAAAAAAAACAGTGGTTCAACTATCAAACCTGGGACTTAAGTACTTACAATATCGTAAGTCGTCACTAAAGGTGCGTGTCTCATAGCATATGAGAACCCCTAGTGGTTCACTGGTAAACATACGAGTCAGTTGGAGAAGTTAATACCATGTCGGCATGTTGGCCATAATAACTCAGTGGTTTAGAGCAACCCACGGATGGTGGGAGGCACGTGGTTAAAATCCCGGCTATGGCATTGAATTTTTCAGTCTGGCTGTAATCATCCAAATTATTTATTTGATATTTCAGCTACATACACATTAGTTAGAATTTAGTTAGAATGTATGTATAGGTTAGGTTACCTTTTAGGGTAATAGCAAACTCAGAAAACGATAATGGAAAACTACAGAAGAATAAACACCATTAAAATACAGTTCATATTAACTGCAACTAGACCTTCGGCCCATGAAATACATCTGTGGATAGTTAAGGAAATTAATATCAACGCAGAACAAGTTCACTCGTTACAAATTCACGCCAGGGAACGAGCCATATACTTAAAGGTAATGCCATCATTGTTGTATAATACATTAATAGATAAACATCAATGAGAAGCTGAATTTCACTATGACTCTGGAGAAATAACCGAAGTAAAAATAGAACCAGCAGATACACACACAATAACAGTACGGTTATTTGATGTTCCCCCTGGAATTCCAAACTCGATTGTAAAAGCAGCTCTTAGCAAGTATGGTACGGTTCACGATGTAAGAAATTAAACCTGGAACACGCAACAGATGCTACCAGGAGTAAACAATGGGGTTAAATCAGTACGCATGGATTTAAAAACGGATATACCAGTAGCAATACAAATTGTCTACAGTACAACGACCATAGCACACCAAGGACAGCCACAGACTTGCTTTGTCTGTGGTGATAAAAATCATATGTAGCAAAACTGCCCAGAACGAACATATACATTAAAATTGGAACCCCATCATATTCCTATATTAGACCGCTAAGTGATGTAGGAAAAGGCACCGAAAATAACCAAATAAATGACCCAACGGGTAGGGCCAGCCATGAAAATCAATGCGAACAAAATGAAAATCAAGATTTAATAAGTAAACAAATTACCATGGAAACAAACATACGTCCCCTACCACAAGCACGCTTCCCGTAGGGGAAGGGATCCGTCCCTTTCAGCTGCCAAAGTGCGGGCGCTGCGGACCCTTAGCACTCGTGGTACCTCTGACGTTACTAGAGGAACCTCGGGCCGAACAGCCGAGCCCCTCCTTCGGGAGTTGTTCGAATTGGGATGGTCTCGAGGGGGCAGTGTGTTCCCGATACCCGTGGGAGATTGGGTACGTCTTCGGACGGGGTTGAGGGAAGCCATTAAGTTTCCGGGTACTAGCCTGCTTAGCTAGTAGAAGGTGTGCTAGATCACCAGGCGGCATATCGAGGTCATATCGGTAGTCTTCACCTTGAGTGTTGACGCGCGTAAGTGCCGTATCCACTTCCGTCCCGTCTTGTGTCCCTAGGACCAGATGGGGGGGGGGGCTTGTTAGGAAACTAGGTCTTGCCCTAATGAAAAGCCCCACGGATGATGCCGGGCGCCCTTTAAGGGACAGCTCGGATAACTCCCTGATTGAAAGAGGCCCGGGTCTTGTTCCTACGGGTTCAAGGCTAATGGGAGTAGAACCTCTGGACTCAACCACAAGCACGCATGCCATACCTACAGGGGATAAAGTACCAATATCTAGTGAATCTTCAAGCAGTGCTCTAAGCACCCATGAAGATAATGTCATCTCTGAACCTCAGCTTATAATACTGAGGATGAAATAGCTAAAACTCTTCTTGACTTCCCAAAGAAAAATCCACCCAAAAAGAAATCTAAGAAAGAGTCATATTCCACCTTACATGAACAGTTTCAACCGGTTAAGCACCTGCTTGAAGAATCGACAACCAGTTACCCGCTGAACTATATACAGCTTAAATGTCTGTAAGAAAATTCAGTGGGAATATCAGACATTGCAAAAGTAGCGTTTTCACACAAAAATGACATCCAGTTTCTTGCTGAAATGCTAAGAAAACTTAATCCTCACTTCAAAGAAAGCGATTAAAAACAGAACCACAAGAATAGAAAAGACTTTGCTTTACAAACTTAACACAGAGCAAAAGAAAACTTAATAATCATGGCCACTTAGGTAACTACAATGTCATTTTAATTAATACTTAATAGCTTTATGAGCTCCTTTTTACGTCAATGGAATTTAAACGGATTTAATTCTCAATACGAATTCTTACAGAAATTAATTTACTTTCATCGACCTAAAATAATCTGTTTGCAGGAAAGAAATTTTAAATACAATTCTTCACTAAGAATGAGGTACTATTCTGTGTATAATAAGAACCCTGTTACACACCTCCGTTCAACTGGAGGGGTGGCTACACAGGTGGACAACAGCATAGTAAGCAACGAAGTATCAATTACTACAAAATGTGAAGCAGTGGCAGTTACCATTCTTCCAATCATTAACATTTGCATTTGTAATATTTATTTACCAAACAGCCAACCCCTTGACTTGCATCACTTGAAATAATTAACGAATCACTTACCCAAGCCTTACATTCTGTTAGGTGACTTCAATGCACACAATAGCTTATGGAGAAGCTGAAGTACTGACTCAAGGAGGAATGTTATTAAGAACCTTTTAGAAAATGAAGACTTAACATTGCTAAATTCCAAGAAATCGACACATTATAACTTCTCCCATGGCACCTTCAGCAATATTGATTGGACCTTATGCTCCCCAGCAATAGCTCCAATATTTAATTGGTCAGTACATATTTCTTTTGGTAGCGGCCATTTCCTAATTTTATTTGGAAATGAAACGGGTAATAAACATAAATATCACAAAATTAAATGGAACCTACAATGAGCTAACTGGACAGCTTTCAGGAAATGTATTGACAATCAAATAACTATACTTACACAAGCCAGTCAATTTCACAGTAGGTCAATCAATAGCATTATTGATGACTTTACTTTCTTAATATTCAGACAAGCAGAAGCAAACGTCACCAAAATTGTAATAAAGCACCACAGGAAACGTGTATCTTGATGGTACGACGCTTGTCAACTATTAAGATTAAAAATAAGGCGTTTTACAAATTTAAAAGGCGACCCACATTAGAAAATAAACTTACGTCTGAGAGCAGTGGCTAGGAAGACCATCAAAGACAGCAAAAGAAATTCATGGTTAACATACTTATCATACATGTCTCATCAAACACTCCAAACTATTATATGGGAGCGTTCAAGGAAAATAAAGGGCATATACAAAAACAGCGAAATAACAGCTCTTTGCCAAAACGACAGTACTTCTATTATAATTAAACTGCTACTAATCGTGGATAAATTAGCTGATATTTTTGCCCAAATATCCAGTGATATTAACTATGTTCAAGAATTCGTTACGTTTAAAAACAGCATTCTGAATTAGACCTCAACAAAACATACCACAATACAGAAAAGAGCTATAATGACAATATCACTCTAAAAGAAATACAAGATACTTCAAAATACAGCAAAAACAACAGCCGCAGACCAAAAATATCCCATACAAATTTTTAAATCAACTTTCATCAAATGGGATATTATATCTCTCTAAGATATTTAATTACATCTGGCGTGAACAAATATTCCGGAATCAATGGAGAAACTCTATAATCATACCAATTGAAAAACCTGATACTGCTAGAAATAAACCAGAAAACTATAGACCCATTTCTTTAATTTGTACAATGAGCAAAATACTTGAGACAATTCTGAACAAGCGTCTAAGGTGAATCCTGGAACAACACACATTTTTCGCTGATGAACAGAGCGGATTCAGAATGTTATACTCCACGAATGACACACTGATTATACTTGAAACGGAAATACTAGATGTATTTCAGAACAAGAAGCACCTCCTTGCAGTCAGCTTAGACATTCATAAAGCTCATGATATGGCTTGGCGAATGGGCATAATTAAAACATTGACAGAATACAATATACAGGAAATATGATTCATTTTATCCACATATTTTTTAGAAAATCTCACAATACAAGTGAAAGTAAACCAGAAACATCAAAATGAGTAAAAATACACAATGGAATTCCACAAGGTTCGGCTATCAGTGTTACTCTTTTTCTGATAGCGATAAACAGCATTACAAATTATATAAAAGAACCAGTAAAATGCTGCCTTTTTGCAGACGATCTATTTTCTGTAAAGGCAAAAACTTATCTACATCACAAAATATTATACAGTCCTGTATACAAAATCTTGAAAAATGCACAAATAATACCGTATTCAATTTTTCCACCTCTAAGAGTAAATGCATACTATTTTTCAAACAAACCGGATATTCAACCAAACATTTATTTAAATAGTGAACTACTACAAATAGTAAGCTCAATGAAATTATTAGGACTCATATTCGACCGGAAGCTCAACTGAACCCCTCATATAACTACACTCAAAGAAGACTGCATAAAATACTTGAAAGTATTTCAGGAAACTTACAGAAATATTGTGCGACCTAAGTTGGATTACGGGAGCATAACATACAACTCCGCAAAACCATCCACATTAAATATGGATTTATTTAGAAGCATTTTGAACCAGCCTAATCATAGTCTTCAGATGGAAGCGAATGAACTTCCTCTTAAAATGCCTAAAAAAAAAAAAAAAAAAAAAAAAAAAAAAAAAAAAAAAAAAATAGTAACAGCTGAGTATGTCTTACGCACTTAAGAATGCAGCCTTGTCTAGATCAAAAATACCAAGCTACATTTTAACAGAAGAACATTCACAAAAGAAGCATTCATCATCACCTTTTTCACTAATTCTGAAACAGTAATTTCAAGAAATAAACGTACCTTTTCCTAACATTTCTGAACTTAGGCAATATTCATATATTCCTCCTTGGAGAATTATACTTCCTGAAATCAATATGGAAATATCGTATATGACTAATAATGTAATATACAAGCAGACACTCAGAGAAGAATGGAACGAATACCCAAATTATATTCACTTATACACCTATAGCTCACAGACAGAAAATGGATGTGGATGCGCAATAGTTTAGCCTGGTCATACAATGCTTTACACATTACCATCTGTGTGCTCCATACTCACATGTGAGTTGTACGCCATCAAGGAAGCATTACTGCACATATCCAAAGAAAATAAAATTAACCATACCTTATACATACAGATTCTCAATCCAGTATACAAGCCCTACAAGACATCTTCACTTCAAATGAGTTAGTCTACGAAATGCGTGATCTATCATCACTTTTTATGAAACAAAGTAGGAAAGTAACCCTAATATGGGTACCATCACACCCGGTTATTTATGGTAATGAAGACGCAGGCTCCGCAGCTAAGGAAGCCACAGGACTCCCAGTTCACGAACAGGTAACCGTACCTTATAAGGATGCTGCAAAGTTCATTGGCAAACAAAATGGGAAAGATCACCTCCTAGAAAACTACCTGAGATTAGAAAACACTTTAAAACATATCCACTCCAAAAACTGAAACGTAGAGACCAAGTTGTCATCACTAGACTGCGGATTGGACACATCAAATTGTCGCATGGGCATCTGATGAACAAAACACCGCAACCTCTATACAGAATTTGTCATATTGCCATCTCTGTACGCCATATCATTTCAGAATGTCTGTAATACAAGCAACAACGAGAACAATGTAACCTTCCAGATATTCAAGAAGCCCCCAGTAATCCATCACACAGCACAACACCGTTTAAATTTCTAAAATTAATTAATTTATACAATGAAATATAATATACATTTTTTATAACTGGATGTTAAACTTGATATAATTATCCTATGTAAATGTCATCACCAACATTTCAGTTAATTGATGGAAATTAATCATTTCTTCATACCATATAGTCTAAGGTTTTTGATAGAGTCAACATAAAAAATTCAATGCCACGGTGAACCATGGATCTCCTGGTTTCCATCCAGTCCCTCTAACCCATTAAGCTACAGTGGTCAACTTGCCGTCATGACATTAAATTCTCCACTTGACTCGCATATTTCCCCAGTAAACCACTAGGGGCTCTCGCATTCGAGATTCACCGTTTGTGGCTACTTACTATTGTCAGTACGAGGGCTGTTCAATAAAGAATGATCATAACTTTTTACAGTCATAATTTTTCGCACTAAAATTCAATCTTATTATATTCTGTTAGCTTAATGTGAAACAAACACGCCGTAGTAGTTTCATTGTTGGTACTCCTGGTTACCGCCTGTGAGAACCAGGTAAGTTCAGACATATTCAGTATCACCTACTGCTGCAATGGAAGTAACATGCAGTTAAAGTGGATGTTCGAGGAAGATCCGAAATTTCTTTCAAACGTAATCACTGCTGATGAAGCTTGGCTACATCAATTTGAACCTGAGAGCAAACAGCAAAGCTCAGTGTGGAAATCTGCTTCATCACAAACTCCTCAAAAGCAAAAGTGGTTGCTTCTGCTGGGAAAGTTATGCTCATCTTATTCTTTGATATTCATGGAATGGTTTATCAGCATGTTGTACCTGCACACACATCAGTAAGTGGACAATACTACAGGGATGTCCTGAAAATATTGCTAGTTCATATCAGGCGCAAAACACCACATTTCCGTGAAGCAGGCTGGATGCTGCACCACGAAAATGCGCGGCCGTATATTTCCAACTTGAAGTGCATCCCTCGCCCTCCCTATAGTCCGGATTTAGCCCCATGTGACTTTTGTCTATTCCCTAACTTGAAGAAACACTTTCGTGGGAGGCATTATCCATCATCAGAAACAGTGGCGAAGGCTGCGGAGACAAGTTTGAAGGATCTCTCAAAAAATGGTTTCCAGCATGTCTTTGAAGACTGGCAGAAACGCTGGGACAAGTGCATCGCATTCAGGGGGGACTATTTTGAGAAGGACCATCAAAATTATGAGGATGAGTAAAGGTACGTTGTCAAAAAAAAATGTTGATCATTCTTTATTGAACAGCCCTCGTACTTGATGGGAATTAATCATTCCTTCATGCTAGCCGTATATAGGCTAAGGTTTTGATAGAGTCAACATGAAAAATTCAGTGCCACGGCCAAGATTTGAACCACGGATCTCCTGGTTTCAATCAAGTCAAGTGGAGGATTTAATGCCATGACGGCAAGTTGGTCACGGCAGCTCAATAGGTTAGAGCGACTGGACGGAAACTAGGAGATCCGTGGTTTAAATCCCGGCCGTGGCATTGAATTTTTCTTGTTGACCCTATCTAACATTATCATTACCAACATGTCGCGATATGACTGTAGGTACGAGTAAGTTAAAGAGACATTAGATAAATTTAAAAAGTACTGTTCCCACAATTTCCTTTCCTTGTTTCGTCATCATACGCTTCGAGGTGTGTATAGGTGCACGCGACAGCGATTGGTGCGTTGCGACTAGACGGTGAAGTTTACGCTATGTAAAGACTTCTCTCTGGCTCTTCGCGGAGGAGGGGACTCGTTCTCACGGGATTCCCAAGTTGAATGTGCGGCAGGCAAGCTTACGCCAGTATTAGGATTGGTGTCACTCTGAAATCGTTAGGGTCCCAGCAAACGTGCATGGCCGTACGCATCTATATCCCTTCCTCCCAGGGGTTAAGTAAGTCATAAAGGGACAGCAGAGGCTGCGAGTGGTATTAAACTGCAGTGGCTAACCCATCCTTCTGACTAATCTAATCCTGTTCACTCATCGTTTAAATGTTACCAACATTACTGACATAATGTAGTTTCATTACATAAACCAAAATGTAGTTTGCATTTTGCAAGCCTACCATGTGAATGGGTTTTTGTGTTACCTTGTGTGATCGGTGTTTTGTGAATCTATCGTATTATTCAAGGTTTTATTTATTTGTAATAACAGGTATCCTTTAGATTCTTTTAATATACGTTGTTCCCAAGCAATTCGACAGTTACATGAGTACGCCGATAGAACTAGCATATTTTCAGAAGTTTCTGTTCATATAATAACTTTAAATAAAGTCCTAATTACACTAGTCAACAAAATTTAAGTTGTTTAATGTTAAAAGAAGTATAAAGGGTGATTCTTACAGAATTTTGTGTGCTGATTACAAATCTTTCTGCAGAACTTTACCATCACCCATAATTTTTGAGTAATTGCATTAACAATATTTCTTGTAATTATACAGTTAATGTATGTAACACCTTAGCTTGAGTACCTTTTACATACCTAAAATATATGTGAATTAGACTTTCGACTGTATTTTGCTTGAGGAAGATCTCTCTCGAGTATCCAGCAGTAGTCTGCCAACATATTTGGAGTCCATTTTCCCTGGTAGCGTCTTTCCATTTCAGCGATGTCCTGATATAAACACTCGCCATGTTCGTCACTGACAGCGCCGAGAGTCTCAGGAAAGAAGTCAAGTTGGGAGTCCAACATGTGTATTTTCAAGGACATATTACATCCCATGACCTCGTAGTTCTCAGTCAGCTCACTGACAAGTTCTGTGTAATGTTCAGACCTGTGGTTTCCAAGAAAGTTTATGACAATGTTTTTGAAAGAGAACCATGCAGCTCGTTCTTGCGCATTTAAAACGCTTTCAAACTGCGAAGCATCCGTAAGTTGTCTAATTTCAGGGCCAAAACATATTCCCTCTTTTATTTTTGCTTCACTGATATTTGGAAACTTCGTTTTCAGGAATAGAAATGCACTCCCATCACGATCCATTGCTTTCACAAAGTTCTTAAACAAACCTAGTTTGATATATAATGGAGGTACGAGTAATAAGATTTTATCAGCACTTACAAGTGGTTGGTGAACATTTGCCTATCCTGGGTTGAATGAGTCTCTCTTTGGCTAACTTTTTTAAACATAATCATTGCTTTCGTCTCTACTATCCCACATGCACAAGAAACAGCAAAATTTTGTATAACCAAGCTGTAATCCAAATAAGATAGCTATCACTTTCAAATCTGCACATATCTGCCATGAGTAGTCATCATATGGGATGCTGCAGAGCAAGAGTTGCATGTTCACATAACTCTTCTTCATACCAACTGTATGGGCTATAGGAATGGATGGAAACCTGTTTCCATTATGTCGCAAGACTCCTTTCAAGCATGTTTTCGAAGAGTCAGTGAACAAGCGCGAATCTTCAGGCTTATGTTGAGTACCCCAGGGATTCCATCAAAGAATCGACATTAATACAGAACACTAGGTCCTACTGCTTAGAAAGTAAGCTCTCAAATTCCTTTTGGCGTCGACGTAAAGAAGTTATTTTGGTGCCATCCTGCAGGAAATGCCAGCCTTTCAATCTTGAAGCAAGTAACTCGGCTTTACTTTTAGATACCCGAGATCACGAACCAAATCATTTAGATCCTCCTTGGTTAATATGTGCCGCTCGATTACGGTAACTCCTTCCACAAAATCTGGGTCACTTTGTTGTAATTCACTAATGTCATCAACACTTTCAAAATCTTCAGTCACCTTACTGCCGTCTGGTGGAGTTGTTATGTGAAGGCCTGGTCCATGAGGCACTGGTCGAATTGCTGTTTCCATAGATGGATATTTAACAGTGTGTTTGGATTTGGAACTTATTCCAGATATATTTGTCAAGCAGCAGTAGCATTTATTGTCAAAATAACATTCATAAGTTCTTTTAATTCAAGAAGTCAAATTTCGCCTCTGTGCTTTTAAAGTGAGCTCACCACAAATGTAACAAAAATTGTTTTTATCATTTACACATTTGCGAGACATTTATCCTACTAATTCCCAATGCTTAAGAAAACATACTATTAGAAACACTACACATGCTAATTTACAACTGAGAACACAACAGGAATAGCTTCTATTAGCTTCTATTTCTTTGGCAACTATACAGGACAGTTTGTATCTGCAACAAACCTTCCTTGTCTGCTGTTGGAGTAAACATTCACCTGGACGGTAGTTTTGGAGAGGCCCATTGTTGAACATTGTCATTCTTGATGTCACAAACAACAATCACCTAAATCAAATATGTCATTTCTTGCCGTATTTGTTGACCTAATAAGATAAAACTGCGTTCTTTCAATCAGCACATTTACCGCCCCATGCTAATAATCATGATAAGTCCTTTTTTAATATTACAAAAAAATTGGTGGGTGATGGAGCATTTCTAACTTAATTTTTGTATTTGGCACATACAAATAGTAAGAATCAGTAGAATTTTTTTATTTAACATTTTCATTGTTGACCAGTGTTATGTCTGTCACTTGAGTTGCAAATAATTAACAGTAACACTCGTCTATTACATGACATGTGTGAACAAAAATAATTACACCACCCATTAACTGCTTCTAAAGAGGAATTTATAACATTTCAAAAGCCTTTCCGCCACTTTTCTGGAACTCCTTATTGTTGTATTAATTCTCTTCTAAGTTTACAAAATTATTCTTGCTCGATTTTTAAGTCAATTACTACTATGTTAAGAAGATACCAGGAATTGATCAAATAAAAATCTCGTATAAGAGGGGATTCGAAATTATTGTTGTCAGTAAGTTCGTACGTCTTTGCATCATCTGTCACCTAGTTTGTTTTCTGGGCGCCATTTTGTTAGTGCATCTCAAAGGTGCGTTGCGATTTTAAAGTGAATAAAAATATAATGTCTCAAATTTGGCATTGCAAATGGTATTTCGTGTGCCGAATCGCTAAAAATGTTACAGAGGGCTTACGTTGAATCGACTTTATCAAAAATACGGCGTATATACATATTTCATAGCAATATTTCTTTAGATAACAACGTTTCACAGCCTTTAGTCTCGGTTGAAAAATATTCAGCTATAACCGTCATCTGAAATCATTTTATCTTAACTACTCAAAGTTTAAATGTGTGGAAACATTTTCTTCAAACTGCTTCCTGTGGTTTGTGAGTTATTTCATGCGTAACGACGGAATAAGTGGCGGTAATGGATGCACTGCAGTGGCGTATGTAATTCAATAGCTCAGGAACTATTTTAATAAAAAAATGTAATTCGATAAGCCCTATGATTCTTTAATGTAATTGAATAATACATTACATTCTTTCATAAAAATAACTACCTTGTGTGGATTATTATCGACTAAACTGCCTGTCACAGAAACCACTGTTCTGTGTGATTCCTCCTTTTCCTTCATGCACGCTCGCACACTATTTCGCATTAAAATATTAATAGTTTCAATATGTATCTATGAAGTTTCAAGTGCATGCAGGTTAATATAATTAAATCATAAATTCCGCAGTGGTTAACCATTTAAATTTCATATACACCTTAAAGCGATTTGCTCATACTTTAATTTTCAATACAAATCCATGCATCAGAGCTAGGTATATAGAACCTATAAATTACATGCTGGAACAGTGGAACTTTTACACTATAAAAATAGAAACATAGAACATTATCGCTAAATTAATACGTTTTAAACAACTTCAAGCTTAAGGGGAAATATTTCTGTTTCGAAATGTTTGTTAACGGTATCACACATTTTTGACTCGTGTTAACCCGTGAGTAATGCACAATACTTTTTCTAAAAGTGCCTTGTGCTGTTTTGCTAAAAATGTTCTCTTTTTATGAAACCCTGTGCACCAAATTTCACTTGTAACTGCCTCAATGGTCTGGTGGCTAGCATGCTGACTTTTTAAATCTAAAGATCCCGAGTTTGAATCCGGTGGAAGGTGAACATTTTTAGCCAGGATTATTCCCTACCCTCTATAATGTGCAATTGCGAATCTGTGTGTAAATCAATGTAGGTAATAAGAAAAAAATATAAACCCAAAGATTAACTCCATTGAAAGCGAGTGAATCACATTGTTTCTCAGCAATAGGTAATTGTTCCAAAGTAACAGTTGTTATAAGGCGGCATATAAAAAGAACACTTAAAAATCACAAGTTAAAACCAGAACAAACTAACTTGCAGAAATTATACTGAAGTTCTGGTGGTTTTATCTTTAGGTGAAAGTTTTGCGTACAAAATACAATGTTTTGGCAATTAACTTTATATTATTTGATAGAGAATTATGTACTCTACAAAACAGTGTTTAGTTTTTGTATGATCATATAGTTTTGCCCTTTTTTACAAGTCAATAACATTTGCTTGTTGTCCACCTGAAGCTCAATTTTATTAACTTGAAAAGAAACAGTAGGATTACGATTGCTACGGAAGGAATTCACACTGCAGCCAGTCTTGATCTATTGTACCTATGCCCCAAGGTGGGGCAACCCCGGGAGGAAGGATGAGGTGAGAGGAGAGAGACAGAAGTCAACGTCCCTACATTTTACCAGTAGTCCAGGACAGCGGACGCTCCCCCTACTGTAGTTTGAAAGTGGTTCCAGTAGCCGGGTTCCAGTAGCACCGCCGAGACTCCCGCCGACACTTCTACTCTGAAAGAGATCACCAGAGGAGAGATGATGTGAAATGATAATGAAGGGGACATGGAGGGACAGGAAGTTCAGGGGATGTAATTAACCTACCCGGTATTCACCAGGCTACCCGGCAGAACCTCCGAAAAAACCCATGGGCCAGGTAGGTCGGCTACGGGAGTCGAACCCGGGCCTCCCGAATACGGACTACGGATGAAACTGCCTGAGCCATCCCGCTCGATAAAAGGAACAGTACATAAACATATAAATTCTAAACACACAGTTTTGTAGAGCACTTAATATTTTATGGAATTACATAAAGCGCATTACCAAATACTCTTATGTTGCACGTAAAACCTTTACTTATTTTAATAACATAACTTAAGGACGGAAATTAATTGTTCTTTCACACTGGCCGTGTATAGGCTAAATTGTGGAAACGTGGAGTCAGACTGAAAAATTCAATGCCATAGCAGGGATTTGAACCTCGGATCTTCTGGTTTCCGTTCAGCCGCTCTACCATTGAGATACGAGTCAGTTGGAGAATTTTATGTCATATCGGCACGTTGGCCATAGTAGCTCAATGGTAGAGCGGCTGGACGGACACCGGAAGATCCGTGGTTCAAATCCCGGCTATGGCATTGAATTTTTCAGTCTGACTCTACGTTTCCCTAACTTAAGGACATCTATTATCTCGAATGAGGCTGACCCGGCCACTCCGACCTTATTCGAGCTGAACTGAATGCTTGTCGAACGACTGCGTGATTTGAGACTGGAGTCGGGCTTTGGCAGTTTTTGGCATAGGAAGCTGAGAGTGTCACAAATTAGAAACACACTCAAATTGGTTAAATAACAATAACAATTACAATAATATAATGCTTCACTTTTGCACTGCTTTTCTTCCTCTTTTACATTTGCAGATAGATATTGGCAAGACTCAGTTCGTTGTAAATACTGGATGAGACAAACAGATGTACCCGACCCAAAGCATTACATGCAGCATGTAATATAGCAAACTATACATATACTAGTTCGCTGTAATCATTACTGGACAATCAAGACCTTAAATGAAACATTGTAAATCACAATCATGAAATAAAAAGTTTACTTTATTATATCTCTATTCAGTTTTACACTTTAATAATTACTTCTTTGATATAACACAGAACTCCTAAAATAGTCTATCTCTAGATTAAAACGCAAAGAAGAGAGAATGTAAATAAATATATTTTGTTGTCTACCATCGCTTTTCCTTTCTTTTATGCTTTCATAATTTTATGAGATACAGTCGTTGAACTGAGAGGTATACATGTGTTAGAAAACAGCCTGTATGTGCGAAGCGACTGCATTTAACTTATAAAGTTGTTCCAGATTTTTCTTCATCATATAGTAGGGTAACTTCTGAAATTGTAAGGGAAATGATTCTAATGTGTACCTAATTCCACGGCAATTTGTCTTAATATGCCGCTAGCCTATTCTTTTCAATTTTAACCTTGAAACTTTTTGTGAGTATTGTATTTTGATCATTAACGTGGAATTGATGGTTGGTTTGCCACGGTTATTTATTAAAGTAGTATGAGTTGAATCGTCATTCCCCTTTATGCACGCACGAAAAGCAGAGCAATCTCAGTAATAACATGCCTTTAACTTGACTTTCTCCCTCCGCCCCTAGGGTAGTGGAGATATTGAATTTGACCCAAAAAATCTTATATTGAGATTTACCAGCAATTTTATATACCTTGTGCACAAGGGTAAAAAAGGAAAAATATTTTCAGAAGAAGCTCTATTATGTGTTGTTGTTATATGTTTGTGTGTGTGTGTGTGTGTGTGTGTGTGTGTGTGTGTGTGTGTGTGTGTGTGTGTGTGTGTGTGTGTGTGTGTCAGAAAGAGAGACAAGAGTACCTTTTATTAATTAAAGTCCTCCAACGTAGGTCATATCGGACGATCTATAAAATGAATGAAATGCTTAGAGCTGCCCAACATTCATCTTTCACGATAAGGGGAGGCCCGGACACCATATCTAAATAGCTCACCCTAACCGAGATTCGGATTCTTGACCTCTTGAATGTGACGCAGAAACGCCACATTACAGTAAAAGAAAGATAAAAAGATAGCTAAAAATTAAAAACACCTGTAAATACCAGATCCAGTATTCAGCTTTTATGTATAAAGTGAGAAGTAGCTTTGAACTTATCTGTCTAAAGTTAAAGCAGCTTGTACTTGTCGTGATAAATCAAACAAAATCGATTATTGGCACATTGTAACAGTTAAAGATTAAATTTAAAAATAAATTACGACAGTATTGATGTTTATATTTGCTGAATTACGTTTGATTCCTAATCAATGGCAAGGTCAACGCATAACATTAAGAGTACAAAAATGTAAACCTTATATTAAAGCAACATTTACTTTTAAATGGATTGATTAAATTGAACACACTTTTGTAAATCTTTTAATGTTAATTTTGTTTTGACTCTTTTCAATCCGAAGCAAAAGATGGAGAAGGCATACTGTTGAATGATTACTACCAGTTCTCCCGGATTACCATGTAATAAGACGTATTGGTAGATATTCGAGACCTTGAACGTCACTTGTCCCTATCATTGCTTCATTAAACCACATCGTATCTACCTAGAGAGTAAGTATCCTGACAGTATTGAAGCGGTTTAATTGGATGATGGTGGATGCTGAAGAATTTCTAAACTTTGGTGTCAATCCTGTAGAAATCTAGTAGTTTCCCCGGCAGCTCTGGATCTACAAATCACCTCAGTAGATCTGGAACGATATCTTCTCTCGGGCATAGTATCGCAGCAGAGGAATTATTGGTTCTACTGATGAATAATTAATAATTAATACTTGAATTCCAAATTAGAATACTTAATTCTTCATAAACATTTCTTTACGTGCTCTCACACAATTTTAAATATTATAAAAATCTGGTCCTTTTTTAACGGTGAATGATGCAACGATTAACTATTTCTTAATAGCGCACACGCTACTGAGGCATCTTTGATGCATCACACAAATTCATTCACGTAGGAACTTTTCTTCAAACTTGCAGAGCATCACAAGACAAGTCTTGCGTCGACGATGTTCTTATGCAGAAGAAAAATCTTTTAGATATCTATCAACTTCCTCTCATATGAGATTGTCATAGTTACCTATCTTACATTATTTCTCTATTTTATTACAAACTTCAATCTCTTTGACTATTCTTCTTAACAAAACATGAAATATCTGTTACAGTATGTATGGCAAAGATTTTCAGTGAGTGTCCTACATCCGAAATATCCTTGATGAGAACATAAAGTTTCTTTTGCATTTTCTCAGAAAGTTTCAAATTCCAAGTGTCACAAGTCTGGTATAAATGAAAGAGAAATATTCATATACCTATTTCAAGTTTTCTCTAAACTTCTTTCTAAATATTTTTATACTGTGCTGCAATTTCATTTAACTGGGAAATCATTAACAATGTACATAAACATACTTGAAGGAAATGTAGATTTTGTATACAATTCCATCAAATTAGCATACAGTCACGTGTTATAGGTACACTTATATGAGAGACACCTCATGGTTTCTCCAATTGTGTTATACCTTTTGAATATGACATGTTAAATCCAGCATATAAGTACTTTTGAGACCCTATGACATATCTACCAGAATCCATGCACAGAGTGACTTGCTTGCTTGCTTGAAAGGCTGGCTAACACCTCAAGAAAATATTACTGTGCGCTAAGATGTGTATTATGTTTACTATGTATGTGCTCTAAGATGAAAATAATTAATGAAGTTTAATAATAATGCTATATTATGGTTATACACATTCATGGAGCCAAAGGAAGCCTTGAATCTCATATCAAACAATTGTTGTACACAGAATTACTCGTAAATCTTTCTAACTGAATGTGCAAATATCGCATTATAACTGTAACGGTTACTGTTGCAATTTGTGTGGCTTGAGAAATGATTGGGGAAAGGTTTGAAGATTACCTTGTTTGACAATCTCGTAGTCTAGTTCCTGATGTTCCTCGGTTGCTCCGGTGCACAAGATCTTACCTCTGGGCGTGGTCACGGAGTAGAAGAAAATATTACTGTTTAAGGATGACCAAATAATTCTTTTCTTGTAAAATGTGGATTTTATTGCTGCGAAACTTTTCTAATCTCTGATACAAATTAAATGCTATTAATGTTGTCCTTTTACAAACAATGGTTGATATATCAATTAATTACTCTTCAACTGCGCATACGCTATTTAGTCGTGCATCCTAAATACACAATCAAAATTTTTTTCAGCACAATCTAGGAGAGACATTTATAATACGCCTTTCTTTTCCGAAAGTCGCTTACAGAATCCTCCTTTGCCAGTTAAAATCCCTGCTCTTTTTGTTGCTATCGCAACCAAATAACTCATCTTCTACTTGTGCACGTCGCCACATTACGTAATCTCATTTTTACAACTACCAATAACAAAAATGTTACTCAATATCACATTAACATTGCATCATCTCGTGACCTACTGTATTTCACACTTTCATTTTCATACAGCTTAACCTTTCCTTATCGAACCTCGACCATTAAACATATTAAACAATTTTACAACTCTCGGGGCCTAAATCAAAACAACTGTTACATAACCTATATATTGTAGGTCTCGGACAGGACTACGCTACGAAGGGGATTCGTCATGGACTTCCAAACTTTGTTTATTGTATCTATTGCATTTATTGTCCAAAGTGGAGCATACCCCGAATGAAGGATAGATGAGAGGAGACAAAGCGCGGCGTCCCAAGGAGCCACGATAATGCTAAGAACAGGATCCCTATACTTGACCAGTTGGAAACTCCCCGGCAGGCCAGTACAACAGGCGTTCCACCCTACTGTGGTCCAGAAAAGTCCCCAGCAGACCGGGTTTGGAAATCGGAGACCGTTCTAGCAGAGGAGGAAGTTTACCAAGAGCATATCCTGCCGAGACATCCGTCGACACTTCTACCGTGAAAAAGACCACATGATGTGAAATGAAAATGGAGATGAAGTGGAGGGACAGGAAATGCAGGGGATGTAATTAACCTATCCAGTATTTGCATGGCGACCCGAGTAAACCCAGAAAAGACCCATGGGTCATTTAGGTCGACCACGGGAATCGAATCTCCGGACCTCCTGCTTGCGGGCCATAGAAGAAACTGCCTGAGCCATACCGTTCGGTTTGTAGCTCTCGAATTTCCCTTTTAACAACTGGTCTGAAGAGAGGATAAATGAAGCGAAAGCAACACCACTCCAATAACCCCTGAATTAATTGTACTAAGAATTACGGACACGGTCTGATGAGAAGAAGAAACTATCCAGTCAGCTATCTGAAATCATTTCTCCTTACTATAAAATATACATGCTATCCCTGTACCGAGGAGGTGGATGGTGTACTCTGTTATGAAACTTTTACAAAAATGGGGTTGGAAGGTTTTAAAACCTTTCCTTGTCCTGCCAATACGAAGTTATTTTTAGCGTGTTGGTAGTTTGTAATCATACTTTACCTTCATTTTGTGCATGAACAATAGTTATTAAGTTTTATTTATGCACTGCCTCTGTCTTTATTATAATGGATTTCGACTGTTGTAGTTTTATCAGATTTAATATTATGGCCTGCGTCTTCTACTCGTATGTCTTAGCTGCATGTATTCTTTTGCTACTAATAATTCCCTAATGCATCAACTTATTGACATTTTGCGGTTGTCAGGTTTCTGCCTTACAAAGGTTTGTAATAATTTATTGCAAGTTTCCACATATGAATATCATCTGATATGGATCAATCAAGTTCTATAATGAGTTGGATATCGACCAATCTGTAATTTTGAAATTCCCCTCCTAAAGAGCAATAAAGCATCCTTTTCACATTTAAGTATCTAATGGGGTAAAAAACATCACAACATAGGTACTTCTGGACCAAAGCTGAGCATGGGAAAGCGTATATTTGAATTTCTTAGTTGATGTAGTATCTTTTATCATCTTGCTTGAAATCAGACATGCTGCTCACTTCCTTTGCAGGTTAACGTAATGGATTGTGGATAAATAGTGAAAACAGCAGAAAAATATTTTATTGGTGACTAGCTGTTTTGGCTGGCATTGCATTGGTACATTCTACAGCGAAATTAAAAATAAGGATGGGGTGACTTTAGAAAGATGTAAATTGTTGGCAATTTTACGTGTATCTAAGGTGCACTAAGTATTGTCCACATTGATCAAATAATAACAATATGTACACAGAGTTTTAAAATACAGTATGATAGCTTTTCGAAGTTGTATAGTTACTAAAATGTTTATCTAGTCCTATAGTACAAGTGCACAAATTTGTGTCCTGGTTGAAGTATATATTATAAGGGATAGAAAATAAAATAAGGGTAGTATTATAATAAATGAAAATAATGGTTAGGTGAACCGAGCGGGATAGCTCAGGCGGTTTTGTCTGTGGCCCACACTCGGGAGACTCGGGTTCGATTCCCGTGGCTGAGCTACTTGATCCATGGTTTTTTCGGGTATTTTCCCGGGTCGCTATGGGAATGCTGGGTAAGTTAATTACATCCCCCGAATTTCCTGTCCCTCCATTTCATCACTTATCTGGTGGTCTCTTTCACAGTAGAAGTGTCGGCCTCCCGCTGACTCGGCGGTGCATGGCGGGATGATATGCTCTCAGTGAACCACTTCCTCCTCCGGTAGTTCGGTTGCCGGTCTCCGAACCGACTACTGGGACCGTCTTCGAACAACAGTATGGGAGAATGTCCGTTCACCTGGTCTGCCGGGGTAGATTCCCATCTAAGTAAAATATAGGGACCCTGCCCTCTGCACTGTAGTGGCTCCTTGGGACGGCAACCCTCTGTATTCTCTTACTTCATCCTTCCTCCCAGGGATGTACCACTTGGGGCATAAGCTACTATAGACCAAGACTGGTCACAGTGTAGAATCCCCTCCGAAAAAAAATGGTTAGATTATTTTTAGAACTTGTAACGTAACTTATAATTTTTTGTCAAAACCTAAATTTTAATTGTATTATACTTTTACCATATGGTTTAAAAAGTGCAGATTTGTACACAAGGGTTAAAAATATATGGAGGATGTCTTTCGTCGGTTCTAAAGTGTAAACGTACAAATTTCCATTTAAAAATGTTGATTTTTAAGGGTTGAACATACAAATTAAAAGTAAAGGTAGCTTATCATTTGAATGAGTTTCCACATAAAAATTAACCAACTTTTCAAAATCATACCAGAAATGTTACTGGATAAACTCCCCCCAAAATAACTCAATTTTAAAATATATTGAGCTTGCCTATTTGTTCCTTTAGGCTGACGTCGTTAAAATTGGCATTATTTGCAGTAACATATCAAAATTAGACGCTGATGACATAAAAGAAATTTAAATTTAATGACACAAATATGAAAAGATATGCCCAACCTCGCTCCAGTTTCCAAATTTTTGAAGAAAAAAAAAGTATACAGATTTTAACCATCTGGAACATAGGGCTCTTCAGTGGTAAATGAAGTATCAAAGTACCTGACTTTTGAGTGGTTTTGATTAATACACACCCATACAGACATTGATTCATTTTTCCCTCAATAATTTTAATATAGATAGTAAAGACTAATATAAATACATCACATTTTATTCTCGCGATTAATAGAAAATCTGTAATCAATAGGGTCGATATGAAGTGTAATTGATCATATAAATTCCTGTGGCTGTTGTGTATGAGATCATTTTATTCCTCTGGTCCTTGTGAATAGCAGTTTTTGGTACTCTAATAATGGCTGGAATAGCATAGCATATTTGCATTGGAACGTGTGATAAAATATTAAAATTATGGCCTTCTACTTTTGGTGACAGCGCGGCTGTTGGGTCAGCAGGGCAGTGCGAAAGAAACAGAGCGGTCTGACTCCACCGACCGCAAAGAGGAAAAAGAGATAAATAGTTAAAACGGTGCTCTAAAAGGAACTAAGAATTTACGAACATTTTCCATTAAAGGCTAGCACTGGCTTTCCGCTCCTGCCTAGGAAAAAGCCAAGCTTATTATGTATCTTGGTGTGGCTTACAAAGAGCGTGTAACTTGCGGCTTAGCAGAATACGTTTTTATTATGCAATTTCGAGACCTTTATTATGCAAGACTTTTGTAATTCACATCATTATTCTGTAGCATTCACTATTTTCTTAAGTTCTGCCTAATATTTTATATAAAAACAAATTTCTTCCATAAAGAACTTCATTTGTTAATGTCACTTGCTTGTGCTAGAAAGTGAACAAATTGTAAATGAAAAAGACCAAAAAAAAATTGTTATTTTTCCTCAACAAAATGTTTAGGATATATGCTGCATAATATCGTAATAAATAAATATTGGTTATCGATAAAGCTCAGAACATAGGACTTTGTAGCCAAAGCGATCGATATTAAATGTAAAAACAAAATCCTTCCACCATTGAGGTATTATCACTGAGTACACGTGTTACTATTGTTTACGTTACAATTGTAGTCCAGATGACCGCAGGGTCCACCGAGCCCCAAGTTCCGAGACCAGCTATCACCATTATTTAATCATACGTTTGTTTTTCTTCCAAGCTTTAATGCTGATTGGTGACTGTAGTCAGTAAATATTCTTCTGCCTATATACGTAATGTTGAACAGTACAATAATAATAATAATAATAATAATAATAATAATAATAATAATAATAATAATAATAATAATAATAATAATAATAATAATAATAATAATAATAATAATAATAATAATAATAATAATAATAATAATAATAATAATAATAATAATAATAATAATAATAATAATAATAATAATAATAATAATAATAATAATAATAATAATAATAATAATAATAATAATAATAATAATAATAATAATAATAATAATAATAATAATAATAATAATAATAATAATAATAATAATAATAATAATAATAATAATAATAATAATAATAATAATAATAATAATAATAATAATAATAATAATAATAATAATAATAATAATAATAATAATAATAATAATAATAATAATAATAATAATAATAATAATAATAATAATAATAATAATAATAATAATAATAATAATAATAATAATAATAATAATAATAATAATAATAATAATAATAATAATAGTAATAATAATAATAATAATAATAATAATAATAATAATAATAATAATAATAATAATAATAATAATAATAATAATAATAATAATAATAATAATAATAATAATAATAATAATAATAATAATAATAATAATAATAATAATAATAATAATAATAATAATAATAATAATAATAATAATAATAATAATAATAATAATAATAATAATAATAATAATAATAATAATAATAATAATAATAATAATAATAATAATAATAATAATAATAATAATAATAATAATAATAATAATAATAATAATAATAATAATAATAAAACAAATTTTACTCATCAGATCTTTTCTTGCAAGGATAACAAATGGAACCTTTGGATGCGTAAGGTTCCACGGCCCCTGTCTTGATGAGTATCCTTAGCTTCTGGAGAAGGCCACGTCATCTTGGTCATACTTGCCGACGTTTCGCTCCTCAAATCGTGAGCTTCTTCTGGCTCTTGTCTGGGCTGTTGAGGACAAGGACCCTGAAGAAGCTCACGACATGATGAGCGAAACGTCGGCAAGTACAGAGAAGATAACGCGGTTTCTCGGGAAGCTAAGGATACTCATCAAATGCAACCTTTGTTAATAATAAACAAACAAGCTACAAGGACCATTTTTACATTCTGTACTACATGCTTACACAAGTAGAGAAAACATTGCATTCCACCCAAAATTTTGCTAGAAGTGCAAGAAATATACTACCGCTCAAAGGTTTCTGAACAGCCTGCTTTTCTGCAATTAACAAGTGTATAACACCAAACAATGTCAATGTCACACATGGCAAACATACTTTGAAACTTATTGGAGTTTACTGTGCTACCTTTTGTTTGTCAATTATCTGCATTTTGAAAACGTAGCATATGTTGACCCTAAACACTTAACCTAAAGTTGTTTTGGATGTCATAGTATGCCTGTGATTCCCTAGATGTCGTTCACAGACGTTCTGTAAAGTAGGTATTGGCTGTAAACAGCTCTTTAATGCTTCATAAGCAGGTGAGTGGTACATATTGTGTAGTTAAAAAGTCTGAAATGGGTAAAACAAGGGTGCTTTCGGCAGAAAAACGTTTTGCAACAGTCAGCTTACGTAAAGCAGATGAAATATGCATCAAATTGCTATAAAAGAACAAGCTTCCTTGGAAAGTGTTCATTTCCCTGTAAAGAGATAAGTAACTTCAAATAGCAATAAGGATTATTATCGAAACGAGAGGGGGGGCTAGGGTGACCTCGAACATTTCATATTGGCAGCAAACGTGATCGTTTCGAAACAGTACCCATGCTGACAGAGGAACTGAACCAGTTGAGGGATGAATCTGTGAGTGTTTCTACAGTGAGGAAATGAAATGTGTAGTGCTTAACGCCCGCTTTTACTACATACGGCTTCGCAGGCGGTGACACTGATGATACATGAGATGAAGATGGAGCACCGGTGGAATGAGATGGCGGGGGAAACCGGAGGTCCCGGAGAAAACCCGCCCCAGCGGATTACTTCAGGATGCTCATCTGAAAGGTTACATTGTGGCAAAGAAACCGCTATTGAGAGCTGTTATATGGCGTACGGTTTTAAAAGGCATATTGTCACAAGTGACTGTTTTAATTAATACAAATAATAGTTTATGTGACTTCAGTGGTGTGTGACGTCACTCCCCCACTCCTCCACCCTCTGGTAAAGTCTGTTTTTTTAACGTGTGTGCAGTTCCCACTCAAAGGGACCTCAAAGGACCTGACCTTTCCGCCCACTAATGACTGTCATAAATCTATCTCCACACTTCAGAAATGGAACACTGACGTTGGGGACCAATAGCAACCCCGATTTTCTGAAAATGGCAGTTGCATGTCTACTCCGCGTGGAGTCTCAGTTGCCAAAGTTCCAACTTCGAGTTGTTCTGTTTCATTAGGTGCAAGACGGCGATGTTAAAATGTTGCAACCTTGTAGAGAGGACCGTCAGGAGGAGAGTCCATGTTGTAAAACGATTGTGAGGGTTCCTCAAAGAAAGCGGCCGCTGTGCACTTGCGTTGAGCAGACAGACTTTAGCTTAAGTGAGAGAAGTGAGTGCCTTCCTCTGTGTGCAGGTCCTCGACCCGACAGGGCAGAATGCCCTGTGTAAGGTATGGGTCCGAGTGACCATTTTTTTGTAATTAATTAGTTTATTAAATATTCTTATTAGGTGAATTGTAGTGTTAATTAGTGTCACCCATACCTTTTGTAGAAATGAACCCAAATAGAAAACCCCCAACCTCTCGTAAAGCATGCATTCCCTACCTATTGAGCTACTCTCCCAGTGTACGATCTGGTCATGTGTTCCTTATCCATTAACATCCAATATGAGCCGAACCAATGCAAGCACAGGGGTTGCCCTGTTGCCATCTGAAGCGCCAGAAAGCGGAAGATGGGGAGATGGAAAGAGGGAAGTAATAGTTGTCTGACAAATTGACAGAACGTAAACTTCCACAGCAAAGGATAATTATGATAACATTATAAACTGTGACATTCAATATTAACATTCTTATTTACTGATAATAACGAACCTGTATTTCTGAAAACGTATTACTGCAGAGTAAATCAAATCAAATAAAGGTTACACCAATTTCTTTGCTGGAAATTTTGCCCTGTTTTGCAATACCCGACGCAGTATGCACACTCACATTGCACGCTCTGATCGTGAGTTCCTGATTAGGTAACGCACTTCCTCAGATGATAATTCCTTAAAGAAACTGCATACTTTAAAATATTTCTGACCAGGGAGAGGAGTACTTTACCCTTAATACTGCGCCACTGGTACCAGGCTTTGGAAGTGACATTGTTAACAGTTCACAAAAAAACAATGTAAATATGTGAATTTTCTGCTGATTATCACAGTTATACAAAGCACCTTACAATCAAGTTTGAGTTACGGACTGATCCTGAACTTCAAAGAATACGCGAACGCATTCCTGGACTGCAGAGATCCTTAATCAGTTAATTTATGACACTTAACGACACTTGGTAATTTCTTACTCAGCACTGCGTAATTAGAGTAATAACACGCAGGCAAGATTGGAAGTTGAAGCATATCATAAACAAGAGAAGCAGGTGTTTATTCTCGAAGCAATAACTCGAGAACCATACAACATAGAAAAATGGCCTTTGTACAGGCTGGCTCAAAAATTTTTGCCACATATTAAATTTTATAATTTCCAGTAGTAATTCTGGACTCATGAAAAATAAAATAAATGTTGCTCGCGCTTGTGCTGTGCGTTCCGAACTAGGCAACGCTGCATGCCTATGATAGGACAGTCGCTCTAGGCGACCCCTCCGTAGCTCCGCCTCATCCCTATACCTTCTAATACCGCATGTCTTGATGAATCTAATTTGAGCTATTTGCCTCAAGACGTCGCCAGTTTGTCCGACATGTAAAAGTTGCATTGTACCTCAGTACATATCCCCTACAGTCAAACACGGAGATGGTCCAGTGCTGGTGTGGGGTTGTTTTGGTGGCAATAGGACAAGCAATATTGTGAAAATAGAAGGAATTATAAAGAAGGAGCATTATCACAACATTCTCCAACTCATCTGGGATAAGGTTAACTGGCAAGGGTTTCACTCTGCAGCAGGACAACTCTGTAGAAGATACGTTGAACGATTGGAAGAGAGATAAAACTTGAAAATCATGATTTGGCCACCTGGAAATCCTGACTGCAATCCTACTGAACTTCTTTGGGATCATGTGCACAGAGAGGTCAGGAAGAAACAACTTATTAATGTAAATGTATTGTGGAGTCATGTGCAAAAGACGTAATGAGGAATACTTCTGAAGATACACTAACGTACTTAATAGAAAAAATGCCCAGAGTTTGTAAAGCCGTAATTAAGCAAGGAGAGGTGACTTTGGAGAAAGAAAAATCTAGTATTGCTGATTTGCATTAAGTATGCTGTTCTGACTACGTATTATGTCTGTTTTATTCCATTGTTTCAAGAAGTCCTAAAACTGATGGGTGTTTAAAACCTTTTGAGCGGTAGTGTATGTATTTCAAGACTGAATCCAAAGAAGGCACTTTAGGAAAATGTCTTTGTATACGTGTGTCTGTGTGTATGCGTCTATATGTCTGCCGTGAACAGCATAACTCAAAAAAGAAAAAGTCTGTTAAATTAATAAAAGGTTTTAGAAACACAATGATTTTTGAAAACACAAAACAAAACAAAAGATCCCCATTCCAAATTACTTCTTTTATGGACGCCTTTTTTTACAAAATATTTATTTTCTCAAAAATTATATTTTGATTCAGATACATTATGTTTATTATATACAGGTTGTTTCAAAACGACACCGAACAATTATAGCCGTTGCGTAGTTTATAACTTAAATAGTCCGAATTTTGGTGTCGAAGTTCTGTTAGGTATTATTTTATGTAGCATTAAATATTACATGATTTAGTGATTAGGCAGCGCAGAGAGCACTGGCGTGCGAACCTCAAAAGTTGTTATTGGCACCAGCCACGAAAACGAAAACATTACGCCTTGCTCTTTATCAAGGACCCGAGCCTAGCTTTCAGGTAATGGAGCAATGATCAGTTATTTGTGCAAAGTCGACTATTAACTCGGACAGTTGCAAGGCTGCTCTTCAGTGTAGAACTACACATTCCGTCCTAACAGGGAGCAATTTTCGCATTATTAGCAAATCCAAGCAATATGGAGCACTATACGAACGCCGAAATGACGGATATGGTTTTGATGGATGCAAGAGCTTAAGGGAGTTCAACGAACGCACGATTAATTTAATTCCCTTAAAATATGAATTATAAAAATAGTTACATCAATGATAATGTTTATTGGTTTAACTTTAGAGCATTTTGTTATGATCTTACTTGAACAATACTTTCAACCACTTACTGTAAATATCAACAGCTTCCTTTTCAGTTACAAATGCTTTATTTTGTATTAATAAACACGTGAAATAAAATGCTAATCTCATTGTATAAGCTATTTAGTTATGGTTAGTTTATCTACAATTCTTTGATGTTTTCTGTTCTGTTTATCATTCAATGCTTCCATCCTCAACCTCACTAACATCATTCCCTCTAAAAGGTACAAGTTGCATATGTCCACCAGCTTATTTGCAATCATGAACTGCTATAACGGAATTTTGGAACACGTTAAACAACCATAAGCAATAATTAAGCAATAGCTTTTTTTATTGCGCTTTCATAAGCCAAAGAAATTCTTAATAGTAGCGAGCTACTGCGGAGTGTGCCGGTATGTTTACAAACAGTTACAGCATGGGATACGGCGTGTGACCTATACCTGCGACCTTCGACAGCGTGAGGCACGCGTCGTTGTTCCTATCACTGCCTAATCCACACTCGTTCTGGAGCATTTTTATGTGGCTCTATTGGTGATAAAAACTATATGTGTCACATAGAAGCAGAGCAACTACTTTTATGTTTTCGTTCGGTGTCGTTTTGAAACATCCTGTATATTGATTTTACTAGGAATAGCCTCTAAATTCTTCTTCATTCTGAGATCTTTTCTGTGGATTAACCGTTTCCAAGATATTCATTGCTACTGTTTTTCATGTTAAAATACTGCTTTCTCAGATACAAAGTATTAATTCGTTTTTCCCCCTTTTTCATCTCTTGCCACTCAAAGAACAGAATTTCTGAAATCACTTACTGACCGGTTGTTAAAGATTTGAACATCTCTTAAGCCTACCGAATCCCTCTATTGCCTTTGTATCTACAAGAAAATATGCAACAGGAAAATTTCTGAAAATATTTATTTCGATAAACATGTGGGTGCAACACATTGGGTGTTTGCTTTCTGCATCAATTGCTTAGTAATGAAAGAATTGCATTCCACCTAGAACTTCAATGAAAATAATTTAATGTTAAGTGCGTGTTTTGTGGTCACTAAATCCAAAAAAGGTAGCATTAAAAAAATGTCCTTGTGTGAAGGGGATGGCTACTAACTGAATAACTCAAAAACGAAATGTGGGACGAATATCGAACTAAATCTAAGATAACTTCTTTGTCTTTAAATATAAATTTATTTAAATTCAAGAAGTATAGTCACTAATTTACGATAGTTATTAAGTGCGTCAATGTGTCTGCTTAAAATCATGTGTCTTCCTGTGTGGCTTAGTCGTTTAGGCGCCGATTTAATAATACCAAGGTCTCAAGTTCAAACCTGGTCCAGACCAATGGTCATGTGTTTAAAAGCTACAGCTTTTACTAGCAGGTAAAGGACCTCCTTCGGGATAAAATTACGGCACACCAATGATGTTGATATGATCTTGAAATTGATAGCGTCATTAACAATCAAAGTGTGTAATATTTATTTTTGAAATTACATTTAGTTACTGGTAAGAAATAATTGCTTATGGATATTTTATGTGTAACTGTTAAACATTTGCAGTTCTTACTAAATGTTAACGATAGTCCCTTATGAAGCTAGGACAAAGTACTAGTATAAAATACAGGCGCTTTATAACAGATTCGAAAATGCTAAATTTTAATAATGTATTCGTGATTTATCCTCCCCCAAATCTCAATGTTTCAATTTTAAAAAATGTATTAAATGTGTATATTTTTCTTTTCCAACTAGAAACATTTATCCCAATAAAAGGAAGTACATAATTCCGTCATAAGTACATAGGGGGAAAGTAAGTAAATGCTAAGGAAAGTTCTCCTTTTCTCAAATTTGAACGGTACAGTTAACTCTTGAATAACTTTATTTTTAGTACAGATATCTTGTAAAAACAAATTAAAAGTACTTATATTCCTTTAACATAGACTTTTATGTGTGGTTGTGTATGCACGTTCGTACCTGAGTTAAGGTTTTTGGTTAGCGCATCAAACATGTGTGTGAAGTTGAAGCTGTGGCGCTATCTAGCGGGCAAATTGCGAATGTTTTTAAGCAATGTTGGTGTGACATCTAGTGAGTGAGCGTTCAACTTCGTCGTCAGTAGCACTTGAATTCTTCAGTTTCATCTGTCATAAATGAGGTGCACTAGGAATACGTTTCATGCATTCCCACAAACAATTTTAGCGAAAAATGATGCTTTCTTCGAAGGTTTAAACGGCGTTATCCATGAGTAGAAACCGAGCAGTTCATATATAGATCTTGCTCAAAGCTGTAACATAATTAAATCTGAGAAATATGTAATATAGAGACATAACTGACTACTGTTAATGAACAATTTTTTTCTGAAATAGGTTAACAATTTGGTCAAATAAATTTCGAAATTCCGTGAGTGTAACTTCCTATGCATTTTATTGTACGTCGTATTTGTTTCCTGTTCTTTAATTAATTATTGCGCTCCATGCACATTAGAAGAGCATGGGATGCAACACGTATATTAAAATATTAAGCTATTTCCCTTTTTTGGACAGGTTTTATTAGTGAGTACTAAAAGAAATCAAATAATGTTATCTACTTCCCTTACCTTTATGGTCTTCCTATGTTTACTTCTTTTCTGGGTAGAGAAAGTGTATTCTAACTAAAGTGTCGATGTCGAGATGTGTAGGAAAATAACATCTACTGAGGTACCCTATAGCCCAAAAGTGTATTTTTAGAAATAAAAAAAGACTCCTATAAATGTGTGAACACCACACTAATACAACTTTGTAACAGGAATTATGGCCGACGATGAGAAGATGGTGGGATGGTGTTCTCGAAATTGCATGCGATCTTCTCTTGATTGTGGTCTCGGATACTTGGATTGTGGAACTCAATGTTAAGGAAATAAAACACAATGATTGCAAGTTTTTCTTTACTATAAACTCTGCAATTCACGTGATGATCAAACATATTCTCATAAAATTATGATTATTACAATCCTAATACAATCATTTTCTTAGATTTCTGTTGTCTTTACACACACGCGATTTCTTCGCTTTTCAAAAAATAGTTTTCTGAAAATAAAGTGGAACTATATCGAAACTTCATTATATCGATTATGAATAATTAGTAAAGTGCATGCAATGGTTAGCACACGCGTCGGCTCCCTCTGAGGTCACCATGCAAAAGACGCTATCTGGTCCTCTTCCCTTATTGACTTTTTTCCTCACTACTATGGTAACTAATTATTATAGTCTACATCACTTTTTCCTGTGGTCAATACATTGATTTTGAGTTATATAATTTTCTAATTTTCAAAATATAAAATCCTAAAAACAATTTTCTTTTATAATTTTATCTTTCTATTTAATTTATTATATTTACCATTTATCTAGATTGGATATTAACATTCATCTTCACCTATTTGTGTCCTACTTTATTCGGTCATGACTACCTATAACCCATACCAACCTAAAACAAAACATTCATCATTTTAGACATATCAATATTAATCATAAATAAATAAACTTCCTATCGTTCTTGCATTTGACATATTAATATCTGTGTCAATTTGAAGACTTTCACGAAAATTTCACTACCCCAAAGTACCCTTGATGTGAAAGGTGTCTCATTAATTTTTATTCCCTAAAAGTGGCAAGCACGATTTTGATTAAGATGCAATATCTTAGGACCGAGTTGACATTTCATTTTTCAGCACTTTGCTAAATTCTGTATCTCAGACTCCATTCCTCACCTGATTTTTAGATTCAACTTCGATTAAATCTTCCACATCACTGTTTCAAACTTTCCAACAGTTTTTACTTCATTTTTTTATCCTCTGTCTCCATCCTTGCTTCTGTCTTCTCCGTAAACCTTAAATCGCCTGAAAGTTCTGGACATGAGAAGAAGATAATATCCAGAACTCTTGCACCATTACAAATGCAAGAACCGCTAACTAGATGATGATGATGATTATTATTATTATTAATTATTATTATTATTATTATTATTATTATTATTATTATTATTATTATTATTATTATTATTATTATTATTATTATTATTATTATTATTATTATTATTATTATTATTATTATTATTATTATTATTATTATTATTATTATTATTATTATTATTATTATTATTATTATTATTATTATTATTATTATTATTATTATTATTATTATTATTATTATTATTATTATTATTATTATTATTATTATTATTATTATTATTATTATTATTATTATTATTATTATTATTATTATTATTATTATTATTATTATTATTATTATTATTATTATTATTATTATTATTATTATTATTATTATTATTATTATTATTATTATTATTATTATTATTATTATTATTATTATTATTATTATTATTATTATTATTATTATTATTATTATTATTATTATTATTATTATTATTATTATTATTATTATTATTATTATTATTATTATTATTATTATTATTATTATTATTATTATTATTATTATTATTATTATTATTATTATTATTATTATTATTATTATTATTATTATTATTATTATTATTATTATTATTATTATTATTATTATTATTATTATTATTATTATTATTATTATTATTATTATTATTATTATTATTATTATTATTATTATTATTATTATTATTATTATTATTATTATTATTATTATTATTATTATTATTATTATTATTGTTGTTGTTGTTGTTGTTGTTAGTTACTTTATGAACGATGTGCTGTGGCAATTGGTCTTCAATTAAAAATGTCACCTAAAATTATGCAAACAAGGATAAGTGCACTGTGGAAGATAAAGCGCAAGAGAAATGTTTAAATTCTCGGTGTAGCTAGCTCTAAGTTTTAAGTGCTATTATTAAAAAATGAGGAACAAACATCTACAAAACACATTCAGTAAATTACCTTTTCCGATAGCTTAGTTTATTGTGCAGTTTTATATAAATGCAGCCCTCATTCTTATATATGTCCCAGACAATATTTCAGAAACACAGTCGACAGAAACCATAGCCAAATATAGGCACAGCCATGACTAAATCTATAGTCTATAACAACATTTTTAAAGGTTAATAAAAATTTTTTATTGCTGACATGTTCTACAAGGCATTGGCTGATGCTGCGTTTTACATACTGATAAAAGTTCATCTAAATTCTTATGTGTGGTTATTTATGCAACAACGCGACTTTCGGAATGCCTTCGAGAGGAGGGGGCTCTTCTGGCAGCATGTCCTTCTTCTTGAGAGGATTTAGCCCTCTGAAAGCAAGACACAAGAATAAATAAACAAGACACCAGAATGTAATACTATTATATTAATCACACTGCATATATTACAATAAAATAATGGTGGTCTTCCTTTTCTAGATCTTAAGATAATAAAAAACAATAAACTTTACATTGACATTTATAGGAAATCTAAGTATATTGATTACATAAAAAATGAAAGCTTTAACCCTTTTTCAGATAAATTTGCTATTTATAATAGCTTAATTTTCAGTTTCACGTATATAATATTCCAAAATAAAGAATTTCATAGAGTATATAAACATATTATTATTGCTTTAATTAATGATTTCAATTAAGATTTTATACATGAAAAGATTGAAACATTTAATTATAAAAGAAACATTGTTTCTACCTTAAAAAATATAATTTTAAAACACTTTCTTACCATCCTTGGTCTAATAAAGTGTTTCAAATTTTTAAAACAATTTATATGCTTTTGGTTGCTCAAAATAAATATAATATGAAACAATTTACTAATTTTTTCTAAGAAAAGATGAAATTTCCAAATAATAAAACCTTTGGCATGTATCAAATATTTGTTTAGGTTGTGACCAGTTTACATAGGAAGAAACCAACGTAATTTAGAAATCAGAATGAAGGAACATATTAGAAATATTAGACGAACAGATTGATAAATCAACTGAGGAGATCATTTTTAGTCATTTAACCATGAAATAATTCCATAAATTAAATTAATAAAGCAATTAAGGGTCCGATAGATATAATGGTTTGGAAAAAAATATTTATTTAAAAAAATAAAAATCACGCAAATACCGGCATGGATTGTCTTTAAGTTTGTTTTATTTTCTTAGTTTGGAAATAAAAATTATCCTTTCCCTAGTGGCAGTAAGACAATAACAGGAAAAAACAGGCTACGAAGGATGCAAATAAGGATTTTGGAAACTAATCTCTTGAATTTTGTCGATTTTCTTAAAAAGATAAGTGAAGTTTGTGGAAAATGAGTATATTTTATTGTAATATTTGTAACGCTTCACTGATGTTAGATTCTCTTTTTACGTACTAATTTCCCTGCATATTTCATGAAAATTTACAGTGATACGAATTGTGCATTAGGAAAGACAAAACAAACATAAGGAGTTTCTCCAAATGTATTGCTTATTAGCTTCAGGGTAAAATATTTTTAAATATGCACAGGGCAGCTGAATGCGTACCCTATGGATAATGGGCTCTATTTCCCCTTCTCTCTCTCTCTCTCTCTCTCTCTCTCTCTCTCTCTCTCTCTCTCTCTCTCTCTCTCTCTCTCTCTCTCTCTCTCTCTCTCTCTCTCTCTCTCTCTTGTAATTTACGTCCTTTAATTTTTTAAAGTCATATCAGATAATAAATGGAATGGGTGAAATGATGCTCAAATGGGTCCAGGATCCATGGAGCTTAGACTTACCCGACATTCGTCTTTTAGGATAAGGGAAACTCCCGGAAAAACGCCTTATCCAGGTAACTCACCCTGACCGAAATTCGAACTCGGGACCTCTTGATCGTGAGGCAGACATGCTACCATCTACTCTCCGAGGCGGGCTTATTCCAATTTAGTTTCCGTTACAACAGTGAGTGAGTGACTGACTGAGTGAGCGAGCGAGTCAGTGAGTGAGCAGTCAGCCTGTCAGTGTGTATGTTGGGAGCGGTGTAAAACCCCGTCGAACAGCCAAGTCATTATTGCAATAGTCAGAATGTGAGTAGTTTTACAGTGCCTGACGAATGGTTTTAATGCTTTAGACTGGTAGTATGTACTATGACAGCGCAGCGATGAGAAAAGAAGACTATGCTTAAGTGTACTGACGTTTCAGTTGTAATGGCAACATTGAATCTTATGGATCACACATTGCATGGATATCTCTTAAATAGCTGACTTGCTATACTTTCTAAATAATCACGTTTAGGCAACTTTCCAGTGTGAATCGATATGCGTGAATTTCCGGCATTACACAATATTATTAGGGGTACATATATAATGACTGAAGCAGCATTGTAAGTCAACATATAAAAGAGATTGCTTTTATACCACAGCAAGTAAGACATTCCGTTTAGAGGAACCTTCAACGCCCAGAGTAACGCATCCTATTTTGGGAAGGATTATTTTCATAAGATAACATGAGTTGTTATTTTTTTACCATCGGGGGATGGAAACAGCACTTATCTTTGGACATAAAATAAAACATGACTTACGTTGAAATTCAAGCGTGTTATCCCATTTGAAAATTAATCCAATCTCTATGTCAGAACCGCACTTAATAAAAATCCTCAGCATCTTCTGCAGTGGGCTCTCTGTTGATTCCAATAAATAAAAGCTATATACTCGAATAGATTCTTTATTGCTCTGCACACATTGCATTATCATCAATCACTTTCTTACCATCACTAGAATCTCATTTCAACCACCGAGTACCATTTGAATTTGGTTTGTCAGGTAGGAAAGTCAGTTGATGAATTCCAATGTACGTTCTCATTCTTAGCATCACGGAAAGAAGTCTTCAGACGTAAGATCTAGTGATAACGGACAGAGACCAAGATGTCGGAAAAATATCGTTTTGAAGATGTTTATACGGATGAAAGGCTTGAATGAGAAAAATAGAAGTTGAATGCGTCTCGAAGGTATCGGCCATTGTGATACAATAACAATACACTGACCTGCCAAGTGGATAACTCTGTTTCCAGTATCACTGGGTTTTAACGTTTGATTCAACTTTACAGTTAGAACGCTTATTAAACGTACTATATCAACCCTATAGGTGAGTAACAAGAAGCCCAGAAATCATGAGTGCTTGTTAGCTTTGTAGGTTGCCGTAATAACTGCATTTACACTGAAGATTTTATTTTGGAAATAGCATATGTTCCGCAAAGCACACACTGACAATCTTGTGACATATTCTTGTTTAACAATAGGACAAATGTGAATTCTGTGGTTAAATATACGAGGCTCACGAGCCTCTGCACCTTCTCGGCAAGTGTACGTTGCACATGTCTCAGTTTTCAATGATATCACATATTACTTCATTTTTGCCTTATTATAGTGTCTGCGGTGATGAATGCGGTAGTTACTTTTTCACAAAATGTCATGCCGTGAGCACCTCAACACTAAATGTGAAACACCTAGCACTGAAATGTTATCTCTTTCATTTCCGAAGTGTAAGCTCAATTTTTAAAGTGTTCGCTCAAAAAGGTATGCATCACTACACACGTTGCTTCCTTCTGTAATTAGGTATATCTTATAACTGCTGAACGCATTGGTGCAAAATGTAGAGAATATGATGTCACGTTCCATTAAAATTTCGGGCTGAAATTAACTACGATTTGAATACTCGGATTATATACAAATAACAAGCACAAGTTCGTGTTAAAATCTCCGTATACATTACATATTTCTCAGCTGCTGTAGCTTGCATTTTTCTCAGGCACCTGTTTTGAACATCTTTCTCAATGATAAATTAAGATAGAGTAACTGTGTTAATTATGACCACTAATCAGGACATATATGGGAACTCCAAGAATAATTCGTCTCTATTAAAATTTGTCTCCAGCCAAATTAACGGAGAGGAAATTCTAAATTTTGATATTCAGAAAGAAAAATTTATACTATCGGTTACTTGCATTGAGTTTTTCAAATTTTTTTCGTGTGATTAGTATTATAATTTCTTAGAAAATTGTACTGACAAGTTCTTTAGTGTTGTTTACGAACGATTACCTACATTCAGTATTGAAATTATTTACCTATAGTATCTAAACTAGCGATGAAAATGGTTTTCGATCAATAGAGGAAATAAATGAAATGAAATGTGTAGTGCGATGACACTGATGATACATGGGATGAAGATGGAGCACCGGTGGAATGAGATGGCGGGGGAAACCGGAGATCCCGGAAAAAAACCCGCCCCAGCGCCGTGCTGTCCACCACATATCTCACTTTGCGGTCATCTGGGATAGAACCTGGTCCGCCTTGGTGAGAGCCAAGCCGTCTAACCACTGAGCCACGGTGCGGCCATCAATAGAAGAATATAACATTAAATATTATAAGTTTTTTACTAAACGTCCCCATAAAAAGCTCCGTTTTTATGTTTAATTTTAATTTATTTCCTGGAGTAAACAATAAGTCGGTAACATTGTCATGAACTTCGGTTTGGGCATAAACACCTGAGGTTTTAAAGCAGTCTGAATATTATATCTTGTTCAGAGATATATTCTAGTGATGCTGGAGGATATATAATTGTACGGAGTTTCAGATGATCTCCTTCACTTGTGAAAAATAATATTCTTGACACATCTACGCTGATTTTGCACACTGTTCTTTCCAGGTGTCAGGTGCTAGTGTCCCAGTCTATACATTAAAAAAGCTAATCTTCCAGAATCGTATAAAATGATTGCTTAAATACAACCTATGAAAAGTTGAAACACTGATATAATTTACAGAAAATATAAAATTAATGAAAGAAAGACGCTGGAGAAACGCCGAAAACGTAACAAATAAACTGCAACCACTTAGTTTTTTCTGCATATTAAAACTGAGCACATTCTTTCCATTATTTTGACTGCTTTAATTGTTTTTAACAAAGGCGAAAAATTTTATGGAGTTGCAAATGTAATAGAGCAGGAAAGTTAATTGCGCTTTAGAAAATATCGGTTGTTGTAACACCATAATGGTCCATAGACAGATTGATCCTAAGATCCATATTTCGAGCTCTGGTACTGACAGTAACATCTGCTAAAGAAAATTCATCATTCCAACGCCGATCTAAGCTTTGTTCCAAATCTCCCTAGAGAAATGCGATAACCTTCAGCGCACTTTGAGACAGTAAAGACAAAGTACTTATCTGCACACACAAAGTACTATCCATGTAGCAAATGATCCTCTCCCTGTCACCATACCTATTTCATTTACAGACAAGGAATAGGCTGTTACCATGGTTAGGGTTTTCCATTAATGTAAGCTATCTCCAGGATAACCAAAGTGGAATAATGCCTGTCACCCACCTTAGGTTACCTTGAATGTATAAAAGAGCATAAAAACACATCGGAAATGCTTGACTCCCACTAAAATGGAGTAAAGCAATCTAATGTTAGTTTTTTCTTAGCCCGTTTAACTGAAAATACATTTTCTATGTGCTTAAAAATATACTTTTCACATGTGTATGTTTCTATCTTATCGCTTTAATACTTTCAATGTTTATCAATCTTTTAAAATCCAATAGTATAAAATATGTAGTGCGTAGGCTTTCCCTGCCGGAGTCATTTGGTAGATAGTGATTATCCGGACTTGTAGGCCGTGGTCTATTGGAAAATAGTCTTCCAGACGTTTAGAAACTGTGTCGAACATCTTCAGTGGCGTGGCCGTAACACTCTCGTGGCCGTAACTGATAATCGCAGCCGAAAGTACGACACCATTGATGTTCGACACAGTTTCGAACGAAACGTCTGGAAGACTATTTTCCAATAGACAACGGCCTACAAACCCGGAAAATCATTATCTACCAGTATAAAACATATTTAAATTAAAGAAAAAGTTGCTGAAATAAAAATTCTTAAGAAAAATAATATGAAAAGTTTATAAAACATTTAAATATCTAATATTATTTCCCTGAATTTGATATTTCCTGCAACTGGATGTTGTTAGATAATTGTTTTTTAAACTTCCTTAGTGTCTAGGGAATAAAGTTATTCCAAAAATACTTTTCCTTTGTATGTTTCAGTATCACTGCCCCATAAGCCAACGTGTATCAATTCATAATCCTAATTACTTTAAAAAAATCCTCAGAAAATCAAACAGATAAAATAATAATCTGCGAGGTTTTATTTTATCTATTGCGTACACCCATGGTAAATGGAATTAATGTATTCCATACAAAAATAATGTAATTAAATTACGCCAGAGATATATGCTTAGAGATCCCTTGAACGTCCTAGTTGTATTTTAGAAAAAGATAATATGGTGCCTGTAATAAGGTGTGTGTATGTGTGTGCGTGTATGTGGGTGGGTGGGTGGGTGGGTGGGTGGGTGGGTGTGTGCGTGCGTGTGTGCGCGCGTGTGTGAACTCGTAAAACTCAAAACGAAAAGTTGAATAAATTCAAAAAACACTTTGAGACAATGATCAAGTTTTTCTCGGGAAGCAAGCCAGGTGGAAAGACGATTAGAAATCGACTTTTCGGGAGTGTGCATCTCTCCCATCATCAGGATATTTATTAAATGTTATAACAAGTGAATCACTGGATATAACACAAATATAAACAAAGACAAAACACTATCAAAATTCGCACTACTGAACAAGGCTGTTTTCAGAAAATTAAATGCCGGGTCAGGAGATTGCGTGAGTATAGAAAAATTAATTGGGTCAAAGAAACGTAACTACTTAACTTGATTATCAAGCTGTATTGATCTGTGCTTCATAATTCGACGGATTTCCATTTTTAAGGCCGGTTTCCAAAAGGAGATGAACTGAAATCTAGCACCACGATTAAGCGGAACAACTTCAACATATTTGTCGCCAGGAAAGCTTCAGGTCTTACTTCGAGACAAATTTTGTGCCAAGTAAGCATGTAACCAACCCGCCTCGGTAGAGTGGATGGTAGCGTTCAAGGTGATGGTAGCCTGACGTTCAAGAGGTCCCGATTTCGAATCTCGGTCAGGGTGAGCTATCTCGAAAAAGTGAACGTCTTTTTGAAAAATGAACGTCTAGTAACTCTAAGCTCTATGGACACTGGGCTCATTTGAGCATCACTTCACCCATTTCATTTATCGTCCAATATGACTTATAATGTTGTAGGACGTTAATTTCGAAAACAAGAAAGCGTATAACACGATGATCCTTGTACCTCTAACCTTTTTACTCGTTATGTTCTCGCAAATAGCTTTAATATTTGGAATAAAGTATCATGTATTTAAGATATTTGTTTGACTAATGATGTATATGTAAATGTGAATTCTTTTGTGAACATCTTATCAAGTCCATTTAATACTAAATAGATTTTGTGCATTTTCCTAGCTGGTGAGCAATAGTAGACAAAGTTTAATGCACAATAAATGTATATCCTGTTTGTAGAGAAATTATAATAGAGTCATGTGAGTGTGATACGTAATACATACAAACAAAGCTATATGATAATCTGCTAATTGTTCAGCACAGTTCTTTGTTTATACAATACGGTTATATTTATCATGGTTTAAAGTTATAAGTGACTTTTAAAATAACCAGTGTAGGCCCAACTGCGCCGGCAGCTAAGGAATTAGATTTCGCTGTGTAGGCCATGCTTAACAGTTGTCGAATACAAAGGCATACTGAATTTCATTTCTTCATTTTCGTGACTTAGCATGTATTATTTATATTACTCCTTCAATATATAAAATTTCTGCTCCTCCTGTTTGAATGGTGGTTTAAATTTGCTTTCCGCTGGCGCTAATGAGCCACCTGGTGCAACAGTCATGCATTTTAATGACTAGTGATAGAACAAATAAAACATGTGAGTGATCAAATAAGATTATTCTTAAACTAATTGAATAAACTCGAATAGTTTTATATGATAGGTTTATGAAGTAAAAGATATTTACAAACCTTGACTCGCCTTTCAGTTTTTTCGTAAATTGCTTTAGAAGCAGCAATTCTTTCTTTGCTTTTACCAGTTCATCTTTGGTATTCTAGAAGAAGGAATAAAAGTGACCTTACTAAACAGATAAATTTTCTTTAAAAATATGAGATTTAAAGCTAAAACTAAATGGGTTTTCCGAAATAAGGTACATTCTGAACTATAAAGAAAAGAAATTTTCAGAAACAAATTATACCTAGCAACCAGTTGTATAAATTTCTTTATTATTATTATTATTATTATTATTATTATTATTATTATTATTATTATTATTATTATTATTATTATTATTATTATTATTATTATTATTATTATTATTATTATTATTATTATTATTATTATTATTATTATTATTATTATTATTATTATTATTATTATTATTATTATTATTATTATTATTATTATTATTATTATTATTATTATTATTATTATTATTATTATTATTATTATTATTATTATTATTATTATTATTATTATTATTATTATTATTATTATTATTATTATTATTATTATTATTATTATTATTATTATTATTATTATTATTATTATTATTATTATTATTATTATTATTATTATTATTATTATTATTATTATTATTATTATTATTATTATTATTATTATTATTATTATTATTATTATTATTATTATTATTATTATTATTATTATTATTATTATTATTATTATTATTATTATTATTATTATTATTATTATTATTATTATTATTATTATTATTATTATTATTATTATTATTATTATTATTATTATGATTATTATGATTATTATGATTATTATGATTATTATGATTATTATGATTATTATGATTATTATGATTATTATGATTATTATGATTATGATTATGATTATTATTATTATGATTATGATTATTATTATTATTATTATTATTATTATTATTATTATTATTATTATTATTATTATTATTATTATTATTATTATTATTATTATTATTATTATTATTATTATTATTATTATTATTATTATTATTATTATTATTATTATTATTATTATTATTATTATTATTATTATTATTATTATTATTATTATTATTATTATTATTATTATTATTATTATTATTATTATTATTATTATTATTATTATTATTATTATTATTATTATTATTATTATTATTATTATTATTATTATTATTATTATTATTATTATTATTATTATTATTATTATTATTATTATTATTATTATTATTATTATTATTATTATTATTATTATTATTATTATTATTATTATTATTATTATTATTATTATTATTATTATTATTATTATTATTATTATTATTATTATTATTATTATTATTATTATTATTATTATTATTATGATTATTATGATTATTATGATTATTATGATTATTATGATTATTATGATTATTATGATTATGATTATGATTATTATTATTATTATTATTATTATTATTATTATTATTATTATTATTATTATTATTATTATTATTATTATTATTATTATTATTATTATTATTATTATTATTATTATTTTGTTTTTTTTTATTGCTGATCTCTACATGCTCCACTACATAAGTAGTACTACATGCTTTTCACACTTTTTGTGATTTTTGTATACATTTTTTTTTCCAGTTTTGATGTAAACCATTTAGTTTTTTGCTTGTATTACACATTAGTTCCTTTTAGTACTTGAAAGTCTATAGAGTTTACAAATTTTGTAAATGATTTTAAATGTCTTTTAATTAGTATTGATTTGTGTGTTGGCCAGTTATCAGTTCTAAGAACACTATGTTTTAGAGTTTCTCTTGCACTATTCACCACACTGCACTCGAATATTATGTGATCCACCGTTTGGGCTCCTCTCCTGCATGACCACTCAGGGCTGCTAACGATATTGAGTCTGTTGAGGTAGGTGTTGATATTTCCGTGTCCTGTAAGTATTGTTGTCATGTTTGTTGTTAGGTAGAACTTGTTTGTGAGTCTGCTTTCCACTGTTGGGAAGAATTCCTTTGTGGTTGTGCCTTTTGTACTCTGTTCCCATTTCTGCTGTCATTTGTTTTTTGTTGATTTCCGAAGAATTTGTTTTATTGCTGTGAGCGGTAATTTGTTGTAGTATATTTCCTTAGTTTTTGCCGCATTCTTTGCCAGTCTGTCAGCCACTTCATTACCCTCTATTTCAATATGAGCCTTTACCCATTTGAATTGTATTTTCCAATCTTTTGCTCTGAGTACTGCTGTAGTTTTTCGTATTTTCTCTGTTAGATTATTGTGATTATTGCAATCGTCTATGGAGTCAAGTGTTATTCTGCTGTCTGTGTGTATGGTTACTGCTTTGTTATCTGTGTCTTCAGTCTCCGTCGTTTCTAATAATTCCAGCGCTTTTGCAATTGCCAGTTGCTCTGCCTGATTGTTTGAGCATCTTTCATTGAGTTTGTATTTTTGTTGGTTTATCAGCTGGTTTTGTCTGTATATGGCTACTCCTGCTCCCACTCCTACGTCACTTTTGCTTCCATCTGTATATATTTGCCACACTGTATTTTCATTTTCTCCTATTTTTGGATCTCTTGTGCCTTGAAAGTCAGCTGGGTGGAGCCAATTCTTTGGGTTTTCCGGGCGGTCTATTTGGTATTCAGTGATGGTTTTTCCTGTTTTTATGTTATATAGCTCAGCCGCCTCTCTTGCCTTTAAGTCTATGGGTATTGTTCCCGTGATTATGCAGAGTGCTTCATGGGAAATTGCTCTATATACTTTTGCCATCCTTGTGAGCATTAGTCTTTGAACTCTAACATATTTCATTTGGTTGTGTTTCTTTTCTAATGATTCTATCCAGACTGGTGCAGCGTATAGTAAAATTGGCAGTATTGCTCCCTTATATATTATTTCTAGAGCCTGGTGTTTTAAGCCCCAAACTATCCTTGCCGATTTAGAAAGCGCAATGATTAATTTGATGCATTTTTCACTCACTTTGTTTATGTGGTCATTGAAAGTGAATCGGCTGTCTATGGTTATGCCTAAGTAATCCAACTTTTCTACTTGCTCCAGTTGTTTCCCATTCATGTAGATATCTATTGTCTTTCTCTTTTTCCGTCTTCTTGATATTAATATTACTTTTGACTTGTTTTCATTGAAGTGAGTTTTGTTTTCAATCGATCACTGTGTGACTTTTCTAATATTAATGGTCATGAAGTTCTCTGCTTCTGCTTCTGTTTCTGCTCTGAGTGCAATTAATAGGTCGTCTGCAAATGCTATGGCTTTTGTATTCTTTTCATACTCCAGGTTTAGTAAACTGTTGTACTGTATATTCCAGTAACCCGGTCCACTGCATGACCCTTGAGGGCAACCTTTGTTGACTGTTGTTTCGACTTGGATGTTGTTAGAATTGATGAAGGCCACTCTGTCTTTAAAATAGCTCTTGGAGAGGTTGTACAGATTTCTAGGGCACTTGAAATCTTTTAGGGCCTTTATGATGCTTGGCCACCACGCTGAATCGAAGGCTCCTTTTACGTCCAGGCTAACAATCGCTGTAATTTGTCCATTGCTAAACGCTTTATTTATAAATTCTTTAACTGCTATTGCTGCATTAGTGGTGCTTTTTGGGGCCTGAAGCCATATTGATTTTCACTTAGTAATTTGTTCTTATAGAGGTGGTGGTTGATTCTACTTATGAGTAGCTTCTCTAGGACTTTCCCTCCTACGTTTAATAGGCTTATAGGTCTGAACTTGGATGGATCTATGAGCTTCTCTTTTCCTGGTTTGGTGATTGGTATTATTCTGGCCTTTTTCCATTCCTTTGGGAAATATCCATTTTCCAAACATCCATTGTATATAGATGTTACTGTTTGAGGGAGGCAGTCAATTGTCCACATCAGTACTTTGCTGGTTATTCCATCTTCTCCCGGAGTTTTCTTATGATCTATATTTTTGATAGTTGATTTAATTTCTTCTTCCATAAATTTTCTATCGTCTGCTGTATTCACCGGTTCTTCTATTTCTTGCTTTATTTGTTTGTGGTGTCCTGTATCTTCCAGTTCGTTGTTATTATTATTATTATTATTATTATTATTATTATTATTATTATTATTATTATTATTATTATTATTATTATTATTATTATTATTATTATTATTATTATTATTATTATTATTATTATTATTATTATTATTATTATTATTATTATTATTATTATTATTATTATTATTATTATTATTATTATTATTATTATTATTATTATTATTATTATTATTATTATTATTATTATTATTATTATTATTATTATTATTATTATTATTATTATTATTATTATTATTATTATTATTATTATTATTATTATTATTATTATTATTATTATTATTATTATTATTATTATTATTATTATTATTATTATTATTATTATTATTATTATTATTATTATTATTATTATTATTATTATTATTATTATTATTATTATTATTATTATTATTATTATTATTATTATTATTATTATTATTATTATTATTATTATTATTATTATTATTATTATTATTATTATTATTATTATTATTATTATTATTATTATTATTATTATTATTATTTATATTATTATTATCATTATCATTATCATCATTATCATCGTTATCATTATCATTATTATTATTATTATTATTATTATTATTATTATTATTATTATTATTATTATTATTATTATTATTATTATTATTATTATTATTATTATTATTATTATTATTATTATTATTATTATTATTATTATTATTATTATTATTATTATTATTATTATTATTATTATTATTATTATTATTGCTGTTGTTTTTATAGTTGTTGAATTAGTTTATTAGATTTCATCCATGTAATAATCTAATTTTAAAAACTCACGTACGGTTTTGACTTTCTCTAGACATTTAAATTTTCTCATTCGTAAATTTTACCAATAAAACTAGTAGAACTTGTGAGATCGTAGACTTTTAACTTAATGCTGGAAGAAGCAAATGAGAAAATGCATAATCACGAAGGTAAGAAAATTTGAACTCTCATAATAAGAGAATAAAATACACAAAGTTTAAATAAATATGTACTATTTCTTTTTTCTTAATTTTGTGACCAACTAGAAAACTTAGTTAGGTCCAGAAAATCAAGTTGTTGCCTTAACCCCTAATTTAACAACTTTGATCAAAGATGCGATTTTATTTATAACACTTTCTCTCTTATTTATGGCATAACGAAGTACATAATAAATAAATATATAATTTAAAAATACACTGACTTTCCAACCTGAATTTTGTAAACAAGGTACCTACTGAAATATAATCTAGAAATAGTCACAGGAGTGACTTCTTAAAGTCGTGAGTAACCAATAACTCTTCTATCATTTAGCTGAAATGAATGAAGCTATGCCCTGATTGAATAATAGTGAACCTGTGTCTCTAGGAGGTTGCAAATGAAGAGTGGACTTTGTAATTTTATATTATTTGAGAATAAGGTTACGGTAGCCTTTGGAAGTTGTAAGATAGCCCGTGATTCTGCCAGTTCATAAATATATACATATATAAACGAGTTCTATTAATTAAGGTCGGTTTTTAAGAAAACTTTATATCAAGTATGTTATTTCACGAAATGACTAGTCTTCAAAGTAAAGAGTATTAGCATAGTTTCATATCCAGCAAGAGTACCAGTTTGTGGTTTGATGACCATATGAACTCCTTCACTTTTTTCAAAATTTCTTCCACGTAGTAAATGGGCCATGGACTTAAACAGACGGCCTATGTCAAGGCTATGCTGATGTTATAGCAGTTCAGTTCCTTCCAATTATAAAATGTTATCTATTATTTTTAGGGCTGCATAACATGGTTAATAGATAACTCTTAAACTGTTGTGTTTAGGTTTAAAAGCGTGAAATCTATTATAACAGCATGTAATTAAAATGATTTTCTGATAGAATATTTTTAGGTTAATAACACAAATTCACTTCGAAAAATGAAACAGCATATTGTTGCATTTAAAAAACTTAGCCTTCTCAGTAAATTCAGTAAATTAAATTACAACTTGAGATTAATTTCTCATTTGGAGGTTAAATGTAATGCGATATACTTAAGTAATGAAACAATTCCATTATGAGAAAAGTAGTGACACTTCTTACAACGCAGCATTTGAATAAGTCATTCTGACATCAAGAAGAAAAGATATTAACGAACATCTATTGTAATTCCAGTACAAATCCTATTAGTCGTGTTCAGTTTTACAAGTGTTACATTGTGCAGTTCCTAGGTAAGTCCAAAATTTAGAAAGTAATTTGTTTGGTATAATATATAAGTTGTACAAAGAATAATGTTCTCTGCAGATTTTATTGAATACAGTTTGCAGTTTCAAAAAGAAAGATTCATGCATACTTCACGAATATATGTGTGTGATATCTAATTCAGAATTTAATAGTAAAATAATTCTTCTTGTTTCCTGATCAATTGAGACTAAATCTTCTCTACCCTTGTGTTTTCACATATAACCAAGTGATCAATGGTTACTATATCATCTTTGCTGTATAACAAGCGCTGTAGGTAGATGAATTTTGAACAGATTTCCACTCGGGCAGTCATGGCCTACAATGACACCAAACATAGCAACGAATGATCTGGTTTAGACTTTAGTTTTTTCTGGAAAGTCTTTCAATTACATTTTTAGAAGTAAGATGGCTCTCACGTCTCTCTTAAAGGTTTTAACCTGTTTTATATGGTTCCATAGCCGTTTGAGTAACTTAGGAATCTTTCTGACTAACATGTTTTATTAAACCCAGCTAATACACAGTAACGGAATCCATTGCAAAGCTACTCTTTGTGTACATTTTGCAGCTGTTTAATCATATTACGAATTTAATTTCCTTCTTATTTCATTTGATGGCAGTTAGTTGAGGTAATGTGAACACTAGATTTATACTCTGATAAAAAAAAATCTATGAACAAGCCAATAGATTTTTTTACATATTTATAAATTACATCAATTTTTACGAAAAGCCAACAATTTCAAAAATGTTTGATATTTTAAATACTTTTAAGACAACGTATCTGTGAAAATTAAAAAAATCAGTTTTCTTCTTATTACTTTGTCCACCGCCCACGCCCACTTATTCAAAATATAAAGCAGATGCTACACAAAAAATTTGAGCGAGCTGTGTCAAACCGTTAATAAGGCGTTATTTTTTCCGTCTGTAATTAATCATCTCTACATGGTAATTCGAGTGATCCTTACAGTTTATCATATTGCTCACAGTTTTAATTTGTGCTTAGTATACAAACTTAAAAACGTCATGCAGGCATCTCTTGATTTTAATAATTTAAGAGAAAATGAATATATGTACACGATAATGCTCTGTTATACTTTTAATGCGTATTATGAAAAAATATATAATTTTAAATGAATAATTCATTAGGTTGTCTCATAAGTAGGGGCCGTATTTTGCCCTATTTGCCTATTTTATTCCTTTGTTAGGAAACGTAGGCTTTAAAGTTATAAGCATGTTTCCTACAATTATTAGCCTAATTTCTTAGTTTTATAGTGCCTATAAATGCCTATTTCGTACTTTTTGTGCCTATACTGCTTATTAGTGCCTAAAACTGCCCTTTTAGCCAATTTCTTCTGCTTGTAATTCGTGACAACAGCTTTTGCATTTGTTGGTTTCAACGTGAAGTTTTCGGGGAAGAGAAATCTCTTACTGCTGCACATTGGATATATAAAAGGGATTTAGCCAGGTAGGTATCTGCCTTACAGACGTGCCACAATGCGCTAATAACGTCATGGAAAAATCTTAGAATTCGTTCAAGGACGAGTTGCAAAGACCAGCCAAATAATATTTCAATGGATTGACAAATGACCACTCTTTATGTGGGGAATGGAAAGCCTATTCTGTAAGCAGTGTTTCAAGTACACACATAGATCAGTTTCCTACGCAAATATGACAAAAGAGAGAAGCAACAGAACAGCACTTATTAAACAGTGGATAAATGGTGATCCATCGTTCAGCAAAGATGTAAAACCAATTTTTTGTCAGCCTTGTGTGAAACAGATGAGTTTAATCATTCATGTTTGTATTAATACTATACTATATTAGTTTCAAAAACCTTGTAAAAAAAATCAGCCCCTTTAGCAGCATTATGGTATGTTGAGGAGAGCCGAAAGAAGAGAAACTGAATGTTTTCAGTTTTCCACAGTAAAGTACAAATTTGCCTAATGTGAAAACTTTCATCACATGATACGACTTTACATTGAAATTTAGCTTAAAAATGTCTGTATCTTTAAACAAGCCCGTCTAATACATTTCATCTTCATTAGAATATTATTTATTTGAAAATTTTAGGTATAGCTTTGCAAACTCAGTTTACTGGATTTCACAATTTTGTTAGGAGTATTATCTTTTGGCAATTTCAATGCAGTAGCATGATATTTTTGTGCTGATGTAAAGGCTTATTTCTTGAGCTAATAGTAATATTTGGGGGAGGGATTATTAATTAAATTATTAATGGTTTCAATTGTTAACAATCATATCAGATCACAATCAGTACCGCTGTTAAACAGGAATGTACTCCCGTAAGATTTCTTTTACATGTGAGTAAATCTACTGACACGAGGCTGTTGTTTTATCCAATCTTAAAATCACCACTCTGGGATTCTGTTCAGGTTACAACTTAAACTTGTAAGGCCAGCGCTTAATTAGCTAGGCTACACAGACTAACATTATATATACCTATGAAAAAATAGTGATTTTCTCATGTTTACGTTCTTCTACGTGTATCTCAAGGAATCATGAAATTAATTGCTTGGAGACTTCCGGTGTTGTTTCCAACATTGAAAATAAAACTGTAGACCATAGATCTTAATGGTTTGTGTAAAATTTTACAGAAATGCCTTTATAAAAGTAGGAACGAGAATTCTTTTCACGATGCCGTAATTCCTGTAATTCTGTTTGAATTAACGGGAAACGCTTACTAAAAAGCTGTGCTTTATTATTTGTTCTTAGTCGACAGTGGGACATTTAGGGTTTTTATTACAAAAACTTGGATTCTGTAGCTTTAGCTTTTGGTTAAGTTTTGTTCTGTGCTTTGTATCTTTCTGACACATCGTGACATCATTTTAAGTAATATTAAGATTGCTTTGATGAACTTTTGAATTTCTTATCTTTCCAACAATCGTTTCTGTTAAGGAGACACATCTATGCAAATTGGCCCAAAACTTACAAAAATCCCAAATTTAGTTTTCTTTGTCTTAAAATTAATATAGATATACTTCAATAATATAAAGTTTCCTTTTTTCTAGCGGCACTACAGAATACATCAAATGACTAAATAACCCTACACCTGTATCATAGCTACTATTACGTAATTTTAACCTCAGATTTCTCAGATTCCATATTTTCTACAGTTTCCTAACTTCTGCAATTTTCTATTAATCTGTATGAAATTGTAAACATGCCTGTAAGGGCAAATGCATATTAAGTGTACCCATTTACATTTGTTGTGTTTTTGTTATTTGTATTGAAAAGGATTATAATGCTTACTTCTTACTGAAAACGCTTAGGCAAATAAAATTTGTTAAATATGTATGATTATTTTTCCCCTTCGTTGGTATGGCGAAGACAAATATTTCACATAGGTACAGGAGGTTAAAATGGGTGCAGAAACTTATACGCCAAGCATTAATTTTTAAAATTTCAATATGTGGGACAGTTTGAAAATCGCCTGTAATTTAGACATAAACTGTTAATTCCTCAGAAAGCATTGTAACTAGAAAGCTGAAACTTGGTATCATTCCATTCTTGGTCGATCACAAAAATAAATGGTGTAAATCTGAAACAAATCTAACAAAAGTTTTAGATATTTCAATTTTCACCCTTAAGCCCCCCCCCCCCAAAAAAAAAACCCAAGCTTTTACTTTTTGACATAGTTAATTACTTCACACCTTTCTGCATATTATAGTTCTTACTTAGTGAAGTGGATTTATATGCATTTTAATTATACGACAATATCTGTTATTTTAACTTGCTGTGGAGCCTTTTATGAAATTTGGAATAAATGTAGAACTATTTCGCCTAGGGAACCCACAAAATAGTATGTGTTTAGCGAATTTGTTGCGGCATATGTTGCAATGATTGTCATTTTGTTATAGTGCATTTATAGTGCATTTTAAGAGCCATTTTACTGAAATTGTGTATTTCTAAGAGTTTACTTAGCAAATTTTCAGCACCTATTTAAGTGCCTATTTTGCTCATTTTAGTGTCTTTTGCCTGCCTATTTCACACAGTTTTAGTGCCTAGAAATCCACTCCCTACTCATAAATAATATTGATTTGTTTTTGTGCTTTAGAAAATTTATTGGGCTTCTTTGGTTTTCCAATGCTATTTACAGGATACCATAGATCGTATTGTGTACATTGGGAGCATGCACCAGCCTTCAGTTTTTATACAATCACAAAATGGAGGTAACAAAGTTTGAACTTAGAGTCCTTCTAAAACACTACCGGAAACAAGATTATAAAGTCACTGCCGAAGCTCGAAGAATATGTGAAATGGAAGGAGAAGGTGTCGTTAGTGAGGTGTGGCACAACGATCGTTCCAAAGTTTCAACAAAAGAGACGAAAACACTAAAGATTTACCACGTTGTGGAAGACCTAAAGTATGGAATATTGAGGATACGAGCTAAGTTTTACGAAAAATAAATCCGCAAGAAAGTACCCATAGGCTTTCAGAAGAACTTGGTGCATCAAAATATACCATACATCGCCACATTAAAAGGCTTGGAAAGTCATGCAGACGCTGTAGATCTATACCTCATGAACTGACAGATGAGAGGTATCATCTGTCGTCAGCTTATCCGTAATCCCATAGATGATAGATTTTTCAGGAGAATTGTCAGTTGTGATGAAAAATGGGTATAGTCCCGAAACCCTGATGCCTCGAAACAGTGGCTTCATCCCCGCCAACCTGCCAAAGTCATCGTTAAAACAATCAATTCGGTCCCTAAGTAATGTGTGTCTGGTGGAATTTTGAAGATCTGATTCGCTGAGAGTTTGCTCCAAACGGACGGGTGATTAATGTGGATCTTTATTCTCAACAACTGGAAAGAGTTCATGAAATTTTGAGACCAGGATACCCATAATTAGTTAACCGAAATAGAGCTCTATTGCAACAGGACACTACAACACCCCATATTGCATGAACAATCATGGAAAAAAAAAATCAGGAATTGGGAGGAATCGAACTGCTACCACACCCAGCATACAGTCCTGAACTCGTACCATCAGATTATATCTTTTTCTATCCACGGCCCATTTTCTAAGTGGAAGAAATTTTGACACCATTGAAGCAGTGCAAGTGGATGTCACCAAATTCTTCGCATCAAAGACCAGAGAGTGGTGCCATCGTGGGATAATAAACTTTGCTGAACGATGGCTCAAGACCGATTTCTGAAACTGTTCTTAAAATATCAACCTAACAGCTTATAAACTATGGTTCAACTAGCAATTTAATCGTAAAAGACTGCAATGAAGGACTTGTGAGAAATAGATTTCAAAGCTTAATGTAGTGATTTGCCTAAGTATTACAGCACCAGTCACATAGTCATTTGTGGCTTTAAAATTGTTTAGATTAAAAATAAATTGTGCACAAAATTATAACAAAATGTTATTAAATGCAATATTTTCCAAAAAATAGCGCATTTCACATATGCATTATCTTAACGCTCCTTTTGTTTACATACGGTACCAAAGATCATGGATGATGATAGGAGATAACAAAATTTTAGGTAAGAAATTTTGAGGAAGAAAGGCTTCAAATCTACATTATTTATCCGGCCTTTGCCAGTTAAGAGAACTAAGAAAACCTAGAGACACCCTATGTGTTTGATTTCGGTCGCCATTTTCGGCGAAGTCTTGAGTGTGAATATGCAGTTTCTACTATCAGCACAAACTTTCAGTGGTTGAAATTTACTTCTCTCTGGAATGCATCAAGTCTCTCTCTTTGAAAGCGAAAGTTATACAAGAACATTTTCAGTTGAAGCATTGCTTGTTAGATGCGTAGACAGGACGTAGCTAGGTTCTCGGATCTTTTGCACCGGGGCCTCCGAGGAAGTTGAAGTATAACGAAGTTATTAAAAAAAACGATGCTTCAACTGAAAATGTCGTATAACTTGAAGGTAGAATAAGGTTGAAAAATGCAGCACCAGATTGTTTGAACATGGAACTCCCTCTCTCTGTTAAGTAGCTATAACCATTGATCTGGTATTCTATGGCAACATGCCTGTATGGCATTGAATTCCACGTTTTGGGTCTGTGATGAATCTTACACATTTAGATTTAACCATAGGTGCCTAAACAATTATGTATACGTTACACTTGGTTTTAAAAATCTGAAGAACAATGGTATAAATTAATGAGATCTTAATATTTGATTTAAGTTTGTAAGGTTATTAAGGTATGAATTTCTACAAAAGAGAGAGATTAGATTAGATGTTAATTTTGTCTTGGATATTACCAAAACAAAATAAATATTGTTTTTAAAATATAAATTATTTGGTCTTGTATGATTAATTTAACTGTGCATAAAATTAAAATAGTTGCATGCATTCAATCATGTCACTATAAACAGCGTGGCAGTAAACATAAAACACTTCTAAAGTGATAATTTAAAGTAGTAAGACAGATTAAAATTTAACAAATTTTATCGTGAAGACACGGTTAAATTTGTTATATGAACCATTTCTTTCTAACTGCACATCGTTAAGAAATGAATGACTTTATCAATGTTAATACTCGACCCATTTGATTTTCTGTAGACAATACAGTCAACACGTTTAGATGTTCACTAATAGGACTTCTAAGGTAGTTTTTGATCAGTTTGATTTAGAAAATTATCTTTCAGCTTTACAAAACATATTGACAACTCGGACACACTGTGAACTCTCCCTCGGTCATACGCTGACGCGGCAGTATATTATTTAATTTTCCGAAATAATATCAAGTGTATTTGCACCAATAACAGAGAACCTTAATGAAATTTGCAGTAATTGATAAAAAGATAGTCCTAATTGTTACAGAATTAACGTAATTTCAACCTTTATGGTAGTTGGCGAAGGTCCTTTAGGTCTCTGGGGGCCCCAGTGTGGTGCAAATGTTAACAATTACCCAGCTACATCTGTCACTAGATTATATTACGCTCTTTACTATGAGATGATATTCCACCAAAGCACTTAAACAAACTCAGACTACTCAATTCATGACTAAAGCTATACATAATAAATAGCAAGTGTGTTCTGATTTAGGAACACCTGCTGTCATAATATGTATCTGGCATTCTTAATCCTCCTACTTAGGCGCCGTATGTTTCTGAACACCATCCTGTTAACTAAGTACACTCAGTTATTTTTATTTTAAAAATTATTTTCCGGAAATAATAAAATGAAATTCCGTTCCTTATCATTCCTTAAGAAATACTCTTTTACTTTCCCTATCATTTGCCTAAATTAAGGAGGAAAGCTATACACAGAAATTCCATATAGAAATGTTAAATGTTTTGAGGTCTACGAATAACTTCCTGTTAGGATAAGAACTTTGCATGTTTTGAAAAGCATAAATAAAGAGCTAAATGCCGAACTCATATTAAACTACAGACGAAGGGTTTTAAGAAAATTCCTAACCGTAAACTACTGTTTAGTTGGAAAATGTGGCTCTAACGATTTTGAATAAAATAGCATTAATTTAAGATACAATGATTAAGATATTTGCGTACGTATGTAATTCTATCTTTTTCTCTGCTAAGCCCATGAATTCATGCATTCTGAATGAATTTTGCATATGTTTGTATAAATGGTAAACCGTAAAAGAAAGTTTCAATTCACAAAAATGTTAAAACATGTATCTTGTGTCCAGTAAATATTCTTGTAGTATTAAACATTTTTTAAATATTCATTGTTATTGGCTTTAATTTCTAGGTGAAAATTCATCGAAGTTTTAGTTCATTTGTTTGTTTCTCGTGATTACGCAAAGAGCGTTTCAAAGTAACGCTAACTGGCTATCGCTGAATATCACTGCAGCCTTCTCGAACTCCCTATATTTTCAACGAAATGTACAAAGAAAGTATGCCGTTTTAGAAAAAAAAATATAACTGAGGAGGATAATAATTTATTTGTTAACAACGTCATCACTTGCCAGGATTATATCAAAGCTGCAATGATTGAATTTCGTCCTACAGTTTTTTTATTTATTTGCATGTCAGTAAATCTGTTTTAAAGTTTTAAAGCCTGAAAAATACGAGGGATATTATTTATATTTTGAGCCTAATAATTAAAACAAATTAATATCCGATTGAAAACTGCTTTATTGTTTTTCAAAATATTCTCCTTTATGATCAATACTCTTTGCATCCGTTTGAACCATTCGTCAAAGCACTTATTCCAGTCTTCTTGAGACGTCTTCAAAACATGATTTTTGAAGGCATCAACGGCTTCTTCTGCCGACGAAAATCGTTGTCCACGCAATTTATTCTTGATGTTCGGGAACACAAAGAAGTCATTGGAAGGCAAATCACGACTGTATGGCGGATGACCCATCAATTCGATTTGTTCAGCCTTCAAATACTGTTGTTAGACGAGATGTGCATGCGCTCGCATTCTCTTGATGAAGAAAGATCCTACGGTTCTTGTTGGTTTTCCTTACTTCACAGAAGACTTCCGCAAACAAATGGCTGTGTACCATTCGGCATTGCCATTTTACGTTCCTCTAAAGGTACTGTTGCCACATGGCCAGTTTTGCTAAAAAAGCAGGCGACCATTTGCTTTGAAGTGCTTCGAGTGCGAACAACTTTTGTTAGATTTGCTTCATCTTGAGACACCCATACATGTAAGTGCGAGGTCTACCCAAGAGAACGCTTGGCTCTCACCAAGGCGGCCCGGGTTCAATCCCAGGCGACCGCAAAGTGAGATTTGTGGTGGACAACACGGCGCTGGGGCGGGTTTTCTCCGGAACCTCCGGTTTCCCCCGCCATCTCATTCCACCGGTGCTCCATCTTCATCTCATGTATCATCAGTGTCACCGCCTGCGGTGCCGTATGAAGTAAAAGCGGGCGTTAAACACTACACACACATCTACACAAGAGACCGAAGACTCCGGCCTCTATCTCCCGGGATACCATGCAGGACTCCGGGCTTCTTTCCATATGGCAATACCTGGAGTCTAAAAGGCCCCCCATCGACAACAACGTCAAGACTGGATGGAAGAGGATACGTTACTTATGCACATCAACCCCGCAGGGAAGACTTCCGAAAACCTCGGTGGGGCCACCTGGTGATCTAGCACACTTTCTATTAGCTGTGCAGGCTAGTACTCGGACTTTTAGGCAACCCTCCACCTCCTCCGGGTGGCTGAGGCCCGGCCGGTGGTACACGATCTGCCACGGGTGTCAGGAACACACTGCCCAATCGAGACCTACCTAATCCGAACAACTCCTCTTCGAGAGGGGCTCGAATGTTCGGCCCGGGGTTCCTCTGGTAACGTCAGAGGTACCACGAGTGCTGAGTCCGCAGCGCTCGCACTGAAGCAGCTGAAGGGGACGGAATACAATCGACTCGACTGCTATTTACGTTCCGGCTCATACGCATAGATCCACCTGTTACAATCTTGTATACCTACTCTTTTGAGGTACCGCCATTGTATTTCTTGAGTATTTTTGTACACCAATCTACACGGGCATCTTCCTGAGATTGTTTAAATTATGTGGGAGCAAACCTTTTGCATAGAGAAATAATTATGCAATATCATATAGTATATGCTGCCGAAACTAATGCCTATGGTTGCTTCAATCTCACAATATGTCGCATGACGATCTTGCATTAGTATTTTTTGCACAGTATCAATTTTTTCTTGCACAACAACTGATTTTGGACGACCTTCACGAAGTTGATCATTGTACGAACGGCGAACGTTTCACAGTGGCAAAGAATGGAGCTTCGTCACCAAATGTGGAAGTTAGTTGATCGATGCACTCTTGACTTGGTAATCTACGCCAAAAGTCGCAATAAATCATTGCGCGAACATTTTCACGAGTTAATTCCATGTTTTTGTTGAGGCACAATTTTCAAGTTAATGTAAACAAAACAAATGACGCTCTATAGACCAAATGTCTGACGTAGATTATGGTTAATAATGTCAAACTTTCCATTTCAAACGGCACATGACACATACAACATTCAGGGTTGCCAAAGCTCAAAATATAAATAGTGCTCCTCGTGTCAGTCTGGGTTAGAATAAAACTTCTTGCAGCCTTGGTATTAGGCCTAAACAACTGAGCCATCCAGAGCAACAGTTTGAGAGAGAACAGCACAATTTGTAAAATACTAGATTTTATATTTAGACAAGGACCTTTACGAGATTTCAAGGATCTTCCAAAATCAAGCAAGTATTTATAATGGACAATATTTATTAATTATTTTTAAACTGAATTATTAATTAAAATATAGCTTTCTAATGCTAAGGCGAAATCTTACGTTTTCTTGGGCGCTGGTTTTATGGTGTAGTGCAGGCAGGGGAGGAAAAATACAATTCAGCCAAATCGGGGGTAAAATAAGCGCAGATATGCGCCTGAGGTGTGACGTGTGTGAATAAATTGAGCTCCATTTGATAAGCTGTATGCTTACACGTTTACTTTGTTATGAAACACATAAAGTAGAAAACAAATACTTTGACAGCTATAAACACTCACTCATTAGCTTTGTGATTCTTCGAATTCCGTAAGTCCGGTGCGTCACTTTCATCGCTGGTATCCTCTGATGTGTTGATGATTATTATGATAATTTCATCAATAAAATTGTATTTTCCGGTACTGACGCTTTTCCCTGTGTAAGCAGCAACATTCGCTATTATTTTGCGGTCATCACTATGCACGGTTGTACATGCAGATTTCCGAGTTAGAGTTCGTTGTTCGGGAGGTACATATGCGGGTGTGCCTTAGCTATAATTGTAAACTGGTTAGCTAATTAACCTTGAAATTGCTCAAAAGAAATACGGCACACATGAACTCTGCACACAGAGAAATAAAGAGCGCGCTTGAGTTTAGTATATTAGTCATTAGGTGCCGAGTGTATAGCGTTTTTCAGGTTTAAAAGTTGTCATCTGTGTTTACGGAATTAGGTGAAACTTACCGAATGAGGACTTGACAGCCGAGCGCTCAAGAAAACGTGCGCGCATAGTATACGAAATTCTACTAAATTTTAAAATATGCAATATTTTTATCAAGATTTGTCATGAAAATACCATTATTCGTTTTCATATTTAATTGATCCCACATTTTATTTTTGTATTTTTAAACATTAGAAAGTAGAATTACACTTGAAAAATTACACTTAGATAACTGGAATTAAAGGCAAGGAAAATTACCATAGATCCAGCTATATAGCTTCAAATTAACATTCATTTAACGTTGCACGAATTTGAATATTTTAACAAGCAGGTCCAAAATTAAGCCTCCGATCCTAGAGTCCGTTGCACTACAAAATAACAGAACCAGGTATATGATGCAAGATCTTGGAGCTATTCCTGTTATGATCTGCCATGTTTCAACATACGACTCTTTCGCCACATTAAATAACATTCAATACACAACGTCCCACATGAGAGTTCCAATTTCGACAGCTGCATTTTGCATTGTCTGAGCTACAAATATTGGAAACTAGCTGAAAATGCCTAAGAAGAATGCGTTTTCTAAAGCTCTTGGGACCAAAAGAAGAGTCGTGATTTGTTTGCGAAGGAACCAGATTCGAGCAAATAGCGTGTACTTTAAATATTTTTGTTTGCTAACGATGCTGTCCCAGGATTCCGCCGGTGTGCCTGAATGTCGACTCGTAAAAATTATTTCACATGCAGTAAATCTATTGACATGGGGATGCCACTTTTAAGCACGCTTAAAAACCATCGATCTGGGCCGGATTTTAACCCGCCACTCAACCCTAACTAACTGAGCCATCAGACTGACAAATAACAGAGATCAATAAAGATATTACTTTTACCGTTATGCCTATATAGTAAATACTCTTACACTAGCGTCTAGCGTGTGACAACTGCTAAGGAAAAACAACCAACGCAATGTAACCCTCTGCTAACTAGTTATGACTTCTAAACTCAAAGGCTTCGGGATGGATTCTAGATTAGGATAGGTATTTTCCTTTAATTATTCCCCACCCTCTTAAAAGTGTGAATGCAAAAGTAAATGAAATTATTTCATTTCATAATGAAATAAATATTTGAGAATGCGTAATATAATTTAACAGGAAATAGGCAAATTAGAATTGTATTAAAACTTATAGAATAGCTGGTGAATAAATAAAAAGTAGACAAACTTGTGGACCGTTACTTACATTTTCCCATACTCTTAAGGATACCTATGACTGAAAATTTGAAATCCTGAACTAATAACGCTAGCTTTTTAAGATCTATACCATAGATGTATCTTAGTGAAAATATGATACAGCCCAAAGTTTATCAATTTCACTTTGATAGTTTGGAAAATACTGTCGCGAATATCTTTTTACGATTGATAGCGTACGCGCAAAAAGGATTCACGCGGGGCTTGTTTACACAAAGCAACTGATAGACAGTGTGGAGATAAAGAGCCTGCATAAGCAGATAATCATAGCGCCGGAGATAAAAGACTTGCCGACACCTTTATAGTTACATTCTAGAACATTCGTGTTTATCTGGTGACATGTTAGAAAACATTGTATAACAGTCTGGAATTCATGAATGGGTGTATAAAAAGAAGACATGGCTAGTGATCGAGTCAGTCGTAAACAGGATTGTAACGAGAGGTGATATTGTAAATAGATGTAATCAGAACGCTGTTTGTTTTGGTCATCGACCTTGGTAGATTATAACTGTGTATGTGACGTAATGCTGCTACTGTGAGTGTATTTCTACGGAAATACAGAACATTTGGAGTTTCTGTAACTTGGACTTTTAATTCTACGAACCCACAAAGTCATAATATGATCAAATTTACTTATTTTTGGTTACGTCACCTAAAAAGTCCCTTGCGACAAAATAACTTAAAGTTTTGTCTAATATTTTAACAAGTTCCCAATACATCCATTTTTAATTTGCCCTAGGTTTCTTTGCATCTCAATAACTTTAGGTTCCAGAAATTTTTAAAGCTATGAATATGACTTTTCTGCCCAAAATTTGAAATGTTTGTGTTTTGAAATAAAGAAAGTGTACTTAAATGCATCTCACAATAAAAACCAGGGCAATTTCTATTCAATGTGTCTCTATGAACGTATGTAGCAAGTTTCATTATTCTAACACCAAAATTGCGACGCAAGGAGCATTTTAAATGATGAAAAATTCTGAAATTTTCAATAGCGAGAAAATAAGGATAAAAGATTAGAATTCATAACTAACACTGGCATTGACGTAACTTTCAAACTATATTAGAGCATTTAAAAATGGCTTGCGGATGCTATATAAACATTCTTTGGATTCAGGGAGGATTACACTATTTTATAGACTAAAAAGAAGAAACGGCGATTTTTTTAAAATGTTCATGATATTTTAGTCATACATATCCTTAGACTAAAGTGGAATAAAAATTGTTTTCGCCAAAAATGACAAAGAAGTGCTCTTTTTCCACTTTCAATTACCTTTTATTGAAAATTGGTGGCAAAAGCAAATAATTCAAAAAATAATTAATGGATTCTAAAGTCTCAGGCTGAGGAAGAAAGGAAGAAAAGTCAAGTAATAGATTACAGCGTTATTGTCAAAGTTTAAGGAAATTGAAAAATGGTTTTAGGATTCCACTTGAGAACAAATAACCACTTCGTCTTCTAGGTCTGTTATCACACAGAAAGAAGAAAGCGGTAGGTGACGTTGATAAAATGTTGAGAATTAGAAGCTGCATTTAATCCACGGTAGCTGTATGTAATACACCCAAGATTTTAACTAAAACCCTAGTAATTATTTCATCTGCCTTTAATGGAATAAGATTAATATTCTAAAATAATATGTATACTGCATGACACAAACAGTTATATTTTACCCGACATCTGTTACTAATAATTAATTGTTAAACATGAGGAAGTAACATTTCTGTTTTGACAACAGACAGGATAAATGAATGGAACTAGTTAACGTATTTATTATGAAGACACTATTTATGATGTAAAATACACACAAGGTTAAATTTACAATTAAAGCACTCCAAATTTACATTATTACATTGAAACAAAATGTTAACCAATCAGGAGAAAGCTTAAGTTGATTTAAAGCCAGCGAAACCAAATTTAGTTGAAATGGCCCAGTGACATTTTCACATTTTTTACAAAGTTCTATCAGCATGAAACATCTTCCATTGGTAGCTTTAAGACATGAGTTGTGTGATTAAAACCAAAACACAGGGCAGCCTGATGTATCAGCTGCGAATATTGACAAAATCAAATAAGTTTTCACACGTAGCCTCAAAGAAGTCCACGTACAGAATCAGTTCAAAAGCTCCAGTTGCTCTCCCTTGAAATGAGAACTCAGCACTTGTTAGGGACTTCCGCACATCTCTGAGGCCTATCAGCGACCCAATGCCCCCCTACAATTCTCCCACTTTATCCCTTCCTCCTGGGGGTATTAATCACCCCTCCCCCCAGGGAGGTTGCTTGTGAGGAGGTTGCATGTGAGGAGGTTGCAAAGAGCTAAATGTCACCTTCCGTTGTCTACTTTTTACCCTTTCACTTTCACCCATTCAGGTGGTACAAAACACATAGAAAACATTACCCTATATACGGCTAGTGTGAAGAAATGATTAATTTCCATCAAATAGCTAAAATACATGGAAAGTTCTTCGTATACAGCTGCACCTGAAACTATACAGGTTGCAGTTGGTACAAACCATGTCACCAAATCTCAAGACTGTACATCAGTTATATGTGAAAATGCAAGCGAACATGGACGATGACTATCTTGGACACCCAGTTTTCTCTGACAAAACTAGATTTCATTTGCGTGGGAATATAACACAATATGGGTCATAGAGAACTATCATCAGGAAATCCCAGAATGAACACCATTGGTGGATCTATGGTCCAATTTTCTTCATTGAATGACTATAACTGGGATGACAAATCTTGAGTTCTTGCAGCAGTTCCTAATCCCACAATTTCATGAAAACTCTGTAGAATAATTGTTCGAACAAGATGAAGTATCACTTCTTTATTTCTATGAAATAAAGCGTCAACAGCTGCGTTGGTCATGCTACTGCTAATGACCCAATATTTCGCACTTGATCACACAGATTACCTGATCTTATCTGATATTATCTTTTTCTCTATAATGTATGATCAAGTATATTGTTAGTACCATCGAATCAATAAATGTGAACTTGCTGGATCCAGTACGTCAAGAGCTTGACTATCGCCGTTTGATAGGTGGATCTCATATCAAATTGCCATGAATTCTTTTAATATCAGTAAACTTTGAGAAGTTTTCTGTCCAATGTGCCTCTCCGTTTTATTATCAGAAATAATGTCTTCGTAACAAATATTCATAAGTTTCGTTCATGTATACTTATTCTATATCTGAAACCTGTACGTACAGTCTATTATAATTAAGGATGTTAAAATGTACATACCCTCAAAGCAATACATTTTTTATGCAAGTCGTCACTGCGCGAGGTCGCTATCTTCCGCACCGAGGCCAATTCCGAAGTTAACATCGTTATCCTCTCTCTCAATTCTCGATCCCGTTCTGCAATTCTGGTCCATGTTTGCTCCCTCTTGTTCAGGACATCCTTCAGTTTTTGCAAATTTTGTTCCACTTTGGCCACATCTGGAACAGTCCTGCAAACAAAACGAAACAAGAATCAGTATTTGGTGCTGCAGTAATTAGTGATTTCTAAGAAATTGTGCATGAGTTAATAAAGGTGAAGCGGTGAGATAGAAGCAGTGAAAATAAAGGTAAAATACATTTTCCAACTCAAAAGTTATATACAGAACTTAGTTAACAGCAAATGATCGAATTACCATTGCACGTAGAAGGCTGAACTAGTTGCTGCAGTTCACGCCTAAAGAAGCGTCACAGAAACGCATTTATACAGATGAGTAAGGACTAAATTCACAATAATGCATAATTGACTTATATAAACACTTATGCTCATTTCTACTGAACAAAGTGATAGGGGCGCAGGTTATAGCGCCTCATCTCTTCACAACGTGGTACACGAGAGGAATTTGCCCATTTTCCGAAATGCCTTCACTACTCTTAGCTTATTCCTACTAGAAATTACCACTCTGTGCGCCAGCACAACACTGCTCTGTCTACAACAAGCCTAAAATTTTCTAATGGTAGATTGAGTACTGTAACTCTGAGTTCTGCGGCCGTTGCCTCCGCTGCCGAATGATCCAATTCATTCCCAAAAAGTCGCCGTGACCAGAAACACAAATATAATCCATATTAATGCCGGAAGTGTATTATGGATTTGTTTTACAATGAATAGGTTACGAAGTCTCTGATGCAATGAGAGAATTACTCAGAAGAGTCAGTCGTCCAATTTTCGACAGTGCAGATAAAAAATGACTCGGTTTATGGCATAAAGTACTGCAACACGAAAACTATTAAAATTGAATGTACGTAGTTAGTTCCATAAACATAGGCACATACAGTACCGTTGATGTAGATCCATAGGTGTAGATCAAAATTTTGTTATTGTAATCTGACAAAAGACGCAGTTATTAGACATAGGCACCGTAGACTTCTGGTGTGTCGTCATCCCAAGATGTATATGTGATTTCATAAGCAACTAAGGGCCCTGCACCCTCTTCTCCTTAGGAAGATGTTAGGTATTTTAATATTATGTACCCATAGAAGCTATCGGAAACGAACAACGTTATATTCTAATCACTCCGATATTGCAGAGGTATCTAGTTCTTATGATTCGGAATAAATATTTACACCTTGGAGAACACATTTTTAGATCAAATTAATGGGTATGGCAACCGATCCCTTAGACATTCCATGTAAAGTTTGTTAGTATGACTTCCTGCACTAGGGAAATAAAACTGGTGATACAATGCAGCAGATTTACAAGACGTAAAGGAATCTCAAGGTGATAAACAAACCTCTTAGCAAAATTAAGCGGTCTTTGATGTCCAATATATAACGAAATATCGTACTTAGAAACACAATAGTTAAAGAGTATCCATAAATAACATTCAATTTACGTGAATATCGTAGTACGCCCCTTTGGAACTGGAAGGAGGAAACAAAGTGGAGACTTAAGGACGATCATATTCGTACAGCGACGCGCTCAAACAAGGGCTTGGTCCCTAGCGATTTTAGCATGACACCATTCTTACGCCGGCTAGCCCTAGTTTAGCCATCCGCAATATGGAAGATTTCAAGAACAGGCAAGGGAGAGACCCCAGCGAAATCTAAAGGCCAGTAAAAAATCCTTCCATAGCGCAAATTGTGACGCAAAATGCCAACCGGCGTCCATAGTCTTGCAGCCGTGAGACAGTGGAAATGAAATAGATAAAAAGAAATGATGGGGACAGAAATGGGGAATGTTAGTGAAAGAGCGGAAACTCTAGCATTCGCCTACGAGTGGGAAAAAAAGCTATGGCCAAAGCTGCAGGTGTCACGGGGATCAAACCCAAAACCTCAGAATGAAAGACTCAGATGTACACAAAGAGCCATCTCGTTCGATAATTTAGCGATGAATTTTGCGATGTTTGGTGGTGGTGGGGAGGTGGTGGTGGCGGCGGCGGTGGCCCTAAACATGGGATGTTTACAGTTATTTTTGTCAATAAATGGTAAATAATGAATAATGAATTAGTTTCACAATGAGAAATGGTCCGCAAATCATGTCTTATTAATGAACGAATTAGTGATAAATATTTCAAATCCTGTTTTTCTTAATTGAAATATAACAGCGGAAATGTATTAGCCATATTAAGACCCATCATTTGATGACTCTTCACGGTTAACAAAGTGTATACTGACTCAGTTCCATTTCCTTCTGCACGCTGCCGCTTTCCAGAAGAGTTTTGGCTATCCTTCAAAAGTAACGTCTGTGTTGACGATTCCCTCAGCACGACGAGAGATTTTGACGACGGTTTTATCTTCACTGATGACTCCTTCTTCTTAGCCTTTGTATTGGCATCCTAAACATAGAAAATAATACATAAACATAACCTATTTAACTTAAGGCTTAAGCGTTTCTTTACCCACGTATGACACACCTACATACTATCATACAAAGGGTGTAACTTTGTTGCTGCCATATATTTGGGGAACGTTTGCTCATATAAAAACAGTAAAAAAAAGTTCATATGTACATGGGTCTTAAAATCAATTATTTCAGAATTACAATACAAAACCTAAAGTTCCACAGAATTTTCGAGGTGACTTTTTCTTGCTTTGATGCATGGAATGAATGAATTAATTGAGTCTAACTGAAAAATCCAATGCCATGGCCGAGATTTGAACCACGGATCTCCTAGTTTCCATCCAGTCGCTCTTACCCATTGAGCTACCATAGCCAACGTGCCGTCATGACATTAAATTCTCCAATTGACTCATGTATTTTCCCGGTAAACCACTCGACGTTCTCGTATTTGAGATACACCATTTGTGGCGACTTACTACTGTAAATACTTGACTGCCAGACTTCATCATTAAACTCTTATTATTTAAGTTAATTGATGGAAATTAATCGTTTCTTCACAATAGCGGTATATGGGCTAAAGTTTTCGATAGATAGTCAAGTATTTACAATAGTAAGTCGCCGGCCATGGCATTGAATTTTTCATGTTGACTCTATCCATCAAATATCTTAGCCTATACACGGCTAGTGTGGAGAAATGATTAATTTCCATCAATTAACTAAAATAATAAGAGTTAAATGATGAAGCCTGGGACTTAAGTACTCACAATAGTAAGTCGCCACAAACGGTGTATCTCGGATGCGAGAGCCCCTAGTGGTCTACCGGGGAAATATGAGTCAACTGGAGAATTTAATGTCAGGAAGGCACGTTGGCCATGGTAGCTCAAAGGTTAAGAGCGACTGGACGGAAACCAGGAGATCCGTGGTTCAAATCCCGGCCGTGGCATTGAATTTTTCATGTTGACTCTATCCATCAAGTACCTTCTTTAGTTAGGCTACATGTTGAATTACTTAAAGTAGTATTGTGTCACGCTTATAAAGTGAAAAAGTGCAGATAATGCCGATATTAACTCTATTGTGTAAAGACACTATTAGGTTTCCCAAAGCTAACCTTATTCCTCGCTGCTTTATCTTGCATTTGTAGTTTCTTCTGCAGGTCCAACGCCTTTGAATGTTCTGCGTCCAATCTGAAAACAGAAAATAATGTCTTTTAAGATGTTTGCAATGGAATAATACTTAAGCACTTGGTGATAATTTTAATTCAACCTGCGTTTGCTCCCGCTAAAGAGTACTGGCATGAAATATATGACGCCTCTTTAGGAACAACTGCACTTCAGCATAGTATAACTTTAATGTTTAAACCCGCATACCATACCAAACATGGCTCCTGATAGGGTGCCCAAAAGACATGAAGCTAAAAGTACACAGGCCACTATGTGTTTCTAAAGGCCCGATGGGCCGGAGGGATAGAAATAATTGGGAGGAGAAACGTGCTTGACTATTTTGTGTTTCGAATTGTATGATATTTATCCTTGAACGCTCCTAGGTGAGCAACCAATCGGAATCCTGCGGTGTTGTTATATTACATTCCCCGCAAGTGGTATGTGACGAGCGCCAGCTAAATCCACCTCTAATAAATATTATTTACCCTAAGACAAATATTCAAATTTTGGAAAAAGATATATTTGAGGAGGTTAGGGAATAATGTGTCTAACGCAATCGTAAACGTCCAATAGTTTTCCTGATACAAATAAAATTAAATAAATAGTGTATGATAATAATAATAGATACTAGATAATGATAATAGATAATTATAATAGATAATTATAATGATAATGATAATGATGATAATGATGATGATAATGATGATGATGATGATGATGATAATAATAATAATAATAATAATAATAATAATAATAATAATAATAATAATAATAATAATAATAATAATAATAATAATAATAATAATAATAATAATAATAATAATAATAATAATAATAATAATAATAATAATAATAATAATAATAATAATAATAATAATAATAATAATAATAATAATAATAATAATAATAATAATAATAATAATAATAATAATAATAATAATAATAATAATAATAATAATAATAATAATAATAATAATAATAATAATAATAATAATAATAATAATAATAATAATAATAATAATAATAATAATAATAATAATAATAATAATAATAATAATAATAATAACAATAATAATAATAACAACAATAATAATAATAACAACAATAATAATAATAACAACAATAATAATAATAACAATAATAATAATAACAATAATAATAATAATAACAATAATAATAATAACAATAATAATAATAATAATAATAATAATAATAATAATAATAATAATAATAATAATAATAATAATAAATAATAATAATAATAATAATAATAATAATAATAATAATAATAATAATAATAATAATAATAATAATAATAATAATAATAATAATAATAATAATAATAATAATAATAATAATAATAATAATAATAATAATAATAATAATAATAATAATAATAATAATAATAATAATAATAATAATAATAATAATAATAATAATAATAATAATAATAATAATAATAATAATAATAATAATAATAAATACATCGTGACATAACTACTGTAATGACTATCATTATGTTTGTTTTGTATGCGTGTATGTATATTTGTGATTACTCAGAACTGAAATTTAAACCTTTTACATGACGTGATAAAAGAATTACTTCGAATAAGCCAAGGTTTTAAATTCGAGAGAGAGCAAACGGTACACTTCCTGCTGGTCTGGCAGAACGTGAGTTGTCACATTATATATTTGTTTATGAATGGCTCCTAATCTTTATTTGCTATTGAGAGTTCCAAGCAGTATTATTCAGTTGCTCTTCCGTTTAAAAACCAGGGAGAAGTGTATCAGCTGGATCAACTTGCATTAATTGAAATGAGACACGAGGTTATCCGCCTTCCCCATTTACATTGCCAGTACAATCCAATTGAGTTAATGTGAGCCAATCCAATTGAGTTAGAAAAATAGGATTTTAGAAACTATTAATTATAATTATGCATTTAAAATATGTGTATAATATGCGAATAGCTATGCTGTAGTTTTGATTTCAATAACTGCATTATTATAAAAGTTTGGAAAATTCAGTTTGGGTTCCTTTACGTTTAGCACCAAGATCTAGGATAATCTGCGAGAGAGAGAAATATGAAAAGAGTAGAGGCCAAGCGCCCAGGCAACCACCGGGGGAAGCAACACCTGAACTGCAGTTCGCAGTTACTTCACCTGCAGAAGTACAACTACCGCAGCCACCAAACACAACTGATCAGCTGCTTACCTACGCTGCTGCAGCACAACAGACACCAACAAGATCTCTGCACTCCTCACCAGCGCCAGCCACTTCCACAGGAGCCTACACAGTGGTCATCAGCGGGGTACCCCGTGATCTCCCGTGGAGGTTTGTTCTCTCCACCACAAAACAGAGGTGGCCCTCTGCCTGGAGAGCCAACCGCATAACTTCGAGAGTAGGCACCACCACACTAGTGTGCCTGCATCTAGCCCACAGCACGGAGATGGATGCTGCCTTGAGGACGGGACTGCCCTTGTTAGGGCGCTGTCTTAGAGTCGAAACAAGCAAGTTAGAGCGACACGTCCCCTGTCGGCGATGCTGCAACTATGACCACTGTGCCCCCACCTGCACCGCCCCACCTAGATGTCACTACTGTGGGACACAGTGCCTCACTGCCGAATGCAGGAAGCATGATCTACGGCACCGACGCAGATACTGCGGCACCTGCAATGGTCTAGGCCATTTTACAGGTCAGGCGCAGTGCCCTCGCTACCCCAGAACGAGGCTTCAAGTACAAAGCAGCACACCAGCGACCAGGGAGGAAGATGCTCCACGCTTACCATCTACCGTAGCAGCAGCTGCCTTCTTTCCCGAAGAATACCTGAGAGAAGCCATGCAGGATCTTCAGAGAGAGGTACAGACCATTGGAGCCCGTTTTGCCTCGCTTGCCCCGCTGTAAGTCCTCCGGAGAGGACATCCATCACCTCCACTCTGAGGAGCTCAACATTGCTCCACGTCTGGGCCAACTAGAAGAAACAATCATCACAAGCATCGCAGAACGCCACTCAGAACAGACCGAACAACTCACGAAGTTAACAGCAATCACCCAGCGCTCTGCCGACACCACAACTGACCTCCAGACCCAACTACACCTTCAACAACAGCTTCATCAATTCAACAGCAGTGACCAGTCATCCTCTATTAAGCGCAAGCTTTTACGCTTGGAGGAGAGTCATTCACATACAGGCGCCAAACTCGACCAGCCACTAGACCTCAATCAACAGCTCCGCAGCATGGTTGAGCAGCATATGCAAGCTCAGACGGACAACTTTAATGTCTACGCGAACGCGTACGGGGACTACACGGACTCAACAGCCCCCAGCAATTAAAGAAATACACTGAAACACCATAACGATGTATGCCCAATCCCCTTCGTGCCATGCTCGGGACCTCGGTCATGGTCATGGCCAAGGAAACTAACCCCTAAGCGCTCCCGCACAGTGTGCGGCAGCATATGATGACGATAATGACGGAGGTGTTAATGCGGAACTTCACAATAGGCAGAAGCATAACTGCCATCCCAGACTCCAACCTTAAATCTCTCCTTATAACTCCTTGTTATTGTTAATAAAATAAAGTTAAAAAGGAGTAGGGGTAACGAGGTGGCAACGCTGAACCCGCTAACGCAACTATAGGGAGCGGTGCACTCTTCCCATTTGAAACAAATCATAGTAAGCTTACCTTTCCGGCACAACAGAGCAAAAAATACACGTATCTATTCAGAAATAATAAAAATTCGTATACTTAGAGAAAACGGTCACCCAAAGCCATACGTTTTCAAGTATGCATTCAACACGGATTGAAACAATTTGTTTCAGAGTGCTAAAGTAAATATTTATCGGAATAAAGTAATAAAATTAAGCAAACTGCCGATCTTGATTTCAGTTTGAATTCTGAGATGCTTGCAACAGAAGGCAACAAAAGTGCTCATGATTTCGATGATTATGGTAGAATGACTACACGTACTGATTTTCGCGAGACAGTGTTTTTCTTTGAAGGATTGCCCTCCCGGTTGCGATGACAAGCGGACAAGTCAAATATGTCCTCTTTTTTAGAACTGTCCTGCGAAATATCCTCCGCTCATAAATCTGAAAAGCTGTTTCCATGATTGTCTTTTTGTGTGTAATTTACGTCCTCCAACGTTTAGTCATATCAGACGATGAATGAAATGGATGAAATGTGCGCTGTTTTCTTCCCGTTAACGGAGTGCAAGTAAAAGTGTTGGACTTTCAAGATCAGTGTGGTGAGACAGCTGAGATTGTGTCCTCATTCATTTTAAAGTTGTAAGTTTATGTGCTGACGATTCCAATTGCAATTTTGGAGTGGTAGCAAAAAAAGTAAAAAAAAAAAAAAAAAAAAAAAAAAACTACAAAAAACATTGTTTACACTATTCTTCAGAGTTCCTTAAATAAACCAATTGTAGATCCATGGTTGCTCTGCACATCTAGTGGATAACTGTGTACAAACCGCCATTGACTGATCACCCGGTTGCACAGAAAGTGTACTGCAGAAAATATATTCGTCCTTATAGTATATACAGTGCGCGAACATCTTTGCATGAATTTTGTGACTTTCATACAGTAAAACTAGATGGCCTTTTATCGTTGCCAGCTGTGGAATGTACACTTTAACTTTATCCACCTTTGAAATCTTACTTCGAATCACAGGAAAAGTGTCCCACAATCATTAGTTGGTTTTTTTATGATTCTCTCTCTGAAATATGGCTCTATTTTATGCATAGTCAGGCAGGTGTAATATTTAATAATTTTTTTCATTTACTTGAAGGTCAACATATTTCTATGGTAGGAGTAGAAGGTTCAGCGTTAATTACAGAGCTGAATCAAAAGCTGAATGAGCGAAAGGAATGTGCCTCTTTCCCTCATGTAGTTCACTCGGAACTAAAGCGCCTAAGGAGAGTTGATTAATAGGTCCATGTGTTTAAAATTTTAAGAAAAGTGTGCGTTCGGTTTATTCAAATTGCACTGAATATATATTTAAGCAGTGACCTTCTCCCATAATTTAAATTAGTGGTTTGGACTGGGCCAGACTTAATTCAGTAATTGAGTGGAATCAAGTTCAGTAGAGCTCAAAAACTACCAGCAAACTGATGGGAAGGGAAATAGACGATTCTTGTCTCTTTGATGAGATTGTAAATGTAAAAGCATATGCTACAGCTGAAAAGTTCTTTGGAACACTGCTTACTTGAGGGTTGATTTAAGATTGGATGAAGTATTCCAACATTTTCAGGAAAAGTTCATCCTCTTTTCTCACGTGTGTGACATTGATGAATTTAGTATGTGTCTTCCAACTAGTGAGAACGTGTTTTAGATAACGAATAACTTGTGGACTGCTGAAAAATATCAAATACAAGCTGAAACACTGAAATATCTAATATTAATTAAATGCAATTTTACCTGGATATGTAGTGAATTCCACACCTTGATTTAGCAAAACAGTAAGTTACTGCATGCTGTGCATTCAAACTCAAAGTATCTAAATCAATCAATGACTTAAAATAAAGTTAAAAATATTAGCATACAGTATCTGAAAAATTAAATGGTGTTTCAATATTTTGTTATCTGTACCACTTGCTTTAGAATAACACAATGTAAGAAGTATTTTTGTCTGTGTGTGTTAATATTACAAGAGTCATACACTTAAGAATAACGTCGAATCTTATAGAAAGTATTATTTATCTTAAGTTTGCTTATAATTATTTGAGCATGAGTTAACTTCTTTCACAATTTAGTTTTAATTTTTTAAATGCATTAACACCATAAAGTTATGCAAATTGGTTCCAAATAAATAGATAATAAGCATATTTATAATATTTCCCCAATTTATTTTAACTCAGTTATGGTTACGGTTACACTTAGTGTCCCACATTTTGCTTATCAGGATCTGGTCACCCTAGATAACAGTGATGAGATGATAATCGTGTAAGGGAAACATACCAGAAAGAAAACATCTCGCCTCCAAAGCTAGCAGACGATAACTCTTAAAATAAATAACATAAGTGAATTGTTCATTCCTACCTTTGGCTTAAGTGTAAACGTTTTACGCCAGTATTAGGTCCATATCATAGTATTCTTAACCGAATTACAAAATAAAAATAAGAACTTACGAAGATTTTAATTTGTGGTTTTCCGCTAGAAGATTTTTGCCTCTTGTTTCCAAAGCTTTTCTCTTATCTTCTGAAGCTTTTAGGCACCCTTTAAGCTCTTTTATGAGCTTTTGTTGTTCTTCGAGTTTAAATAAAAGGACACTATTATCATAAACAGCCCTTTGATCTCCAGCCGATGTAACTATTGCTCGCTGTTTTTTATGAGCACTGCTGGCTGCTTCCATAAATGTTTTCTTTCTTTCTGTCATTGAGCACAAAATCAGATAAATGTTACTGGTAAATTTTGGTACGCTAATAAATATTCGCGCTGCAGTTCAAGAGTTCTTTACTTTAAGTTTTGTTAAAATAAAACAAAAAAGGGCTGGCATCATTGTTAAAGAATCAATATTACTAAACCCTAATAGAAACGAAGTAATTATGAACTGAAAAATAGATATAGGACACGCCGTTTATAAAAGTAACACATATACAATTTAATCGTTAACTTAATTCATTTTCATAAAAATTCATTAAACACATGTCGCATAAATTTGTTTTTGGACCAAAGGTAAATCAAATTGCTTTGAGCAGTAGTGGCAACATATGATTAGTGCAGGTTTTCAACGTGTTAGAAATAAAATTCTCTTTATGTAATAAAACAACGTAATTTTCATTCATTTAACCTTTTCCAAATCACACTATAGCGTAATGGCTTGAGAAGGTGGCCTGTCTACAGAACGAAGTGAGAGGTGTGCACTGTTTAATTTTTGCATTTGGTCTAAGGATTTCAATGTAGTCACACTTCCGTGTCAACCGTCATCTGCTCACGTGTTCTGCTAATACACCAGCAAATGTTTCGTAGACCTTGATCCTTGTGAGATCGTTACGCAACGTGCAATATTAAACACCGATCTTCAGCATCTTACCTTGGTATGCTAATGTCATTGTAGTTCTAATGCGAAAGATATGATAAAATATACATTTTGGTTAATATGACATAAGTACATTGAAAGCGTTATGAAGCTTTGTATCTTAGGCTAACATTGTTGAATGATAATATGATTAAGACTATTTAAATTATTAAATATGCGTATTTGAACAAGTCCAATTTGGCATTTATAGAGCTATAGCGTAATTAATGTGAAATAAAGGGATTTTGAGGCAGCAATGGATATTTCTAATGGTTACCGTTGGTCATCCTGGGTTGCTTGTCATGGCGTTGCTGTTTTAGAGGAAAAGGAATAATTTTACTTAATTTTAGAATATTAACCCTGAAAGGAATACATTTGCACTATTATGACTGAAAAGGAATATGTGGGTCTCTCGGTGAGTAAGGAGACTGAACCCATTGCATAATGTACTTGATAGAGATAAAGTACAGATATTAATCTTATCACTTTATCTTGTTACAGAAAGAGGAAATCGCCCGACAGTTTATGTTACCGGAGAGGAAATCCAAAATAGCAACGTTATTAAAGCAGGATGGTCAAGCATACTGCATTTGCAGGTCATCAGACTCGTCAAGGTTTATGATGTAAGTTTGAATTAAAATAGTAGATATACTTCGACAGCTAGTAAAAGTGGTTAAATAAGCGAAATAGAATGTCGTAAATAACTTGTTACTCATGTATGAAGTAAGCTGTCGCTTTGAAAGCCAGGAAGCCACTCGCCCACCCTGTTTAGGTAATCTTCTGTTACAGGCAAATTATTGCACAAGTACATCTTGTTTTCAGGGTTGTCATTTGGCACCAAATTTGGTGTCAAATTATGCAATTTGTGCCTTGGCAAAATCTGAAGTTTTTCTCAAATAGCACTTAATTTGATGCTATTATCATTCATTTCAGTGTACACGGCAAGCAAGTGAAAACAGTGACAAATCAGCTCTTACAGAATACCTTATTTGTTACCCTTTATACATATTGGTTATAAACTTATATGTGCTACTATGCAATAACTATGGGTATGCTCTTGTTCTTAGCTATATGAAATACTGCAGAAAAACAGCATAGCTATATGGCAGGCGTGATGTCATGGCTGGAGCATTGCTTAGTTTCACTGTAAATACCAACATAATGTAAGCAAACTAGCGATACTGTAACACGTATTTCCGAAAATTCTTGGGGAAGTTTTCTTGTTTTTCTCACGAAATTCTTCATTGCACACTTGCCATTGCTGCCTTTGTAAACCCCGCTGTGTCTCTTTCATACACACACATGTGCACATGCCTTGCACACAGTTGAGGGAACTTAAAAAAAACAAAAAAAAAAAACAGAAGCAGCACTTTAGAAAAAGCTCAAAATGACCAGTGAAACCTCTATATGAGAGTTTGGTTGGAATGTGAATGTTATAGTTAAGTAGCAACAACAAAACAATCAATCTAGATAGCTCACCAAAACCAAGATCCAAACTCAGACTTTCGCTTATAATTCGGATGTTGAGACAAATGGATTTTATACAGAAAAAGAAAACTTGAATTTAATAATATTGCTTCACGAAATAATTTCTATATTGTATATTTTTCTTATATATAAGCAAACACTAACGGCAAACACTGCATATCAACTTTGCATCTTCTTCTGAAATGTTAATATGTAAAACCAAAAATGCCTTTGATGGTGGCAGTGATAACTAGAAATAAGATTGTATAGAAATGCACTTTTTGTTTGTTTTTACTTGTGATATGGAATTATGTTTTGCAATGCTTATGTTCCTCTGTGCTTGTATAGTGTATATAATACCGTGTTTCTGATGCCGCTGCTGTTTCTTCAGTTTTACATGCATGAAACATATGATATTTTTACATTTACAATAATCTAATTTTAAAATCACTCAAGTGCCATTTCCCTTACACATTACAGTATTGCTAATTTATAACAAAAAAACGAAAATGTGTTGACAACATTTCATTGGACTGGCATGTTTCAGAACTCTGCAGTTTGCAACATCATGTTTCCATGATATTCTATACCAATCTAAGTCTACGAGATCTTTTTGCAGTTTAACTGTAGTTTCTAGTGGCTAAAACTCATATGTTCAAATGGTGAAAATTACAGTTTCAGCCCTTTTCCTTCCATTTGAAAGGGTCTTCAGCCAAGTAAGTGTAATAAAATCAAACAACAAAATGGGAATGAGAACTTTGCATTTAATTTTGGCAATAAGATTTGTAGTTATAAAAATAGGAAAATGTTGCTGCAATCTATTACGGACATAGGTAGTTGAGAAAATTCTAAGCTTCCAATGTGACAGTTTCCAAAATTCATCTCCATCAAGGGATAATGCAGTTTTTTGTGGTAGATTCTAACAGGATAGACTTTAAAGTGATTATAATATATGTAACTTACTATATGCACACAATAACTTGAGTGCTCGGGCTCCAAGTCCTCATTTGGTAGGCTCCGTCTAACTCCGTAACCACAAATGACAACTTTGAAACATAAAATTCACTATATACTGTGACATCTAGTGGCTAATATGCTAAGCTTTCACACGTGTGCCATATTTCGTTTTGAGCAATTTCGAGGTTGATTAGCTAACCAGTTTACAACAAACATATGTTGTAGATATATGGCTCTCAAAAGGGGACACACTATTATTCGTCTACCTCTGCATAACTGTGATCTGAATGCAATTGAACTGGCATGGGCAAAAATAAAGAATGTTTTCAGAGAACACAATGTTGCTGGTGATATGCTGGCCCAAATCTGTGGAAACTTGCTATAGAACCATTCTCTTCCGTAACCGCGATGGATTGGGAAGGATACTGCAAGAAGATCCAAAAGCTGGAAATGAAATATTGGAGAAACAGTGGTGTATACAGAATGCAATTGATGAAGTTATTAACACATCAAAGGATACTGGCGATGAACATGATGCACCGGACTCGGAAATCGAAATACAAAGCGAATGAGTATTTATAGCTGTCATAATATTTGCTTTTTAATGTTATGTGTTTCATAAATAGTATATAAACATACAGCTTATCAGATCGAGTTCAATTTACTGTTTGTCCACATATGTCACACTTGCAGCATGTATCTTCGCTTGTCTTATCTTACTGTTCTGCTGAATTGTTTTTCTAGGTTGACCACACTCTGAAACAAAAGAGCTTAACCTCTCTCTTCTTCCTCCCTACCTGCACCACACTGTAAATCTAGCACTCAAGAAAACATGCACATATAGTACATAAATGTACAGATAATATTCTATATGTTTCCTGCCATTTAACAAGATGTAGATAATTGTAATCTTACATCTAGGACTGTTTTGATTGTTTTACCTTTCTAGTTTCAAACTTCAGTATATTCTATTTAATTAGCCCTCTACTTTTTCAGCATTCTTTACATGGTGGGAAAGATTCTAGTTTTTACCATGCATACTGGTTCTTGTGCTTTTCAGGGCAGAATTCATTGCATTTTCATTCACAGAGTTGACAACTTAGGTCATTTTGCCACTACTGAGCACATGCATTTGGGATTGCTAGCCTAGAGGATAAGCGAAAGCTGCTAGATAATCATTTCTCTGCAGTAGTGGATCATTGGCATGACATCCTTTACACTTGATCATTTCCATTATCCATTGCACTGTCTGCTGTGAACTGCATTTATCATTGCCTGCAACATCATACTTACCAACATGACTCTACAAAACACTCTACCTCACTGTGTCATTAAGAAAACTCATGTTTTTGCAACAATCTTGATTCTTTGATGACCTCTTCTGCCCACAGAAAGTATGTCTTCCTTTGCTCTAAATTGCTGGAACTGTGTCTTCACACATATGCACAAACATACTTCCATAATAATGAGGAAAAATGCAAAACGATTAAATCACTTAATTATAAAATAAGTAAAAATTATGCCAAAATAGAATTTTGTTCAGTTACTATACAATTTTTTAAAATATTTGTTCCCAGTTTTATAACTAACTGCAGCAGTCTCTGTAGGTATACCTACATACTCCCTGGAAATGCTATACAAAATATAGTTTCTATAAGACATTTTTTCCACTATATTTTCCAAATAATGCCTTTCTATCATAATTTCTTGAAAGGTAAGAAGAATGACACTTCAAGTCATGCGAAAATACCAGATTTCACTCCATATATATCATTAACATATATGCAGTATCGCAAACATGCTGTTTTCTGTTGTGCATACACAGTTTTTCTCCAAAAGAAAACATCATAACTAGGAAAGAAAAAATTGTAAACAGCAATTGTAGATATGTCACAACATTCTGTTATTTAGATCTATTACACATGTAAACTCAGAGGTGTTCTAGTTATTTAACTGACTTTATTAAGCATAAAGTCGGACAGTGGAATTGACAAGTTTACCAAATGTCCCAATTATAAAAAACCCCCTTGGCTACATGTTGCAACCTACAACTTTCAGTTCTTTGGCTTTATGTTGATACTTGTTATTCATGTATCAATGCAGATGAATTTACCAGAGGCAAGTAGATGGAGGGTAACTTCTGACAAGGGGAAGCTAAACTAAAGCAAGGACCCAAAAATACTAGCATTTTCAAATGTAATGCAAATCTTGACTCTTGTTACAGAAAATTGATTTTTGTTTTAGCATTGTCTAAATATTAGGTGTCGCACATAAAACTGGTATGCCTGTCTCACTGCACATAACCTCACTTTGTTCATATGTGTTGCCTGTCTTTGTACAGCCATAAATAAGGTTTTCCTCAGCTGTCTGGTTATGTTAACTTAAATTGCAAATATTAGTTGCAGAATAACCCATACATTGCACACAAATGACCTCTTCAAGAAGTAGTAACAGGTTGTTAAACCTATGTTGTCAATGTATGAAAATGTAGTAAAAGTAAGCTCAAGTATGTGCATTCCACAAAAACACAAATGCATCACCACCTAAATGTGGTAGCTGCCCTTTATCGACCATCAGAATAAAAGGTAAAAATATATCCTATCCTGGATCATCGGGATTTATCTTCACAGTTATTATGGTTATATCTGGTTGTTGTTTTACAATTGCAGCTACAGATCACAATTGCTTAACTCCTCTAGTTACAGAAAACATCCTTTAGCTGTGCTTTTGGGCTTAGGGCCGTAAATTAGAAACTTTGTTCTGCTTCATTGTCTGTAATGATTTTACTATTTCATATACTGACTGCACTTCCAGATGCTTGCAGCAGTATGTACCTTCCCTATGTTCAAAGTGCCAATGTTGGTAACATTGAAGCAATGCTTCAAAAATACCTGGAGGCGATTGCATATATTAGCTACCAGGATACTTATATTAAATTACAGATGAGTCGTATTTTTTCACACATCAGCTTCACTTACGTACCTATATTGAGATATCAAAATTTTACTGTTTTGGAACACCACAGTGAAGCGAAGCATATTAAATTATAGATGAGTCGTATTTTTTACACATCAGCTTCACTTACGTTCCTATATATATATATATATATATAAAAGTTTGATTGAATCACTATGTTTACACTCAACTTCACTTACTATGTTGTTGTATAACCAAAACGTTTTCAAGATCCTTCGATCTCATCAGCTGTTTGGTGATTAAATGAACATTCTTCTTCCTCCACTACTGCGGTGCTTCAATCCCTCTGCCATCTGGTATTAAGGGCACTAAGTTTTAATGCTTCATTTAATGCCAGTATTTCAAAATTTATAACTTTATCTCAGTTTTTGGTTATAAATATTTTTTCCCAAATATCCAATTCTATGGATGTACTTAAAGATTTTAACAGTTTTATGTTATGGCCAATGTTGTGGTTTTCTGTCCAAAAATGGTGTGACACTACTGATTTTTCTGTTTGTTTCAACTTTATGTTCCTCTGGTGTTCTTTTTGCCTGGTTAACAAGTTTCTCTTAGTTTTTCCTATGTAGCTTTTATCACAGGTTTCACAGTTTATCTGATAAATTCCCGATTTCGAAGTGTTGGGGATTGTATTTTTTAGTGGTTTATTTAGCAGGTTCTTCAGACTGAATTTGTTTTGGGGTCTAGTCTTAAGCATAGTATTTTGAAGATTCATTCAAATTTTCTAAAAGTCCATGGATGGTAGGTGAATTTTCTATATTGCCAATTTGTGCTTTTAAGCGATGTGAGAGTGGTCTTTTTTTATATTATCTTGAGTTTTTCCTTTCTTTTCATCATGTTCCTTATGATGGCTGGATTGAATCCATTTAATACTATCTCTTTTATGTGTTGTTCTTTCAAAAACTCCTCCTTACTCAGTGGGATGTTGTATAGCCGGTGAATTAGACTACTAAAGGCAGCTAGTTGATGTGAAACTAGGTTGTATTTTAATATAAAAATTATTTGTGGTTGGTTTATTGACACTCGTCACTTACTTTTTCATATATTTATGAGAGACTAGTTTCAAAGGCCCTGGCCTCCATTTTCAATCTCTTTCCAACTGGCATCTGTTGTTGTCTGCTCTCTCTGGTGGTGGAACTATGAACTTTTTTGTCAAATTATCTACTGGCAGGATTTCAAAGTTCATTACGCGATCCTTATTTTTCCAGATGAATATGTTCTCCCATGTTGTCAATCTATTTTGGTTTATCACTCCTTTTAATAATTTTGCATTTGGATCAATGTCATGGTTTTCATTCCAAAAATGAAATGCTACTGCTGACTTGTCTTCTTGTTTCAATCTGATGTTTCTAAAGTGTTCTTTGACTCTGGTTTTTAAATTTCTTTTTGTTTGACCTATGTAGCATTTTTCACAATTCTTACAATTTATTTGGTATATTCCAGATTTGTTACCTGAAGGAATTTCATCTTTTGTTTTTGAATTTAGTAATTTTAAAATTGAGTATCTATTAGTAGGTGCCAAGATGATATTTTGTTCCTTGAATATCTTTTTAAATTTATTAAATGTTTTTGGATGATATGTGAATGAACTGAATATGCTGTTGCTTTCTTTTTCTTTAATAAATGTGGTTGCTTCCTTAATGGTTTTCTTTAGTTTAGATTTTCTAATTTTCTTCAACACCAAACTTTTGTTGTATCCGTTTTCTTCTGCTATGTGTATTATTGCTTTTTGTTCCTTGAAATATTCTTCTTTTTCCATGGGTATGTTGACTAGTCTGTGTGTAAGGCTGTTTATTATTGCATGTTTATGTGTAATTGGGTTGTGGCTATTATTTTTTATATAATTTTCTGAATGTGTTGACTTCCTGTAAATTCCAAATTTTATTTTTGTATCATCCCTGATGATATTTATATCCAAGAAAGGTAGTTGTCCATTGATTTCCTTTTCTATTGTGAATTTGATTGTCCTTTCTTGCAGATTGAGTAATTTTAATGCATCATCTAAATGTTTACTTGGTACAATTGCAAAGATGTCGTCAACATATCTATACCAAACCTTGAAGATCAATGGGAAGGACTTTTTAATTTGTGTTTCAAATGCACTCATAAATAAGTTAGCCAAAAAAGGTGAAAGTGGATTGCCCATTGATAATCCTGATTTCTGCTTGTAGTGTTTTCCATTAAAGCTAAAGAAGTTTTGTTCAATGCATATTTTTGTTAGAGAAATATATTCTTCTGCTTCTATTGCTTCCATATCAATTGCAGCTAGCCATTTTTTTAACACAGTCTGCAATTTTTCTGTTGGTATGCTTGGAAATAAAGATGTGACATCAAATGAAACCAGTCTGTCATTTTTGTCCAAATTTATATCTTTGATTTTTTCTACTAAATCTAAAGAGTTTCTTAAATTTGCACTTTCAAATTTTGGAAAACTATTAAATTTACTTAGTAACCATTTGGCCAAATTATATGTGGGGGCATTTATGCTACTAGTAATAGGTCTCATGCCTTTCCCTGCTTTATGAATTTTTGGCAGCCCATATACTTTTGGTAATGTTGGATTATCTACTTTAATTTTGTGCAATTCTTTTTTGTTGATTATTTTGCTCTCTTTTAGCGTTTTATTTGTGGTTTCAATGCAGTACTTTAATGGATTAGTTTCTACTTTTTGGTAATTACTGTCTTCTAACAAATCTTCCATCCTCTTTGTGTATTCTTCTTTTTCCAGAATTACTATAATAGTTTATTTCCTTTGTCTGCTTTAGTATAAATAACCGGTTTCTTTTTAAGAGCTTTTATGATTTGGTTACTAAAATTCTTTTTCTTTTCATTTTTAATCTCTTCTACTATTTTGGAGCATTTGTTTTTTACATTAGGTTGTATTTATTTTTCTTTATGTAATTATCTATGTGTGTGGACTTCCTGTATATTCCAAAATGTACACCAAGACGATTTCTAGTTATCTTGAGGTCCAAAGAGGTTAGGGTGTTGTCTTTCTCTACTTCCATTGTAAACTGGATATGATTATCTTGCAGGTTTAGTAATTTTAGACAATCTTCTTTAAGTTTTTCCGGAATTATAGCAAAAACATCATCAACATATCTCCGCCAAAATTTGTAAATCTGTGGGAAGGCCTTTACTATGTGTGTTTCAAAATAGCTCATGTATAGGTCTGCTAAGATAGGCGAAAGTGGGCTCCCCATAGCTAATCCTTTTGATTGTCTGTAGAATTTTTGGTTAAACATGAAGTAATTATTCCTTGTGCATAAATCTGTAAGATTGATAATGTCATCTATTTCTGTGGGGTCTGTTGTAGTCTGAGTTAGCCATTTTTTGAGGAGTGTAGGTATTTTTTCTGCCGGAATGCTAGTAAAAAGGAGCTGAAGTGCATATAATTGCTGTAAATGCATTTAAATAGGTTATCTTCAGTCTTGATCAGTACCCATTATCTGTATTTAACATAGTTATATAATAAAAGAATCATGTATATGTGGAGTATAGTAAGTTTGAGTGATTCCCATAATTGGTAGTTTATTTAGCACATGAATTCACATAAGCGTGCTTGCTTATGTTGGTTACTAATTGAACTCAGGTGGCCATGACCATACATATGGAAATTTGTTACCAACCTGATTTGCAAAAGGCATGAACAGCTGGTATAAAAAAGTTTGAAATGATCTGAGGAACTTAGTATAAGGTAGGCTGCTCATTGGACACGTCAAGTCACATGAGCAACACAGCAACATGATGCAGCAAACAGGAGCACAATGGTAAGTAATGGAAAAACATGAATTGCCACACACTGATGTGCATCTTGATGTCATCACCATCGTGCTGCAGACATGCGACACTGCATGTTCGATTTCTATGCGTCATGTCTTACACAAATAGCTTATACTAGTACAGTATTGTGCCTGTGTCTTCTGAGCACCATCACCTACAAAAGTGGCAGTGAACACTGTTAATGTGTCAGTATGAGTGAAGAACAAACCAACATTCACTTAGTGAATCCATGCTATTATTTGTTACGAGGGCATTTGAATAAGAATGAACTGGATAAAGTGTGGCTGGAAGTTTCAAAAAGAATTAAAATTTAAATGGTAAGAAACTTACCTTGAATAACGGACTTATTATATAATATTAATCATGTGAAAATAAATGCTTCTTGCTCAACCAGAATTAATGATAATATAGTGCATCAGTATTTATGTTTATTATGTATGTACTTATTCTGCCAAGAAAGAGCTATATGTGGTTTAATAAAGGAAGAACACAAGCGATATCTTATCTCAAGAACCTCAGCTGTTGGTCTTCTGTTGCAGGGTTGCAATTTCTGCAACACACACAATGCACTGTCGGTATTTCCATCCTTCTCTGTAACTCTCGGTTCACTAAAAATGCCATCTTTTAATCTAATGAAATTATGCAGAACACATATTGCTTGTATTATGCTGTCGATTTTATCAGGTTTGCAGACTATAGCTATACAGAGAACTCTAAATTTAGAAGCAAGCATTCCAAAACCACATTCTACTCTCTTTCTGGCTCCGCTAAGCCTATCATTAAAAATTTGTCTTTCATTTTTAAGTTCTCTTTGAGGACAGGGTCGCATGATAGACTTCTGTAATGAAAATCATCATGCACGAACAATAAGAAACTAATGAACATTGATCATCCTTCAGGAGCCTCTTGCGATCTGGTATATTCAGTGTGCACTGCTGAAGAGTTTTTCCTAAAACTGACCATCAGTATTTCTGCCATAGTCACCAACATCTATGGCAATGAAATGTCCATCTGCATCAACCAAAGCTAACAGAATAAAGAAAAATAGCTTGTAACTGTACAAGGTAAATCACTATTTCTGGGACACTGGATATGCACGTTTCCTATCACACCAATGCATTTAGGCATATTCCAGAGTTCCAAATACCTTTTGGAAATATTCTCCCATAACTCCTTTGCGGGTGCAGGCATAAACTCAGGTTGAAGTGCAGTCCATACTTCCTGCACAATTTTGCTGATTGTTTCTCTTTTAAACTGAAAGCTCAAGCATCTGAAGCTGTTGCCAGTAGCTAACTACAATAAAATCTCATAATCCAGACCCCTTTAAACTGGATTTCACTTAATTCAGACGAGCCTCCTTAAAAATCTCAAATTTCAGCTTAAATTATAGTACTGTATTAAGACAAACGTAAGGAAATTACCATTTTATTTTTGCACATACTGTACAATAGGAAGCCCTCTTTCCCATATCCTTGCTGTACTTGTGATAGGCCTTGCAACTCTTGTCAGAAGGGTTAGTTTTAACAGTTACCTTTCTGAGTCATTAAGCCAAAGAAACAAATCAAGTGCATAATTGTGTAGTAAACCTACAATATCATTGGAGAAATGTGAGCAAAAATCACTTACAATACATGAGGAACCGAAAATTATTGAAAGGCTTGAAAATGGTGCCACTGTTGGTGTGTATGTGCAGAATATGAAATTGCAAAACAAACAGTTTTTGACATAAAATTGATTGAATGTGATATAAATGAGGAAAATTGTCGGGTGAAACAAATGCGACAGCTGCTTGAACAAAAGTTAGAAGGCACGACATACAAATGGTATGAAGTGGAATTTCGTCTAAGCAGAATTGCAGTGAGAGGTGTGGAAATTGAGGCCGCTGCCAAACATTCTGCAAAACAACTTAGTATCAAAGGATTGTTGGCTAGCTCAGATTGGTTATACAGATACTGCAAGCATCATAACATAGTGAAACCCCCAAAAAGGGGGGTAAAAGTGTGGAGAGAGTGTAAGTGCTGATAACATCAGCGTTGACCCGTTAAAAAAAATCTGTCATTCAAGAAGAAAAGTTAGATTTTTCTCTATGTGTGTAATGTTGATGAGACAGGTCTATGTTGGTGTGCCTTGCCCAAGAACACGCAAGCCTCCAAATTCTTAAAAAAAGTATGCCTGCATGAGAAATTTGAAAAAATGTGTTTCTGCAATATCTACTAATGCAGATCAAAGCCAAATTAAAGCCAGTTGTAGGTAAAATTAAAAACAAGGACACTTAAGAGTGTAATGCCTGCATTGTCTGTGCTCTAATGCAATTCAAAAAATGCGTGGCTTACAACAGATATCACCCATGATTGGTTTCACAACCATTCTGTACCTGCAATAGCAAGGCACCAAGAAAATAAAAACCAAAAAATTGTGAAAGCCATAATCCTATTAGATAATGCACCTGTGCATTAGATGTAAAGAAACTGTAGTGCCAATGGAAAGATCAAATGGACCAAAGCATTATCTACACTGCAAAGCAGTTGTACAGAAAGAAATTTCTGTCTGAAGTTTTCAAAGTTGAGAAGCCTCTGAATGGTGAAGATAAACAGGCTGCAAAAGCACTCCAGAAAATAAAATTGTATGATCAGGTCCATGTTATTCAATTTTACAAGTGTAGTAAACATTTCGAACTCTACATTCACTAATGCATGGAAGAAACTTCTATATGATAACAGTTTTGAATTAGAACGCCAATGCAATTGAATTAAATGACTTTCACAAATACTGGTTGTTGTTTGGCAAGAAAGCTGTCACAGTAGATAAGATCAAAGACTGGCCTGATAGTGATGAAGATGATCCAGGCTATCATGTCATGACTGACGAAGAAATTGTGGAAAGAATAAGCAATGCAAGGGACACTAGCAGCGAATCTGAGGCTGAGGATGTGGATTTCAGAAAGCCAAAAGTGAAATTACTGAGGTTAAACAGCATCTGAATTGTGTAATAGACTGTGGAGAAAACTGACAAACAGATTCATACTACCATCATATGAGGAGTTTTCATGATCTCATTGTGAAAGATGTATGACAAACCACAAAAGAATGATAGTTTCTTCAAACCAAACAAATAAAGAATGTGTAATTAGAATCAGATGGGCCTACTGTATCAGACGTGCTAATAAAATTATACAGTATGTACTCATATTTCATTTTCAATTATTCTCTCCAGAGTTTATTTCAGTTTTGGTCCGGATTAACAAGGTTTTACTGTATCTGGAAATAGTGTCATGAATACTATTACTGCTAAATAATAAAATAATAATAATAATGTGTTTTCTCATTACAGTGGTCACATTTAAAGACAAATTGAGCAACTTTAGGAACTGTCTGTCCAGATATTTAAGGCAAGCTCCTATGAGTGGTTCAGCAGCACTAACCCAAACACCCTAATATGTGCAGACTACTGTTATTTTTTTACACCATTTACAAAATCAAGGAAACAAACGGAAAACTTAGGGAATCTGCAGTAAGAGGAACAATCAGCTATTAATCCTTTCATGGAAGTGTTGAAAACTGTTGTTGTATAAATTAAATTTATTGGGAGTCGATTAATGACACTAAACAACACTTACTTTTAAATTTTCCCGGAACTAGTTTCAGAGGCCTTCCCTCTATCCTCAGCCATACATCGACTGGTTCTCCTTGGTGTAGCTGGCAATATTTTGTCATCAGTCTCCTCTGGTGGCAGTTCGAGGAACTTGCTGAACAGATCTTTCTGGGGGATGTCGAAATTGAATACTTTGTTCCTATTTTTTGAAATAAAGATTTGTTCCCATGTGGACAGTTCTTCTTTTCCTGTTGTATGTTTTAGTAATTTTGGTTCTGGATTTATGTTGTGGTTTTTTTCCCAAAAATGCGTGGCAACTGCTGATTTTTCTAATTGTTTGTATTTTATGTTCCTAAAGTGTTCCTTTGCTCTTGTTTATAAATTTCTTTTGGTTTTTCCAATATAAATTTGACTACAGTCACAGCATTCAATTTGATATATCCCAGATTTTTTGTTAGATGGAATGGCATCTTTGATGTTTGAGCAAATTAGGTTTTTTAAGGAGTAATGGTTCACTGGTGCTAGTTGAATGTTTTGTTTTTTGAAGACTTTTTTGAATTTATCAAAGGCCCATGGATGGTAAGTGAATTTTTTTGAAGATCATTTTAGTTTCTGTAGCTGAGAGGGTTGTGGTTTCCTTTAGTAGTTTCTTCTTTTTTGCTAAGTTCACTTTTTTGTCTACTAGTGATTTGGGAAAGTCCTTTTTCTGTGCTATTTCAATAATTTTGTTGTATTCTATTTTGAATTCTTGTGCTGTGAGAGGGATGTTGACCAGTCTGTGTGCTAAACTATTAAAGATTGCCTGTTTGTGGGATCTTGGATTGTAGCCATTAGCTTTTATGTAGTTGTCTGTCAGTGTTGGTTTTCTGTAAATGCCAAAGTTTATTCTATTTTTATTTCTGATTATTTTTAGATCTAAGGCTAGTGTGAAGAAATGATTCATTTTCATCAATTAACTAAAAATAACAAGAGTTAAATGATGAAACCTGGGACTCAAGTACTTACGGTAGTAAGTTGCCACAAACGGTGTATCTCCAATGCGAGAGCCCCAAGTGGTTTACTGGGGAAATATACGAGTCAAATGGAGAATTTAATGTCATGACGGCAAGTTAGCCATGGTAGCTCAATGGATTAGAGGGACTGGATGGAAAGCAGGAGATCCATGGTTCAAATCCCGGCCATGGTATTGAATTTTTCATGTTCACTCTATCAAAAACCTTAGCCTATATACAGCTAGTGTGAAGAAATGATTAATTTCCATCAGTCAAATGGAAAATTTAATGTCATGACGGCAAGTTGACCATGGTAGCTCAATGAGTCTGAGCGACTGGACAGAAACCAGGAGATCCATAGTTCAAAATCCTGGCCATGGCATTGAATTTTTCATGTTGACTATTTATCTGCTTCCTTCTTACACAGTTACAGATACATTGCTTAGTATTTATTCACATAGGTATATCTTTGTTACAGAGGATGTGACAACTGTGAGGAATGGTATCATGGAGACTGCATACGAATCACAGAAAGAGAAGCCAAATACATCAAGCAATTCTTCTGCGTGGTAGGTCAAGAGAGCATGTTTTGTTTCTCAGAGCATAGAGTATTTGTAACCATTAATCCATAGCAATAAATGCCATAGTACAAAGTAATGTATTAACCTTTCACATCTTTCATATGAGTTCTGTTCATGCTGATTTCAGCTGCTAAGAGTTGTGAAATTGAGTTTTAATTTAGGGATGCACTTTAATTGCTGTGGTTCTCCTTATCCCATTTTATATTTGGCATGAAAGACTGCTTAATTTTGCTCAGAGATGTGATTATAGGTCTTGAGGTTCTTTTATGTGCCATAAATCTACAACACAAGACCATCCACTTACCTTACCTTCTCAAGGAAGCCATGCTAAGGATTTCTGTTACTGAAAAAAATCTGTCGCCGGTTTGAATCTGTGACTTCGGGAACCAGAGGCTAGCATGTTACCCCTAGACCACAGGGGATGACTTCAGGAGTTGTGTTGATGGAAATGCACATCTGTTGCTCAGTAGTTTTGTCACTTCAGAATTTTATTATAAATCATAACTAAAATAGTTATGATTAAAAGTACTGTTAAAGGTGAAGCTAATTTCATATTAAAAGACTTATTGAGTCATATTTTATTAAAACTTAAAACTTGCTCGTATCTTCTATTAAAAATAGGAATATTTTCACAACCATCGCAATTCCATTCTCAGCTGATTGGTGATTGACCACTATCTTCACAACCTGTTGTTGTCGACCTCTTGTTATTAGCTTCCTCTCTCTAATTTTTAATAAGTGCATTAGACCACTTTTTGAGGTAAGTCAAAATTTAAAATAGGCGGAATGTTCTTTACAATAAAAATCTTAATTGCTAATGGTTTCACTCCACTCTGATGTGGTCGTTCTCATTCCAGAAATGAAAAGCAATAGCCAATTTTTCTATTTGTTTATATTTTATGTTGCTTTGGCATCCTGTTAATTTAGTCTTTAATTTCCTTTTTGTCAGTCCAATATAGAATTTGTCACAATCCTCACAATCTATCCTACATATGCCTGAATTTATTCTGGTGCTGTTGTGTTTTTCAAAGGATTACTTAACATCTTATCTGTTTTGTGGTGCTATGTAGTTTGATGTCATAAACCTTAAATATTTGTTCAAACTTAAGAAATACCCATGGGTGGAATGTACATTTTTTTGTATTTCCACTTTTTATCTATGTTTTGAAGAGTAGTGTTCTTAATTTCTTTTGTCTGTGTCCCAATTAATCATTTACCTGTTGGAATTTGGATTATAATCATTTTTCTGTGCTTTATTTAATATTATTTAATATATATTTATTTTCCTAACATCCTGAGCTAATTTCGGCTATTGAAAGTTGGATTGGTGCCTCCTTGGAGGCAATAGAGACATCTCTGTCAGTATCTTGATGAACTTGAACAAAGGTAGTGTCGAAATTGAACAGTTTTCTTTCATATTTCTTTATGAATATTTTTTCCCACATGGTTAATGCAGTTGGAGCCTGAACACTTTTTAGTAAGTGAATTTCTCGTTCTATATCATGATTGTCATTCCAAAAATGGTATCCTACCAGCCAATTTATCTATTTCTTTGTTCCTGATATTCCTAAAATCCTCTTTAAGTGTAATGTTCAAATTCCTTTTAGTTTTTCCAATGTAAAAGTTGTCACAGCCTTTGCAGTTTATCTGGTACACACCTGATTTGTTGTCTGTGGGTATCTCCTTTGTATTATTGATTTCAAAAGGTGTTGTACACTGAATTGTTCTGTGGGGCCAAAGTAATGTGCTCTTTGAAGACTTTTTTGGAAAAGGTATGTAGCTCTGGGAAGATATGTAAATTTTCTGTGTGAAGTTTTATTGCTGATGGGGGAAAGAGTAGTTACTTGTTTGCATCTTTGTTGTCTTTTGAATTTATCAATTTTCTTTTTGACCAATTCAGCACTGAATCCATTGTATTCTGCAATGTGAAGTTGACATGTGCCAAAAACATGACAGTAATCAAGAAAGCGGACCAGCTTCAAGCGATTGGACAATAATGGGAATAATGACTCTTGAAATGCCTGAAGTGAGTGCAGTGTAAAGTGCAATAAATGTGTGTAGACATTGAACAGTGTGAAAAATGGTATTGAAAAATCTCTAAATATGAAAAATGTGTTGTATGCACTTTATGCTAAAAATGTGACACATGCAAAATTAACTGATATCTTTAAAGCAGGACCAAATTCAAAATGATTTCTTCATACATGTTATTGCATGCAACATTTTCAATTGTAGGTCCACTGTATTGCTCTCTTTTAAGCAATCTCATTTGTAAGTGACCTGATTCTGAGTGTCAAGTAATTTTTCCTCTTTCCCTATGCATAAATCAGGCTCAACTTTACCTGAAACTAAAGCTTACTTTTTGTGGAATTTGGCATGTGCAGTTGTAAGACAGACAATGATTTTGCTGTGCTTTCAAAAGATTTCATATCTTGATGATTAATCATCATATGATGATTAATCTGGAAAGCCATATTAGGAGAACAAATTATAATTACTTTTAAAAGGTGTGGGTATTCACTACTGTGATATACACCAAATAAAATAATGAATTCAAACTATAACTGTTTTATTAACATTAGCACTTGAGATGTAATATATGTATATGTTTAGTAACTGTTTGCAACTGTTGCTATGACAGCAACCGTATATATTAGTTTCCGTGCAGTGCTGCCCTCACTTGTGGCTCCTGCCACACCAGCTCCCCAGGGATTAGAGAAGGTTAGGTCCCAAAATAATTTTGAAACCTCGCCCAACGTCCTGATCGTGTTGTGGATGCAAAGGCTAGAGTCCTGTGTCTGGCAGGCGCCTTGGAGCTGTGGTTTTGTTGTGCATCGGCTCTTGGCTCAGTCGTTTTCATCTACAAGGAGGTAGACAAGTTTTACTCTTTTGATGCCTTGGAGCTGTGGTTTTGTTGTGCATTGGCTCTCGGCTCAGTCGTTTCATCTACAAGAAGGTAGGCAGGTTTTACTCTTGATGCTGACACGAACTGTCCTATTGTGGATCTACAATTTGATGATCTTGTCAACCTGTTGCAAGATGCAGTGAGGACCAGAATGCAGTGGCTGGAAGGAACCCTGTTTGGTATCATCATGTAAGACATGCGTACAACTAGCCAAGTTCTTGAATATGAAAGGCCCGTGTTAAACATGGCATGGTGGCGGTACCAGATGTAGTTGTTCCATCTGCTAGCAGAGTTTAATCACAAAATAGGAAGCTTCTTCAAAGTGTTGGTTGTTCGTGGTGCACAGTAGCTCTCCTGGAAGGTGAATGGGCTCCACCTACACCAGCTCTTCTGATGGGGTACCAAGATCTTCTTTGAAGCCACTGCATATTCCCAATAGGACAGTCCTTGGATCCAGGATGGCACATGATGGCTGCCTAAACTTGGCAGTGGAAATATTCCACCATGTCATTAAAACATGGATGATAGCTGGTGGTGCGGGACCTGGAGCAGCCATTCACTACTCCTAGATTTTTGAAGAGCCGAGATTCGAATTAGCCCTGATCAGTGGTGCTGGCGATCCAAAATGGGAGATCCATTATACAACAAAAGCTTCTGCAACATCTTCAGCTGTGATGCACTCCAATGGCCAAACCTCTTGCCAGCTAGAGTACCTGTCTACTGCGGTTAAGCAATACCAGAATTCTCTTACAGGAGGAAGACGTCTAATGATGTCAAGATGTATTCCTGGAACCTAACAGATGATATGGCAAAGTTGTTAAGTGGGGCTGAGACGTGACTGCTGATCTTGCTGCGCCGACATTCCTGATAAGCCGTGACCACATGCAACAATCTCTCTGCATATTGGGCCATACGAAGTGGTCTGTACCATTTGAGTGGTATTCCTGATACTAGGATGGCTGAGTCCATGGAACGAGTCAAAAATTGTTTTTGATATGGTTGCGTGTTGAAGGGCCTTAGTCATGATGTAGTTGTGTCGCAGAAGAGTTGGAGGTCAGTTCCAGGAACCTGGATGTGCTGAATCACGTTTAAGAGCTGATGGACTTCAGCATCCTGGTTTTGTGACTGTGCAAGTGCGGAGAAGTCCAAGGCTTTTTTTGAAATTCTACTCATGAGAGAACATCGGCAAAGATATTGGAAGCACCTTCAGTGTGTTTGATGTCTGTATGAACTGTGCAATGAATGCCAGCTGGTTGAGTTGCACAGGAAGAAGATTGTCACGACTTTGCTGGAACTCATATGTTAGAGGCTTGTGGTCAGTGTAGATTGTGCAGTGATTGGATTCTGGAATGTGTCTGAATTGCTACATAGCTCATACACTGTGAGTAGCTCGCGATAGAAGGCAGGCCATTCAATCTGCTTTGGAGTTAACTTTTTTGAGAAGAGCGCTAGTGGTTACCAGTTGTATCCTTGTAGCTGCTGAATTGTGGCGCCTAAGGCTGTATTAGATGCATCAGTGAGGAGTCCTAGAGGTGCTTTAGGGTCTGGATGTGCCAAAAGAGTAGCTTGGTTTAGTGCAGCTTTGCAGGAGTTAACTCTTTTCTAGTTCTGGAGTCCACTAAACAGGCTGAAATCCTTTAAGATTGGAGATGACTGCATGAAGCGGTGCATGGTGTTGGGAAGCCAGTGGCAAGAACCAACGATAGAAATTTTCATTCTCATGAATTGTCTGATGTCCCATGCAGTCTTTATGTACATCTCAAGTGCTAATGTTAATAAAACTGTTATAGCTTGAACTCTTTTTTTTTTATTTGGTTTATATCACAGTAGTGAATACCCACATAGGTGACCCTGACGTTGTGGCTCCCACCAAAGTATATTTGGAGAACAGCTTGTTCTAGATATGGGTGAAAATTTCAGGGGTTCTTTCTGTTAGTTTTAGTGGCTAATGAAATTTCAAATTCTCTCAAATCTGTCATTTTAAGGGAGTCAAAATTTTCAAACATGTGTCCTTGTAAAGGATAGTTTGAGTTGTGGGAGGATTTTCTTGAAAATATTTATGTTGCATCTTTTGTAGATGGTGAATTTAAATACCAAACTTGATTCACTAATAATTGGAAGTTTTTGAACAGTAAGAGTAATCACATTAAATCAACATTGGATATATTTACACTAATGCCTCTTGTGAGAAATTAGAACATGATTAGAATGTTTGTTCTCAACCAACTAGTTGTAGTTGTGTCATCTCGTGCTCTGTTGATGGTGGAGGTCTGTGGTGGTGGTGATATCAACTGCTAAGCTTTTCTGATAATTGATCAAAGTTTATAATTCAATCCTTGTTTTTGGTGATGTGGAAGTTTTGCTAAATTGAAAATTCTGTTGGGTATCTTGCTGTCCTGAGGAGGTCGACTTCCAGGACAGTTTCATGGTGGTTGTTACAAGTGTGCTGCTATTGCAGATTTTGTTTGAATTTAATGCATCAGAGGTGTTCTTTTAGTCTCATTTTCAAGTTTCTTTTTGTCTTGCTTATGTATATTTGATCACGGTCTGCACAATTTTTCTGACAAATGCCTGATCTCTCAGTCCGGGATATTCTCTCTTTTAAGGACATGCAGAGTAAGTTTTGTATGCTGTATCTATTTTGACATGCTAGAATGATGTGTTTTCTGAATATTTTCTTAAATCTTTGATCTGCTCAAGGATATGGGAATTTCTTGTATTGCAAAATTTATTGTTTAGGTTTTAATGTGGTAGTCTCCCTGATAGTTTTAAGGTAATTGGGTTAATAGTTTCAACCCAAAATCCCACCACCTTCAACTGTTGTTGGAGTACTTAATACTTCCCCCAGCAAAGAAGAAAATAACAAGGAACGCCTACATACACTCCATATAGTGTCAATGACTTCAGTCCTAATACCATACAACAAAAGATCAACACAAAAAAAAAATTAAAACCACAAGTAGATTATCATATTAAAACCTCAAACAAATATTTTTTCAATACAAGAAATCCACATACTATCCTTGGGTAGACCAAAGATTTAAGAAAATATTCAGAAATCACAATTTCAAAACATACAGCATAAAACTTACTTTGCATACCCTTAAGACAGAATCTCCCACTCTGAGATCAGATATTTATCAATAAATTGTGCAGATTGTAATCAAATATACATAGGCAAGACAACAAAGAAATTTAAAACTCAAAGAACATCCAGTGCATTAAATAAAATCACATGGAAAAATCAGCTGTAACAGCACATTTTTGGAACAACCAGCATGATTATTCTTCCAGAATTCCAACCTCCTAAAGACAAGCTATTCAACTGAGCTCTTAATGTGATAAAACATCCGCATCACCAAAAACAACAAATTATGAACTTTGATCTCCTGCCATCATACAAATTTAGCAAGTTCATATCGTCGCCACCAGAGACTTCCACCACCAAGAGAGCATGAAAGGACTTGATTACATTTACTAGTTCTTAACTGTGGATGAGAACGAATGTTCCCAAACCATGTTCTAATTAGGTATGTAACATTATAAAAGATAATAAAATTAAAGCTAATCTAACTTCATAAGAAATTGTTTCTGCTACTACACGTAATCCACCTAATAAAGCATAATTCGAATTAGAAGATCAACCAGTAGAGTGCAAAAATGACTGTTCATTTAACCAAATTTGATACTTAACCAACTTTGCATTTTGAGTTAAGCTACACATGCACGCACACGCACGCACACGCGCACACGCGCACACACACACACACAGACACACACTCTCTCTCTCTCTCTCTCTCTCTCTCTCTCTCTCTCTCTCTCTCTCTCTCTCTCTCTCTCTCTCTCTCTCTGTGCTTGGCTATAATCTCTGATTAAAGTTGTTCGGACCACATTTTAACGTTCTACATGGTCACTACTCTAATGATATCAACTATCAAAGATTAAAATACATCATAAAGAAGACTACAATTAGTTTGATATAAACCTCAATTATGTAAATAAAAGAACAGTTTAATTTTATTACATAAAATTCATATCAATTTAACCATGAATTTAAAATTAAATAAAAATAACTAATTTCTGAATTGCAAACATTGAATTCATGGTCAGCGTATTATAATTATAATGGTATGCAAAATGCCATTCGGAGTTCTAAAATCTCACCCGAGGTAAATTGGCTGTAAAGCAATCTCTTAGTGAACAGAGGAGCTAACAATAATGAGGAAAAATGTCAGTCCAACTAGAAGATACCAGAGGACATGGAAATGAAGAAATATGTTCACAAAGGAAATTACAATATGGTGATGTTAGACATGAATATCAAAGTAATTATACAAGCAAAAATTAAGTTGTTGAAGGAGTACTGTACCAAATCTGCAAGTAGCAACACATGGATCACTGTCTACTAATACAATGAAAAAACCAAGCAGCCTGCAATCACTGAAAAAATCTGATGGCTTGTGCACAACTTACTGGGTACTCTGATTCACCTTTTAGAGAGGTTCATATCTAGTAATAATGCAAAAAATGGTAATGAATACTACAAAAATTTTAGAACCAAATAAATACTGCAGCCATTAAATACCATGATGACAAACCACATAGTACACAAAATTGACATGATATAAAAAAAGTGAATTGCAGCAAAACCCCTGGAGAAGACAGCATTACAAGCAATATACTGCAGTAAGTGTTCAACCAGTTCCTTGTGTATGTAACAGCAATATACAGCAGGTGCTTAGAAACCATGCCTGCTTAAAATATGGGAACAGACAAGAATCATACTAATCATGAAATACTGTCTAGTGTGCTCAATAAACATGGCTGCAAATATGTTGAACAAATTATTCATAAAAAGGATAATGTACTATCTCTACTTCAGTGACATGGTTCATTGTAATCAGTTTGGCTTCAGACTACAAATGAGCACTGCTTATGCTATCATGGAGGTTAAGAACTTTGTAGAAGAGAGCCTAGAACATGGACAAAGTGTAGTGATTATTAGCCTGGATGTTGAAGGAACATCGTGCCTAATGGCCAAGAATTCTTTGTGCACTAAAAGAATTTTGGTGTCCAAAAAGCTTGTATAACTTAGCTAAAAGTTATCTTAGTGAGAGCAAGCTGCATTGTCAGCAACAGCATAAAAATAGAGCAGACTATTATTTAAGGAAGCCCTCAGGGATCCTGTTGTGTTCCCGGACTTTGGAACATGCAATTTGGCTCAATACTAAAACTGTCACATAAACTGTACAAGGTAATTGCCATTATACAGGAAGCAAACACTATGAAGTATCTTGGGATCACTATCGACAAAAGGTTTAAATTCAATAAACACATTAAAAAAATCACTGACAAATGCCAAAAAGTCATACACCCTGATTAGATCTCCTAAAGTAAATTGGGGGCTAGATTTAAAACCACGTTATAATCTACAAGGGTGCAATATTATTCTACAATCATATGGATTACATATTGTATTGTTACCATCAACACTCAGCAAGTAAAACTAGATTGACAGATTATAGCATTGTACAGAATAGTTGGAACTCTACCCATAGACATTGAACTGACGGACAGCAAAATACCAAAACTTAATAAAAAAACATGCAAAGAAAACAACATTCAAAGCAAACCAAATTAAACGAAATAGAACTCCAGCAGACAGTATGAGAATAGAAGATAAAGAATGTGTGATTACAAACTGCATATTTGCACAGATGGCAGTAAATGTGAAAAAGAAGTGGGATCAGGAATAGTACATAAAGTCATCCAGTCCATTATCTTAGGCATAAATTGCATCCTAAATGTTCCAATAATTATATTGAGCATTTGGCAATCCTGAAATCGCTGAAAAAAGTTATGGAGATAGTAAAACAAATTAGACCAGTGACTGCAGTAATGCATATTGCAGTAACATTACATAGACCTACTAAGCAACAACTGTCATAGTGTTACACAAATAAAAATATTTGTAACTTATAATTCACTTATCTTAAGAAGTCGATGTTAAAACTTCTTTCTTCTTTTTCAAATCGATTTTTGAAGGCATTTTGCATTCATCTTCAGTGAAAACCAACTCCATTGTTAAGGAAATCTCGGTTACTATAAAAATAAATAATAATAAAACATATTACTATGTTTTCCTTTTGCTATGTTACGTTCCCAGTATCACCAACATCCGAAGACGAAACAAACCTAAAAACAGAATCAATTGCCGGTATGTCAAAATTCATTACGGGATGCTTATTTTTTAACATAAATATTTTTTCCCACACTATCAAATCTATAGGAACATTTAATTGTAATAAAATGAGACCTATTGTTAATTGTATAAACTCACCAACTTATAATTTAGCAAAATGGTTACACAAAAAATGTAGTAATTTTGATAAATTTGAAAGTTTAAGTATTAAAAATTCTTTTGAACTAATAAAAAAGATTGATAGTGTTGTATTATCTAAAACTGATAAACGTATTTTGATGTAACTGCCTTATTTCCTAGTATTCCTAGAGAAAAACTTTTAATTTATTTAAAAAGGTGGTTGAATTCAATAAATTTACATGAGGGCTTAATAGTTGATTTTGTTAAACTTACTAATTTTTCGAGATTCAACTGTATTGGAACTGTATTGGAACACCACAGTGAAGCGAAAAATTATTAAATTTTAGATGAGTCGCATTTTTTACACATCTGCTTCACTTTCGTACCTATTTTGAGGACATGTTTCGCAAATCTTCGTTTGCATCTACGGCTCTTGAGTCGCACAAGAGCCGTAGATGCAAACGAAGATTTGCGAAACATGTCCTCAAAATAGGTACGAAAGTGAAGCAGATGTGTAAAAAATGCGACTCATCTAAAATTTAATAATTACTAATTTTTGTTTGGATCAAAATTTTTTCACTTTAATGGTGAATTTTTTCAACAAACTTCTGGCTTAGCAATGGGTGATCCTCTTTCACCTTTTCTTGCTGATCTTTTTATGAGTTTTTTCGAAATTCAAGTCACTAAATCTTTTCCTTTGATTTTTAAAACATGGTATAGATATGTTGACGATATTTTTGCTATTGTTCCTGAAAAACAAATTAATGATGCTTTAAAATTACTAAATTTACAAGAAAAAACTATAAAATTCACATTAGAAACTGAAATTAATGTTTCTTCCATTTCTAGATTTGAAAATAATAAGAAATAATAACAAATTAGATTTTGGTATTTATAGGAAATCCACTCGTATTGATAATTACATAAAAAATAAAAGTTTTAACCCTTTTTCACATAAATTTTCTGTTTTTAATAGTTTGATTTATAGATTAATAAATATACTCCTGAATAAAGAAGAATTTAATAAAGAATATAAACATTATTAACACTACTTTAATTAATGGTTTTAATAAAGATTTTATACAAAAGAAGATTGAAAAATATAAATATCAAGAAACTGTTAATGATATTTCTACTCTTAAAAAAATAAAAAATGATTATAAAATTTAAGAAATTTACTTATCCTTGGGTTAATAAACATTTTCAAATTTTTTTTAAAGAATTTGGTATAACTTTAGTTCCTCAAAATAAATATAGTATTAAAAATTTATTACATTTTCTAAAAAAGATATTATTCCTAATAATAAAAAATCTTGTATTTATCAATTTAATGAATTTTGACATACCAGCAATTGATTCTGTTTTTAGGTTTGTTTCGTCTTCGGATGTTGGTGATACTGGGAACGTAACATAGCTAAAGGAACACATAGTAATATGTTTTACTATTATTATTATTATTATTATTATTATTATTATTATTATTATTATTATTTTAGTAACCATGATTTCCTTAACAACAGAGTTGGTTTTCACTGAAGATGAATTCAAAATGCCTACAAAATCAATTTGAAAAAGAAGAAAAAAGTTTTAACATCGACTTCTTAAGATAAGTGGATTATAAGTTACAAATATTTTTATTTGTGTAATATTTATTACTCCACTGTAACTAGCTTCAATTTTCTGTGTAACTGTCATAGTGATCTAATAAATCAAACAAAAGGGACATTTTACCACTAACAATACGTAACTGGCAGATACATTTCACATGGGTTGGAGCTCATGTTGGTAATCTGGGGAATGAGATTGCTAACCACTGGCCAAAGAAGCCATCACCAGCACAAATCTATCTCTAGCATACAGTCTTTTACCCACAAGCTCAGTGAAATGTGACCTGAGGAAAGAAAGCCTATACAGGTGGGAAAACGAGTGAAGCCGTAAAAAACTTTCTTTCCAACAGTTAAGACAAGACTGAAATAAAATTGGAGCTGACTCATTTTAACAACCGTTTCTACAGATCAGCAGTAATTTCTGTGTACACCTACAAAGATTTAAATTCAAGGATAATTCAGTGTGCATCTGTAAAGAAATTCAAACAGTGAGTGATACACTAAGGGGTGCCATACTTTATTCTGTTGAATAAAGAGAGATCATAACTATGCAAATACATACTGGAAAAATATAGATACTGACCATTAAATAACAAATATAGCACAGATTTTCAAATTTTTTTAAATAAAATAGATTTTGACAAATTTCAGACAACAAATTGAAACACAGTTGGCACAAATTCTGTATAGAAATATAAATGAGTCATTCCATGTCAAATAGCACAAATTTCGGGGGAAATGGACCTTCATGTCACCGATTTCATTGATATTGAGTTTGTGTTCTATGAAGGAAAAAATGATACACATATTGTTTTGTTAGTCTCTGGTTTAATTATTTTGGCCAATAAAAAGCATTAAACATTTGGGTATTTTGTGTGCATCGTTCTACATTAATGTGAATATATCTGGTTATTTTTGGCAGAAAAATATAATTTTTGGCTCATTTATTAAATTGAAATGTATACTTCATTTACACATTAAACAAAAAATATTTTGTGTAATATTTATATTTTCACAAATGCATTAAGATTACAAATATTATCAATGCTAGAACTTTGCTAAAAAATCTGAAAAAAATTTAAAACTAACCTCATGATGTCATATAACCTCAGGAAAAAATTCAGATTGGGATTCCAAATAAGAGAGAAATTAAGTAACTTACCAAGTCGTGCAGCGCTGCTTACAAGGTCAAGACGCACACACACACTGTGTACCAGCTGACCGTGTATCTTGCATTGCACTGCCGTCATCACCTACAAGGTCAATTATTATTTCTGTTTCCAGAAGCTCGGTGATGATACTATTAATAGCTCTCTCTGATCACATTCATCACACGACATTCCATAGTTTGAAATTCCAGTCACAAATTTACACTTGTAGTCACCACTTATTTTGTTGCATTGATTTAAAATTAATCATAGATCGGTTAAGGAGTTTTAATATCCACCACTCTCCTTTCGCTTTGCAACGAATAGTTTATTACTGCCTGAGATACAGATATTGGCACAAAAGAATGCAATTGTAAATGGGTGCCACTAGTTCCAAGAAGTACACATTCCTTAGGCCTTAATTCCGCAAATTTTGAAAACCCTATTCTGACCCTATGATGCATATCTTTAAAGCTTTGGTAAGTTTCCTTAAGATTGCAAAGTATCAATCTTTTCTGTTTATGAATTCTCTTACCATTTTCTTTTTAACAGAAACTACATTTTTTCTGCCAGGTATAACCCTACTCACATCATCAAAATTATAAAATTCAGACACCTTTTTAAATGTAGATGAGTCAAGGCTTTTTCCTGATTTGGTGTCTGGAGTTCCTAAAATTCCTTTTTCTTTAGCCACCTGTTTAGATATTTGTATCATGTGAGTTGACACATCAAAATGTTGTTTTATTTTCTTGTAAGACCAGCTGTCAAAAATCGTCAGTATTTGTATGTTGAGAGTTTTGTCATCAGTTTCATGGAAAAAATGTATTAGTTTCTGTATTATTTCAGAATGATGTGAATTTTCATTTGAACTGGAGTCTGCAATATGAAATACTTTATCCTTCATTGCCTGCGATATTTTCTGAAACTTATTCTGAGGATAGCATGTTTGCGACAATTTTCCTATATATATATATATATAGGTTAATCTCCTATTGCCACTAAACTCTCATTCAGTTTTCTTGCTGTGTATTTTGTGTCCATACTTACTGCATCACTGGAGGATGAGGAAAAACTAGCACTATCTGTATTTTCACATTCTTCTTGTACTGCACTTTCACTTGCAATTGGTGCACATAACTCAGTTGTACTTTGTTACTTTGGAAGTTTAGAAATTTTCTTGCGACAATTGTCACTTTTTATGTCCTACTCAGTGGTTAGCTAGTTGGAATGGATTAAAACAGTAACAATAACTCCTTTGAACCAAAGCTGACATGATGAAAAACAACTTCTACACTTCAGGACTTACACAAAATGTCAGTTGACACCATACTGAGGTTTCAACTTATTATGCATAGATGCAGATCTGAATGGTAAACACCAGAAGTAAAATGATAGCTCGCCCACATGTTCACAGCACTCTCGGTCCGGACGTGAATCACCTCACTCGCCACCAGTAAAGTATTTATAACACCGCTTTTTACTTCAATCCCATTCTGAAACCAATAAAATTCCATATACAATATGTCAAAGAATATAATATTTTTTCCATTTTTATAAAGCAAAAAGTTGCTAATTAAAACACATTTTGAAAAACTTACCCCCCCTAAATGGCGCCCATTTTTTGTTTTCACCTAACCTAAAAAAATAGCATATAGCAATATTTGTACTTCATAACGTCTCAAACACTAACATTTCATTATTCATTTTGTCGCGAACCCGATCGCGATAAGGCGGCTTGGCACACAATAGACGGATAGGTTTCACGGAGATAACGAGCTTTTAGAAACAGATACTGCCGGCAGGCAAGATAACTGAGGCAAAGACCTCGCCGGGTATATTGTTACGTTTCTCGAAGGTGATAGAATGTTTGAATTATGTAACTAGATGCCTTGTTTTCCAGTAATTTCTAGTGATTGACAGAACAGTCTGGTAATCATGAGTGGAGGTATAAAAGGGATTGTGACACGCTAGCAGGACAGTGTTAGTTGTGAAACAGCTGTTGTAAACGCGAGTGAGTAAGCAGTAGTTGTGAAATGAGAGATAGCCAGCTGTGTTGTTGTAACGAGAGCTAAAGATGTAATCTGCTGTCACTGTTATTGTGATCGACCTTGTAAGACTGTGTATATGTGATTTAGTTTTCTTATGTGAGAATTGAACAGTGTATTGCTACGGAAAATAAAGGAGATTTTTAATTTCTGCAACTCGGCCTTTTAATTCTACGAACCCACAAAGTTACAATTGGTGTCAGGAAGCGGGACGACAACATCACCGAGAAGATGGAAGAAATGAAGACCGAACTAACAACGAAGACGGGGGCTGCAAAAAGCAACTTGGCCGCGACAATGACCGCGAAGATGACCGATACCAGGAAGAGCAGCCAGAAGAACCAGTAAGGCCCGGCGTGGCAAGGAGCATGTCGGCGCCGTCTACACCATCTCGAGTGACACTGCGCGCCGTCAGCCGACGGATGGATGACAGCCACATTACAGACTGTTGGATACGAGGGAAGCCGTGCTGCGTGCTCGTAGACACCGGGGTAGCCATGACCGTCATCAGAGCGACGTAGCCAAGGGTTCGCCGACGAGGAAGCCGAGCCGACCATACCAACTAGTGACGGCATCGGGCGAAACTTTGACCGTGGAAAGGGAGGCCCTGCTGCATTTGACCTTGGGATGGAGTGCCGTGCGTCAGTGGATGTTCGTCGCGGAGGTGGCTGAGGAGGTGATACTGGGACTGGTTACCCTCAGGAGCCACGAGGCGACGGTCGACGACGGCAGGAAGGTCCTGCGGCTCAATGGAGAAGAGGTCATACTCCGGCAACCCGTGAAACCTCTTGGAATCTGCAGGGTCATCTTGAAGGAAGACGTGGGTCCCCGCGAGAAAGGAGGTGGTGGTGACGGCGCGACTGGAAGGGCATCGAATGAAGAACATTGTTGCCGTGTTGAGAGGTGCCAGTGAGGCTACTTAACCTAGCGTACATCGATCACGACGTCCAGGCCGGAACGGAGATGGGGACGGACGAGCCCGTGGTCATCGTGGCAGCAATGGACAAGACACAGGAGCCGGTGGCAACGCTACACCTGGGGCCCCGGCTGGAAGGCTTACTGGAGAGGGCGGCCGATCACCTGACCGCAGAACAGCTCTAGAAGGTTCGACAACTGCTGAGACGATACCAGCGCGTCTTCAGCCGAGGCAGAGAAGAACTACTGCGTCACCCGGCAAGAGTTACTGGCGGTTGTAAACACATTGGAGCACTTCCACAAGTACCTGTATGGTCAGCCATTCCACCTGAGGACTGACCACTCTGCCCTAACCTGGCTATTGAGCTTCAAGAACCTGGAAGGCCAAACAGCACGTTGAGTCCAGAGGCTGCAGGAGTACGACTTCAACTCTGAACATCGTAAATGAAAGAGTCACGGCAACGTAGACGCCATGTCCCTAAGACTCTGTCCAGAGAAGTGCGGCCAATGCACAAGAGTGGAAGAGAAGGAGTGTGCTGCAGCAGTCCGCGTAGTCCGGCAGTGCCTGCGGATGGCGTGGAGGCTGGGACGGGGCCGGTCTGGGAGGACATCGCACCGAGGAGCGCCACCTACAAGTCGTACTGGGCCCAATGGGACTCACGGAAGACAAAAGAGAGCATGCTGTTCCGGGTATGGGAATCGCCTGTTGGGAAGACGCAGACAGAACAGTTGGCACTTCTCCGAAGTAAGGTCCCGGAGGTCTTGGAGGAAGTGCACGTCGGGACTTCAGGGGAACACCTGGGAGCAAACCGAACAATCGACAAACTTCAACAGCCGTGGCAAGGACTAGCGACGTGGTCTACCGCATCCAGAAGGTGCCCCGAGGGATGATGTTGGTGGTACACTTGGATCGTCTGGCCCGCTACGATGTTGCTGTTCGGGAGGACCAGCCTTGAAGAGGGAGCAGTGTCGCAAACCCGTCGCGATAAGGCGGCTTGGCACACAATAGACAGATAGGTTTCACGGAGATAACGAACTTGCATAAACAGATAGTGCCGTCAGGCAAGATAACTGAGGCAAAGGCCTCACCGGGTATTTTAAGTTATGTTTCTCGAAGGTGATAGAATATTTGAATTACGTAACTAGATGCCTTGTTTTCCAGTAACTTCTAGTGATTGACAGAACAGTCTGGTAATCATGAGTGGAGATATAAAAGGGATTGTGACACGCTAGCAGGACAGTGTTAGTTGTGAAACAGCAGTTGTAAACACGAGTGAGTAAGCAGTAGTTGTGAAATGAGAGATAGCCAGCTGTGTTGTTGTAACGAGAGCTAAAGATGTAATCTGCTGTCACTGTTATTGTGATCGACCTTGTAAGACTGTGTATATGTGATTTAGTGTTCTTATGTGAGAATTGAACAGTGTATTGCTACGGAAAATAAAGGAGATTTTTAATTTCTGCAACTCGGCCTTTTAATTCTACAAACCCACAAAGTTACAATATAATATTTCTTATAATGATCTTCATAGAATACAGCAGACGAGTATACGGAAAATATAATATTCAATAAAACTCTAAATAATGGTGCCACACCAAAAACAAAATAGATTATTTAATCTCTTCTAGGTGTTACGTAAAAAAAATTGGAGAAAATACAAAAAGGTCATGTCTCAGTCGTGTTTGTTTTGACATGGAATGACTCATATGTAAATATATGTGTATAATTAGTTTATAGAGAAGTAATACTGTAGATATTATATAATTACTGTGTGTACATACTTGTTTGTATTCAGGGGAGCTCATATATTTGACAACATAGAAATGTAATTCTGAATCATACTCCATTTGGCGTTGACATGTTAATATCAGTCAACAAACAGTGCTACCAAATATTGAGGCAGTTGCTTATTGAAGGAGGATATTCGTTTATTTGGATTATTGTATTAATGTGAATCTGAAGCTTTGTTAGTTAATGAAGATTGACTGGAAAAGAATTACTTATTTAAAAATGTGTTATGCTTAAATGTTTCAGCGTTGTCGAGAGGAAGATCCCACCCTGGTGACAAGATACAAGCCACGCAAAAGAGAAGGAGATCGGGGAACAGGAGATGAACGAAGAGCTAAGAAGAGAAAGGACAAACTAGATGCATGTGAGTTGAGCAATTAAGGTCACTTTACACCAGATTTAACATGAATCAAAAACTGAAAAATATTTGAAGAGTTAATATTCCTTTTCAGTTTTTAATTGAATATGAGCATGGAACTACTAGATTACATTGCATCATAAAACTATCAAGATCATTCATCATGACTGCTACAGAAATTGGTAAGAAACTGTTAATATAACAGTCAGTTTTCACTATCTGATGCCAGTTATGTAATGCCCAGCACTGTGAACAGGCTGTAGTATCTTGATGCTGAATATATCATAATACCTTGTTGAAATTCCTATGAGTAAGGACTATGATACACTGAAGCACAAAATTAATATGATTTTGAGTCAAACGAGTACTCAATGCTTCATGTATTGCTAGTGTTTACCTAGTATGCATTTCGTTAGGACCATCCTAACATCCTCAGCTATTGTCGACTATGAATGTTGATTTGGTGAACTCCTTGGAGGTGATAGGGGTTCCTCTGTAGGTATCTTGATGAACTTAAAGTTTGGATTTTCTTCAAAGGTGGTGTCAAAATTAAGTAGTTTTCCTTCATATTTCTTTATGAATATTTTTTCCTGCTTGGTTAATGCAGTTGGACCCTGAATGCCTTTTAACCGCTTCACCGATGGTCATTTAAACCCTTCAGGGGCCGGAAACGGATACCCAATAAACAGAACAAGACATTTAAATTGTTAAATGCTGTAAAATTGCATCATAAATACAATTCCATATCTTCCGTATTTATCAAGTTATTTAAACGAAACAAAAACTGGTTTAAAACCCATTAAAAGCAGTATACATCTACAGTAACAAAAAATGGAGTCTACTGTAATAAATTGTTCAAATTTCACTTCTTTGTTTCACTGTAGCAAAAGCCATTCTTTGTGCCGAACGCGCCTAATATTTGAAAAATTTTGTTTTGTGTGTATACTAGCCAATGTATGTATAGCTACGCAAGCGACTTCTCCGGTTCAAGTTTAGTTTATTTATGCCATACCAAGCGATAGTCATACGAGTATATGTTGCGTTACACTGAAAAGAAAACTTCCTGTCAGCATCTGTTAAGCAGTGTTTCTCAACCAAGGTTTTTGGTAGCCTTATGCAGCTGTTTTCGCTCAGTATTTTAGTTATTTATACTCTGTGTTCAGAGTGATTTCTTATCGCTATCAAGAGTTAAATGAATGGCAGGCACATTTGAAATTGTTAAATTTCAATGTTAACCATGGCTTATCCCCGTAATGTAGCAAATAAATTAGCTTGTGTATGATGTGTACAGGCTTCTGATAGTTTTGTTTTGCGATTATGAAGATGTTTAGTATATAGTAGCAGTGACTTGTACTGGTCTACAGATGGCATGCTAGCTACTCCATTGTTTGGGGGAAGTGGCAGGTCAAATATGGGTGATGCGGATCAGCTATTACTAGCTATCCCTCTACAAACAGTCCCACGACAAACAGTTAAATGGTAAAAAAGTATTTTTATACCACTGGATGTAACCATGCACAATTGTTTAGTAATTTTCAGAGCTGTAAATTCATGCAAGACATTCACCTACCTGTACTTGCGCGTATAAGTAGCTCGTAACCTAATTGAGTATTATAATACTCAGAGGTAAGGGGTAAGAAATTCACCACGACATCACCCCTCATAGTTGAGAGAAAACACTTCCTAAAAGCATACCACCCACAACCGAAAAAGTCGCAACCATTTCGAAAATATCTAGTGTGTTGTGAAAAAGAAGTTCGCAGTGAAACCAATATTATTTGGTGTGAATCTGCAGATGTGCCCTTGGGTGTTTATTGAGGTGTGGAAGTGTACAATTCAAAAAGAAACCTTTAAGGGTATCGAGATTTAACTGTATGTATTTAAGGGTATGTTTACATCCCTTATAGAACTAATTTAAATTTACTGTAAAATAGGAAGATTAAAATAATTGGCGTTAAATGAGCATTGAATGCATGTATGCACAGGACGTCTATACACGTCCATATCGGTTTGGGGCATTTTAACTTGGACGTCATATGACGTCCATATCGGTGAAAGGGTTAATAAGTGGATTTCTCGTTCTATATCGTGATTATCACTCCAAAAATAGTATGCTATCGCCAATTTGACTTCATCAGGAAGAAAGAAATAGAAAAATCAGTGGTAGCATACCATTTTTAGATTGATAATCACAACATAGAGCGAGAAATCCACTAATTAAAAGGCGTTCAGGGTCCAAGCATGTGGGAAAAGATATTCATAAAGAAATATGAAGGAAAACTGACACCACCTTTGAAGAGAATCCAAACTTCAAGTTCATCAAGATACCAAAAGAGATGCCCCTATCGCCTCCAAGGAGTTCAGCAAATCAACATTCAATCGTAGACATTAGCTGAGGATCTGAAGAAGGTCCTAACGAAACATGTACTAAGTAGAAACTTACAATATATGGAGCATTGAATTCTAGTTTGACTCACAATTATATTAACCTTTTTAAAAGTTTTATATAGTCTAAGGTGAAGTTCCATTACATTAGTCCAAAAAGGGAAATTAATGTAAAATTTTTCTCTCATAAATTGCTAAAAATACTCAAAAATTAAATTTCATTCCTTAATACATTAAACATCATCTTGCCCTGAGGAGTAGAGGGGGGTTCATTTTGCATAAAATTTGAAACCGTGATGTTGCAGTTGTAAAGCTACCAGTTTCTACATACAAGTGATTGGATCACAGTTCTGGTACTGTTATTGCTTTCCTTGCAGTCAGAATAAACATATACCAATAGTGATATTAAGTAATAAATAATATTGTGCTTTCTCCTTGTTTTTTTCTGTGCCATTACCTGAATAAAGCAGTGAAACTGTTCTTAAGTGAACTTGATACAGAGTAAAAGTTTCCAATTTTTTAAACAATTATCCCAAAGAAATAAAATTTTTACTGTGAATATTGATTCTTTTCTTTATTGTAAATAAGCTAGGATTTTATGTATTCATGGAGGAAGTCAGCAACATGTTACATAACTGCATACACGCAAATGCATATTTTGTATGTGTTGCACAAATAAGCTTAAGTATTTAACAAGATAATAGTGCAGTGTTGGAAGTACTGTCAATAAAATTGATGTCCTAATCCAGTATTCACTTATTTACTGATGAGAGAAAACTAATTTGATTTGATTTGTTGATTCAACCATTGTTAAAACATCACATCATTTGAAACAGTATGTTGATAAGAATATGATCAAATAGAAGTACTGCACAAATAAATAAACTGAAACAAACTTGATGTGTGTTTGGAGGAATTTAGTAACTGACGTCAAAATTAATATAAAAATTATTTGTGGTTGGTTTATTGACACTCCAGTTGGGAAGAGATTGAAAATGGAGGCCAGGGCCTTTGAAACTAGTCTCTCATAAATATATGAAAAAGTAAGTGACGAGTGTCAATAAACCAACCACAAATAATTTTTATATTAAACAAACTTTCTTAACCTCAGGAACTCCAGAAATGCAAACTCTGGAAAGAAACGACTGATTCATGTAACATATCAATAGTTCTTGAATTTGGGGGGTGGGGGGAAATTGTTAAATTGTGCTACACAAAAGTACAGATGTACTGCTATGTTCAATTATGTATATTTATAAGTGTAAACTGTGACCTGCAAAGAAAAAAAATCATGATTTGATTGAAGCATTCGATTAGATATTACATTAATCCAAATGTGCTTGCTACAATCATTTAAACTCAGTAACTGGAGGGGAAAACAGATTAATACTAATAGTTACAATATCTTTATCTTCTTCTTCTTCTTTCTCTAACTCCTTTGTGCTTTTAGGTGTGGAGTACAAGCCTCTTCTACCCATTTCCTCCACATTTCTCGGTCCATTATCATTCTCTTCATTTCTTTCATGGTTTTCCCTTTATCCTTCCCCAACTTCTCAATGTATTCCTGATACAACATGCGTGGCCTTCCCCTAATTCTTTTACTTTCTGGTCTTGCTTCTAAATATTGTTTGGGTTTTCTTTCTTCTAACATGCGGAGTACATGTCCATACCATTTAAGTTGTCTTTTTTCCAAGATTTCTTTAACGGAGTGTGTACCCAACTCATCCCTTATTGTTACATTTCTAATCATATCTCTTCTCGTCTTCCCCACAGCTCGTCTTAAATATCTCATTTCCATAGCTGTTATTTTGCTTTCTTGTTTCTGTAGGAGAGTCCAGCTCTCTGCTCCATATAATAGAATTGGTAGTATTATTACAATATCTTTATACAAGCAAAAAATAAAATGATTTTTCTGTATATACGTAATTTGGTAAAGTTGACTGAATAAATGTTCTGATTTGCCTTTTTTTTTTTTTTTTTTTTTTCCCTCCCCCTTGCAAAAGTTATTGTGAATAATGTTGTGAGAAACTGGTGTCAGTTGCGTTTATAGGCACATGAACTGCTCCGAGGCTATAGTATAGTGATCCTTCACTCAGTTCTCTCCTCTTGTTCTTCCCCTTGGTAGGTAATGTTTGCAAAGCTTTCCTTTGGAATTGTACACAATTAAATCAAGAGAGAACAAATATTGTCTTCAGTTACTACAGACACCCTAGGCAATGGAGGCCTATACAAAGGACTAGTTCACAATACCTTGGAAACAAAAACGTATGAATATAGGAACAAAAGCTTTTCTGGCTGTATAAATTCTCAAGATTTTCTTGGATTACAAGCCAGCTGTATAATTGTTGATATTGCAACATTCCCAAAATGTTGGAATATGAACAATTAATATGACTTGAAGCTCGAGAAAATCTTGAGAAGGTATGCATATTGTTAAACTGGAAATTTGACAGTACGCAGTATGACATCATCTGTTTATAACTTTTTTTTCACCCTCTTCAAACAGCAAGGGTAATTCAGCTCTTTAAAGCATGGATTTGCGTCTGCAATTCAAATTTAGTGAGGACCATCCCTGGTTGAAGCTTTGTCTCAGTCCTCAAAAATAGCATATGATTAGATTAGAATGATTTGCGTTCAGTAGGTTCACTTGTAGCCAGAAAAGGCTGTGAACATTGAACATGTCCAGAGGTATAAAGTTTAATAGCATATATATGTACAAAAGTTAACATAAGACACATATTATAGTATACAGGCAATATGAACAACAGTATGGAAAACAAAGCAGGGATAATTATATATGATACAAAATGAAACACTTTTTAAACCAGCTTTCACTTGGCGTATGCCAGTACGTCTCAACCTTTTTGCAATGGATACCATTCATTGTTATTTATTAAATACATATACATTAAAAATAAACTTTCAACTTGCATCAAATATTTATTAGTAATGATTTGTCTTTGGATTAGTTAGATACTACTTATAGAGCTACAGAAGCATTATCAGGATAATTTGTCATTCAGATAATCTTGTACAGAATAAAAAGATTTTGAGCAAAGGTACTCTCTAACAGCTTTTTCAAAAGCACCGAAATTATCAACTGTTTCTTTAAGAACATTAGGAAGTGCGCCAAATATTTTGATAGTTTCATAATGCACACCTTTCTGGAAGCAAGAAAGTTTAGCACTGGGATAATGGATATTATACTTTTGTCTAGTGTTTATTTTGTGAATTACATTATTTGTTGCAAATAAGGCACGATTGCATACAAAGAATTATAGGATCAAGAATATATACATGCAAGGAAGCGCTAATATCTTCAATCTTGTAAAAAGATCTTTACAGGAGCATCTGTTGTGGGTGTTAGTAATGATTCTTATAACTCTTTTGCATAAGAAATATTTTTTTACTTTCTACTGAGTTGCCCCAAAATAATATTCCATATTCCATAATAGAGTTAAAGTACGCATAATATACTAATTTAAGTGTGTCAATAGAACTCACATTAACCAGCTCTCGGAAAGCATAACAGGCAGAGCTGAGGTTAGGTAAGATATAATTTCTGTGAGCTTTCCAATCTAAACATCTGTTCACATGAAGGCCCAGAAATTTTATGCTGTCAATTTCTTCTAATAACATATCATTAATCCCGATTTCTATTTGAGTATGTGATGTACGACAGGTTATAAATTTGACCACTTTTGTTTTGTCTAGATTCACCAATAATTTGTTCGCTTTAAACCAGTATGACATACAATTCAAAACATAATTCATTTTAATTATACACTCGTTTAAATTTGTACTGGTCACCAGGACACTAGTGTCATCAGCAAAAAGAACTGTACTTGCAATGTCCTTTATGTAAAGTGAGAGGTCATTTATATAGATCAGAAATAATAAAGGCCCTAACACGGAACCGTGGGGTACTCCATGAGTTACTACTTTCCAGTTCAAAGTTTGTTTTTCATAACCAATATCACTGACAGCTACTTCAACACTCTGTTTTCTTTCATTTAGATATGATACAAACCATCTTAAATGCTCATTTTTTAGCCCAATTTTGCTATAAGAATGTCATGATTAACACAATCAAAAGCCTTTGCTAGATCACAAAAAATTCCACCTACATGTCTTTTATCATTTAAGGCAGTCAACACTTCATGTGCAAGTTTGTAAGTTGCATTATTAGTCGATATTCCCTTTCTGAATCCAAACTGATCACTGACAAGTATGTTGTTATATTCAAGGTGTTTATACAGTCTGGTGAACATAACTTTTTCAAGAACTTTTGAAAAAATTGTCAAGAGAGATATTGGTCTATAATTTGAAACATTATTGCATTCACCTGTTTTGAAAAGAGGTTTAACAACTGAGTATTTCATTCTGTCAGGGAAAATACCAGTCTTTAGAGACTCATTACATAAATAACTAAGGGGAATGCTAATTTCTGAGGAGCAAGATTTTAAGATTTTTGTAGTTATTTCATCATAACCGAAAGAATTCTTCATTTTTAAAGAGTCAATAATTTTATTTATTTCGGAAGGTGTGGTTAAAAAATGTAGGTACAGAGTTTGTGAAACTTGATCTTAGAAATTCTAGTGCTGCATCTTTACTTCCATAATTAATATTTAATTTTTTTTGTTACATCCAAAAAGAATTTGTTAAACGATTCTGCAACTTCAAGAGGTTTGGCAATTTCGTGATTGTCAACATTGAGTGTTATTGGGCAATTTTCTGATGAGTGTTTACGTGTCACATTTTTTATTATATTCCAAGTGGTTTTTATTTTATTGTCTGAGTTTTTAGTTAGTTTATTATAATGCAATACTTTAGCTGCTATTATTACCTTCTTTAGAAGTTTACAATATTTTTTGTAAGAGTTTTTTAAATACAAATTGTTACTGATTCTAACTTGCTGATATAGTTCTCTTTTACGCCTGCATGAGGTTTTAATTCCTAAAGTGAGCCAGGAATTGTCTTTTTTATAGTTAAATGTTTTTTTTATGTATATACTTGGATGGGAAGCAAAATTCAAAGTGAGTTTTAAAGCATTGAAGAAAGCTATTATATTGGTTGTTGGTTCCATTAATCTCATAAGTTTGTTTCCAAGATTCAAGCTTAAGGTTCTTACTAATTTCATTCAGAGTATTTTCGTTTATTTCCCTATATTTCATATATGTGTATTTAGGTTTGAGTTTTAAATTTATCTTATCAATCCTTAGAATTTGTGCATCATGATCTGATAGTCCATTAGTTTTTGATGAGACAGAGCAAAATTTAGTTATATCTGAATTTACAAATATGTTATCAATAGCTGTGGATGAATTATTTTGGATTCTTGTTGGAAAGTTAACTGTATGTGTCATGTGGTATGTGGTAAATAAAGAGCTAAGCTGTTCCCTTTGAAGACTCGATTTCAGATAATCTACATTTATGTCACCACAAATGATTATTTCTCTTTTTGTTTTAAATAGAAAGTTCAGGGCATATTCTAATTGAATTTAGAAAAATATGAAAACTTCCTAAGGGAGATCGATAAATGGCTACTATGACTAAGTTCAAATAACTTCCAATTAACTGAACTGCACAGAGTTCGAGGTCTTTTTCATAACAAAATCTGGATAAATCTAAAGCTTTAAAGATCAGATCATTTCTAACATATATACAAACACCACCTTTATGTAATTTTTTTCTACTATATTCTGCTCCTAAAGAGTACCCTTGCAATGAAAATGGTTTAAATTCCTACTATGTCAGGAAAGTAACATGAGCTTAGGCTGGAGCATTCCCTTCCCAAATTTCCTTTCCTAATAATCATTTCACGTGTCATCATACTACTGCTTGTAATGCTATGTACCATAAGATCAGGCATTAAATACTTCAAAAACTTCTTTCTTCCAAAAAAAATTCAGTGGAGGAAACTTTTACTAAATTCAGGTTCAGTATTTGTAATTTATCTGAATGTACTAGCTTCATCCCTTTACTATAAGACACACAGTATTAGAAGACATATGAGGCTGAGTTCAAGAGGGCTCGCCTAGAGCAACTATCCTATCATAGTCATGCACAACACTCATGGAATGCACAACACAAGCATGAGCAACAGAGATTTCCCTTTTTCATGGTTCAAAATTATTACTGGAAATTTGACATTCTAATATGCCTTGGTGTATGCGGCAAATATTTTTGAGGCAGCTTGTACAAATGCCATTTTTCTACAACGTATGGTTCTCTAGTTATTGCTTTGAGGATATACACTGACTCCCATGTTTATGCTTATGTATGCAACTTCCAATCTTGCCTGTGTGTTTTATTCCTTTTCATTGCACGGTCACAAGTAAGACATCATGAAGTGTCGTTAGGAACTGCGTATATTTAGTTCATAAATTAACTGACCATGGATCACTGCAGTCGCATGCAAATTCTTTAGTTTGGTTCAAGACCACTCTGTAACGCAAATTGAGTGTTAGATGCTTTATGTAACTGTGACAATAAGCCTAACACTTAACACATTTACATTGTATTTAGTGAAGTGTTAATGTCACTTTCAAAGCCTGGTACCAGTGGCGCAGGTACTAAAGGTAAAGTACTGTGCTCTTAGACCAGAAATATCATTTGTAAAGTGTACAGTTTTTTTAAGGAATAAGTTAGTAATAATTTGAGTAAGTACGTGACCGGATCAATTTTTCACAAAGCTGGAATCTCATAGCCAGAGGTCACAAGGTGAGTGCATACTGTGTCGCATATTGTGAAACAAGGCAAAACTTCTAGCCCAGAAATTGGTGAACCTTTATTTAAATTTCCAGGAAAGATGCCAGAAAACAAAATACTGTTTCCAATTTAAATGATGCAAGCTACCATTCTACTTTTAGATAAACCTCCCTCTACTAATTCCAAAAAGCAAGATATTCAGGACTGGCTGGTACATATTAAAATAACATTCCATCCTTCTGAAACTAGAGCAGAATTATTACAGAAAGTAAATCAACATAAAACCCAAGAAAAGAGGTACCAGCTAGATCAAATTGCATTAGAAAGCGGGCACCAAATTATTCATTTACCTCCTTATCACTGCCAGTACAACCCAATAGATTTGGGCTAAGGTAAAGGGGCAAGTTGCTATAAAAAGCATCACTTTTTGTGTCACGGATGTTGAAAGGCTTTTGCATGCTGCACTTGTCAGAGTTACCAAAGAAGACTGGGCTAGTCATGTTGCACACTGTGAGAAATTGCAAGATGATGGTCTCTATAAGGAAATCACTCGATAACACAGTACAGAGTTAGTTATAAATCTTAGAGAAACTGATTCTGAATTAAGTGAGGATGAGGAAGAAGAAAATGAGAATGATGAGTTAGCAGCTCCTTTACAATAAGTTGCTTTCAAAAATCCAGGTACATTATTTTCAATAAATAAGTACATTAATATTGAGTCTTACAGTTTATAGTGTTATAATCATTATCCTTTGCTGCATAAGTTTACGATCTGATAATTTTTGACACAACAAATGTTATTTGAAGCAAAAGGTTAGAAACAGTGATGTATTTAATATTTGAAAGTAATGAGTCAGTAATTCAAACACAAGCATCACTTAAATTATCCTTACTATATTCCTAATATACCTTTGGGTAAAATAGGAATCAAAAAATTGGATAATAAATAAATAAATTATCCTTACTTGGACATGTTTTGGAGAACGGTTTGTCCCCATCGTCAGCAGTTAGTCGGATAACTGCTGACGATGGGGACAAGCCGTTCTCTGAAACATGTCCAAGTAAGGATAATTTAAGTGATGTTTGTGTTTGAATTACCGACTCATTACATTCAAACAACAAATGTTACTTTCCTGGTTCCCTCCCCGTAACTTTTGCTCTTTGGCGCATCATTTGGCAATAGTGTAGCCACTATGATATATGCATTGGTTTAACTCATGTGCCTTCTAAAACCATATGCCATATAATAAGCATACTGCTACAATTGAGAACACCAGTTGCTGTTAAATGCACTTATCATTTAAGATGCTTAGTATAGCACAAACATTACACTTGTGATACTATTGCATCCACTCAACATAACTGATAAGTAAAACCAAATCAGTACTGAATTGATGTATCACAACTGAACTGCACCTGCCCGCCTCGGTAGCGTAGATGGTAACGTGTCTGCCTTTCCGTATAGGAAAAACTCTTCAGTAACAAAAATCGTCAGTCATGAATTTTGAAACTCCACCACCGGACATCTTTGACAAGTACATCACGCCATCTATTGACAATACGGAGAAAGAGGAAACCACTACAACTTGCACTAATCGAGTATCAGCTGATGATAGGAGCAAGAGCTCTTGAAACATGTCCTGTGAATAAACAGTGTGAGTGAAGCAATGTGTCAATATCTTCTCGATTCACTTTTGTACTAATTTGTGCTTCACTGTCCCTACGCTTCTTTCAAGTTTATACTTTGATGTCTTGGATCAGTTTGTTAGGTGCTGGCCTACTGTTTCCAAAGTCACAGGTTCAAACCAAGTAGAGACTGAAGACTTTTAAGTGTATGTAAAAGCAATAGTCCCACGTTAGTAGATTTACTGGCAGAAAAAAACTGCTATGGTACAAAATTTTGGCACATTGGCAACACTAATATGGTTCTAGTAATTGACATCAACAAACAAAATATTTTTTCTTGCATAAGAGTTGGCACTTCTTCATATTCAGCTTCAGGTTGGCCGCCTACAATCTCTGTAATACCTTCGACATGTTCTTAAGGTGATCTTCAAAGGTGTTGCTAATGATGCTAATATCCAAATATAACAAATGGGCATCATAAGTTAGCCCTCTCATCAGTGACTCCATGAGAAGCTACAAGCTGGCTGGTGTGTTACAGAAGCCAAAGGGAATAACCATAAACTACCATAGTTTTTGTCCTCTTGCATTCTTCACCTTGTCTCTGGGATCTAGAGTTGCTTGACAGTTTCCCTGTTTGAAGGTCTAAAGCAGAGAATCCTGCCTTCAAGAGTGTCTAAGGTATCAACTGTCTGGGGTAAGGAGAAACAATTCTTTTGGGTGACAACATTCAGCTTCCTTAATTCACACATTTTGCCATTGTTCTATACCAGAACTACAGGAGAGCACCAATGACTGTCAGACTATTTGATTCCCATAGCTCTTGTCCTCTATGCATGTCCCTTACCTCTGCTTGCTTTGCCAGAGGAACACATTTTGGGCATCAAATGCCCAGTCAACTTTGGTCCACAAGCACATTTAACCTACTACAGGATACCTCCCTTAACACTACCTGAGGGATACGATTGTGTAGACTCTTGTATGGGGAGTTACAGGTGGTGGTTAGTTAATGTATAATTCCCAGTCCCTGGTTGTTATGTAGGATTATGTTAATGAATGAATGAATTATTTATTGTGCATATTCCAAAATTTTACAATTTACAACTTAAGGCTACATTTATTTGTCTTTACCTTGTTGCTACCTTCTGCTCTGCCAGGTAGCTCTTAACGTTCATGCCTCCTTGTTACTTAATTTGCCCCGTTCTTCCCCCCCCCCCCTCCCCCATCTTCCTTTCGTATATTTTTTACATTTCTTACCCATTTTTCTTTTACTTACTGTAAGAACTTGCCAATACTTCTTACCTTCTTTTCCTCCTTTCCTGTTAACATTTTTATAGCTACTATTCTCTTCTCTACTTTTTCCCATTTTTCCTCCCAAACCTTTTTTTCTCCACATTGCAACCTCCTCACATTCTGTTATACAGTGTTCTATGCTTTCTTTTCCCCCACACCATTCACAAATTCCCTTTTCCCTACCTCTTATCCCTCTTAGAAATATTGTTCCTGTTCTCATTTATTCTAGCCCTTCTCTCTCTTGCCTATTGCAGTAATCTGTATATGCTTCTCGTCCCCAGTTTCTTTTTATTTGTTTGTAAAATTGTAATGATTTCATATTTTATAGATTTCCCCATATTTCCTGCCTTTCTATATATTCTGCTCTGCATTTTACCAATTTACCCACATTGCTTGTATTCCTTTCCTCTAATCTCCATATATCTTCCATTCCTATTTTGTCCATAATTCCTCCTATCTGTGCCCACCAACAGTTTTGAGTTCTCTAATCTTTTTTGTTGTCTCATGCATAATTTCATAATTTCCCCTTCTTTGGCCAAATACCTATAGCAAAATATTATTCTTTCCATTATTATTCCATTTCTTCTTGTCTTTCCTAATTCTACTAAACCTACTTCCCTAGGTGCTGATCTTGGTAAGCCTAGTAGCTCTTTACAAAATCTTCTGTAGTTTTGGTCAACCGTTTTGTTTACCTCTGCAACCCCCCCCCCCTCCCCCAGATCTCCACTGCATACAGCATTTTGGATTCCACTAGTGCCTCATACATTCTTTCTAACCACTTGGTTGTCATTTCTAGCATATATCTGCATATTCTTATCCCATTCATTTCCGCCCTTCCTTTTGCTTCAATTTTTCTCCTGTGTGCTCCCCATTTTACATTATTCAACGTCACTCCTAAGTATTCAAATTCATTGACCACTTCTATCCTTTTGCCATTTAGTACCCACTCTTAATCTTTTTGTAGTTTAACTCCCTTCTTGAAGACCACAACTTTCGACTTATGTTTATTTTTATTCCTCACAGAATTTTTTTATTTCATTTATTGCCTTCTGCAATCCTCCTACCGTTATAGATCCTACCATTAAGTCATCTGCATATAGCAATCCAGGAATTTCTTTGTTTGCTATTACCGGACAGTTCTGGTTTCCTTTAATCTTGTCTGTTATCTCATCTATAAATAAGTTAAATAAAATTGGACTCATTTTGCATCCTTGTCTTAGATTTTTTTCTATCATCTCCGTAATTACATTTTGTTACCCACCTTATGCAAAACTTCACCCCTTCATAGATTTTCTCTACTTCTTTTATGTAGTTTCAACTTAACCCTTTCATCCTCAGTTTCCAAACTAGCACTTTCCTGTTTATCATATCAAAAGCTTTCTCAAAATCTGCAAAGAACATATATACCCTTCCTCTCTTCTTCCTGAGGTATTTGTCTGTTGTGGTCTTTATTATGAACAGATTATCTATTGTCTGTTTTCCTTTCCTGAAACCTGCTTGAAATTCAGACATCTTCCTTTCTTGATCTACCCATATTCTTAACCTTTCTGCTAATATTCCTGTGTATATTTTTCCTAATATAGATAACAGACTTATTCCCCTATAGTTTTCTAGTTTATTTGCACTTCCCTTCCCCTTATAAATAGGCACGATCATGCTTATTTTCCAGCTTTCTGGTATGTCATCACTTTCTTTTATCTTGTTCAGCACCTTTGTCATTACTTCTGAGTCCATTTTTGTTTCCCCACTTTCCAAAATTCCCCTGTTATAGTATTGGGTCCTACTGCCTTCTCTTTCTTTTATAAATTGTAATTGTTAGTACACCCCTTGCATTTTGAATTGCCTATCTAGATCTTCATTTGCTATTTCTATTGTACCCAAATCTTGTATTTCTAATTTTAACTTTCTTCCCTCCCCTATCAGCTCCCTGAAATATCTCTGCCATTCATTTGCTTTTATCTCATTTTTTGCTGCCTCTTTCCTGACTACACCTCTTAATGCTTCACATATTTTTTTCCATCCTATTCCTCTATAGCTTCTTTTAACTTTTTCCCCACTTTTTCTTGCCATTCTTTCTTTTTTGCTTCTAGTAAATTTTTACATCTCCATTTCCTAACCACAGATGTTTCCTATCTGTTTCTTCTGTTCTCCATTTAATAAGATCTTTAAATACTTCTTTTTTCTCTGCTTTGCATTGATCATACCACCCTTTATTTCCCTGTTTCTTATTCTGTCTTGTTACCATTTCTTTCCCCACCCCCCTTGGGCCCAAATGACCTTGATGTCGACGGGCCCTAAAACACCACACACTCACTCTTTCCCCATCCTTTTTACTAGTAATTCCAGTAGTTCTAATGCTTTTCTCACCCAATCTTCCCTAATGCTCAGCATTATACCCCTTTCTATAATTTGTCCTACATCTGAATTTGTCATGTATGAAACCTACTCTCTGTTCCCCCCTCCATTTGAACGTTTTTATTTTCCTTGTCTGTATTACCTCTCCTCCTCCTACCCGTTCTCCTACTTTGTTTCAGATTTATTTCTGTTATTATTGGAAAATGCTTGTGCATAAGTTTGTAATTTTGAAGTTGTTTATCTTGCCTTTCAAATATTTGGCCATAATACATAATCAATTACACTTTGACCCATTTGTATTTATAAATGTATATTCTCCAGTTTCATCTTCTCTGTATTTTCCATTTAAAATATCGAGACTTCTGTTCGTAAAAGTTGATAAATTTTTCACTCCCTCTGTCCATTTTGTTCCTGCTATGTGTAACACTCTTATACTTATCTGTTAACCTCTCTATGTCCTTCTCTAAAAGCTTATATAATTCCGGGTTATGGAACTGTGATGTAACAGGTGGGTTGTATACTATACCCATACATATTTTACTGTCATCTAACTGCTTATCTTGGATAATCACCCACAAACTTGAGTGTGTTCATAACCGCTTATAGTCAGGCCTGAGGAGGAATCATTGCATAACTTGATGCACTTCTGTAGGTGATTGGGTCCCTTGCCTAAGACCCTCATCTAAGCAGGTGTGGTTCCCAGGATATGAGCATGCTATTAGAGACATTTGCAATGGTGGAGGATTAAATCTTCATGACACAGATTAAACAAGCATCTCATAAATACTAAATGTAGTTGAAAAGAAGTAGTTAAGTCTAGTAGTCTTTTTGCATTAATAGAACAGAGGAAGAAAAGCCTCTCTTGAGCTGTTCGTCATTATGGCTCTGATTAATATTTATCAATAACAATTTATTAATAACATTAATATTAGAATTTATTGTTTTAATTTTATTTATTATCCCTCATCACGCTTAAACTCAACTGGTTTGAACAATCGTTTGTTAGGTGTCCTAACCATGCCCCAACATGCACTACTTGAAGATGTACGTCAGTGTCCCTGGATTGATCCTATGTCCTTGTCATATTAGATACTTTTGCACTTTGAGTTAGGGGCAGTTATTTTGGCCACCTCCATCCTCACTGCAGCTATTAGCACCTCATGTATGGTCTTGTAATTATTGAGCATCAGATACTGACATTATTTCTATGTAATGGAAGCCATCAACAAAGGAGCAAATAACTTTCTGGAACACACAACTGGTCAGGAGGTCCACCAGACCTTTGTTCATTAACTGTTAACTGCCAGGATGAATACGGCAGTATCTTCCCAGTCTGTTGCAGCTTTGACTTCAGCTGATTATGATAGGCTGCGGCCAAGCAATGTTCATGAATCAATTTTCAAGATACTCCCTGATGTCTCTGTCAACATTGGATTCAAATTAAAAAGTTTTTAAAATTTGCTACCTCTCTGGAGGCTGGCTATCAGCTGAGCAACTTCCTCCTCTTGCTCAACAGTTGTGTGTTCGGACAGCAGCGAATTGTCTGCAGAAAACTTTGAAAGTTGGCACCTTTTTTTAGTCCTTGTGTGTCATCCTTCAAGTGCTTGAGTCTTTTGCCATCAATTCTTCCTTCCAGCATATCAAGCTGTTCATGAAAGTCTTTCAGGGTATCAACACATTAGCTGAGGTCTTTTAGTTTCTCATGAGCTCTTCCATGCAGGCTAGTCATTCATCAATTTTGATTGACAGCTCCATTTTCATCTTGGACCGTTATCTTTGTTTCTTCCTTTGCACCCTCAACATTACAACTGCAGTACTAAGAAAGGTATTTCATGCATCAGTGGGAGTAGCATTAAAATTGTGCAGTGGTCACATAGAATTGTAATGGTTTATTATTACCATTAAGTATTTCATTTAATCTTCCAATTCACATCTAATGGTTTTGCAAAAACAAATCTAACTTTGATAAACATCTGGTATTTAAATATTAAAAGCAGAAGCATTATTAACAGTGAAGTATTCTTCATATTTGAGTTTGATTTATGAGTCACTATGTTTACACTCAAACTTCACTTACTTGTTGTATAATTGAAACGTTTTCAAGATCATTCGATCTCATCCTCAGCTGTTTGGTGACTAAATGAACCTTCCTCTTCTTCCACTTCTTCGGAGCTCCGTAGTAGTGGAAGAAGAGGAAGGTTCATTTAGTCACCAAACAGCTGAGGATGAGATCGAATGATCTTGAAAACGTTTCAATTATACAACAACAAGTAAGTGAAGTTTGAGTGTAAACATAGTGACTCATAAATCAAACTCAAATCTGGTATTTATTCTATTTGCTGTTCATCCTTTAATATGTTTTAACCACATATCTTCATTTTTGCTTTTCTTAATCAAGGCCTATTAAATTGATTCCAAGATAAATGTTTATTTGTTGTACTTTCAGGAAAAATAATAAACTACCCATGATAAAGCATTTCTGCAGAATAACTTTGAATAAATTTAATTCCATACATAGACCATACGAGCTACAAAGTATTACAGGTTTTTAATGTCTTTTATACTAGAGTAAAATGGAAATAAGATGCAAGCTTTGCAGATTGCACCCTATAGTAAAACAAAACATATTCTCTGTTTTACTAGTGTTGTCTGCAGAAGAGAAACCAAAATCACCTCTTTCATCATCAAAGTCCTTTGGGAGGTGTCCAGATGATTGTGGACATTGTGAAATCTGCCACGCTTCTGGCAGGTCAAAACATAAGTCTCGTGATCGTCAGAATTTGAACAATGTATTACAGGTATGAAGAGCACACTTAGAACCTAAGAATTTTTATTGAGTAAAAAAAGGAATTGTAGAAATTTGCATTAAGTTACAAAGTAGAATTATATTAGGTGCTAGCACCCACAATTTGCTAACGTTTATGTATTTTTTTATAAATGCATCCTATTTACTTGCATACTTTCACAATTCTATCTGGAAATAGGAGTACATACATTATTGAAATAATTAAAAATAAAATAAAAGTAAGCTTATAATCTTTGATCCCCACAATTTACAATTTGTCATATTTGTGGTCCTTTTTCTCCCCTCCATCTGCCAACACTATGCTTCAGAAATGCTAAATTCCCATTTCCGGTTTTTCAATTACTGCTTCATTACTGAAAGTCGCACAACTTTTAAATTCAACTTTAAATTTTGTATTATCTTGTTGCTCAGTTATTCAAATAACTGGAATTGCTTTTAGTTGGAAATATGAATAATTTGTATTATAAAGGCACAGTTGGTAGCCTTGGCAGCATGGCTTGGTGATGTGTTTGATGCGAGTTCCTAAATAATTGTGAAAATTCTTCAAGTTGCTGGTCTTAAAATGGTGTAATATGTGTATATATCATCTTGGAATTAGAGGTACTGTGACCATATTAAGCTTTTGTTTTTAGCCTGTCTCGGTAGTGTGGTGGTAGCGTGTCTGCCTCACGTCCAAGAGGTCCCAAGTTCGAATCTTGGTCAGGGTGAGTTACCGGGATAAGGTTTTTACGAATGTCGGGTAGCTCTAGGCTCCATGGACCCTGAATTCATTGGAGCATCATTTCACCCACTTCATCACCGTCCGATATGGCTTAACGTTGGAGGACGTAAAATTACAAACAAAAAAAGGACTTTTGTTTTTATTTGGTGAAATTAGTACACAACTGATATTTAAATGAATGTTGTAACATAAACAAGTCTAGAATGTAATGATACATGTAATGATACATGTAATGATCTGAAATTGCTAGTCCACATGTTCTTGCAATTAATCGAACATGTCCATTGCCAACAGTTCAGTATACCAATATAGCACTTGTGGTGGTAAATTATTTATATAGAAACTAGAGGAGCCATCAGTCAAAATGAGTATCTGTTTTGAGTAAAGAGAATGTGTTCAGACAGAATATCAACGCTAAATTGCAGTGTGCTGTTTGTAATAATTGGTTTCATAATGTCTGTTAATCTAACTGAAGAGGATGTTAAATATCTTAAGGCAGAAGGTAAATCTTAGAAATGTAATGTCTGCATTAATTAAAGAAGCAGTCTGTATGATGAGAGAGAAGGAAAAAGTGCTAAGCGTTCAATTGATGCAATGTATGAATTAATCAAGTTGTTGGCTTCAGAAGTAAAAGAACTTGGAAAATCTCGTAATTTAGCACATGGAAAGCTAGATGACAATAAAGGAATACTGTTGAAGCAAGAACAAGTTATCAATAGGTGTATGAAAGTAATATATGATTTAAAAACAAAAAATATTAATCTGAAAGTAATTAACTCAGTTACTGACTAGAATAATAGATTCGGAGCAGTATTCAAGAATAAATATGATTGAAATACATGATGTTCATGTCAAACCATCAGAGAACACAATTTCAGTGATCAAAGAAATTGGTCATGTCTACAAGTTAATTTATAAATCTACCGTGTCTTTGTCTAGTATCCGCAAATGTTTTTTAGAATTTTTATCATGTTATAAAGACCATTTTTTAATTTATACTGATGGCTCAAAGAGCTCAAATGGTGTTAGCAGTACGTACGTGTGTGGAATCGAACCATATACATTTGGATTCCATACTAGCACTTCCATTTATTTTTATTTCCACTTTTATTTAGAGCTATATTGCGGAGAGTCGTGCAGTCCTGCTTGCAGGACGAGTGATCCGCTCTCCTCGGAAATAGACTTAGGACATTGAAAGAACTTCCGATACCCTGGGTTACTTGCTGTCCATTTCGTCGAGAGGAAGTTATTTTGGCTTGGTTGCACATTGGCCATTGCTTTTTTATGCATAGTTTTTTGTTTAGAAGGGAACCTGCTCCAGTTTGTCCGTTTTGCAAGGAAGCTTTATCCATCCATCACATGTAGAGTGTTTTGCCTAGCACAGCTTCGAATGTCTTTGCAGCTGCCGGTCAGCCTTTCAGAAATGCTGGCGGATGACAGCAAAGCAGTGGGGAAGGTTTTTAAGTTTTTTTCAAGTTGGATTTTAGAATTTAGTGAAGGGAAATGTTTTTTGTACTGTTTGGCCTTATATTGGTATTTATTTTCAATTTTTTTTTTGGTTTTGTACATGTATTTTTTTACTTTATTTACACTTCTGTTTTATGACCATTTATATTTGACTTTTGTCATGAATAATTTTTTAAAGGGCACCAATAACCACTGCAGTTGGGCGCCCTTACAGTATGCGCGCGATAAGAAAAGCAATCAGGTTCCAAGTCCTCATTCAGTATGTTTCGTTTAACTCCGTAAACATAGATGACAACTTTGAAATTTGAAATGCGCTATACACTGACATCTAGTGGCTAATATGCTAAGCTTTATCATGTCTGCCATATTTCATTTTAATAATTTCGAGGTTAATTAGCTAACCAGTTTACAACAATCGTTTGTTAGAATTAGAATTTTAGTTCATCCTTGGCAACATATACAGTTTATACATACAATATACACAGTAAGCAGCGTTTCTACGGTTTCATGTGGTATTTGCATAGACTAATTTACTACAAGAAATGTCATAATATAAATATTACAGTTTTGTGAATGTACTATGCTATTAGTGCTCATTTACATGGTTATAGTTCTAAAAATTCATTAACCATATAAAAACAGTGTGCATGCAAAAATTTCTTAATCTTATTCTTAGTGTTTTAATGATTCAGCTTGTTTAAATGAATTTGGAAGTTTATTGTATAACATTATCTCTTTGTAGTGAAAGCTTCCTTCATAAAGGCTCGTTTGGTGCACTCGAATTGCCAGTTTATCCTTGTTATGAGTGTGGTGGTAATGTACATCAGCATTTACTTGAAAATGATTTATATGTGTATAACCATTTGTGGATGTTATGGCTCTCGAAAAGGGACACATTATTATTCGTCTACCTCCGTATAACTGTGATATGAATGCAATTGAGCTGGCATGGACAAAACTAAGGAATGTTTTCAGAGGATGCAACGTTACTTGTGATATCTTCGCTTATCTTACACGCTATTTTGCTGAACTGTGTTTTTCAAGGTTGACCACGCAGCAGAAACAAAAGCGTTAGCTCTCACTTCTTTCCCTCTGCCGGCACCACACCGTAAATCCAGCATTCAAGAAAACATAGGCATACGGTATATACATTATCTACTACAAGTTGATATCAAGGATGAGAATATTGATACATGTTATTGTTTGCCAACTAACTCCAAAGTTCAGATTCCTCCTTTAATTGTAAAGTTCACTAGGAGGTGCTTCAAAGATGCAATTTTACGTAAAATGAGTCAAAAAAAATTTCAATAATTTAGACTTGGGGTATACTTTCAACAATCCAGTGCATATAAACAAAAGTCTGTGTTTCGAAAGAAAGAGAAGAGATGATCAATCAGCTTTGATTCCAATAAATAATGTGAATGATTTTGATAAATTTAAGTAGTTCTGAATGTTTTTTTTTTTAGTATGATTTATGAGTCACACTCAAACTTCACTCAAAAGTTTGAGTGTAAGCATAGTGACTCATAAATCATACTCAAAAATGGCCCGCCCCAGTAGCGTGGATGGTAGCATGTCTGCCTCACGTTCAAGAGGTCCCGAGTACGAATCTTGGTCAGGGTGAGTTACCCGGATAAGGTTTTTCCAGGGGTTTTCCTTACCCTGAAAGACAAATGTCAGGTAACTCTAAGCTTCATGGACCCCGGACTCATTTGAGCATCATTTCACCAATTTCATTCATCGTCCGATATGACTTAAGGTTGGAGGACGTAACATACAAAAAATATTCAAAAATGAAGAATACTTCACTGTTAATAATGCTTCTGCTTTTAATATTTATAGTTCTGAATGGTTTGAATTATAGATGATTTTTATATTTGCTATCAAAATGTGCATGGTTTACAAAGTAAAACACACATGTTGTATTTGAATAAGTTATTTAGTAACTATGATGTTTATTTAACATAGCTTAATGATGGAATATTCGACTCAAAACTTTTTGATGATAGATACACTGTTTATAGGAAAGATAAAGTTTGAAATCCCACCAGTTCACTAGTTTTGGAAGCTGTCCAGCTTTGCATTGGACCTTCGAGGTTGATAAAGGCTTCCAAAACTAGTCCTGAATTATATAAAAATGTAAGTGACGAAGTGTTAAAAACTGACTACAAATAATTTTTTTTTCAATTAAGCAGGATTTCTTTGTAAAAATGCATACTCGTGCAGATACCACAACAAGTACAGGATCTAATTAGAGTTGCAAATATGCATTTTTCCTGCAGTGTTGTTAGAACAGTGTACTGTGAGAAACGCTGTATATTTTGTGAAGTGAAATTGGGCTAATTAAGAGAAAAAGGGAAAAGCATTATGAAAGAACCAGTGCTTCTAACAGTGAAACTATTCTTAATGTTGTGATGAATATGTTAGTGTGAGCATGGAGAAATTAAATTGTGTAACATACATAATGGATTAGATTATGTAGTGAATATAAAATTGCACATGTTCTAATAAAGTACATGATGTTGAAACTATTGTAATCATTCATAATTATTGTAATGGTGTTTTGTGATTCATCTTAAAAGTATGCTAAGGAAAACAAACTGGAATATTGAATAATACTTTTCTATCATTAATTTCTATGTTTATCTAAATAACATTGAGTATCTTAGTTAATGGATGGAAATTAATCATTTCTCCACACTCAGATCTCTACACATGTCAACTGCACTATGCAAACAAAAATAATGCATGAATTTCTGAGCAACATGTTTAAATGTTGCATGATAAAAAACATGTTAGAGAGGACTTGATAATACTAAATTTAATTTTTTTTCCTAGATTATTTAGAAATTAAATTTACCAATTCTATTCATGTAAACACACACCTCTCATCTTAAACACAAAAATAAAAATTATTTTACAGAAGGAATTAAGCATAGCATTACTTCTCTATGCAACAGTGTTACTGGTTTAGCTATTCACACGATTAATATTAGCTACATTCATAGGCATATTTGTTTCTTTTGCAAATGTACAGAGTGCTATCTCATGATTCATTGGTGCTTCCCAAATGGAAAATATTTCTGAAAATCAAGAGTTCACAAATGGAAGTGCTCACAGATAGCTGTTTCCATATATCTGAAGAAGAAACGCACTTTTCTGCGTTTTGGAAGTAAATAAATGAAACTTAAGCAGGAATGCAACTATGATTTGCCTCGCATGTTATTTCTTTCACAGAGCTAACAGCATATTCTTTCAATTCTAAGCACAAACGTGTATTAGACTCAGGTCATGATAATGCAGTTTTAAAGTCATCTCCAATAAAAGATTCTGATTACACATCATGTTTATGGTAGATGCAAAATTTAATGATGGCTGAAGGTTGACCACTAGCAGTATAAAGCAACATTGCCACATGTCAAAGGGTGGGGAGAAGCTATATGCAGTAACAAGACAAAATAAAAACACTATAGGGTATCACTGTAACTGTCAAGTAAACATAAACTTGGCGTGCATGCTAATGTAACAAGTAATCTGAAAATCTTACCTTAAAATGGTAATAAAAATGTGTGCAGGCCAAGCAGAAAATTTCTTATGGCAAAGCTGTTGTATCTGCCTCATCATCGTATTCACGTCCATCCTTGCTTCTGACCTTATCTGAATCATGGCTGTCTTCCTCTAAGTTGATGATAATTGGCTGTAGTATTTCTTTGCAGGCTACTTCTTTCTGTAGTCCATCCTGTAGTTTTTCCACATGTTGGACTCGGGAAATCCAGTCTTCTTTGGTGATGCGCGCAGTAGTGGAATTCATTAATGTTTCTATATCCACCAATCTAAATGTTTTGTTTTGTTCAGCAACTTCTCCCTTAATTTTAGCCCATATCTTGATGGGTTATACATACAATAAGGAGGTAGCCTAATCACTTGGTGGCCCATTTTAGCAGGTATTTGATCCAGTTCATACACTTACGGAGCAATTCACTCTAGTATTTGAGCTTTTGTTTTGGCAGGGCCATAATTGATATGTTTCTGCCTCAACCAGTCCTGAATTTGATGCTTTAAAGATGAGAAATTGGTCACTTTTTTTAAAGTGACTGAATGGTACTTCGCATTATCCATTACTGTTATAGATCCTTCCTCAAGATAAGTCAGGAATTTGCTCATGAACCACTCTTTAAAACTAGAGACGTTCATTTCGGAATGGTAATCTAAATTTTTCAAATGAACTTAGAACAAAACCCATTTGCTCTCAGGAATAAACTCTGTTTGTGCTGAGCGCACGTGGCATACAATCCGTCTTCCCCCCTTGCTTGTTGGAAGTTTAATACCCCCATTTCCTGGAGAACATTGCCATATATACTTCTTTGTAAGATTTTGATTCACAAACATTTCATCGAAGTAAAAATTTGGACGTCCATCCCCTGAACTTTGCAAATTATGCATTGTTCTTAGAAATTTTACATGTGCTGCCACAACATCTCCTCTTTCCATTAGAAATTTCTGCTATTCATTGGTTTTTCTGTACTTAAAACCAAAAGATTTCAATATCGTACACATAGAGCTCTCAGAACCTTTGTAATCAATTTTCTCCCTCATTGCATATGTAAGTTTCTCTGTGATAGGAAATTCCCTCCTATCATAAAAGGAATAAATTGTTTACTGCAAAACATCTTTATTAAAGTTGTCTAAATGTTAACACACTTCTGCATGTAATGTCTTTTTCTGAGTGATGAAAAGATGGGAGTTTGTCCTTCAGCAACAAAAGTTTTTGTTTCTGCACAAATGCATTGTATAGTATACAAACTTCCAATGCCACAAGCTTCTGCAGTCAACAATTGGGGCTGCAAAAAGTTGATCTTCTTATGCTCTTTAGATTTGGAAAGCGATTTAAAGAAACAATATACACTGTGAATTAAACTATTGCTTTGGTAATGCAACACTTCCCGTTTCTGTATTATTGGTTCACTTTTACTGCTCGCACCTTGTTCACTATGTCACATTTTTAACTAATCCAACAAATAATATTAAATTAAACACCATGAAACAACTCCACACAATCAGTATAACTGAATTATGGGAACTGAAATTACCACCGATAACACAAAAGCAGAAATACGAACTGAAGCTATAATAGCTTGACTTTCAGTTCCTTATCCTGTAGTCATTCGATTCTGTTATCTTTGTTGAGTCACAAGCTGACACAATAAACAAAACAGTAATGAAAGGATTTGGAGAGGTAATGAAAGCATCTTAACAGAGCCCCTGTTAAGACAAATTCAGTGCACATTCATACCTCTGCAACAAGTTAACATAGATAAGTGGTTTTTAAACTGGTCGCTTCAAAATAAAATGCTTTTCATGATCAGGTTATTCTCTTTCCTGTTGCAAAAATAAATTTTGTGGGCACAAATGACATCCAATCGCCAGCTTTACAGCGCGACTTCATGGCTTGTAAACTATACAACACCACAAGCTGTGACAGGCATCTGTTGGTTCTTGTGTTGACAAACTACTCCCACCCCATTAAACTTTCTGTCTGCCATAATTTAAAATATTAACAATATCTGCTGTGTATTCCTATTCAAAATAAATTTGATTCATTTGATTTCTTGATTACATTTAACAACAATGGTAATAAAAATGGAATATCCTTCACAGCCAACAATTTAAGAAAAAAAAAAGAAAAAAAGAAAGAGAAAAACATTTAATAGGGCTTTGAACCTGGAATCTGGTGTCTATAGGTAAGGAATTTAGTTACCACTGAGCCACACATGTACAGTTCCTTTTAGTACAGCAAATGCATACATATATCATTGAGATGGTATCAGTGGCATATTGGCTCAAATGCGAGGGTTGGCTAAGTCCCGGAGCTCACATAGAGATGGCGCCACTGGGCCCCTTAGAAGGATCGTATCATATAGTTTAACTCTTGACTAGTTTAAATCCATCATTTCAGGTCAATAGCTTGTTTAGTTTTTGAATGACAATATTTTAAACAAGACATGTGTAGAGATTTCACGAAAATGGAGGATTTGGAAAAACGAGCAATGATTAAATACTTCCATTTGAAAGGCTTAATGCCTAAAGAAACCAAGGAGGACAGTACATTGAAAGACTACCCCTTCATTATACAATGATTAAAAAGAGGGTTATAGAGTTTAAAATAGGACATATGAACACTAGTGATGAGCCTTGCTCTGAATTTTTGAGATGGGCTTATTACCATGGATGAAACTTGGATACATCGCTACACTCCAGAAAGTAGATCACAGTCAAAACAGTAGATTGCACCAGGTGAACCAACTCCAAAAAAAAAGGCAAAGTCAAGTTTGCCAACTAACAAGATAACGACATGTGTAATGTACAGGGAATAATTTTTATTGATTACTTGGGAAGGGTAAAAACTGGTGACCACTATGCAAGCTTACTGCAGCGTTTGAGCAGAAAGACCACATTTGGCAGAGAAAAAAAACTTGTTTCTTCACAACAATGCTCCAGCCCATCGTTCAGTCATTGCAATGGGAAAAAAGTGTGAATTAAAGTTTTATTGCTTGAACATCCACCTTATTCGCTAAGTCTAGCACCCAGTGACTACCACCTGTCCCGGAACCACAAAAAGTTTCTTGAAGGACAAAGATTTCACAGCAACAAGGTCATTGATGTGGTAAACAGCTATTTTGAAGACCATGATGAATGGTACTACAGAGATGGTTTAATTAAATTAGAACACCGATATGACAAATGTATTAGCCTTTCTGGAGATTATGTTGAGAAATAAAGAAAAAAATCTTTTTAAGCTTTTCTTCTTTTTTTTTAATTTTTTTTATTTTTTTTTATTTATTTATTTATTGTGAGGCGTATCAGCCGACCCTCATATTTTAGCTTTTTGCACAAAATCATGAACTCTAGGTCCATAAGTGTCCTATTTCAAATTGTTGCCTTAACCACTATAACTCCTTAATAATTATCAAATTTTGAAACACTCTGTATGTAGCTGTTGTTACTCAAAAATTTTGAGCATAAAGTGATATTTTTTAAACTGAGCAATAAATATAAGTTTAGAAATTAAACTAAAATCATTTATAGCAAAACCTGGAAGTATTATTTCCAGAATAATTGTTTTAAAATATATATTGTTTATGATAATACAATCTTGAAACAATTTCCGTTATAACAAGTAAACTTTATAACAAGTAAATAAAATGCATTTATTGCTCCTTGGAGTATCATTCATTCGGAAATGTTGGTTCCAATAAGACTTATTTAGAACAAATGTTAACAATTATTAAATTATAGATGAGTCGTATTTTTTACACATCAGCTTCACTAGTTAAATTTCGATATAAATTAAATTTAAAGGGAGTCGATTAATGACACTAAACAACACATACTTTTAAATTTTTCCGGAACATGTTTCAGAGACTTTGCCTCCATCCTCATGGCTGGTCAATGGCCGGTTGAGGATGGAGGCAAAGTCTCTGAAACATTAACTTTAAAGAGAGTCGATTAAAGTGTCTTTAATCGGCTCCCTTTAAAGTTAATTTATCATAACAACACTGTTTTCAACACTTCCAAGAAAGGAATCTCTGAAACATGTTCCGGAAAAATTTAAAAGTGTTGTTTAGTGTCATTAATCGACTCCCTTTAAATTTAATTTATTATAACAACACTGTTTTCAACACTTCCAAAAAAGGAATTCGATATAAATGTTAACAAAATGGATTGGTTTGGTTAAAACAACAATCATATTTGTCTATGATTTCCAATATTTTTCAAAGCTCACGTATCAACCAGTCTGAAATATTACTGTGCTGTCTCAGTCATGTTAAACATACGACCTGATTCGTTTGGTTGGAAAATTAGGGTTCAGAAAATGTAATTTTCAGATTGTTCTGTCAGCATCACTTGATTTCACTTTCATGCTTCAGTCACATAATGAGTTTACAGTCCTCTGGTAGCTAACTGCAAAAACATCTGCTCTATCTGTGTTTTGTCAAGGCAATAATAATTAATGTGAGGAGGATTGGACCAAAGTTGCAAATGCCATCAGTAAAGTGTTAGAAAAGAAGAAAAATACAGTGGCAACTTATGTGATGTCAAAGTTTTTGAAACCACTTAGAGCATTTCACAAAAAAGTAAGGATAATTAAAGAATAACAAAACTGCTTATGCATGATTGGAGAAATTTAGCAACAGTGACGTTAAAAGTAATTCAAAAAACTATTTGTAGTCTCAAAGTATAAAATTGTAAGAAGCGTAGAGGCAGTGAAGCACAACTTAGCACAAAAGTGAATCGAGAAGATATTGACACACTGCTTTACTCACACTGTTTTTTCACAGGACATGTTTCAAGAGCAAAAGTGAAGCAATGTGTCAATATCTTCTCGATTCACTTTTGTGCTATTTGTAGTCTGTTTTTAACACTTCTTCACTTACAATTTTATATTATTAAGGGACTGGTTTCAGAAGCCATTGCATCCATTTTCAACCTTGAAGGTCCAACTATCATCTGTTGTCTGCTCTCTAGTGATGGAACTATGAACTTCTTTAACTAATTATCCACTTGTGGGATTTCAAAGCTCATTACTGGGTCCTTAGTTTTTCATAATATGTTCTCCTAATTTGTCAGTTTATTTTGGTTTATCACCTCGTTCAGGTGATTTGGATTTGCATCAATGTCGTGGTTTTTGTTCCAAAAATGAAACGCTACACTGATTAATTTTCTTCTTTTAATTTGATGTTTCTAAAATGCTTGTTGACCCAAATTTTTAGGTTTCTTGCAGTTTGACCTGAGTAGCATATTTCACAAACTGCTGCCCTAATCTGCAACATACCTAAAGCATTTGTGTAAACCACAAAATTCTAGTAAGTAAACTACACCAACATGGTGTAGAAGACACTAACTTGGAATGGTCAAATCATATTTAGAAAGCTGCAAACAGAAAATTATATTAGAGGGCTATGCAACTCCTGTACATACAAAATGGGAACTTACAACAAAAAACAGGGTTCCTCAAAGTTCTGTACTGGGTCCAGTACTTTACATAGTATACACTAATGAACTTCCACTTACCGTTATTGGACAACCAGTATTTTACGCTGATGACACCTCCATTATTTTTAAGTGGGTTAGATACCTAAAATTTAGAAAAAAATGTTGACCAGGCTGTTTTATTATTATTATTATTATTATTATTATTATTATTATTATTATTATTATTATTATTATTATTATTATTAATTATTATTATTATTATTAATTATTATTATTATATGTACACGATAATTATAACAGTTTTATAAAAAGTCAAAATCAACATGAACACAACACAAGAAAAACAGAATTAGATATCCAGCTCATAGGTTAGCACTTGAGGCGGTCCTTGCCTGTTAGGAACTTGGTTGAGTCCTCCCAGCACTCAACACCATATAACGTAAGGAAGGTGATGGGTGAGGGTTACGGATAGGGGAGGTTTCCTGGACAGGTCGCGGTTCGCTCTGCATGGACTCTCTTCTTTGTTCCAGGGTGTGGGATACGTCCTGACTGGATGTGGTATGATCAGCGAAGAAAACACCTCGACTGTTCCATGATCGATTTATTCACTACTGTAATTAGATACCTCACTCACCACCTGTAAAGTTGCTGTTTGTAGACTCATGTGTTGTTTTTGTCGGTAACGACAGAGTTCTTTTCAGTGTATTCCTACCGCTCTGGTATGTACAACGTGGTTCCACTACGCCCGACCGACAGAGTCTCAACTGTCCAAATCACGGATCCAGTATCTCCTGGATTTCCCCCTCTATCGTTACATTTTGAATTTTTGTGTGAATCACGTGTGTAAGTTCTAAACTGTAATTGGTTGGTTTCAATTTCGAGTTTTAACCATCGTACGAATTTTGTATGTGCGCATGACCGAACATTGATAGAGTTTCCCACAGGGTCCACTTATTTAATTCCGAGACACGTACGCTGCAAAATTTTAGGAATTCGGATAATCTAAGACTATTGTATCAATCACGTACATATTGGCATGAAAGAGAAAACAGGGCAGCAGGCCGACCTTCCACATGGTTCGGAGGCATTGTTCCTAGAGGTGGACCTGTTATGAAGAAAGACGACCAACCATATGTTCTCAACCTGAGGGACCTCATATTTCTGTTTCTCTGTAATAGCTATGTATTTCCTTTCGATGCAAAATAATCAGTATAAAATATCTATGCTAACCTATTATTATTTTGATATAACATATATTAAGCGACTTTGTTTATGACCAAGGGGAACTGTTACATATGCCCTTAAGATAATTTGGGTCAGCGCTTCAGTACTCTGATGTGGTGTCCAAATTCTCTTAAAATCCCATCATTATTTATAACACGGCACTTGCTATTACTTTGTTTATGACCAAGGGGAACTGTTACATATGCCCTTAAGATAATTTGGGTCAGCGCTTCAGTACTCTGATGTGTCCAAATTCTCTTAAAATCCCATCATTATTTATAACACGGCACTTGCTATTAGGACAATATGTGTAGTGGTGTTTCTTGGGTTGGCTAGTGCTATTTTAGTGATTTCGTGTAATGTTGCTGTAGTGGTTTGGTGGCAAGCGAGTGACAGTACAAATACAATTACAATTATGTGCAACATGTCAATTACCTATACGTATACAATACAATATTACTTAGACTCTAATATTCTCGCAACATATTATCAGTTAGTACCTTTATCATTGTCACGTAACGTATGAGTTCTGTGTTCATTATGAATGTTGCTATCACACATGACACTAATGTTTTTGGCTTACAGATCACTGTTACACTGTTCGTATCTGCATGCAGATGTATGTGTACATACAACTCCTTTACTGTTATCAAAACATAAAGCTTACACATATATTTACATATACTTCACATCTCTTTTTCTTTTATTCCCATAACACAGTTACCTTCCTTCAATGTACCTGGTACTTTCTGACTTCGGCCATAATTGTAATCCTATGAAGTAAGGCAATCAATGAAAGAAAGAAAAAATTAAATAAAAAACCTGTAAGGAAATCCTCTTTACTTTCTTTTTTTCAATGTCAAACTACAATGAGGGGCCTTGAGGTGTCATACGAATATCATGTTGTCGCATCTGCCCAAGCGGTTCTCCTGTCTGAACTCTACCGGTCTCACAGCAACCCGCTCAATGCTTAGCAAATGGGTGTATTTATTTATGCTTATTCGCTTCCCTATAGGGACATAATGCACTGATGTGATATTTGCCTATAGGTTTACCTGTTCTTACATCTTGTAATATGTAGGTTCTATCTCCTACTTGACCAGTTATCTTGACAGGTCCCTTCCACAATAAATTTAATGTTTTGTAAATTTTTTTGTTAGTGAGGATTTATCAAAATTCCTCACTAGTACTTTGTTATTGATTTGTGGCTCCCATTTATGTAAATACCTTTTCTGTTTGGCAAGCCTTTTGTCTGCTTGTCCTTTGTGCGGGCGAATGCCTTTCGTATCCTTTCAGCATCGCACTCAGGTATATTTGGTAATGACGCTGGCACTCCACTGATAACTGGTTCGTGTGCCTCCCTCTCATCAGCTGGACAGGTGTGTAACCATGGTTTGTGTTGATTGAGTGGTTCATGATCCATTCTATGTAAGTTAAGTACTCGGGCAATGTCGTATGCTTCATGTGGCATATTATTCTGAGATAGGCATTTAAATCTCGCATTACTCTTTCGCATGGGTTAGAATTCGGATGGTAATTGCTGATATGGTAAATCTTTATATTTGCATCGTGTAGTTTGGTTACAAATTTTCGGCCGTGATGCACAGAAGCATTATCTACAAGGATTGCGTTTATTTTACCATATTTCTGAGCGTAATCTTTTACTATTTTGTCCGCGCAGGTTGCACTTGTTAAATTTTTCATGGGGTATAAACTTCAAATTTTGACATCACATCAACCAATACGAAGATGTACTTTAATCCTGCTCTTGATGTCGGTAAAGGGCCGTGAGCGTCAACTGCTACTAGTTCCAAAGGGAATTGCCTTAATATTGCCTGAGGAGATCGGTCAAATCGTTTATTAAGCTGTTTCGCTCTTTGGCACAAATCACAAGTTGCGACAAACTCTCTTACCTTCCTACCTATATTTGGGAGGCATAAGTGTTCGGAGATAACTAGGCTTGTCCTCTCCACACCTGAGTAAATTAATGCCACATGGTAGGCTTCTATAATTAGTACTTTCAGAGCCGCTGGTACATATGCTTTCCATGCTGGGGCATGCTTATCTACTAGCTTGTAAATCACGCCATCCCATTTTTCCAAATTTCATTTTGTTCTCAGGGCAGATAGGTGGTACGTTCTCCCATATTGCAGCTAATTTGCTGTCCTGTTGATATTTCTGCAACAATTTCATTTCTTTTGTGACGCGGTTATTTAAATGTAAGTCTAGCTTCAATATTTTCACCTCTCTTTGAGAGCTTCCTATTGTTTCTGGAAGGTTCTCTCCTACTTTAATCCTGGATAAGTAGGTCACTGAAAACGTTAATGCTCCCTGGAATATGCCTGATGTCTACGTTGTAGGACATTATTTCATGGATGTAACGCGATAGCTTACTACTGGTCATTTTGCAGTTCTTTATAAACGCTTATATGGTCCGTGTACACTATGATTTGTCTGTTGTATATGTAATGTTTGAATTTCTGTACTGCAAAGAATATTGCACTAATTTCCTGTTCGGTCACGCAGGCAATGCGTTCCGTTCGGCTTAAGGATCTGTATGCCGTTGCAATTATGCGCATTTCGCCATCTTGCCGTTGCAATTATGCGCATTTCGCCATCTTGCCGTTGCAATTATGCGCATTTCGCCATCTTGAAATACCTGTACTAGGATGCAGCCGTACGCTACCATTGAAGCATCGGTGTATATAAAAAATGGTAAGTTCATTCGCCGACGTGTGAGGAGAATGGAGTTGCTGAATAAATATTTTAACCGTTGGACGGCTGTCTCTTTCACGTCAGACCACTACCATTATGTATTCGTAACTAACAAAGCTCTAAGCGGTGCTGTCTCCTTGACGTAATTTATAAGGAATCTACTTTAATAACCTAAAATACCTAGAAACTCTTTTACTTGTTTGGCGTTTTTTGGACGTGGTATATTTAGTACTGCCTGTATTCTCTCCTTGTCTGGCGATAGACTTTCTCCTGAAATTACATAGCCTAAAAATTTCACTGATGTTTCAAAAAATTTACATGTTTCCCAATTTAGTGTCATGCCACAATTTTTTAATTTTTTAAACACGATTTCCAAATGGTCAAGGTGTTCGTCGGCGCTCAAGTCATGAAGTAATATATCATCCACATATTGAGATATGTATCCTTCCGATTGTGTACCAAATATGGTGTGCATGGCTCTTAAGCAACCACTTCCAGATACGCTCAGTCCAAATGCACAACGACGAAATTGATAAAACTCTTCCCTAATGGATGAATCCTAAATATTTCCTGAGTCTTGGCGCAATTTCAATTTGTAAGTAAGAATTAGTTAAATCAAGTGACGTGAACCATCGCTGCCTTCCAATACCAGCGAGGATATCTTCGATATTTTCTGTGTGCATGTTGTCTGGGATTACGTAGTGGTTCAAATTTCGTGCATCAATTGTCAATCTCACTGCCCCATCTTTTTTCTTTACGATACACAAAGGTTGTACATATGGAGTGTCTGAAAACTATAATTCCTTTTTCCAACATCTCGTCAATTTTATTAGACACCGCGTCTTTCACGGCCAAAGGGATCATTCTGCACTTGTCGGGTTATTGGCATTTCTGCTATGTCAAATGAATTCCGATATGCGTTGCATAAGCCTGTACGGTCAGTGAAAATTTCTCTGTGTCAATATCAGCTGGTATAGGCGTTCCTTTTGTATTTCACTCAACTCGGTTAACCCTCTGATACGAGTTTTTACCTGCTCGGAGAAGAGTTCTCTCTTCCTGTTCTCCGTTTGTTTACTTTCTACGTTCACTATTGTCTCCCTTTTGACACCTGCTGCCTCTTCAACTAAGTCATTGTACTCGACCACGTGTTGTACATTCTGTGCCATTAACCTAATTATCTCCGCACCATTTCGTATGTTTACTAGTTCAACGAAAAATTCTTCGTTTTGAATTTCTTCCTCTTCAGATAAAAACATGTTATCCTGTGACTCAGAGGTAAATGGTATTTGAGTTGTTACGCCTGCTATGGTGAATGTGGCCTGCGATTGCTCGTAATCGATCAGAGTACAGTGCGTTTAATAGGTCACTTCCGATAATTATATCGGTAGCTAGGCCTTTTACGACGAAACATACAAAATCTACGCCATATCCATATCCATTTATTTTTGCTGCTGCTGCGAAATCCTTTGTTTAATTTTGCCGATAGCACCCATGCACACTGCATTTTTGACAGGGAGGGATTGCAATTTTATGCCCAAATTAATTAGTTGGTTGTACAAATTCTCGCTGCAGACCGTGACTGAAGATCCTGTATCTAAAATAACTTGGAAAACCCTGCCTGCAATTTCGGCAGTTATTCTTGGAGCTTCCATTTCTTGGTTTACTATAAATTCTGCGTAACCGATAGTTCTGTTTGAGTACGATTTAGAATTTTGTTTTTTCTCCCTGGAACAAATGTTCACATTTACGTCACTTTGTGTTGCTATATCATTATCATTAGTGTCTCCTAGAGACTTAGAGCTCTGGGTGGCTTCTAATCGGGAAGGATGTGGAGACTCCATACGTCCCGTATCTAGTTTTCCGGCGGTGTCAGGGTTCGAACCTGAGTAGCGTGTGCCTGAGAATTTACATAGTTCATGTTGGATGGGGGTGTTGGTGGGCGTGGCACCTCTCTCTCACGTATCATATCAGCGTTTGTATTTGTTGAATTCAATGGACTTCGGGGTCGATGGGTGTAATTCGTCCTCTCATTCCTCTCTCGTCGGTCGTATGGCCTGTAGGTTCTCTGTCTATTGGACCAGTTCGCGTCAATATGCCTGTTTTGAGGTCCTTCTGCCCTCATCCCATCATTATTTTGCCTAGTGGGATGGGCATTTGTTCTGTGCCACATGACTGGCTCTTCTATCTGCGGTTCATGACCCTGCAATGCTGCCAATAATTCAATAGCCTCGTTGAAGGTTTGGGGCCTGGCAACAACTAAATGGTGACAAATCATATTTGGGTAATGTCTGAACATGGCATTAATAAAATCATGTTCGGAAAGAGAAGGATCAAGTAACTTGTTCAACTGACCCAATGTCACTCACTTTAGTCGCCAAAAACTATGGTACCGTCTTCAGTACTTCGTGATCTAGGTTGGTTGCCAAATGGTCGCTTGTACAGTCAGGACTTCGATAACCACGTTGGGTGCCAAATTATGAGGCGGTCCTTGCCCGTTAGGAACCTGGTTGAGTCCTCCCAGCACTCAACACATCACAACGTAGGTAAGGTGACGGGTGAGGGTTACGGATGGGGGAGGTTTCCTGGACAGGTCGCGGTTCGCTCTGCATGGACTCTCTTCTTTGTTCCAGGGTGTGGGATACGTCCTGACTGGATGTGGTATGATCAGCGAAGAAAACACCTTGACTGTTCCATGATCGATTTATTCACTACTGTAATTAGATACCTCACTCGCCACCTGTAAAGTTGTTGTTTGTAGACTCATGTGTTGTTTTTGTCAGTAACGACAGAGTTCTTTACACGTGTTGTGTTCCGTGTATTCCTACTGCACTGGTATGTACAACGTGGTTCCACTATGCCCGACCGACAGAGAGTCTCAACTATCCAAATCACGGATCCACTATCTCCTGGATTTCCTCCTCTATCGTTACATTTTGAATTTTTGTGTGAATCATGTGTGTAAGTTCTAAACTGTAATTGGTTGGTTTTAATTTCGAGTTTTAACCATCGTACGAATTTTGTATGTGCACATGACCGAACGTTGATAGTTTCCCACAGGGTCCACTTATTTAATTCCGAGGCACGTACGCTGCAAAATTAAGGAATTTGGATAATCTAAGACTCTATTGTATCAATCACGTACGTATTGGCATGAAAGAGAAAACAGGTCAGCAGGCCGACCTTCCACATGGTTCGGAGGCATTGTTCCTAGAGGTGGACCTGTTATGAAGAAAGTCGACCGACCATATGTTCTCAACCTGAGGGACCTCATATTTCTGTTTCTGTGTAATAGCTATGTATTTCCTTTCGATGCGAAATAAACAGTTTAAAATATCTATGCTAACTTAATATTATTTTGATATAACATATATTAAGCGACTTTATGTTTATGACCAAGGGGAACTGTTACACACTGCTCAAAAAAAATTCCACATTATATGGAAATTAAAATCTCTTCAAAAAGTGCATTAAAAGTTTACTTGCCAGTAAGGCGTACTATTCAGTCAAGGAATACATGGATGAACTGTGATCTTGGTGTATAATTTTAGGACATTTACATATTGTACATACATGATGTTTCTTTGCTTTACATAGTAAGTATAGTAGTCTTTGTTTCTAGTTTTATAATCGTAAACCTAAATCTTGACGAGTCATTAACTTATGAGCGTTATTTAACTACGTAAGTGTAATGTGATGAATAAAATATTCTATTCACAATCCTTACAACTTATTTGTCATATTCCGGATCTATTATTTGGTGGGGTTTCATTTTTTGTTTTTGAATTTAACAATTTTAATACTGAGTATGTAATTGTGGGTGCCAAGTTGATATTTTGTTCATTAAAAATCTTGAATTTATTAAATATTTTTGGGTGGTATGTGCATCCAATGAATATGCTGTTGCTTTCTTTTTCTATAGTGAATGTGGTTGCTTCCTTAATAGATTTCTTTAGTTAAGCCTTTTTAATTTCTTAAATACCAGATTTTTGTTGTATCCATTTTCTTCTATGTTAAGTATGGCTTTTTGTTCCTTGTATTCTGCTTTGTCCATGAGCATGTTGACTAATCTATGTGTAAGATTGTTTATTAATTGCATGTTTATGGGTAATTGGGTTATAGCTATGAATTTTTTCTGTAATTTTCTGACTGTCAGCTTCCTGTAAAATTCAAATTTTATTTTTGTGTCATTTCTGATGATATTTATGTCCAAGAAAGAGAGTTGTCCATTGACTTCCTTTTCTATTGTGAATTTGATAGTTTCTTCCTGCAGATTGGGTAGTTCTAATGCATAATCTAAATGTCTATTTGGAACTATTGCAAAGATGTCATCGATATATTGATACCAATCGTTGAAGATCCATGGGAAGGCCATTTTAATGTGTTTCAAATGAACTTGTTAATGAATTTGCCAAAAAGGTTGAAAAGTGGACTGCCCATTGATAACCCTGATTTCTGCCAGTTGACAAATGCAAATCCTTAGACTAGTAACTCTTTAGAACAGTTAGTAACACATTTGGTAATGTGTAGTACTTCTTTTCTTTTTGTTGATTAGTGAAAAAGATATATGCTTTGTTGTAAACAAAATAAAAGGGTCTTTCTTAAATGTGGTTTTAATCCATCCCATAACATTTCCCGACTCTCACAGGACAAGATGGATAATTTAAAGAAAAATCGAGCATGAAAAGTTTGTTTATTCGAGCAGCGAACTCATTTGAAAAAAAATTAAAGGACAGGAATTCCACAACGCATGATATTGCAGCAAGTTTTAAAATACTGGTAGATAAAGTTGAATGACCTTTTAGAAGTGATGACCTACTGCAAGAGGAATATTGTACGATTGAGACAAGTGAAGAAGAAACACAAGATTTGGACGAGACCTAAAGTTACTGCAAATGATGGACCGTGCAGAAAAACTCAAGATGGGAGAATCCCAATCCAGATAATGGACTGCACTGAAAAGTTCAAGATGGGAGAACCCCAATCCAGATAATGGACTGCGCAGAAAACTCAAGATGGGAGAATCCCAATCCAGATAATTGACTGCGCAGAAAACTCAAGATGGCAGAATCTCAATCCAAATAATGGACTGCACAGAAAACTCAAGATGGGAGAACTCCAATCCAGATAATTGACTGCACAGAAAACTCAGGATGGGAGAATTTCAATGCAGAAAACTCAAGAAAATCTCATGGAATGGTAAAGGAACTACTGCGTCGAAATCTCGGTCAAGTTTGCTTGCAGTATGAGGAATTATACACGGCTTTGTGATTGTGAAGCCATTATAAACCCACGACCACTGTTTGGAATTGTAATGCACATTAATGTATGTCATGTATTTAAAGTTATGCTGCAATTCAAAAGTCAATGTTTTAAATTACAAGGTGAAAGGATGTTGACAAATGCAAATCACTAGACTAGTAACTCTTTAGAACAGTTGGTAACACATTCTGTAACTTATAGTATTTCTTTTGTTTTGTTGATTAGTGAAAAAAGATGTGCTTCATCATAAACAAAATAAAAGGGTCTTTCTTAAATGTGGTTTTAATCCATCCCGTAACACTGCTCGTATATTTCCCATTCAAGCTGCAGTTTTGTTCAGTGCAAAGGTTTGTTAATGAGATGCATTCTTTTCCTTGCACTGTTTCTATTTCTATTGCAGTTAGCCAATGTTTTTTAGCAATGTCTCTAATTTTTCTCTTGATATGATGGGAAAAAATGATGTGACATCAAATGAAACCAGTCTGTCATTTTTGTCTAACTTTGTCTTTAATTTTTTTCTATTAAATCTTACAATTTTTTTTAAATTTGTTCTTTGAAACTATAGGATGCTATTGAATCTATTTAATAACCATTTGGCCAAATTATATGTGGTGGCATTTATGCTACTAGTGATAGGTCTCATTGCTTTTCCTATTTTATATATTTTTGGTAACCTGGAAATGTTGGATTATCTACTTCAATTTTGTGTAATTCTTTCTTGTTGAGTATTTTGCTTCCTTTTAAAGTCACCTTAGATTGTATATTCAATGCAGTAATTTAATTGCTTGGTTTCCACTCTTTTGTAATTATTATCCTTTAACAGTTTAACAAAATTACTATTTTATTTCCCTTATATGCTTTAGTGTATATGATTGGTTTCCTTTTAAGTAATTTCATGATGTGGTTATTAAAGATTTTCTTTACTTTTTCCCCCCTTCAATTAATCTTTGTGTAGAAATTTTTATGTCTGCTATGTAGTCTTCTGCATGATTGGAGTATTCCAATTTATGTTTTTAACCCTTGATTAAGTACCCTGGCTTTGTGAAGGTTTGGTTGGATAAGTTAACTATATTGACAGTTGACTTATTTGATTAATATTTTAGGTTAATTTGTTTTCTTGGTTGGCTTTTCTAAATTATTTGTTTTTCTGCATAAATTTTCAAGTTTATTTTTTTAGTTTTGCTTTTCATTTTTACATTGAGATATTTAAAAAAATTGTTTTCAAAATTTTCCCAAATTGTTTCCTAAATTTCTGGTAAGTTTTTGATGAAGTTAGTACAATTTTATATTTAAAATATTTCTATTTTTGTAATGTTTATTCTTCTGTACTTCCTAACACTTTTTTCTCTGCTGCTTTTTGTGGTTTGCTATTTTGATCAAATTTTACTATTTTTCTGATGAAATTAGACACTACCTTTTTTCTGATACACATGTTGATAAATCTTATGTTGGCTGCAATTTTCCTCCTTTTTTCTCGCAATTTTGTGAAAAGTTTGATAAACTGCTTATTTTCCAATAATAAAAGATGTGATCCTACCTTGATCATATCCCTTTTGTAATTTGTTCCACTCTTTAACCTCTGATCTGCTATTCCTCAAGGCCTGTTAGGCTAATCAATTATGCGTGATTGGAGGAATTCTTAAAACTTGGTATTCTCCTTTCGCTAGTGAATCCCAAAATACATCCAAATATTGTATGAACATCTTAGACTGTTTCTCTTTGCATAAGAGTGTAGTGGAATATTCATGGAAACAGAAAGTAATGGATGACCTGTTTATTCTTTTAATAATTGCAATATATAGTAAAATTGTTTGCATGAATGTTAATTTGAATGTTAATTTATGAAGCCAGAGTGTATTTAGCGAATGACAAGAAAATTGCTTCCACAATAGATCCAAAAACTAAAAATCAATACTTATACAAGATACTGAATTTGTGTTGCTTCTTTTAGGCTAGCATACAGAGGAATATTAAGGAATGATGGATATATAGGTTTACTCTCATTAGATGATAGCTATATATATGTAGATCTTAAAATCAGTCACTTAATTTGTGAACATCAAAAGAAAAGGTAAGGTGAGGATTAGAGGGGAGGGACTTTTGAATAATATACAGTAAAACCTCATTAATCTGGACCCCTTTAAATCGGATTTCCCTTAATCCAGACAAGTATACTTAAAAAAAATCTGCAAATTGTTAACTTAAATCATAGTACAACACTAAGACAAACTTAAGGAAATTGTCCATTTTATTTTTGCACAGACTGCACAGTAGGAATTTCGTAATACCAGCAATAAATTAGTGGTAATGATACAGTAGGCTGGCCTGCTTCCCACACCCTTGCTATACCTGCGATGGGGCTTGCAACTCTTGTCAGAAGGATTAATTTAACACTTGCCTTAATCAGCTAAAAAAAACAGATTGAGAGCATATTGTTGTTTAGTAAACCTACAGTATCATCGGGGAAATGTAAGCATAAATCGCTTGCATTATACGAAAAACTAAAAATTATCAAATGGCTTGAACATGGTACCACTGTTGCGTGTGTATGTGCAGAATATGGAATCACCAAACAAACAGTTTTGGACATAAAAAAGAAAAACGGGTGAACTTTTCAATACTTTTTACTAAATGTGATGTAAATGAGGAAAACTGTCATGTCAAACAAATGCGGTAGCCGGCTGAACGAAAGTTAGAAGACACGACGTACAAGTGGTACAAACAATTTTGTGCAAGCAGAATTGCAGTGAAAGGTGTTGAAATTCAAGTGCTGCCAAATGTCTTGTGAAATAACTTGGTACCAATGGATTTTCAGATATTTTGAGCTGGTTATACAGATTCAGCAAGCGTTGTCACATAGTGAACAAAAAAATGTGTGGAGAAAGCTTAAGTGCTGATACGTCAGCTGTTCACCCATTAAGAAAAAAACAAAATTGAAATATTATCATTCAAGAAGAAAAATTAGATTTGTCTCAAGTGTATACTATATGTGCACAATAACTTGAGCACTCGGGCTCCAAGTCCTCATTCGGTAGGTTTCGTCTAACTCCATAAACAAGATGACAACTTTGAAACATGAAATGTGCTATGCACTCTGACATCTAGTGGCTAATATGCTAAGCTTTTACATGTGCGCCATATGAGATGACAATGACCCAGGCTATCACATCATGACTGACGAAGAAATTGTAGAAAGTTTAAGCAGTGCAAGGTACACTAATAGCGAATCTATGGCTCAGTATGTGTATTTTGAAAAGTCAAAATTGAAATTAAACATCATCTGATTGTGTGATAGTTTCTTGAGACAACTGACAAATACTGCATACTACCAGCATATAAAGGGTATTCGTGATCTCCTTCTGAAAGAGATGCGAGAAAAACTACAAAAGAAAATTGATAGTTTCTTCAAACCAAACAAAAAAAAGTACAATTAAAATCGGGTGGACCTATCATATCTTTTGTCTAATAAAATTATACAGTATATACTCTAATTTCATTTACAGTTTATTTCACGTAATCCAGGTTTTGACAATGCAGACAACATTAAGCCCCAATTGGCCCAGATGAACAAGGTTTTACTGTATTTTAAATAAATTCAATGTTCAAAAATTACTTGTAAATAAAAGGTTGTTCCTATTTCTAATATTGAATTGAGTGCTCATATAATTTTGCCAGGATGTAGACCAGTCATGGAAAACAAGAGGACCTGCTTCTTCACGACGAAAACGCAAAGATTCAAGCTCAGATGGTGGAGGTGGACCTCGTTGGTCTGACAAACCAAGACAGTGTTATGGACCTACATGTGTGCGAGCAGCCCGTCCTGGGAGTAAATACTGCAGTGATGATTGTGGCTTGAAGCTTGCTACTAATAGAATATACCAGGTATAGACATCTAAGTATACAAATATAAGGAAATTAATTACTTGTGTTAAATATTGGTTTGCTTAGATAGAGTCAGACTGAAAAATTCAATGCAATGGCCTGGATTTGAACCATGGATCTCCCAATCTCCGTCTGGCCACTCTTAACCAGATGGAGACCATGAGATCTGTGGTTCAAATCCCAGTCATGGCATTGGTTTTAATGTTGAGTATGGAAGAGGAGGTTTTGCTTTAATTTTTTTTAAGATAATATTTGAATGTTTTAGTCTGATTACATCTATCCAAAACCTTAGCCTATACACGACTAGTGTAGAAAAACAATTTCTATCAGTTGATTTGCTTTTTTATATATGTTAAATTTTATGAATTTGTAATAGAATGTGAAACCTCTATATATGTCCAAAGTATAAAAATTTGAAGAAGCATAGAGACAGTGAAGCACAATTTAAAGTAAAAGTGAATTGAGAAGATATTGACACATTGCCTCACCAACACTTGAAACATGTTCTGTGAAGAACAGTGTTGGTGAAACAATGTGTCAATATTTTCTCGACTCACTTTTATTCTATATATGTATTTGTATACTTTGGTTAGAGGCTTTTGACACACTGGAAGGGCAAAAAAAGTATGTTGTGTGATCATTGCATATATATAAAGCATAACAAGAGACAGGATTTTATAGCTAAAGCTGTCATTAAGACGTGAGTTGTGGGACATATTAAAGATTCTGCTTGAACCTCTTAAACATGCATAAATAAAATATATGGCAGCCATGGGAAACAGATAATCCATCTGCTATGCAAATTTCTCACCTATAGGATATACGAAGGGGACCCAAAAGAAACCGGATTGTCATAACAAAATTACTTCAGTCACCTTCAAAATACTCTCCATTACGTGCGATGCACTTGTCAAGTCTCTTTTCCCACTGTTGGAAGCATGTTTGGAACTCTTCAAGTTTGATATTGTCCAGTGACCTTTGCGAAGCTGCTTTTACTGCCTCCCGCCTTCACATCATCATAACGCTCCCCTTTTAGCTTTTTTTTTTTTTTTTTTTTTTTTTTCCCTCATTCGTGGAAATAGGAAAAAGTCGCACAGGGCTAGGTCCGGCGAATATGGAGCATGGGGAACAACAGAGCTGCCCGCCTCTGTAGAGCGTAGATGGTAGCATGTCTGCCTCACGTTCAAGAGGTCCCGAGTTCGAATCTTGGTCAGGGTGAGCTTCCTGCATAAGGTTTTTTCCGGGGTTTTCCCTTATCCTTACAGATGAATGTCGGGTAGCTCTAAGCTCCATGGACCCTGGACACATTTGAAAATCATTTCACCAATTTCATTCATCGTCCGAAATGACTTAACGTTGGAGGACGTAAAATTCCAAAACAAAAAACAAAAAAAAACAGACCACCTCTGAGATGCCAAATAGTGGGTCACTCATAAGGCCTTGTGTGCTGGAGCGTTGTCGTGATGCAGAAACCAGTCACCTGATCGCCAAAGTTTCGGGCGTTTCCTCCTCACATCCTCTTGCAGACGCCTTAAAACATCCAAGTAAAAGTGCTGGTTAACAGTCTGGCCAGGGGGTACGAATTCCCAATGCACAATTCCACGAACATCAAAAACGACAATGATCATCGTCTTCACATTTGACCTCGCTTGCCCTGTTTTTTTGGTCTGGGAGAGTTGGGAGTCATCCACTGGCTTGATGCTTGCTTGGTTTCTGGGTCATACCCATAACACCAACTCTCATCCCCTGTGATGACTTTGTTCAAGAAGTTTGGATCATGTGCAATCTCTGTTTTCAAGTCCTGACACACGTTCATGCGGATGGTTTTGTGCTCCTGTGTGAGAAGGCTCGGAAAAAATTTAGCAGCAACATGTCTCATGTGCAAATCCTCCCTCAAAATCCGCTGGCACGAGCTCCAACTGATTCCTGTCGTTGCTGAAATTTGGTCGATCGTTTGGCGACGATCCTCGTTGATCTATTGGCGGACCGTTTCAGTGTTCACATTTCGCGATGTTGAAGGCGTTCAGAATGAGCTTGGTCTTCAATACACATCTCACCACCTTTAAAGCGCCCAAACCACTCGATAACCTGTGTGCAGTTCATAGCATCCTCCTGAAAAACATCCTGAAGCATTTGGTGTATCTCCTTTGCAGTTTTTTTAAACAAGAAAGAAAATTTTACACACACTCTTTGTTCTTTTAAAGTTGCCATAACGGCTTTGCAGAGATAACCCGCCAACAGTCAGAGAAACACAATACCACACTTGCACGTTCTGCTCTACACTGACGCTGTCTGCACAGCTGTTTCATGAAGGTCTCTACTAACACCATGAAGCATTAGAACCCTGCACTACGTCTTTGAGTGGCAGTGCCCTCGGAGTCCGGTTTCTTTTGGGTCCCCCCTCGTATAGGTAGAAAACCAATACATAAGCAGACAAAAGTGTGTGTAATACTTTAAAAGAGGAGACAGCAAATATGGTTCGACAGTGCATACCATAGCTGCAACTAGTGTTTCCAGATGTACAGTAATAAGAACCATTGAACTGGATATACAACACTTTTCAACTCAAAGAAGTGCAATAAAAACAAACGTTTTTAAATTTCATAAGATGGAGTTGATTTAATAAGAACTGTAAGGGTCTTACATAGTAACTATAAAAATGTTTACGTTGAAAGGAGAGAAAAGAAAAATGGTAGTGGGGAAGTATGCAGACAAAATCAAAAGAGAAATGGATAAGAGTAAGGAAGTTAAGAGGCAGAGAAATGGAGGATGCAACGGAATATTAAGTCATTTTTGCATAAGATTTAGAATAGGGATAAACGGTCAGGGAGCCAATACCACTACTAGCCCATAAAATAAGCAGTTAGCAAATTCGTACTTAGAATTGTGATTGGAATTGTAAGAAAGTATTGTATGTTTAATCACAAATAAACTAATCAGCAATAAGAACTGCATATGAATTTTACAGAAACCAGACTGCTCCAACACTGAATAGAATTTTGAGTACAATGCATGAGAAAACGAGAAACACAAGAGTATCAGTATTATTAAATTATAGATTAGTCGTATGTATTACACATCAGTGTTCTTATCAGAGGACAGCATTGTTACATCTCCTCAAAACTGAGTTTTAGGTTTAAAAAACAAAGTCGTCAAACACGTAATGGAATCAAAGCAAATACAAATATGGCAAGGTAATTATTTAAATGAAATTGCTTACTATAGGCAGTTAGGTTTCCAGGGCATCTATCTAGAGAACACATGGTAACATTCTTACAATGATGTCTTTCGAAGATGGACTGGTGAATTGGATTACTGTGATGCTCAATTTTTAACTGCTAAAGAACAACAAATAGTATTTCTTCACCTAGGAGGATGAAATAGCTTTGTCCCAAGCACTATCTTTGGGACTCTCAAGAGCTTATTGGATGCTACGGTTGAAAAACAGTCTGCTAGAAGAATCCTTGTGATTGTCATGGATAACACAAAGTATTCACACTTTAACCTCATTTCTGAGAAATGGAAAGATATAATAAAATTCATAGATTACCACACCAGGCTTTCCAATTGCATCAGAAGTTAAAGGTATATGCAGTTGATGCTATATGACCATCTCAGACAACCTCCATACAACAACTCGCTCCATCCGCTGAATTAGTCTAGTCAGTACTCAATACAAAATTCCCTAGAAAAAACCATGTAAAAAAAAAATGGACTCATGTCCATGAGTCGGATCTTTGTGATTAATATTGGACGCAATAACTTCCGAAACTGGTCCCTCCATAATATAAGAATGTAAGTGATGAAGTGTTAAAAACCAACTGCAAATAGTTTTTCATGTAAAAGAATTTCAGGCACTGATTGCAAAGGTTGTGTAGAAATTAATAAAGGCAACCACTGACAAAATACATTAGATACATTGAAAAGAAGGAAGAAAAAAACTGCAACTTGCAACCTGCACAACATACCATTTGTTCTAAATGTAAATAATGTAGGCATCATCAGAGGAGGCAGAAGAAGAAAAAAATAGATAAAATATAAAAGTAAAAAACTGAAGTTATTAAGTGAAGCAAATATAATGCAATAAATTATTTTTTGAAGTATTGAAATAGTCACTCTTTTTTACGCTCATCTTCACTGTAAATATAGAATGCAATTAAAATTTTTTCAAGGGCACTCCTCATCTTCAGCCCTTGGGACTTCACAATAGATGAAGACGAGAACGAATACCCTCGAAAGCGTTTTATGTTCTAATATTTAAAATGAAGATGAGTGTAAATAAGTGTGATTTAAATAATGTTTCGTTTCTCTGCATGGTTTTCCTTTTGTTCCTTTTCATCAGACCCTTATGCAGTACCAATAATAATAATAATAATAATAATAATAATAATAATAATAATAATAATAATAATAATAATAATAATAATAATAATAAATAATATATTATTGATTATTATTATTATTATTATTATTATTATTATTATTATTATTATTATTATTATTATTATTATTATTATTATACAATATTGTTTTAATATTCTCATGACAGTAAATATAGAGAAAACTAAGTATCAATTATTATCCTTAACCAGAAAACAATTTGAATTGAACTTACAATATGACAATACTGCTTTAGAAAGAATAGATAAAGAAAAATATCTGGGAGAGGTTTTTGATAATAAACTAAACTGGAAAAATCATATAGATTTATGTATATGAAAAAGCTACAAAAAGATTTAAATTACTGAAAAGATTAGCTGGCATTAAATGGGGCAGTTCCTGGGAAACATTGAATACAACTTACAACACTTACATTAAAACAGTAATAAAATATTCTGGAGAAGTATTAACATCACCAGCATCGAATAAAGGAAAACTCGAACGCATACAAAATCAAGCACTTAGAATAAATAATAACCGGAGCAATTAAAACTCCAATAGAAGCACAACAGACTGCTACCTCTAACAAACCACTGAATTTAGAACTAGAAACTCAAGCTATTTTACAGTATGAAAAAATATTTAGATCTCCAAATTTCAATAAATTGTACAATAATTTAGATGTAAATAAATTAAAAACACAATCTGGATTCATGCAAGAAGTTAATGAACTTGAAAAAAGATTAGAAATACCAAAACAAAGAGAAAATCTTATTGATTATTACAAGTGAACATCAGTTAAATCTGATACATGAACTCAACAAAAGAAGAATATTAAAACTAATACACTAGAAGCTCTAAATCTAAAATATCCAACTCAAGAATGCACACATAATATACACAGATGGTTCCCTCTCTGATACTGATGATGGAGCTGGAGCAAGTGGTATATGCCAGTTCTTTTCTTTTTATAGAAATGTAGGAAGAAATACCCAAATTTTGATGGAGGAATAGAAGCTGTCTATTTATCACTGCCAAACATATTTCCTTGGCTACATAAATGCAAAAATATAAGTTCTTTCAGACTCAAAGGCTGATATACAAGCAATAGTAACACTCCCCAAAATGGAAAAAATTAAAGATATACAAAAGATGATTCAACAGATTGGTAAACTAGGGGAAAAAATTGTATTACAATGGATTCCATCGCATTGTGAGGTAGAAGGAAATGAAAAAGCTGTTATAAAATTTTCTTATGAATCAATCAAATGCTTTGTAAAAAGAAAAACAGATAGAATCTAACTATATATATATATATATATATATCCACACCCTAAAATAATTCCAAAACTACCGAGAAAATCAGCTGTTCCATCTTTCGTCTCATAACTGGACATGATTGAATAACCAATTTTATAGGATTGGACGTTTCAAGCTCACCATACTGCCTCCTGTGTACCAGAGAAGACATTATGAATATGGAACACTTGGAATCATGCCAAGCTTTGAAGACGTGCCCTGAAATTGTCACCAAATACTGGGAGGCTAGAAAGAGAATGACTTGGTTGTCAATTCCTGAGCATTAGACACACAGTAATAATATCAATTTATAATTAAATTGAGTCAGATTATTGTAACACTTATATGATTGACTTAAACTCAATTTGGTCATAATGGTTTTAAGCTGTTGCTCCCATCGTCAGAAGTGGTATTTTTTTTTTTTCTTACATAATAAAGGAATCGAAGTAATGTAGTCAAAATAAATATGATCATGTACTCTAGGTGTATTTGATATTAAATTTATTAAACTAAAATGAGAATTAGCTGTTGAATCAATGTCATATAAAGATTAAAAATGAAAAGAACACAACAAAGGTATGTATGAAAGGGATATAAATGCTGCAACAGTACATTTAGCTATTGCAGTGTGCCAGTGGCATGAGCAACCTGCTTCCTACCCGTCCCTCCCAGTGTTTCAAAAAGATTGAACAAAGTGTATATCTAGCATCATACTTAATAGAAAATATAATATTAAAACTTGCAAAACAAGTGCTTTCCAAAAGCACATAATATTTTCATCAAATTATTTCAAAATAATTTAGCTGACAATAACATAATTATATTTTGCAAATTATAAATACGTACTTTTAATTGTAGGTGCTCCCTCAGCGAATTCAGGAATGGGCTCTCTCACCATGTGCTGCTGAGGAAAGTAATAAACGAGCATTAGAGAGTGTGCGCAAGCACCAGCTTGAAGTGCGTAGGATCCTGCAGGAGTTGGACAAGAGACATAAGGTTTGTTTTATTTAAAGAAGTATCAATTACTTATTAGTTGTAAAATTCATTGTTAATATTTATGATAATATATCTAATAACCAGGGCCACTTGCAAACTCCTTTTTTTACGACGCACAAAACGTTTTTCGAAATGGATGCTCTTTTTTGCTGTGGCTGGTATTCTTTTGGGAAAGTGTTTTACTTCAAGTATGAGGGTTACTGGGGTGGTGGATTTCTTATCCCCAGTAGAAGAGGCTTCTGAATGTTATTGTGGTAAATTAGGCCACGAGCTATTGCTATGCGGAAGTCTAGTTAGATCATTGTCTCGCATGGGTTTAGAGCTCTCCAAATTACTAAACAATTGTATATAAATTAAATTTAAAGGGAATTGATTAATGACACTAAACAACACTTACTTTTAAATTTTCCCGGAACATGTTTCAGAGACTTTGCCTCCATCATCAACCAGATATCGACTGGTTCACAGTGGTGTAGCTGGCGATATTTGTGATATCGTGGTGGTGATGATTTATATATTTTTATTTATTGGTGATAGGTGGTGATTGACAAAATATCACCAGCTACACCACTGAGAACCAGTCGATATCCGGTTAACGATGGAGGCAAAGTCTCTGAAACATGTTCAGGAAAAATTAAAAAGTAAGTGTTGCTTAGTGTCATTAATCAACTCCCTTTAAATTTAATTTATTACAACAACAGTGTTTTCAACACTTCCAAGAAAGGAATTGTATATAGTTATATCCAGCTGGTGTTAAAATACTTTTTTATACCTTTTAACTTTTTTGTAAAGATGGATAGGCTTGTAATACTTGATCTACTAGAACCACACAACACATTTGCATATTGCATTCCTGGTTAATATCGGGCTTGAAAATTGATATTTTGTTATGAGCAACCAGTGGCAACCATGAAAAATCTTAGAGCTGCAGTTGGATATTGCTGCAACTACCTTCCTATCCTGTCTAGGAACATACCTCAAAGGTGGGAGCTGATTCACCTGTATTTCTTCCTCCTTTCAATCTAAATGGCCCTTCTAAAGTGTCAAGCTTTCTCTTGTAACTTTTTTTGAAATAATGGAAATGCAAGAAATGAAAATCTCACCATTAAGTTTACTACGAGCCATGGTAGCTGATGTCCTCCATAATCAAACACTCTTTAAATTTGGTATCTTGTGGTTGGTGAGGTACCGATAATGATGAAATTGTGCTCATAAGTGAACTAGCTCTACGGGAGGATGCAAATTTTGATATTTCTGCACATTGTGATAAACTAGCTGTATATGGGGAACCACAGGATGAGAAGATTATTGGTGATGTGTGGCAAAAACATGGTGGTGATTAAAAAGGCAGACTGGCTTCAAGTGACACTGACAATAATGGGCTGTAGCCATTACATGAGTGTGAAAAGTTGAGTAAAAAATATCTTGAGTTCATTAATATATTTTTAAAATGAGTGTTTTGCATTTAATGCAAGAAAAGTGAAACAAGCCAAATTAACTGAAGACTTAAAAGCGGGACAATTCCTAAATAATATTTGCTTCATAATCATCTTTATTGTTTAAGTTCCACACATCCAGGCCCAGTGTATTACCCTTAAAAAAATGCATTATCAAAATCTCACTTTTAAGTAATTCTGAAGTAATCTTCCCTCTTCTTCTTGATATATACATAAATCAGGTTCAACTGTAATCATTATTGATGTTTAATTCATGAGATGCTTAGATATTAATATTGCTATAATTGTCGCATCATAAGTTGGTGATTGGCGTTTTGCCTCCACGTGTTATTCAGCTGCGAAAACAAGGAGAGGGGATGAACACGTCACAGACACGCCATTGCGGTCGCCTAGCAACCAACAATCCACCAATCAAAAGTAAACTGTCGCATAGTAACCAGGCACGCTTATCCAGCGTTGCGAACTCTATCGCACTACACCACGTGCTTTATGCATGACGCTAGTCTATCGGCATGTTGAGGTTTGCAATAAGCAGACACTGCTACTATTGTTTTGTTTATGAATCAGCGGTATCACAATACCGTTGTCGTTCGTTCCCCTTTAGTATGAGATGGTATACGTTGTTGGAAAGGAACAGGTGTGGATTTAGTTTCAAGGAATATCTTATGAGGTTTTCTGGGTGAATGACCAACCTTTTCAGTTTAATGACCAACCCTTCTTACCTGCCTTTGTCCGGTCCAGTTCTGACGTGAATAACCCTTATGGTACTCAGGGTATTTCTCCCTGTCATCACTGCCAAACTAAGAGTGTACTGCTTCAAGTAGTGGATGTTTCACAGGGTGCAAAAAGCTTTACATTTTCGCAACATAATTTATGTGTTTCAGTGATCAACTTCAGTGTTTCAGTGTAACTTTAGTATTTAGCTAATTATCATTACTAATGGCTGCCACAAACACTTGTGCTACAAAAACAGACAGAAAGAAATTATCTGTGAAAACCACAAAAAAATGTTTTTGGGTACAGAATCCCAATTAAAGGGCAAGTAAGGGAAATTATATGTGCATGTTCAAGACCATTTATAAAAGCATGAATTTCTTGAACTGGTAAAAGCAAACCGCAGTTCCCAAAATATATAGTTAATGAAATTGCTACAGAAAAAGGCCACAAAATTATTAGTCTTCCTCCCTACCATTGCCATTTTAATGCAATAGAGTTGATTTGGGCCCAAATAAAGGAATATGTAGCGCGCAACAATACAGATTTCACTATAACATCGGTTACAAAATTAACAGAAGAAGCAATAGCAACAATAAGTGCTAAAAGTTGGGAAGATGCTGTTTGTCACACAAAAAGAGTTATAGTGGCAGCATGGGAAAACGAAGGCATTTTGGAAGAAAGTGGAAGAACTCATAATTTCCGTGGGAGATTGCAGTAGCTCTGACGGCGATGACGGCGGCAGCGACGATGATCAGAAAAGCAGTACCAATGACAGCAGCGACTCTGAGATAAACGGCATATTCCCGTTGGAATAGAATGCATAATTCTGTGCAGGTATGGCACTTTTGTTTCTCTAAATCTTAACTGTAGCTAACCGTTTATTTTTTGTTCATTCCGAAGATTTCGTATGCTGTAATTAGGTAACTGCTCACTGCTTGTGTAGACAGTCTTACGGCAGTTTTATGATTAATACTGCAGTTTGCAAATTTCTAGGAATATGTGCGTGAGCATTACCGCAACCGAACTTCCTGCTCCCCTCTACCCGTCATCTTTGTTGCCTAGCACGTGGAGAGGAACGGTAAAGTGGCAACGGTGCTATCCCCTCTCCTTCCCCACTCCAAGTGTCAATCACCAGCTTATAATGCACCCATAATAGGTTAGTGAATTTTGGCTGTGCCCTGACTGAGTGGTTAGACTGCTTGGCTCTCACCAAGATCGCTTAGGTTCGATCCCAGGCGACTGCAAAGTGAAATTTGTGGTGGACAACATGGTGCTGGGACGGGTTTTCTGCGGGACCTCCAGTTTTCCCCATCAGAATTCCACCAATTGCTCCATCATCTTTCCTATCATTCATCTCGCCCTCATATATCCACTTTCTTCACCTTCACACCAGAGGGTGTGGGGTGATGACTTATCCTGGTTTCTCTATTGGATCCAAAGCCTCGGTTTCTCAGGCCCGACCAAGGCTTGTAAATAGCCTTGGGATAGTAAAGAATGAATGCTGAAAGAAAGAACAGCACATGGATTCTTGATAAACATGCTTAAAATGGAAGGAAAATTAAACAAAACCACAAAGTATATTGAAATTTAATATGTTGCTCTATAGGAAAAACATAGCAGGAAATGAACTTCATAGGCCCTCAGGAGTTTGCTTGGATGGTAACGTTCTCTTGCTTTTGTAGGAAAACATACATTTAATATGTGCTCCAAACCTTCAGTACTGTATGACCTAAGCTCTGACCACTATCCTGTTATTACCTGTATGAGCCTAAATGGAATAAGTGAAAACAGTCCTTCATTAATGAAATATCCTTTTGACTGGAATGTCTATACCTCAACTCTGAAACATTTAACGGAATTAAATTTATCTCTTAAGAGAACTCGAGATATTGATGTTGCTGTCACACATATTACAAGAAATATTCAGTACGCTGCAAATATAGCAAGTAAATACCCACAGGGCAATAAAGGCAAGATGAGAAAATTCAGTTCCTCTACTACCGAGTATCTACATAGTTTAAAACAGCAATATAGAAGACTGTGGGAACAAACAAAATATCCTGAATATAAAACAATATACAACAGGCTTACTAGAGCATTAAAAAAGTTGTTACATCAAGAATATTACAATGGGTTGGAGTATCAATTGCGAATGCTTAACATGCAAGATGGATCCTTAAGGAGAAAAACAAAACTTACAGTTAAACAATTTTCACCAATACCACCCTTGAAATTTAATAATAAATGGTATTCCCTTCCTGAAGAAAAGGCTCAGCTTTTCACAGAACAGCTTAGTCAACAGTTTCAACCCAACTTTAGCCTAGATCTGGAATTTTCCAGTGAAGTAGAAGATAGTATCTCTCGGCCTCTACAACTGTCGCCTTTCAGGACTTTCTTCACACCAGCGCAGGTAAGAAATGCAATAAAAAGGTCTCCTAAAAAGAAATTTCCTGGTTATGATTTAATTGTGTTACCTTTACTGGAACATTTGCCAAAGAAAACATTATTTCAGTTGACTTATATTTACAATGCGATACTTTGTTCAAAATATTTCCCTCAAAAATGGAAACACGCCATTATACTAATGATGCCCAAGCCAGACAAAGACAGAAAGGATCCAAGAAATTATAGGCCAATAAGTCTTCTTTCCATCTTCTCCAAAATGTTTGAACGTCTGCTTCTGCCTCACCTGTTAAAGGATGTTAAAGATATGATACATGCCTTCCAGTTTGGTTTCAGGTCATATCACTCTCTCTCTCTCTCTTTTGTGTGTGTAATTTACATCCTCCAACGTTAAGTCATATCAGACAATGAATGGAATGGATGAAATGATGCTCAAATGAGTCTGGGGTCCATGGAGCTTATAGTTACCTGACATTCGTCTTACAGGATAAGGGAAAACCCCGGAAAACCTTATCCAGGTAACTCACCCTGACTGAGATTCGAACTCGGGACCTCTTGAGAGGCAGACATGCTACCACCATGCTACCAAGGTGGGCTATCACTCTTGTCCACAACTATTTCGAATCACATATGCTATACTTGACATCTACGAAGAACAATCAGTCTGCTTAGGCCTTTTTTTGGACACAGAAGGCTATTGATAAAGTCTGACATGATGGTCTTTTATATAAAATTAAGAATAACACTTCAGACACTTACTACAAAATAATCAAATCCTACCTCTCTAATCGCACCTATTCTGTGAAATGTGAATATGCACAGTCAGAATCACATATAATTAAATCTGGTGCCCCTCAGGGGAGTGTTCTTGGACCGTTGCTTTATATCATATATACTTCTGACTTTCCTGCACATGAAAACCTCACTATTGCACATTATGCTGACGGTATTGCAATCCTGAGCAAAGGCACCTGTAAATCAGCAGCTCGAAAACAATGCTTTCTATGAAGTCTGGTGCAAACAATGGAGATTTGTTATGAGTCCTTCTAAATCTAAATTAATCAGATTCACGTACAAAAGATTCATAACAGACCATCGTGTTATATTAAACAATACAATAATAGTCACCTCTCAAACTATCAGATACCTCGGCCTAATTTTAGACAACAGATGTACCTGGAATGACCACATCACTAATTTAGTATGAAAATAAAACGTTGTATTCCCCTTTTAAAGCCAGTCATCGCAAGAAAGTCATCTCTAGCTCTGCAGTACAAGCTGTTGCTGTACAATAGAACGTATTTCCCGGGCTTGAGGGCCGTGGTCCAGAGGATGAAAATTCTCCTGACGTTTTGCTCATAAGCAAGTACCTAGCTAGAATCCTCTGAAGATGCTCGTTGAAGATATGAGTGAAACGTCAGGAGAATTTTCATTCTCTGGACCATGACCCACAAGCCCGGGAAATACATTCTATTGGATTAACGCCGGCCATGAAAACCTAAGCATGTTGCTATACATTTGTCTCATTCGACCTTTATGGCAGTATGCTTCTGCAGTATGGGGATCTGCTTCATCAACACACATAAATAGAATTCAAACCCTACAAATTAGATACAGTACTTGCAAGATAAGAGCACTGGATTTACAGTGTGGTGCAGGCAAAGGGGAAGAAGCAAGAGCTAAGACTCTTTTGTTTCTGCAGTGTGATCAACCTTGATAAACACAATTCAGCAAAATAGCGTGTAAGATAATCGAAGATGTAACAAGTAACATTGCATCCTCTGAAAACATTCCTTAGTTTTGCCCACACCAACTCAATTGCATTCAGATCACAGTTATACGGAAGTAGACGACTTCCAAATTAATTTAAACAAGCTGCATCATTATAACACTTTAAGAATAAGGTTAAGAAATTTTTGCATGCACATTGTTTTTATACGGTTAATGAAATTTTAGAATATAACCATGTAAATGAGCACTAGGAGCATAGTACATTCACAAACCTATAATATTCATATTATGGCATTTCTTGTAGTAAATTAGTCTATGCAAATACCACATGAAACCATAGAAAAGCTGCATACTGTGTATATTGTATGTAATTAATTTGACTTTATGTATATACTGTATACATTTTTATGTGTCTCATAGCATGTATATGTTGTCAAGGACGAACTAAAATTCTAACATACAATTGTTATAAACTGGTTAGCTAATTAACCTCGAAATTGATCAAAACGAAATATGGCATACACGATAAAGATTAGCATATTAGCCGCTAGATGTCAGTGTATAGCGCATTTCAAATTTCAAAGTTGTCATCTGTGCTTATGGAGTTAAAACAAAACTTACCAAATGAGGACTTGGAGCCCGATCGCTCTTCTTATCACACGCATATAGTACTTACAAATCATAAATGATGCACCGTGATACATCTGTAACACCACTCTCCATAGTGACTTAGATGTTCCGGAGGTATCTGTAGTCCTCCGATAGAGCTATAAAAGTTTCCACAACTCATTTCTACAGCATACTAATCCTTTGTTACAACAAATACCAGCAAATCATACACCTAATCGGGACAGTAGAAGATTAAAAAGAAAATGACACATTGACCTACAATCATAACCTTAAAGATTATTGAGATTACCGGTGGGTAACACCCAATATACATGTTTCATGTTATATTAATATGTTATAAGTAATTTGGCAAAACTATATTATATAAGCTATGTACAGAAAAGTTATCAATAAATTAAAAACAAACATAAAATAAATAATTACACTTACAAATAAAAATTTATGACTTAACATATATTTGGAGGAATTTAGTAACAGTGATATCTCAATTAATTCATAAAGTATTTGTAGCTAAAGAAAATCATTAAGGAAGCAAGCACATTCACTAAAGAAAAAGAAAGCAGCATCACAGTCAATGGATTCATGTACACTCAAAAACATTTATAAGTTCAAAAAGATTTTTGGAGTTCAAAATATTATGTTAGCACCTAGAAATACTCAGTATTAACATTGTTAAATTCAAAAACAAAAGATGAAATCCTACCAATCAATATGTTATCCTATCAATATATGTGCCAAAAATATAAGGGAAAAAAGGTACAACTCATGTAAACAATCAGCTAATGTTCTTGAAAATTAAAATTGAGGTTGATCACCTTTTATGAAAACCAGATTTATATGTCACAATTAATGAAGGGTAGGGAGATGAATTAATCAGTTTCTACAAAAACAACAAAGGAAAGGGTGATATCAAGTCATGAGATGAGTTTCATAAGAATCTGTAGCGACATAAAGGCAAGAGGAATGGTATTTAAACCTTGTCCTTCACAAAAAAAAAAAAAAAAAAAAAAAAAAAAAAAAAAAAAAAAAAAAAAAAAAAACCTCCTTCACTAGATGTAACATTCAAGGGAAGGAATACCATTGGTGCCTGTCTCCAGGTGTAATGTTCAGGGATGAATGTCACTTATTGTCTCCACCAGATGTGAAGTGTAGGAGGTAACTTTATAAGGGTGGCTAGGAGCATTGTGAAGAATTAACTTGAAGAAGTGACTTGTGGTTCTGATATAATGTTTAATGTATCCTCAAACTTAATCTTTGTTTCATCACATTCCATTAGGAACCCATGTATTCTGTCTTGGTCTTTGGGAAAAAATTCCTCTATCACCTTGTTGGCATTATGTCATTAAAAACTGTCTCTTTTTAAACCTTTCCAGCTCTTAGGTTCTTATTTATGCTACTTCTGTACAGTACTGAATAGGACAGAGCTACAATATTTTCACATTAAACTATGAACTGTGGTTTGCATAGGTATAAATACCTAGGAGAAGCACCTGGCATTTTCCAAATAGCATTGTCCAAACATATCAGAAAAAAGAAGTAATGTCATCAAAATCTGACCCGTTATTAGTGCCGTAATGCATTTAAAGACAATTCCATTAACTACCATTTCTCTTTATTTCTGATGACAATGAATTTAAATTATATTCAGCTAAGGTAGCTACAAAATAGGAATGAACATAAGGCAGGGCTAGGCATGCCTGGTCTATTGCTACTAGCCAGTGAGGTGTGTGCAGCATAGTAAAGTTAAGCATGCATACTGGCTTGCCTTGCCGAACCATACAGGTATTTTCTTTGCATGCCCTAAGGATACTAATTACAGAATTATTTTGTTTTTCCCATGTTACAGAACTATTTTTTCTAAGGATGACTGTCCAAACCTCATGTTTGTAGTACATCTGGTTTTGGAGATATGCAAGATAGGACGCCTGACTAGAAAGAAAAGAATCATTAACTTTCAGTGAAGAAAAGCACACACATGCTATGCTGCAGTTGCATTTTGTACCTTGCATTCAGTAAAGTGGTAATCTTTTAAGAGTGCACACGTGCTTTTCAAAGTTAGTAAATATACTGCTTAGCAAGCCTAGTGCTGGTGTGCCTAGTAGTAACTGCAAAACAACCCGTAAGAGTTTACATAAACAGGCTAGAAATATTCTTGTTATTGTGCACTCCTTTTTCAAACAGTTGTCAAAGACATTTTCGAAAGTACAAATTTCGCTCAGAGTCATGCATAAGCTTATTGCATGAGTGCTCATACTGTGACGAACATTGTTAAAGAAAGCAAACAGTTCACCAAATTAGGAGAAGTTTCCATATTTAGATATCCAGGGAAACATTGAGCAGCTAAAAAACGAGCTACCAACTTAGATGATTTTCAAAAGTGTGTTTTACGTAGAACAATTTGATTTATATGACAAGGGTGAATGTCCACCTGCCAAAAGGCTGACCAATTTAATGAGGGGGAAAATAGAATATGCAGATTCTTTATTTTCTGTGCATAATATTCTGAAATCTCTTGGGTTCAAATATAGGAGAACCAATAATGGTTGCAAATTTCTGCTTGAAAGAAGCGATATTCTTGCTGTAAGACTAAAATTTCTGGGCACAATGCACAACATTAGAAGTACAGGTGATTCATGGTGTAAAAATGCTAGTCATTTTGTTTTGTGTACATATGAACGATAGCTACATAAGAGAACTGTTCTCCAGTTCAAGGTTTTAAGGTTCAGATTACACTACCACGTGTTAATCATTGTATATGTTCTCACACTCATGTTAAAATATTAAGCGAACTTCTCTGGCGGCATCTGTATGTACATCACAGATCACTTGCTAAATGGATGCAGTGAGATATAGACAGATATATCTTCCATCGGTCGCCCGCTAGCTGTAGAACTGGCAATGCCAAGACACTACAATAACCATATTGGCTTAATTCAAGTTCATCTTATTTTGTAGCTACTGTAGATTGTACACAGACTGCAAAAGTATTCCAATGGACGAGGGGGTTGTAGAGACAAGGGGAGCAAATGTCTATGATCGGTTAGGTTAGCCTGGTGAGAGGAAAGGTCAGGTTAATCTGCTCATCAATACTGACAACGTTCCCGTCCAGCGACCACATGAGGTGGGAGACGAATGTAATAACGTATAATCCTGCCTTTAAGCAGTTTACACAGCAATAATAATAATGATGATGATGATGATGATACTAATGATGATGATAATGATACTAATGATAATAATAATAGTCATCATAATAACAATAATTGTTTACTATATTTATTTACATCAAACTATTCAAAATGAAATTATCTGTTTCTTACGTATTTATCTATACATATATTGCACATTTATTGATATAACTTTAACATATATAATGTTCAATATCTATTTCAAATAATTCACTGAAGAAACGTGATTCACAAAATGCATATCTCATTCTGTAGCTTTTCTGTAAATGATAGTGATAATAATGATAATAATAAAAAATAATGATGATGATAATAAAAATAATAATGATAAAAATGATGAAGATAATGATGATAATGATTATAACAATAATAATAAGTAATAATAATTAATGATGATGTTAATGATGATAATAATGATACTAATGATGATAATAATAATCATAATAACAATAATAATTGTTTTCTATATTTACATTGAACTATTCAAAATGAAATTATCTGTTTCTTACATATTTATCTATACATATATTGTACATTTATTGATATAACTAATGTTCAATATCTATTTCAAATAATTCACTGAAGAAATGTGATTCACAAAATACATATCTCATTCTGTAGCTTTTCTGTAAATGATAGCAATAATAATGATAATGATTATTATAAAAAATAATGATAACGATAACGATAACAATAATAATAATATATTGCTTTTTAATTTGGTGGCTATATTTCAGAAATATATTCATATAAGCTGTTCCTGAGAACTGTAACAAACGGAATAATTAATGTATTTATTTTCATAACAAGATACACTTAATTCTAAATGCCACAAAATTTAATATTGTATTAACTATCGCTAGCCTGTGAAAGGTAGAAGTGTTTCTTTCCAGATTAAACTACTACTTTGAGTATCGGAAATGCATTTAAAAAGAAGAAAGAGAGATTAAAATTGTTGAGATGTGTGCGAGAGAGAGGGAGAGAAGAAATAATGTCATTAAAAAAAAGGATCAATAAATACTTAAGTTGATACTAGAGAGTTATATAAAATCATCACGTTTCATATGTCAAAATTGTTTTTATTTTCCATTGAGGCTTAAATACCTGTGCACCGAACTCGCTGTAAGGAAAATGAACTGTCCTGGCACAACTAACTGATAAGAAACCTGTCTCCCTCCCGTAGATCAGTCTTGCATGCATTGGAAAACATTTGCACGCGTCTGTACAAGTAATCTAGATGAAAAAGTTAAGTGAGTATCATTGTCACTGCACACCAAGAACTATTGGCAAATTTAAAATGATGATAACTCTATTGGCTCTATCCATTTTTGTAGCTATTCTAGATTGTACAAACAATCTAGAGGAAACAGTTATGGGAGTGTCATTGTCACTGCACACCAAGAACTATTGGCAAATTTAAAATTATTGTTACTGTTCAGTGTATTGTCTTATTCCAGTTTTTACATTTTTTTTTTTAATTTTTTTTTTTTTTTTTTTTTTTTTTTTTTTTTTTTTTTTTTTTTTTTTTTTTTTTTTTTGCTGCTGCTTTTGAGTTCTAATTGTGTTAATTTAGGTTCCAGATTTTTACATTTTGGTGACTATCATCTATAAATATATTCCAAAATGAATGGAGAACCATACTGATCTTTGGATAATGGATCCATTGAACCTAGCTAGCAGGATATTGTTCACTGACCTTTTGCTTACTTTTTGCTTGTTTGCTCTTTTCCTTCTCAAATATAGCACAAATTTGCAGTAAAAGAAACTCAAAATACCATTTCAGAAAATAATAGTGAGCATTAGTATTATGTTAAGCTCCATAAAGTGTTTCCTCATTCTTGTTGGAGGCAAAATAAATAGCCTGGTTAATTAGTTTGTTGATATAATAGTTTGTATCCAGATTTTATGGACTTTCATTAACCTGGATTACTGCCGGTCCCATCTAGTCTGGATAAACTAGGTTTTTCTACAAGTTTAAGTTAAAATAATATGATAATATTGAAAAACATTTTTTAAATCTTTTTTGAGAAGAAAACAGAAAACAGAAGCTATTTTAAAATCTGACATCCCCAGACATGACCCAATAACATCTGATGTAAAAGGTAAAGTTGCAGTAATACTACACAAATATAACTATTTGTAACACAAACTTCACTTATTTTAAGAAAATGATGTCAAATTTTTCTTATTAATTGAGATCAATTTCACAAACAACTCGTTTGTGTCGTCAGTCACTGACTGTGTGTGTGTGGACTGACGACGCAAACGAGTTGTTTGTGAAATCGATCTCATTGAATAAGAAAATTTTGACATCATTTTCTTAAGATAAGTGAAGTTTGTGTTACAAATAGTTATATTTGTGTAATATTCATTGCTTCACTGTAGCTAGCGTAATTTTCTATGCAATTACAGTAATATACCTGTCAATTCTTGCATATAAATTGAAAAACAATTTTAAGTTAAAAGTGAATCAACAGCCCTTGAAACATATCCTGTGAAAAACAGTGTGAGTGAAGCAATGTATCAATATCTTCTCGATTCACTTTTATTTTAACTTGTGCTTCACTGTCTCTATGCTTGCTTTCAATTTTTATATTTTGGATTAATAATTTTGTTGAAATGACCTACAGAAATTAACAAAACTTAGCAATGCTCACAGAAAAGGCTCTCTCCACTTAAAGTTCTCCTTTGACTGTGTGTGCGTGTGTGTGCATGTGTTTTTTTTTCTCCCTCTCTCTCTACCATGTTTGGAATTGTGAATTTAAAGAGCACATAAAACTTATTGCAGGAACTTGATGCAATCATTGAACGAGCCAAGAAGGCAACTGTAGATATGAGAGGAGAGGAAGATTCTGAGGATGAGGGTGAGATGAGCATGTATTGCATTACTTGTGGTCATGAAATACATTCCAGAATGGCAATTAAGCACATGGAAAAGTGCTTCAATAAGGTAAGCCTCTTGATGAAAAGGTTAAGAAGTAATTAATCCCTTAACACACCTACTTTTTTAAGTATCTTATATAAGAACTGCCCATTTTTGTTGTGCCTACAAAAGTGATATAAGGTAACTTAAAATTATATAACATGGAGTGAATATTAAGATATCATTAAATTTAAATTTAATTTATTATAACAACACTGTTTTCAACACTTCCAAGAAAGGAATTAAGATTTCAGTTTCACTAACATTATCTTACTTAGTTGTTTCACAGACGTCTGCATTATTAGCTACTTAAACTTATGTAATTATTTGAAGTGTTTCCTGTAGAGTTTAGTCTGTATTCGGCTTCTGATGAACTTGTGGAATGGACTGAGTTGTTCGATGGGAATTTCAAAATGTATTATAGTTGACTTTTATATTTTCAAGAAAATCTTCCGGCATATTCTTTCCTTTACATCCCACACAGCACAGCTGAAACCAGTGCTGATGAACCTGCCAAAGTCACCATGAATAGCAGAGAAGTTTGCTGCCAACCTTGGCACCCAAAGCTCCAGACATATTGTCTTGCAGATGATGTTAAAACTGTACATGTGTTCACCACATGTGTCAATGTTAGGTGTAAGCTACATTTATTGTTGTGAAAATGACCTGTTTGGTTCCTGCCATTCAGTAAATAAACTTTGTAAGTGCAAGTTGTGTTTCACTGATTTGTTAATATTGTTGATCTCGCACCATTATGTCACAACAAACAATGCAGTATATGATGAAAATTTGCTAAGAACACATATGTTGTAAGTGTGATGCCATTGTTCACCCCATTAGGAAACGATATCACTGATACAACATATTTTCATTTAGGCACAACATGAACAGTTCTCAGTCCATAGCAAAGATTTCTTGTTAAAAGACTTGTTTCATCATATTTTATTAAAACTTATAACTTCACTCATATCAACTATTAAAAAAAATAGGAATGTTTTTGGGATGGTTCCAGTCCCATCCTCAGCTTATTGCTGACTGAACAGTGTCTTTACAAACAGCTGTCATGTGGACCTCTTGTCATTGGCTCCCTCTCTCGGAATATTTTCTACATTAATGCATTAGATTCCTCACTGACAGCATGTCATAATTTAAAATATTGGAATGTTCTTTACAGTAAAAATGTTCTCCAATGTTGAAAGTTAAAGTTTTGTTGTTAATGGATTCAGTAATTTAATCTCCTCTCCGATGTTGTTGTTATTCCAGAAATGAAAAGAAACTGCCAATGTTTCTATAATAAACAGAAGTCCTAGTCTTGTGGTAATTCACTTTCACCTTTCGTAACAGATCTGTATGAGTAATTTAGAAAACCGAAGACAATCAGTTATCTTTTTTAGATTTAATGATTATATGACAAAATGATAATTTAAAATTTGATATCTACAGAAAACCTATTCACACAGATAATTACATAGAACACAATAGTTACAATCCTCTTTGTCACAATTAGCCGCTCTTAGAAGCTCAATTCATAGACTTAACAGAATACCTATAGATCCAAAACAATATAATGAGGAAATTACATCACATAAAAATGGTTTTAATATAAATTCAACCAGAAAAATGATCAATCGGGACCATAAGCAAAAGAAATTATAACAGACCAGTACTCTTCAAAAGACAGATAAAAATTGGAAACAAAATAATTACTTTCCACCCATGGTTATTTCCTAAGTTTGAACAAATATTTAAATATTATGACATCAAACTAGCACCACAAAACAGATTTTCACTCAAGAAGTTTTGACACACTTATCATTAAAGTGTAGATATTACTTGTTTCATTCTCTTCACTGTGCATAATCTTAAGCATACCTAATTGTTTGGTTGTATACCGCTCGCAAAAGTTAAAGGCATATGAACACTGGCCAGTGTTCAAGCGGAGCACTGTTCTCAAGCGTAGTGCATGTACCAGCAGAGGTTCTGTACATAGCATGTTCTACATGCCAGCAAAAGGTTCTGCCTATTTTTCCCGTAATTTAACAACACATTACATATTCCTAAAACATTAAAACCTTACCTTGACACACGTCACGGCAGTGCAACAGCAAGCAGTTTCCAATCTAGTAACTCGCTATCCAACTTTGTGGGTCTTTCCCAGAGTTTGAAATACAGGCATGCTTCCTTTTTCTAAGGATGAAGCTGCTTCACAGCTCAGAGCTGGAGTGATGGTTCCTTGGTAAAGGTGCATTAGAATGCATGTTCTGAATTCGTTAATTTTGAAAAGGTTTTCAGTTTTGTACTTGCTAATAGAATATGGTATACAGAGAAAGGAGATGTTTAAAAACTATTCTGTTATTTCAGGAAATTCGTTCAGTAAACCAGTACATTTAATGCCAAACATATATTAGGTTTCTCGTGCTTATTCTTAATCCCAGCTTTCAAAGAAACACTCCAAGACGAAAACAAATTTAAACTGTATGGAATCATTTTCAGCATTGTCATTTCATCTGAACATTTCCTTAACAAATATCATTCAAAACATTTCCCATGTGTTAGAAATATAAATATCAACAACTTAATTTAGGTAATTTTAGAGCTTTCATCTGTCTAACCATTATGCATACCAAGGTGTTCTAAATGGGCAACATCCATCAATCCACCATTTGCTTCATAGCACCTGTCAGGATCCTAAAGTTATTTTACTTCTACCATAGTGGATTGTTTAATTATCAATGTTGGATCAAAAAGTGACGACAGCAGTGAATCAGAGATCTCTTAATTTGGAAGGAATTTAGCACGTTCAGATTAACATCTGGAAGTAGCTTTGTTTCGTTTCTTTGTTTACATAGTTGATGTAGGCTTTCATGTTTAATGTGTTTTGTAATTTTACTTACTTAATTATGAAAATACTAAGTAATTTTCTTATAATGTAATAAACATTATTACTGCAAAAACAGTGCTCGAAGGTATTCAACATTGGTTGATGTAACAGCAAAGATAGCAATTAAATTCAGGTGATGGCATTGCTGTTTATATGCACTTGTGCAGATATTACATTATGTTAACCAGTGGAGCTTAGTTTGGTATGCAGAGAAATGCTTTATTCTAACAGCGAATAGATTTATAGTATATAAAGTAACATTTTAACTAAACAATGGGGTAAATCTCCCAGATATCTAACTTTTTCATAGATGTAAAGTATAAACTTTTATCGAAACTAACATATAACATATAACTAACATATATCTAAACTAGTATCTAAATTAATGTTTTAATTGTACAGGGTAAATCTCCCAGACGTCCTCCATCAGCTCTTGAAATAAACAACTTTCCTGGTTTTGCAGTCTTTGTGCCTCAAGTACTCCACTAAATTTTCCATTTGACTGTGTTAAACACCACCCCTTGGAGAGATCACTATGTGACTCAATGTTGTTAGAGTGGACATTTATTCTTGGGTCCATGAAATGCAGGCTGTGATTTACAGTGAGGTGGGCTGCAAAGTCCTGAGCCATTAAGCCATTATATCCATTCCAGCAGTCCATGTGAATTGTACTGGCAAATGCCACATACTCCTCAATTAAAGCAAAGAGGGTGGTACAATCTCTTTGATTATTCAGGCATCCTGACATCTGCACTTCATTGGTGACAATGCTGAACATACACTGCTTTCTAGTTATTGCATCAAAATCTGGCTTCGGCACCAACAGCATGAAAAATATTTTTGCTCTTCCTCACATCTTTTTCATCACTTTCATCACTACTTTTCTGCATGTTTTTAATTATTTCTTTGTCTGTATGGCATTTTGTAACATAATTAACTAACAAAATTGTTGTCACATAATTAACTCAAAGTTGTTGCAGCACATCATTTGTGTTTGAGCAACAACTAGAAAACAAATGTGTGCTGATTACTGAGGGTGGATTAGCAAGTGTACATAGAAAAATGAGATTTTGTAAGAATATCTTGCATAAGAGTAATAAATGATAGTGGTTGGTGAGAAGTGTGAATGTAACAAATCAGATTCTATAAATGACATAAAAATACTGGATTGGTAGATATCTTATTTAGATTCATCTAAATGAGTTCATATTTGTATTTCATTTACATAGATCGTGAACATTATCAAAATTAACATAAATACCTTAAATCAGCAGATTAGTAAAGCTTCCTTTAGTCTACTCATTAACCCTTAACTTGTGAGGTGCAGTCTCCCATGCCAATCAATAAATCTAAAGTTTTATGTTGACACCTTGTCTTGTGTTTGGTGCCCCCAACTTCTCTGTACCTTATGCACTAATGTCCTTGAGCATACCAGAGGTTTCTGTTTATCTGCAACTGTCAGCAAGTGAGAATAGCAGCATTGTTGTTAGAACGAGTGGTCTGTGTGACATATCTCACAACTTACCATTGTCTAATGGAGGTAAGCCCATGCATCGCAGTTCTTCCAAGTGATCCAGACTTTGATTCTGTGATACAGTCATGGTTAGAAGACAAGTGATGTTGACGAGTGTGAGGAAGACTTCTGCATGTAGTTGTGTGACAATAATTCTGATTTAGAAATTTCTGGGGACAATAAGGAAAATGTTAGAGTAAGCAATGTTTGTGGTAATGTTTATTATGAGAAAAACTGATTCAGGTGGTCTTCTGAACCTTTCATCTCAAGAAGCAGGACACAAAAACATAACATTGTTCTTCAACTGCAAGGTATAAAGGGTCAGGCATGCGTGCACTAGGAAATTCAGCTGAACCTGAAGTGGTATGGAATCCTTTCTTTTCAGAAGAAATGCTACAACAAATAGTAACTTGGACCATTGTGAAAATGGGAATTGAAAAGCAGAAGTATAAAGATCCACACTCCACTAATATGCGTGACATAGACATTACTGAGCTCCATGCGTTGTTGGGACTTTTATTGTATTCTGCAGCTTTCAGGTCGAATCATGAGAGCATTAGGTTAACTGATGGTTCTGGCAGAGACATTTTTCGATGTGTCATGAGTGAACATCGATTCAGTATACTCCTTTTAATGCTACAATTTGACAATGCCACCACAAGAGATAAGAGGAAGATACAGGTCCTACGGCTGCAGTTTTGGACCTATTTTCCAAAAGTTTGTGCATAATTGCCAGGCTGTGTATTCCATTGGCATCTCCTAATGTGTGGATGAAATGTTCATAAGCTTTCGTAGTCACTGCAGATTCAAATGATACATGCCCAAGAAACCTGCAAAGATGGCATAAAACTGGTATGTCTTACGGATGCCAGAAACGGATATTTTCTGAATGGATATATCTATGCTGATAAAGATTTAGATGGAGATATGCTTTCAGAAGAAGTACCAAAGTTCTCAAAGCCAACCCAGTCTATAATACACCTAACGAAACCTATTCAAGGAACAAATAGGAATGTCACACGGGACAATTGGTTTTCTTCTGTAGAACTTGTGGATGTCGTGAAGAAGAAGGGACTGATTTACGTTGGAACAATAAGGCAAAATAAGAGAGAGATACCAGGTGAATTCCTCCCCAGTAAATCCAGAACAGTAAGTTCCTGTCTGTTTGGATTTACAAAAGACAAGACTATGGTCTTGTACGTACTGAAAAAGAACAAGGTAGTGATTGTTTTATCTTCTATGCACCATGAAGTATGTTACCACCTTCAAAAACCGGAGATGATAGAATTTTATAGCCTAACCAAGGGAGGAGTGGATTCTCTGGATGAGAAATGTGCTAGCTACTGTAGTGGTCGACATATTAGACGATGGCCAATGGCAGTATTTTACATTGGTGCTGTGAATTCATTTATAGTATACAGCTCCTTCAAGCATAACCCATAGATAAATAGGAACCTGGCCAAAGCTTTCATCTGAGGCCAAAGCCTCAACTAGAAAGGAGACTGAATGATACATAAACATATCAGAAGAGATAGCTATCTACACAGCAGAAGAAAAGCTGGAGAAGAGAAAAACCTGCTCCTTGTGTGAACCTCGTAAGAAGAGGAAGACTTCTTATAGATAGTCAACATGAAAAATTCAATGCCATGGCCGGGATATGAACCATGGATCTCCTGGTTTCCATCCAGTCGCTCTTAACCTTTGAGCTACCATGGCCAACGTGCTGTCCTAACATTAAATTCCTCATTTCACTCATATTTCCCCGGTAGACCACTAGGTGCTCTCGCATCTGATATACACCGTTTGTGGCGACTTACTCTCGTAAGTACTTAAGTCCCAGTCTTCATCATTTAACTCTTATTATTTTAGTTAATTGATGGAAATTAATCATTTCTCCACACTAGCCGTTTATAGGCTAAAGTTTTTGATAGAGTCAACAAATTATTACTGAAGAATTCAATGCCATGGCCGGGATTTGAACCACGGATCTCCTGGTTTCCGTCCAGTCGCTCTTAACCTTTGAGCTACCATGGCCAATGTGCCTTCCTGACATTAAATTCCTCATTTGACTCACATATTTCCCCGGTAGACCACTAGGGGCTCTCGCATCCGAGATACACCGTTTGTGGCGACTTACTGTCATAAGTACTTAAGTCCCTGGCTTCAGCATTTAACTCTTATTATTTTAGTTAATTGATGGAAATTAATCAATTTTCTGCACACTAGCCTTTTATAGGCTAAGGTTTTTGACTCTTATCTATCAAAAACCTTAACCTATAAACAGCTAGTGTGGAGGAATGATTAGTTTCCATCAATTAACTAAAAAAAAAAGAAGAAGAAAAACCCTTCTTATATTTGCTTTGTGTGCAAAAATCCAGTGTCTTGAATGCACAAAAATGATTTGCAAACAATGTGCAGAACATTGTGTGTTTTGGAGGAATTTAGTAACAGTGACGCCAAAATTAATCATAAAAACTATTTGCAGTCGGTTTATTGACACTCGTCACTTACTTTTTTATATTATCAAGAGACTAGTTTCAAAGGCCATTGCCAATGGAGGCAATGGCCTTTGAAACTAGTCCCTCAATAATATAAAAAAAGTAAGTGACGAGTGTCAATAAACCAACTACAAATAGTGTTTACGATTAATGTGCAGAACAGTTGTGAAATTCAAGCAGTTTTCTGTTTTCCCAAACTATATATTCTTTTGACCGCAAATAATAGAATGTGTTCTTTGAGTTATTTGCTATATGTACTGATAAGCATACTTTTATGCTTCCTTTATATCAGAATGGTAGGTTTGAATAATATACACATTTCCTTTCTTGGAAGTGTTGAAAACAGTGTTGTTATGATAAATTAACTTTAAAGAGAGTCGATTAATAACACTAAACAACACTTACTTTTAAATTTTTCCGGAACATGTTTCTGAGGCTTTGCAAAGCATCGCATTTGTGCATGATCAAAAGCAAATATTTGCAGTATTTCAATTACTTAGTATCTTCACTAATCTAGTTAGTACAATAGTTGGAATCAATATGAGTAACTTTCTCTTAATTTGTTTAGTGAATAAAGGTATGGGGTATAAAGCGTACATGTATAGAGCTTTGTTAACATATAGTATTTTACTAGTTGCTATTAATTGCTAAATACTATGCTATACAATCAGGATATCAGATTTGACATTTCTATAAATCTGATTAAAAGATAAAGCAAAGTGATCTGCTCACAAATTATGTCCCAATATAGGTATCTCACAAGTTAAGGGTTAATTTCTGGGCTCCTAGTTATGCATACTCCCCCCCCCCCCCCCCACCACCACACTTACTGTCATGTGTGAAAGATTTTGTTAGTGTGAAAAGTCAACAGTTACACCTTATCACACAGAAAATGAAGCTAGTCACAGTGAAGCAACAAATATTACACAAATAAAAACAACTTCTTAAGTTAAGTGGAGATTCTATTGCAAATATTTTTATTTGTGTAATAGTTACAGCTTAGTTGATTGTTCCATAACCTGGCTAGCATGATGTAATTTATTTGAAGCTCCATCAAAAAACTTTTTTACTTTTTTCAGTATGAAAGCCAGTCATCCTTTGGTTCCATATACAAGACTCGAATAGAAGGCAATAACATGTTTTGTGATTATTACAACCCATCTAGTAGAACATATTGCAAAAGACTGAGAGTACTCTGTCCTGAACATAGCAAAGATCCAAAAGTGAGCGATACTGAGGTGAGTATACAATTTACTTTTTATACACTAGTAAGTGTGTAGCTCATATTCTAAGAATGATCTGAAAATGATAATGCATATAAGATTTCGATGAAAGTTTCCCACCTTAAGCAGCTCATTACATGGAAAAGTTTTCATTCTTTTTTTGTTTTCTCAACTGTCATTAAAAAAATGTATTTAGGGTACTGGATATTGTACAAATAGCAAATTTCTCACTAAATTTGATATTGCAAAAAAATCAGAAAAAGTGGATCAAAATTTATTGCAGGAAAACTGATATAATGTTTTTTAAGAGCATTAACCATTTTCAAAATATTCAAATGAATATTCTCAAATCTACATTGATGCACTATATATAGATATGTGCAATTCTTCTTTTATTTTGTCATAAACAGGATCCAGTATTTCAATTTACCATTTTGTCATATCTTGTTGCTGTTGTGCTTTGAATTTTAAAGTGTTTTTAATTGGATATGAATACAGCTTTGGTTTTATTTCATTTAAGAACTTTTTTTTTCCCTGAAAAATCTATCTTCATAAATATCCTTTATTGCCCCTCAGCACATTTGTATTCATTGTATTCTTTAGGAGCTGAAATTAAAAGCTATAAATACATATATGTAGCTGTTGATATAAACAGCATGTGCATGTTCAATCTGTGCCCAGGATTATTGCATTAAGGTGTATATAAAACAAATTTAAGCTTAAACAAGGTTTTAAAAGCTCTGGATGCTGCTTAGGCTTTGCAAGCTGTACAGTACTAAAGGCATCTATGTGCCTTTACTGAACTCAACCACTCCATAGAACTGAAGAGTTAATAATGCTAGTGTTAATGCTAGTGCATGCATGTTTCGTGTATTTCCATAATTTTTGGTAAAAATGTTCCTAAAATAAGCTTCTGTTGGATATACAGCAACATATGATTAAAATGATTGACAAATCAGACAAAATGTGCTATAAACTCAAGATCTGGGCATTGTCGTAGAAATTGTGAAGTAACATAAACATCTAATAGACTGCAAATGGAGCTAAAAAGAAAAAGAAACTTAATGTGGGGTTTGGTTTGTGTTACAAAACAATGATAGCTTTGCATGTAGATGTTGAGCTGCCATAAACCTCTCCAACTGTAATTACAGTGCTTCCACTTGCATATAACCTCAATTTAAAGATAAGTATTGTTTCTGACAAGAACGCTTGGTTATTGAAATTTAAAGCAATAAGTACATTATAGATATAACAGTAATGAGTGTGACAGTATGTAATAAAACATAATATACATTTGAAATTTTTACTTATCATTTTTATGTTTAATTGTATCATCAGTCATTTCTGATACCAAAGTTGCAAACTGTTTACTTAATTGAAATCTCTGGCAGAATTCTCTGTCAATCTATACATAAAAATGGTTTGGATTAATTCTGAACGTTCTAAATCATCTTCTGCAAATGGGTTAAAATCATTTGCATTTGTTTGTCATTGATATGTTTTTCTTTACATAACATGGTAAACTCTTACCCTAAATCACAACTCAGTGAAATTTAAACCTAGCCATATAGCTCAGCATAACACAGGCTCATTGCATTGTAAAACTCCACTGTAGTTTTAACCTCTTCTTAAGACTGAATTAAAGCTTAACTTTAAACTATGAAAACTGGGCTAAATAGGACCACATTTTAGCTGCTTCACTAGCATTTGTATAAAAGTACCTCCCGAGACAACATTTTAATTAACAATGATGTTAAATAATAACTGAGCAGTAGTATCAGCCATTTAGATGGTTCATGCAAATTGACAAACAGACTTATTGCATTATATATCCAAATTACAGGCAGAAAATTGTGTTTCTTGAATTTTAAAACCAGTTGGATATTAGTCAGTTCATTTTCAGCTCACTTTTTGAAAGAAAAGCTTTTATGAACATGTTCTTTGAAAAGTTCAGCAAAGTGGAGCAGTTAAAATTGCATTTTTAATTTTCAGAATGTGATTCAATGGGAAACAGCTTTAGAAATGTACTGTTTTAAATATACATTTGTTTTGTACAGGTTTGTGGTTGTCCACTGGTAACAAATGTTTTTGATTTGACTGGAGAATTCTGCAGAGCTCCAAAAAAGAGTTGTTTGAAACATTACTGTTGGGAGAAACTACGGCGGGCAGAGATTGATATGGAAAGAGTACGCCAGGTAGGATAAAGTTACATCTTGCTTTCCCTATGGGTGATGTTATACTGTCCCAAATTTGTGTTCCAGTTATAGTTATTTTTTATTGTTACATCTAGTTTTCTAGATGGTTTGAATTTTTCATTGTGTTATGAAATCTGATAACCTGGTATAGGGAAACTGATTGTAGAATAAAATTATCTACTTTTTAATTTGTTTATTATTATTTCAAATCCCAAATATATATTTTTATGACTGTAATAGCGATTATATATTGTAGATTTTAAATGCGCTAATAAGTTAAACAATACATTGAAGTTATGATAATACACAACCTGAATACTGGAATAGAATGGCCTGATAAGTACCAAATACCTAGGAGTAATGACTTCTCTTCTAAAAATGTTCCATGTAATTATACCTATGATTTTCTGGGGAATCGCTAACCATTCTTTACTATTTTTTATGGTTATAAATGAAACATAAGATTACAATAAAATATAAAATTGTTGCAAACTTCACTTATCTTTTTAAGAAATTGGTTAATTCTTTACAGATCTTAAAAGAGATATCGAAAGACTAGTTTATCAAATATTTATTTGCATCTTCAGTTGATCTGTTTATTGATTAACAGTGTGAATATTTGCGAAAGTGTCTGTTGAGTTCTGTGAAGATAAAAAGATAAGTGAAGTTTGTAACAAATTATTATATTTTATTGTAATATTTGTATTGCTTCACTGTTATTAGCTTAAGTTTTTTTTACATGTGAAAGGTAAGATGTTTTCCTTGTTGATTCTTTTTCAAGGTAAGAGATGGTTGGCCAAATAAATTCTAAATTTTAACTAATATCTTTTCATTATACGAGAGCCGTTCAATAAAGAATGATCATAATTTTTTTACGGTCATAATTTTTCGCACTAAAATTCAATCTTATTGTATTCTGTTAGCTTAATGTGAAACAAACACGCTGTAGTAGCTTCATTGTTGGTACTCCTGGTTCCCGCCTGTGAGAACCAGGTAAGTTCAGACATGTTCAGTATCGCCTACCGCTGCAATGGAGGTAATATGCAGTTAAAGTTGATGTTAGAGGAAGACCAGAGTTCCTTTCAAACGTAATCACTGCTGATGAAACTTGGCTACATCATTCTGATCTTGAGGGCAAACAGCAAAGCTCAGTGTGGAAATCTCCTTCATCACCAACTCCTAAAAAAACGCAAAAGTGGTTGCTTCTGCTGGGAAAGTTATGGTCATCTCATTCTTTGATATTCATGGAATGGTTTATCAGCATGTCGTACCTGCACACACATCAGTAACTGGACAATATTACAGGGATGTCCTGAAAACATTGAAAGTCCATATCAGGCACAAAAGACCACATTTGCATGAAGCTGGCTGGATGCTGCACCACGATAATATGCGTCCGCATATTGCCAATGTTGTTGCTGTATATCTTGCAAAAATCAACGTTAAGTACATCCCTCACCCTCCCTATAGTCCAAATTTAGTCCTATGTGACTTTTTTCTATTCCCTAACTTGAAGAAACGCCTTCGTGGGAGGCATTATCCATCATCAGAAGCAGTGGTGAGGGCTACGGAGGCAATTTTGAAGGATCTCTCAAAAAATGGTTTCTAGCATGTCTTTTAAAAGACTGGCAGAAGCGCTGGGACAAGTGCATTGCATTCAGGGAAGACTATTTTGATAAGGACCATCAAAATTATGAGGATGAGTAAAGGTACGTTGTCAAAAAAAAAATTGTGATCATTCTTTATTGAACAGCCCTCATACTAAACATACACACTGATCAAAATAATTAATAACAAGGAAACATAATTGTATTAATATATGTATAAGTGAATAACATGTCTTAACACTTTACGTCAGGTAGGTTTACTATTAAGTTAATAACTTATTTGTACCTATATAGAATGAAAAGAAGTATTTCAGAAAGTGTAGTACCATTGTTATTAAAATTCAGTCTGTGGACCACAGAACTGAGGATACGGAAGAAGTTCCCAGAAACTAGTCTTCATTAAAAAACTTGTAAGTGGAGAAAAGTGTATACAAGGTTGACTCATTTGCCTAATTTTAATTATTTGTAACTGTTTCACCCAGATAAAATAGTTGTAGGCCAAGAATACAGTTTGCATTTATGATAAACTTAATATCATTAATTTCAAACTTGGTATAATAATGCTTTAAAATCTCCCAGACTGCAATGTGGGGTACCCAGTGAACTTGAATTTCATGTGGCATTCATATAAACTCGAATTTTTAAGAGTGCAGGACATCTGAAATAGTCTTACTAGTCATTTAAGTTAATTTGTGGAAATTAATCATCTCGGATGCAGAGAGCCCCTAGTGGTTTACCAGGAAAATATGAGTCAGTTGGAAAATTTAATGTCATGACAGCAAGTTGTTTGGAAATTGTTTGGGGTTACAGTGCAGAACATGTGCTTTCTTTAAATTGTCCATTAGAAATCTCTGCCGATAGTCAAGCAGCACTACCTGGTATTGGGAGAATGATAAAGTTGCTGCTTCTAGTTTTTTTAATGGAATCACAAGAAACTCAAATTAGCAGCAATATATATGCCATACCATTTATTAAACAACTGTCACTTAGCAGATTTTAAACAATTTCTATAGAAGAAGCATCATCTTTGTCCAGTTATCCAGAACTGATTTAAAGCTATTAACATGTTCCACATAGTACACCATTGCTAAAAGCCAAGTGGCCCAGGGAGTAACAATTAGTGTTGTTGGTAACTGAACATTGGGGTTTTTATTTCTAAAGAGATTGGTCCTCTTAGGGGATTTAACAAATGCATTTTTTCCATTGGATATCAATTTGTCCACATTGGTTTAGTGACCGAACAGTATCGCACACCGCATGTAGCACATGCACTACGCAAGTCACATGTATCATTTTTGGATAGCTGACAAATGTTCTGCGCTTTCTTCATGTAAGATGCTGCTTTGGTTAAGAAAATAAGCACATTATCATATGCACCATTTGGCCATAACATGTTCATACTTTCATTGAAGAGCCTAGCAATATTGTGACTTGCTGCCCATTTTCTTTGCAAGCTGTAAAAACACACAATTAGATACTGTTTCATCATTGTTAAGAATCCCGACCACTACATTTATCACTTTTCTTCCTGATGAGTTTCTAGTTTCATCAATACACACATGTTTTTTTCATCTTCGCTCACAGCTCTTGATTTTTTGTAATGTTTCTTCGTTGCACTTTGGAAGATAGTGTTTCTTTAAAGTAAATTCACGTGGAAGACCAAAGTTTGTGTACTTCAAGAAAAAAGCTTTAATCTCTGTATTGTTCCTTTATATAGAGGAATATCGGCTGAGGAAAAAAGAGCTGTTTCTTATCGTATCATAAACTATTTGCTGATTAAGAGTAGGCCAGCTCATTTGTTTTTCCGCTGAAGATCATTTTTCAAAAACTAACATGTAACCTATACTAGTTGTGTTGAATTCAAGTACGTTCTGCAATACTCTGACATATGAAATAGCTTTCCTGCAAGTCTCGTGTATATGTTTATATTGTAGTGAGCTGTTGACAACACAATCTAATCTAAGGTTACAGAATAAGCAGAACGCTTCTCTTCTCATTCAATTCAATTCAATTTATTTCATCCATGAAAACATCTTACATATTGTGGATTCGTCAAATACAGTGATTACTAATACATACTATATTCACATATACAATATTTATATGAACAATTTATTTACGTACAAAAGTGAATCGAGAATATATTGACACATTGCTTCACTCACACTGTTTTATTCACAGGACATGTTTCAAGAGCTCTTGCTCCTATCCTCAGCTGATACTCGATTAGTGTAAGTTGTAGTGGTTTCTTCTTTCTCCGTATTGTCAATAGATGGCGTGATGTACTTGTCAAAGATGTCCGGTGGTGGAGTTTCAAAATTCATGACTCTATGACGATTTTTGTTAATGAAGATTTTTTCCCATACGGAAAGGTCTATGGGGTGATTAACGTATTTTATTAGAGATGTTTCCAAATTGATGTCATGTCTAGTATTCAAAAAATGAAAAGCCACTGCTGATTTTTCTGTTTCACCATTTTTAATGTTTCTTATATGTTCTTTAGTTCTGATGTTAATATTTCTTTTTGTTTTTCCTATATAAATTTTAGGGCAAGTTTCACATTTGATCTCATAGATTCCTGGTTTTTCTTTGGTAGTGATTGAATTTTTGGGAGGGCCTTTTAACAAATTTCTGATATTAAACCTATTTTGAGGTGCAAGAGTTATGTTGTGTTTTGAGAAGATTTTTTGGAATTTGTTATAGGCTGATGGGTGGAAGGTGAATTTTTTAAAAAGTTTTTTCTCTTTTTCTCCTGTAGGTTCTAGGGTGGTGGTTTCTTTTCTTTTCTTAGCTTTGTTGAGTCTGTTAACTGTTTTGTCTACTAAATTTGGGTTGAAACCATTGGATATAGCTACTTTTTTTATGTGTAGGTATTCTTCTTGATGATAATCTCTGTTTAGTGGAAAGTTAATCATCCGAAAGATTAAACTGTTGAACATGGCATGTTGGTGTTGTTTTGGGTTGAAACTGTTGTTCTTAATGTAATTATCTGTGTGTGTCGGTTTCCTGTAAATACCAAAAGTAAGTTTGTTGTTCATTTTTTTGATCTTGATGTCCAAAAGGGGAGCACACCATCCTCTTCTGTTTCCAATGTAAATTTTATAGCTGGATTTTGTATATTCAAAAGTCTAAGACCATCTTGTGTGAGTTTTTTAGGTACTATTGCAAAAATGTCGTCAACATAGCGATACCACACTTTGAAATAATTTGGAAAAGCTTTTGTGATATGTGTTTCAAAAGCACTCATGAATAAATCTGCCAAGAAGGGATGCCCATAGCTAGGCCCGTTTTTTGTTTATAGATCTGTCCATTAAAGCTGAAAGCTTTAATTACATAACAAAATATTTATTTATCTAAAATTCTGTTCCCTAATGATAAGTTATTGAAAATCATTATTTTGAATGTTTTGAAGGTATTGAACTTGAATTCAAATGTGGCATTTATCCATATTTTAGTTTTTTTCATTATCTATTCATAGACACAATCATGGATCTTTTTTTAAAAAATGCGTTCTTTTTGATTTAGTGGTTCTCAATACATGTTTTGTGATGTGATATGAATTTTTGGGTTGAATGCTATACTTACTCTACCTACTAGGTATAGGTAAGGAAAGTAAAAGTGTAATTATAATTTTGTCTCCGTGTAGAAAGTACTGTTTAAAAACTAATTAAATTTTGTTTTCAGTGGCTTAAGCTTGATGAACTGATAGAGCAGGAGCGGCAATTGCGTCACTTAATGGCAAGTAGAGCAGGTGTGTTGGCGTTGATGCTACATTCAACATATAACCATGATCTCATGGAACAAATGGCCTCTGCACAAGAACAAGAAGGACGTTATCAACAGCAGTGAAACAGCTAATTGTTTTTGTTTTGATAATTATAGGGATTATTAGTAGTTAAAATTTGTTCATGGAGATTTGTCTTTCAAGGTGCTATCTGTATAGAATGACAGAATCTGTATAGAATGACAGAAAGAAAAAACGAAGTGTCATACTTATTTTATTTTGTTACTGCTATGTGATTAAACATAGATAACTCTAATTTTGTACATATGTACTACGTCTTTTGAGACAAACTGAAAACATTCTTCAGATTATTTAAATAGTGATTCTTAAACACCATTTAAGAATTATATTTGGGCTGAAACATTAATTAAAAATTGTTTTGATATAGAAATTGAGTTTTTTGTGTTTGTGTATATAATTTATAATGGGGAAGAAAATGGATGCATTAGTCTTGTTGATTAAAGCTATTGATTTTGTATTTTTGAACAGCTAATATGACAGATTTAATGTAACTTAGTCATTTAAAGAGACTGGAATTTATTTTATAATAGCACAGTGTATCTTACTATGTTAACGAATGTCCTCTTTAGTAATAGAGCCATGTTAATAGAAGATGTGAAATAATGCTAAAAAAGTTGTAAAAATGGAAAGGTCCCAACTTTTCTAGATGTCAAAATGATTAAACAAGATCAATCTGGCTACTAAAAACTGTTAGTATATTTTTCTTCTTCATTGTCCCATCCAGAATGCGTCATTGTTACCCTGTTCCAGAGCCAACATTATCCTTTCATATTGTGACAAAAACTACAAAGTTTGCACCAAACTGCTTTATTTTCAGCAAAATCGGCTCAATGCTGATATTACAATCAGCTTTTTTTTTTTTTTTTTTTTTTTTTTTTTTTTTTTTTTTTTTTTTTTTTTTTTTACACAAATACAACAGTTCGAACATGTCTCTACAATGTTTCTTTGTGTCTAGACCACGCCATGATCAAATGGTTAGACCACTCTGCTCTCACCAAGGCGACTTGGATTCAATCCCAGGTGACCGCAAAGTGAGATGTGTTTTGGACAACACGGCACTTGGGCAGGTTGTCTCCAGGATCTCCGGTTTCCCCTGCCGTCTTATTCCACCAGTGCTCCATCTTAATTTCATGTATCATCATTGTCACCGCTTGCAGTGCCACATGAAGTAAAAGCAAGCCTCAAACACTACACATTCATTTTTTATGTGTCTTTAGCATGCACCCTTTGTGCTGCTAACATTCTTTCTGATAAACCACAGGTCCACCTCTTTCACGGAGCTACACACCGATTCTGAACACCACTCTGATATTCACACAAACTGCTTTGCTGCCTTCAGACTGCACCCCCACCCCTGGAGTTACACTTAGCTCAAAGCAAAATGCTGTTCTCATTACTACTCTTCTACTACTGTAGTACTCTTGTTCACTGCTCCAGGCTTTGCATCAGCTTTTATATAATCCAGCTAGGCATGGTAGATTGTTCTCGTCTTGCATTCTGGAACCGTATCGGACAGTAATTGCACATGTCATGTCATGTAGGGCAAAAGTTATCTACATCAAATGTCCCTCTCTATGACCTGGGAGGCTCAAAACTATCTCCAGAAGAGTGCCAAGGCACTCCGGAGCTCTCTCCAGTAGGGCAAGACCTAGAATCTAATGAGCCCCCTCCCCATTGTAGGATGGAAGTGGATATGCCACTTACACGTGTCAACCAATCCAGGAAGTCTACCAATTGCCCCAGTAGGGCCACCACTGGTTTAGCACACAGACTACTAGCTCTGCAGACTAGCACCCGGGAAGCCTGAGGCATCCGTCAACTCCGTCTGATGACTGAGCCATCGAGTTGTTCCCAATCTCCCATGGTTATCAGGAACCACTGCCACACCAATGCTTTCCCAAACGAACAATTCCCCAACAGGAGGGGCTCAAATTTTCGGCTCAGTATACTTCTAGTAACATCAGAAGTACCGTGAGTGCTAGCAGTCTGCAGCACTCGCACCACAGCAGCTGAAGGGGACAGATCCCCTCCTCTACGAGAGTATTCAAACAGTAACAACACAGTTCTGCTCAGCCTCATGACGTTTTTGTGACATCAGCCACTGGTAGTCTTTGAAGGCATGCCACTCCCATCCTTATGGCCAATAAGCCATAAGGCCAGGCAATTCCCCTACTTTTACTCCTCCTTTGTAATGGCATTTAAGTTGCCCACCTTGACTCTTCCCCTCCAAAACAACTTCACATTCATATCTAAAAAACAGAAGCTAACAACAGTGAATCAACAAATACTACATAAAATATAATTGAGGTACTGAGAACCACAAGGGCCCAAAGCACAGAAACATAGTTTTGAGAAAAATAGATATTAAATCAAAATTTCCATTATAAAGTACTACTTGCGAACATGATATAAAAAGTAAATCATCTTGGCAACATCATATAAGAATTGAACAGTGCAGAGCAAACAAAATCATACTTTTTGCTTTGGGCCCTTATGTAACTGAATATCAGGAAAAACTGGCAAGTTAGCTTCTTATGAATGTTTCATTAAATCAAAGAGGACCTAAAGCACAGCTGCAGCTGGTTGACCACATGGTTGGAAAATGCCAGGAGCATGCATACATGCTAAAATCTCAATTGACGATGTTGTGCTTCAAGCCCTTGCAGTTCTAAACAGCTCAATTATTTGTCACAAACATCGCTTATGTTTTTTAGGAAAATTGATGAAATTTCCACAGAATACAAGAGAGTAGTTTTTAAGTTCTTTCATTCTGGGTTCTAAATTAAGTTTGGTCCTTCCAATTTAAACTTGATCACAATGTAAACAATTAAATTGTTAAATGCAGAATTTTTATTATCAGAAATGTTATCCTTTACAGAAAAATGTAGCACACTTTTTATATTTTATTTATTTTGAGGAACCAAAATTTATACCAAATTCTTTAAAAAAAATTTTGAAGCTGTTTATTACCCCAAGGATGGTAAGTACATTGCTTTAAAATTATAATCATTAATCTTTTTTTAAGGGTAGAAACATAATTTACATTTTTTTATATCAAGAATGTACTATCACAAAAAGAACAATTAGTTTGGACAGGATTTAAGAATAATAGCTCTGAAAAATTTAGGATACAATATGAGCTTTAAAATTCATGTTCTGCATAGCCATCCTAAACTTTTTACTGACAGGTAGAGTCAACATGAAAAATTCAATGCCATAGCCAGGATTTGAACCACAGATATCCTGGTTTCCGTCCAGTCGCTCTAACCCTTGAGCTACCATGGCCAACGTGCCGTCCTGACATTAAATTCTCCATTTGACTCGTATATTTCCCTGGTAAACCACTAGGGGCTCTCGCATTCGAGATACATCGTTTGTTGCGACCTACTATTGTAAGTACTTGAGTCCCAGGCTTCATCATTTAACTAATTTTATTTTAGTTAATTGATGGAAATTATTTCTCCACACTAGCCATATATAGGCTAAGGTTTTTGATAGATAGAGTCAACATGAAAAACCTTAGCCTATATATGGCTAATGTGGAGAAATGATTAATTTCCATCAATTCTTACTGACAGTCTAGATTTTAGCAAAGAACATGGAGAAAGGGCTCATCAAGGCATTAAAGAAATAGAATCACATTATCAAGTTAGATGAGATGAAGGGATGATGACTGACTAATGTTGGTTTCTAAAAATAGATAATTTGAAGCTACAACATAGAAGAAAATCTCGAAAACAAAATTTCTTATGAAGAGTAAGCAATACTGAAAATATGCAGTGTTCCCATAAGGTTCGGAATGTGTTGAATTTAAATTCTGATTAGGCCTATTAACAAATGAATGCTATTTAACCGTTTACTGCATCCATTTCTAAACAGTTTCCAGGTTACAAGTATGATACATTAAATATTAAAATACAGTAATACTGTATAAATATAATTATAGCATTATTACAGCTTTCTCATATGTGATTGCCATAATGTGACTTCACATTCTTCAAAGAGGCCAGCATTTAATAAAAATCACCTTTCAAGATTAAAAGCCTTGCACAAAAATTTTGCAGCCCTACGTTATCACCTGTCTCTGGTATTGGATAATTTATTTTCATACAAGACAGGAAGTCATTAAAAATGTTCTGAGCTCCAGAGATGTGCCTATTTTCTAGGTGTATTGCATGAAGTATTTGTGAATAAACTTTAATATTCATGTGCTTGTCAGTATGCATGAATTCATGGAGGTTGAACACATGATTTGTGTACATTATTACTGGATTATTATACCCATATTGTCTGAATTTTACTTGTACAAAGTGTGGCTATTTCTATTTTTCAGCATGAGAGTATGCTTATGTATGTGAAATTGCCTTTAATGTAATGGCAGTTAAATGATACTTGATTACACTAATCAGAAAATTAGCAAACCTCACCAAGTTGCAGACATTTTTAACAAATTTGTTTTGGATGTAACACACAAATTAAATATTAATTTTGGAAGAATTGGCAGCATTAGAATTTAAATTTCTTAAGATCAAGTTTCACAAAAGTAATGCCCTTTTAGACAGTCAGAAACACTTTCTGAAATAAATTAATTAGACTTTTAAAATAGAGGATCAGCTGATAAGTCCCAGGCCTCACATAGAGATGGCACCACTGGGCCAGTTTGATGGATAGCATCATATAATTTAACTCTAGACTAGCTTGTATCCATAGTTACAGGTCAATAGCTTCTTTAGTTTTTGAATGACAGCATTTTAAGCAAGCCAAGTGTAGAGGTTTCTTAAAAATGGAGGATTTGGAAAAATAAGCAGTGATTAAATACTTACATTTGAAAGGCTAATCGCCTAAAGAAATCAAGGTAACCAAAGCTTAAGGAACAAAAAGTGTAACATTGAAGTACTATTAACATCTGCTTTAAAAAGCTCTTCAGCAATTTGTTTAACGGAACATTGGTTGGGAGAAGATGAAACAGAGTATTTTAATATACCTATGTACTAACATCTTCCTTCTGTAGGTCAAACAAGAAAAATGGTGGATCATGTATATATGTAAATGAATCAGTTAAATTTAGGGAGATTGTTATGTTTAAATACTTAAACCAGGAGGAACACTTTGAAGCCAGCATGTGTGAACTATTAGACAGCAAAATAATTCTTATTTGTGTGTACCGAAATCCCACAAGCATTACCAAAATTTTCCTTCAAAATTTAGAAATCATTTTGGACTTCTTTAAAAAGACAAAAAAATCTGTAATTATAGTAGGGGACATGAATATAAACTATTTAGCAGAAAACGTGTCTCGAATTCGTCATTTTCTGCGATTGACCAAGTAGTGCTGAATATAAATAAGTGGAAATATGAAATTCAGATTTTTGACACAGCCCTGTCAGATCATTACGCACAAATGTTAAAATTAGTTGTTCCAGTAGATCATAACCCAAAACAGAATGCAAAAAAAATATTCAAAAAGGTTAGACTTGCTAATGATGACAATCTAAGCTATCTAAATTTTCTATTAAGTAAAGAATCTTGGGAAAGCCTGTACACTGAGCAAAATCTAAACGATGCCATGAATGCATTTTTGGACACATTTGATTTTCACTTTGTAACAGCCATACCTGTGGTTAAAGTGGCAATGAACAAGCTAGGTAATAAGTGGATCACAACAGGAATCCGCAAATCTGGTGTTAGATTAAAATTCTTGAGCAAATTCATGAAGGAAAACAAGACTACACCGGAGTTTAAGGCCTATTACGTAAAATATCGAAATATATATAATAAAGTTATAAGAGCAGCCAAAAAGTTACATAACGATGAAACAATGAATAAAGCAGTTAATAAAACTAAATCCATGTGGCAAGTAATTAAGCACGAAATAAAAAATGGACCCAAATTGAAAGAAAATTACCACCTAGAAAATAATGGCCAAAAAGTAAGTGATCCTAAACAAATTTCGGAATTATTCAACCAGTTTTATTCAACTGTATCGGAGAAAATGTTAAATACTCATTCTCTAGGAAAGAAGGAAAAGTTAAGTGTAAAGAAAAATGAACATAGCATGCTTTTAATTCCAGTAACAGTTGAGGAAGTTAAAGATGTTATAAAAAAATTGAAGAATAAGAAGTTACTCTATGTCATAAAGCGTTGCTCCTTATTCCTAATTGAACCACTGATGTACTTGATAAATCTTTCACTTTCAAATGGGATGTTCCCCGACAGGTTAAGAAAAGGTAAAGTGAAACCCATCTTTAAAAAAGGTAACAAAGGGGAGGTAGGAAATTACAGGCCAATTTCCATAATTTCAACTTTTGCAAAGATCTTCGAACAAATAATGTATAAAAGAGTAACAAGCTTTTTGGAAAAATTTAAAGTAATTAATGACAATCAAAATGGTTTTCGAAAAAATAAATCAACAAGTTCTGCACTGATGAATTTCATTGAACAAGTGTATGAAACACTAGATAGTAAACAATTAGGGATAGGCATTTTTTTAGATCTTACAAAGGAGTTTGATCTGGTTGATCACAAACTTCTACTAGAAAAATTATCCTCGTATGGCATAAGGGGGTTAGCTTTAGATTGGTTCAGATCTTATCTGGAGAATAGAGAGCAATCAGTGGAAACAGAGTATTTTGATAGCGAAACTAGTGAAGTTAAAACTCAGATTTCAAGTAGCGCTATAATGAAATATGGGGTCCCTCAAGGTACGGTGCTTGGGCCTCTTTTATTTATAGTGTACATTAATGATTTGTCAGATAATGTAGAAAACAGAACAGAAATTAATGTTACACTTTTTGCAGATGATACAAATATTTTTATCAAAGGGGTGAATAAGGAAGGGGCAGATGTACATATTGAAAATAGTCTAAAATATATTCCAAAATGGTTTAGTGCCAATATGTTAATATTGAGTAAGGAGAAAACAGCAGCCCTAAGCTTCTATAATAAAATGAGTGGAAGTCAATTGTATCCAAAATTAATGCTGGGACAAGACCAAATACATTATGTAAAAACTATCAAATTTCTGGGACTAATACTAGATGAAAATTTAAGTTGGGAAACTCACATAGAGACATTGACAAAAAAACTTAGTAAAATGTGTTTCTTAATCAGGGCAATTACAGGCATGTCGAGCTTGAAAGTTCGGAGAGTAGTGTACTTCTCATATATTCACAGTTTGTTGGCGTATGGTATAATTTTTGGGGGAAATTCTAAAGACAGTATAAAAGTATTCAGATATCAAAAGAAAATAATTGGAATCATAGCGGATCTCCCAAGCACAACTAGTTGTAAGCCATAGTTCAGTAAATCAGGTATCTTACCACTGCCAAGTATATACGTATATGAAACTCTTGTACATATGAAAGCAAGCCAAAGTTTATTCAAAACAAATTCTGAAATTCATATACACAACACTAGAACAAAGAATAATTTATTTGTGAAGTCACACAAAACAAAGATGTATGAAAATAGTTTCACATATGCTGGCTTACATCTTTACAATAAGCTACCTGAATCTATAAAAAAGATTGAATCACATCAGTTTAAGAAATTGTTATTAAACTTCCTTAGAGCCAATAGCTTGTACAGCGTGGATGAATTTTTAAATATTTAGTTAGCTACCTTAATTGTAAATATTGTACTTAGTTTTTAATTTGACGTGTCCTATTACATGTACATGTTTTAATGGATGAATCAATAAATCAAATCAAGGAGAAAATGGACAGTACATTGAAAGACTCGGCCCCTTCATTATACAGAGCATTCGAAAAGTCACCAGACTCAAACTTGGAAAAATTTTCTCTAGGGTATTTGACTGGATCATTTGGCAAACATTGCATTATGGATAGCTGTAACTTTGAAGAATGACTTTGTGCTATTTCTAGTTCAGTGTATCTCTTGAGTTGCTCAGAGTGACAAATGAATTGTAGTCGATGACAATGACTTTTATGCGCCAGCAGTGTATCACTATGCTGGAAGCATACTTTGAATTTACTTATTGTTCTCAGAGACTGCAAAATTCTAAAAAATGGAGCTCAAAATTGATTTCAGGTATGTGCAACAAATATGCATACCCATTCAGTTTGTATGTCAAATAAAACTGGATCAAAAAATAATAAAATATGAGTGTGAGAACCTTACGAACACTCTGTTCAATTATTAAATTTTAGATGAGTCGTATTTTTTTACATATCTGCTACAAGGTACGAAAGTGAAGCAGATGTGTAAAAAAATACGACTCATCTAAAATTTAATAATTTTTCGCTTCACTGTGGTGTTCCAATACAGTTAAATCTCGATACTCTGTTCAATGATTAAAAGGTGGTTTGTGGAGTTTAAAATGGGACATATGAGTATTAGTGATGAGCCCTGCTCTGGACACCCTGTGGAAGTCACAGCTCCAGAGGTCATTGAAAAAATTCATTGTTCAGTACTGGAAGACCGCAGATTTAAGTTGTTTGAGAGATAGCAGAGGCTATACACATCAAAAGAATGTGCAAGTAATATTTAAAGTAATGTTTTAGGCTTTCACAAGGTCTGTACAAGAACAGTGCCCCATTTGTTGACACCTGATCAAAGAAAACTGGTTTCTGCTAAGAATTTGGAGCTCTAATGTAAAAATCCCAGTGAATTTTTAAGATGGCTTATTCCCATAACCAAATACAGTGGTTATGCATGATTGGAGGAATTTATTAACAGTGATGTCCAAATTAATTGAAAACACTATTTGTAGTTGGTTTTTAGCACTCCATCATTTACATGTTTATTCTTTGAGGGATTGGTTTCAGAAGTTATTGCTTCCAATTTCAACCTCAAGGGACCAACTATCATCTATTGTTGTCTGCTGTCTTCTCTCTGGTAGTGGAACTATGAACTTCTTTATCAAATTATTGATCAGTGGGATTTCAAAGTTCATTATTTGGTCCTTATTTCTCCATATTAAAAGGGGTGATAAACCAAAACAAACCGACATGTGAGAACATCTCAATTTTGGTTTTGGGTCAAGGTCATTTTCTTCCATAACTGAGATGCTACTGCTTACTTTTGATGTTTCTAAAATGCTCTTTGACTCTGGTTATTAGGCTTCTTTTAGTTTGACCAGAATTGTTCATATTCCTTACAACTTATTTGGTATATTCTGGAAGTCTAGGAGACTATTTTGAATTGAAGCTTCTCTTGTAGTACTGACAGTGTAAGCTATCAACCATTTCATTCTAAGCTTGAGTTAAACCTGGACAGTTTTCATGTGTTAGATATTTGTTGCATTCTCCTCTGGTTTTTCTGTTTAAAGAAATGTATTTATCAACAATCTGTCATATGCAGTGTACGTTTATAAGACATCCCAAAAATGAAGCTTCCTACAAAGAAACAATGATTTTCTTAAATCCTTTCATGGAAGTGTTGAAAACAGTGTTGTTGTATAAATTAAATTTATTGGAAGTCGATTAATGACACTAAAGTGACACTAAGTGTTGTTTAGTGTCATTAATCGACTCCCAATAAATTTAATGATTTTCTTGCTTAAAGGTGTTATATCAGCACTTGTAACAGTCGAGCTTTGTCCATATTTATTACACAAAGTACCACTAGAGAGGTGTCATCCCAGTGCGTGCATGACCAGATCTATATGCAAAACAGCCTGTACTTATGTTGTCTACTAGCCTAGGTAGTATATTATATATATAGTACTTCCAGCAATGGTGTAATGTTTGCCATAGCAATCTGGTGACAAGATACATTTTTAATATGGATGAGAAATTACATAAAGGTTTACTGTAAAAATAATTACTGTTGTTGCTGCCACCAGCAGCAGCAGCAGCAGTAGCACCAGGCAATACAGAATGGGTCACAGAACCACAGCAGTTTAAAAAGGTTGCATAAATAAAAACTCGAAAGAGAAACTACTACTTCTACTAATAATATTATCAGTATCAGAGGCTCATTTCTTGTGAGTGTGGGCTTTGTGTATCCAATGACCCATACCTAGACCTCATGTTCTTCATCCAATCTTATATGAGGTCTCTCTCTTTCTTCATTGATCTTTCAATTTCCTCCTTTGTTGCTTGATGAAAATAAATGCAGCACTGCAGTTTTCATGCATTTAATCATACTGGATGATCATGGTGATGTCCCTGTGATCAAGCTTGCCTTAAAAGCACTTTGGCGAAAGTTGTTGAATTCAGCAGAAATAAAGGTCGCAGTGCCTTTGTGCAGTTGCTGAACAAACGAAACACTATTAGAATGGTATTGGAGGGTATTTGAAAGCAGAAACATACATACCAATGAAATTATTCTCCAGGAAACCTGGCTGCATTACTACGTCTAAAGTTGAGATGACTTAACTAGTGAGAGTTTGAAATGAAGCTACACTTATTTCAGAAGCTTTGCTTGTCATTTTATGACCATCTCATTACAAATATGAAGGAGGTACAAACAAAAGATATTATTTTTATAGGGTTAGGGCTAGTAAAGCAATCGGTGACATGTACAGAGTAAGATAAAATTAAGGGAAGTGGGTGTCCAGTATTGTTATAGACAGCAGTTGCTTACGGTGGTAAACACCAATATGAGGGTAGTGTATCAAACGATGATGCTAATGAATCTAGATGAAACCATTGCTGAAGCCGAAGTGCAAGTAGCCATCACCAACCATTTGGTAGGCTTTTCATTGATTTTCACATCAAACTGACGAGAAAAAAGCAAAAGCGGAGTTACATAAACTTTGATAACCTAAAACTCTGCTCAGATGTTACTGACACATATAGGCTAAGGTTGGTGCAATGGCAATGGAAACTACCAAGCTGCCTAAAAACATGTATTACAATTGACATAGAATTGGGAATATTTCCAGGAGCTGTGCAATCAGTAGCAATCCATAACTTTGGGGGATCGAATTGTCAGCAGAAGGGATGCATGTGATTGTACAGACCTGCTCAGTCTGTAACCCACAAAACTGAGTCAATGCATTGCTCCTAGTTTTGGGGCTTAGTGCATCAAATTACGGAGAAGAGGAATGGTCACCTTTCCAATAATAAAGCTTATCCAAATCAAGTGTGTATGCATCTTTTAAGGCATACAAATCCTTCTACACAGGTAGGTTTTGCATTGTGGCTGAAGCTAATAGGAATATAACGAAGACTAGCTCAACTGTTTGGTAGTCGTGTCAATGTAGCCAACATGTGTCCAGCAATCATAAGGTTTTAAAGTGCCATGAATAGAATAATTTTATGTGAATCAAATCAATGATCTGATATTCTTCGCCTGTTATATTTTCCCTATGTGCTACCATCCTTTCAGTTTTTTTTTTTTTGGGGGGGGGGCGGGGTGGTGGGAAGGGGAGGGATGTTGTGTAAACTGCCAACATTCAACAACATTTCAAGCCTGTTCTAATTTGCCGCTATTTAACGCGTGGGTTTTGCCTACTGGTGACCGAAATCATAATGCCTTGGCAGAACGGTTACTGAACAGAACGTTCTTATTGTAGATAATGGGATGCGACCGATTTTTAAATGAATGGAGGAGGGTCGTTCTATAGAGATGTGACAATGTGCTCATGCACGTTTGGTGAGGAATTGATTTGAGTTTTCATCACAGCATTTATGGAGAAAATAGCTCGTGACTAAACGTCTAATTACGAGAGCTAATTGATGTATTCTTGCCGAAAACGACAAGCAAGTAATCCTTAAGCATTTCCACAGCTTGGAACATTCTCTCTAGCATCGAACAATGAGATTTTGGCATATCGGATATAATATCGTTGCTGGTAAAGTTGGTTTTGGATCTCTATTCATCTTACGGGTAATGAACAAATTCGGCTGTCTGGTGAGCTCTTCCCGACATATAATAAAGTAACGTGGATGAAGTAAAGCTACCTATTGCTGCAGATATTTTGTTTTCCGCACTGTGAAGCTCGGAAAGGCGACTGGTCTGAATGTGTTACTCCGGATGTAGTTCGGACTATTGACTCCGGATACCACAGTTTCTTTTATGAACGTTAAGTACTATTCTTGTCACAGATAAGCTCCCCATAAATTAGAAAATGTGGCAACGTCATCAAAATATACCATTCTTCTGAGATTGAGAAAGGCGAAGAATTCTCGTCTTTCGGATTTCGATGTGCCTATGGAACTGCTGACGCCATCGCAGCTGTGCAAAGGTTTGTGGGAGCAACCAGGACATCCCCTCCTTAAAATTCCTCTTGTTTGTATGTTTGATAGGACTTCTTTAATCCCTTCGCTTGGAAAGGCATTTCTGAGTTAATACGATGAATCAACATTTCCAATCATCATTTCCTACCTGGTAAATCTCATTTAAAGCTATATGAAAAATTGCTTCATCATTATTGGTACTACTCAAAAGCTTGATCTACGGAGTAGGTACCACAAGGTTCTACTATTGAATGTATATTACAATAACGTTTATTGCGTGGTTTTTGCCGTCGGGGCGAAAATTATGGATATACCGTTGGAAAATCCTTGTGAAAGCGGAATCCAAGATAGCATGATGTGTAGGCCAAATGGAAATCTGGGTGCTTGAAAGGGTATCAGAGTTTGGCCCTCATAAAACTCAGATGTCTTTTGAGGAACAAAGAACACTCAGGTAAGCTAGGTTAACACTGGCACGGTAGTTTAATCCCATCGCCCCCTCAAATATCTAGGCATCATGTTTAATCATATATGAGTGTGTGTCCTCATATAAATTGCATGGCTGTTATGTCGTGTAAAGCTGCCGCTGCCTAGAGTAGTTTGCTACCCAATATTAGCGGACTAAAACATGCTAAAAGAAGGATTCTCAGTATTGTAATTTCTATTACTTTATTTGTGCACCAGTTTGGTAGTACTGGAAGAAGAAATTTCAATGCAGGAGGATGTTTGTTGTGGGTTCAGTGGAAGACTGCTCTGCGTTGCTAATACATGGAGAGTTGTTTCTATCAAGATGGTAGCTGTGTTTATGTCCATATCTCTCTTGGTTGGTTAGTTAATTCCTTTAATTCCTAGGTGGAACATAGGACCTCGACGAAATTTCTCCAGGATGTTCCATCTGCCCCCAATCCTCCCTACTTGTCTTGTTAACTTCTGCAATCTCCCTTTCTATGGTTTTCTTCACTTCTCTTGGTGAAAGAGAATAATTATGGTGTCGATCCCTTCTTACAGGCACGTAATGTAACTATGCAATGTTAGTAAGTGAAATAGGGTACAGAAACAGTGAAAGCACAGAGTGAAGGGCATATTGAGCGACAAATGAATAAAATGCGTGAGATGATGACCATGGTCCTTAGAGCTTAAAATTACTCAACATTCATCTTTTCAAAATAAAAGAAATCTCCCGGGAAAACTTATCTGGGTAACATTCCAACCAGGATTCCTACTTGGGACCTTTTAATGTGAAGAGGAGTGGACTTACATATTCGCATTTTGTGTGCTCACCATGAGGCACTGCATCAGGAACGTTACTCATTGAATGACTGATTTGGGGTATCAGGTGAACGTATCACTGTACCGTATATCCCTCCAGAAAACTAAATGGATGGAGATGGCTTCATTTTCTATGGTAGCATCGCCAGGGTTGCTTGAGGATGTTGCCCTGGACTAAACATCAAAAGTATGTAATACAAGCATGATAAATCACCGCATATTTTGCTGCTACGTGAGATATCTACTACGCAGATATGGTACAAGATGCACTTAAGCAGCGCCGAGACTCCCGCCAACATTTCTACCCTGAAAGAGACCACCAGATGAGAGATGATGTGAAATGATAATAGAGATGAAAATGCAGGGATGTAATTAACCTACCCAGCATTCGTCTGTGACCCGAAATACTCATGGGTTAGATAGGACGGCCACGGCAATCGGACTTCCCGAATGCGGGTCACGACAAAACCGCCTGAGCCATTCCGCTCGGTGCAACTGTATTACTCGGGATATTTACTCCTACAATAGCGCTGGATTTGAGGCGCCGTCATCTTGTACATATGGAAGTAGTTTGCACTCGCCACATAAGACAGGAACAGCAGCTGCGTTGGTGGACTGAGAGATCACCTGATCTAAATCTAGATTTTTATAACTGGGGTCACTCTGTAGGCACAGAGTATAATCCAACTGATATCGCAATTAAGATACAACAGTAAAGCGAAACCAGTTCCTATCATGTGATTTTCTTCACATGGGGGAAGATATTCTCATGCCTTTCATGGGCTATAGTTAGATATTAATCGATTCCTACAAGATGGAAGCGGGGAAACAAACGAACTGTACTCCAGCCAATGAAGAATGCGGTAGAAGGCTGTCCACCAACAAAGCTCCTAATCCCCAGACATTTTTCATGGAGCACACACAGAGGCGAGTTCTAACTGGGCAGTCTCAAACGATGCTTTCATAAAGTGCACATCCACAACCACCCTTTTGGTTTAAAGAGAAAGAGAGAGAAAGAACAGCTGCCAGAAAAATTCGATTCGGAAAACATCGAAAGCATTCGCTGACGCTGTGTTCACAATATACGCTTTGGAAAGATAGAGTCAGACTGAAAGGTCCAATGATTTGAATCCCGGCTATAGCATTGAAGTTTTCAGTCTGACTGTACCTTTCCATACTTTGGCCTACACACGGCAGGTGTGAAAGAAAAATTAATTTGTCCAATACTCGCTTTGATACCACTCTGGCTTCATTTAAAAGCTATGCGATAGATAGAGAGTTGTCTTGCAGCTTGGCCGTATGCATGGTAGCGGAGCGGTAAAAGGCATCTATGTCGTCAGTGGACCATGAGTTCGAATTCTTGATGTGCACGTTTCTTTTTATTGTTACTTTAATAGCAATGCCTTAAGTTTTTCTTTCAGGAAATAAATATTTTAAACCAATTCATTTATAAAAACGCAAATAACATCTCGTTTTCAAAATAAATGCTATATTATTAGAAAATTGCTATTGTGTAAATACTCGGGCACGTTGATCTGGGCACGTTGATCTGTTATGTGAATGATGCTGGCATATAATGCGAAATATCCTCTCGTGAAAATGTCTAGGCATTTGGTCTCATCCATCCCCCGTAGAATAAGGGCAAAATAGAAGCAGTGGATTTACACACCCACTACTAAGTTAATTTCCATTTAATTTTACATATAGGAAGAAAACATTTATTTTAGTTAATTTATAAACAGAGTAGAGTATCTCAGTTTTTATGCGTGAGCATAAATGCCATAAAAATAAAAATGTCTGTTTTTTTCCCTTGTAATTTACGTCCTCCAACGTTAAATCATATCGGACGATGAATGGAATGGATGAAATGATGCTCAAATGAGCCCAGGGTCCATAGAGCTTAGTGTTACCCGACATTCGTCATTCAGGATAAGGGAAAACCCTGGGAAACACCTTATCCAGGTAAATCACCCTGACCGAGATTCGAACTCGGGACCTCTTGAACGTGAGGCAGACACGCTAGCACCACACTACCGAGGCGGGCAACGATGTCTGGTATTCGTACCTTTGTAGGTCTAGCTCCCTGTCTATAAACGCCTATCTATCTGTGCGCGTTTAGTAACTGAGACTCAATTATGAGTGAATTATGAAACTGGATTTTTAACACACATTACATTATGCGGAAAAAGGAAGGATTCCCTATATGGATATGCACGAAACATATGAAACAATACACAATGTGTGAACATTATTATTATTATTATTATTATTATTATTATTATTATTATTATTATTATTATTATTATTATTATTATTATTATTATTATTATTATTATTATTATTATTATTATTATTATTATTATTATTATTATTATTATTATTATTATTATTATTATTATTATTATTATTATTATTTATTATTATTATTATTATTATTATTATTATTATTATTATTATTATTATTATTATTATTATTATTATTATTATTATTATTATTATTATTATTATTATTATTATTATTATTATTATTATTATTATTATTATTATTATTATTATTATTATTATTATTATTATTATTATTATTATTATTATTATTATTATTATTATTATTATTATTATTATTATTATTATTATTATTATTATTATTATTATTATTATTATTATTATTATTATTATTATTATTTCTATTTCTATTATTATTAATGTGAGAGGATTCAGTAGGACGAAGCTAAAGAGACGCGTTCCGTGACACCATTGTAAACCGGCCGTGGAAACGATGTGGACTTAGAAAAATATGCGCTTCCAGAGTGTGCTCTTCTTTTTTCCCCTCCCCTTGTCAAAAGGTGCATTGAAAACCGTCGTCTTGTCCTACTGTCTTGAAACAGATGGCACTGTGGGAAATGATGGATACAGAAAATGAGGGACAGTAAAGTCATGGTAGAAGAGGGAACCATCCCAGAATTTGTCTATTGATCCGGGGAACCACAAAAACCCCATGAATCAGAGCAGGCGGTCGTCGTAATCGAACTCAGAACCTTCCTAACGCCAGTCGGTCACCACCTCGCTCGATTTTCGTTGTAGGTACAACGGGATGAGGGATGCTGAAGCGATTATTCAATCTTATGCGATGATTTTAAAATGCTGCATTTTGCATGGCATCAAACGAAACAAAGGGATGATGTTTGATGAAGTGTTGGAAAATTTAAACTACTACAAACACACTTTTTGTTAGAATAGGATAGTATAGAGTAGTACGGAGGGGTTTCGCAATGCGACCAGTCTTGATCTATTATACTTATGTCCCCAAGTGGGGCATCCCCGCGAGGATGAGGGGAGAGGAGACAGAGGATGGACATAGGGTATGGTCCCTACAACTAGCCAGTTGGAAACTCCCCAGCAGGCCAGTAAACCGGTATCCCACCTACCGTGGCCCTAAAACGGCTCACTGTGCCGACCCGGAGACAGTCTTATCATAGGCGGAAGTGTTTACCAGGAGCAAATCATCCTGCACTGCCGAGACACGCCGATATTTCTACCCTGAAAGAGACCACCAGATGAGAAATGATATAAAATGATAATGGAAATGAAATGGAGGGAATGGATGTGACTAATGTACCCAGCATTCGCCTGACAACCCGGAAAACATCCCCGAAAAAACCCCATGGGCCAGGTAGGTCGGCCACGGGAATCGAACCCGGACCTTCCAAACGCGGGCCACAGAACAAACTGCCTGAGCCATCCCGCTCGGTTATCTCAGAAATGTTTAATCCATTGGTTAAACAAAATTATATAACGTTTATCTAGAATGAACAGGACTTAAAGGGCCTGTTCTCCGAAAATTTAAATGATACTTTTTGTTACTATCAAGTAAGTAGCATTGTAATCATTTTGTTGAAACTTTTTTTAAAAAATACAAAGAGAAACTAACTTTTCTCCCAGTAAAGGTCAGTTTGGGGTGTCAGAAACCATATCAGATATTATATTTACCAATTTTGTATTTGGGTGCTCAGACTCATACAGCCGGAGTAACCCTTTTTCTAAAAATTATTTTAGAGTTCAGGTGAACTAGCTGACTTTATTTTTGCATTTGCGTCCTCCAACGTTAAGTCATATCGAACGATATATGAAACGAATAAAATGATGCTCAAATGAGCCCAAGATCCACAGAGTTTAAGCTAACTCTTTTTCAGGATAAGGAAAAACCCCGAAAAATCTCATATACAAATTACTCACCCTAACCGAGATTCGAACTCCGGAGCTCTTAAACTTGAGGCAGACATGCTACCATATACGCTACGAAGGCGGGCCCGGTGAAATCTAGAGTGGTATACGTCAGTGCTTCCTCTACTTACCACAGGTTGATAGAGGATAAAGTAAATGTGCTTAAAATAATCGGCTAGTTTTTTATTTTTCAATCGTGGAAAGGGAGTTATGAAGAGTTTAAGATTAAAAGAAAATATAGGGATCTTAGTTGGTTTTTCATTCTTATTCAAAACTATTCAGTTCTTATACAATCATTCTTATAGGATCTTATCTTTACCTAGATAACTTGGATATACAGATTCTGATTTGTTTCAGTGAAATAAATAATATATGTTCAAACTTTTAAACTTTGAAAGCTTTTATCTGCTAGCATGCTGTCAATATCTGTGGATTAATTGCTGAAGTCTTTCGTGCCGGCACGCGGGCGTAACGAAGTCACGAACCATGGACTAGAAGCAACGAAATGCCATGGATTTAGAGCGGACAAAACATATGAAAGCAAAGAAGGAAGTAAAACATGAGCAGCGTGATGGCATTTCTCACACACGAGTAGTTTGCCCTTGACCCTCGAGTAGAAGACATGCGGTCTTCGACTCCGACTGAGAGGTTTAGCGGGTCGCGGTATATAAGGGGAACTCTGGGTGATTCTAAGCAGAACTCACGTTCAGAGTGGGCGTAGCGCATCAAGAATATGACGTCCGCAGCATTCACTTTTGTGAGTAAACTATTACTTTAAAATGTTTCAGTGTATCCATGGCTAAATTATTGAAGTCTAGTTTGATCCTAGTATTTTTGTTTATGTTAGACTCCTTACATATTGGGAAAATGTTATTTCTAGAATACACAAAAGTTTTGACAGAAATATAATTCTGGCAGTTGCAAACATAAAGATCTGAATCTTTCACTTGATAAAATCTGTCATATTTGTGTATATGCTGCATCATTTTTCGAATTTGGTTAAATATTTTTTTTTATATTAATCCCATCTGTGAACAGCATACCTCAAAAAATACAAATTTGGATAACTACCATATTTCCCATTTGATCAGACTGTTTAAGATAGCAAGAAATAATAATAACAATAATAATAATAATAATAATAATAATAATAATAATAATAATAATAATAATAATAATAATAATAATAATAATAATAATAATAATAATAATAATAATAATAATAATAATAATAATAATAATAATAATAATTGCCCTTATTAATTATGATACAAATTTTACTTTTAACTTTTGAGCCTGCAGTAGCAATTATCCAATATTATGCTTTTGCTATCTTAACAACTTTATATTCTTTTCAAGATAATTATTCGATCCCAAGCTATCTTTTACACGGAAAATGTTTTATTGTTTTTCACTTTCTCAAAAATGTCTAAACATTTATTAAAACATTTTAATACAATTTACATAGGTAATAAACGGTAAATTATTATTTTTCGGTGGACAACTACGAAGACCGGTCCATTCGGATTTAATTTAAGTGATTTTGTAAATCTGGTAAAGAGATGAAAAATGTATTCTTCATTGAAATGTATAATTTATGTCAAATACATTTCAATTTTGTAAAATTAGCATTTTGGAATATTTTAAAGCATCTTAGGAAATTCTTCTTTTCATACACGGATTTATTATAGTGTAGTGACAAACACTAACACGATATGCGAATGGTTGTTTTATGTTTCGTATCCTGCAAGCAACCAAGTTAATATTTCTATTCCATAATATTTTCGTGATAACTTACATGAATACAATAACCAATTTTACACGAATACTAAATAGAATAGTAGCATAAACCAAATCAACCGTAACAGTTATTTATTTCGAAAAATACGGCGTGTAAGTTTCCAAGGACAAAAAAAAAAAAAAAACAACAACAACATTTTAACCAAACCTCGTGAACTTTAATTGACTCTTCTTCAGTTATTACAAACTGTTTATAATGGATACAGTGACGTAAGCCTTCAGCATTTCAAATGAAATAGACTTTCAAGTAGTGTGCATATAGAGCTCTTCAAAACAAAACTTTTCGTACAAAACTGTTTTTACTAACTCATGTTCTTTCGAGGAGAAAAATATATATCTGTGTTATGCTTTGGCTGCAGTTCTAGTTTCCTGAATACGAGTAGCAAGACGTCTGATGCAGTTAATCGTCTCTAAAACGGAATGCGATCGTGCCGGCATTTGTTTTCCGTTTACACAGGTTTTCGTCTTACATAGGGTTGTGTTTGAATACAAAGAATTTACAAAATAGTCGCAGAGGTTTACAGTGAAGGAATAATATAGAATGAAGTGTAAATAATAATAGGCTGATATGTATTATGTACTGTTGTTTAAACTTATATACAATAAGTTACAATAGTTTCTCTCTCTCTCTCTCTCTCTCTCTCTCTCTCTCTCTCTCTCTCTCTCTCTCTCTCTCTCTCTCTCTCTCTCTCTCTCTCTCTCTCTCTCTCTCTCTCTCTCTCTCTCTCTCTCTCTCTCATTAATGTTCCCCTTCTAATCTGCAGCTGTCTTCATATCAACATCATTTGCTTCACCGCACACAGCATTCAAAATAATGTTATGGTGATATTTTCGAGCCATCCATTGGATGTTTTGAAATTGTCTTTGCCTAATTTTCTTTTTCTCTCTAAAGCTTGAGTCTGAAGCAATGATCCAGAAATGGGAATTGCTATAGCGCACGTACTAACAAACCACTCGACCACAGCGCGATTTAGCTCGTCATACCCTATAGAGTGCCCGCCTCGGTAGCGTGGATGGTAGCATGTCTGCCTCACGTTCAAGAGGTCCCGAATTCGAATCTCGGTCAGGGCGAGGTGCCTGGATAAGGTTTTTCCGAGGTTTTCCCTCATCCTAAAAAGACGAATGTTGGGTATCTCTATGCTCCATGGACCCTGGACACACTTGAGCATCATTTCACCCAGTTCATTCACCGTCCGATATGACTTAACGTTGGAGGACGTAAATTACAAAACAAAAACAAAAAATCTATAGATTTTGTGATGCATTTCACTTGAGCTGTCATGGCCAACGTGCTGTCATGGGTTAGAGCGACTGGACGGAAACCAGGAGATCCGTGGTTCAAATCCCGGCCATGGTATTGCATTTTTCATGTTGACTCTATCTATCAAAAACCTTAGCCTATATACGGCTAGTATGAAGAAATGATTAATTTCCGTCAATTAACTAAAATAATAAGAGTTAAATGATGAAGCCTGGGACTCGAGTACTTACGATAGTAAGTCGCCACAAACGGTGTATCTCGAATGTGAGAGCCCCTAGTGATCTACCAGGGAAATACATAAGTCAAATGGAGAATTTAATGTCAGGACGGCACGTTGGCCATGGTAACTCAATGAGTTAGAGCGACTGGACGAGAACCAGGAGATCCGTGGTTCAAATCCCGCCATGGCATTGAATTTTTCATGTTGACTCTAGCTAATGGTTTGTTTTCCCTTTTCCTTGAATGATTACAGTTTATAACTTTATGGTTCATGGAACTTCGGTGCAAAGTGCAGACGCCCTCAAAATTATTGCACGTTTTAAAATACGTCCGTTGTTACCCATTACACATAAAGTAATCCGTTTTAATCAGGCTATTTACTCAAACTGTTACCGAAAAATATTTCCGTTTCCACGTTAAGCAGTTTTTCGGCTTAGAGTATAATTTTACATGGGAAATAGCTCCGTTTCGAAATTTATTTTCCATTTTTCCAGGTTTCCGGCATATACGGGTCCATTTTAGATAGTTTTACTTTACATTGTAAGATTGTCGAGCGCTCTCTCATCGTGCATACGTCTTGGCAGCTCGGAAATTTATACGACATATGACGGCCACAAATCCTTTCTTGGACTTCTTATTTCATTTGTTCCTTTGTGCTTTCGCTACTAGGTATAGACCATTTTATATTAGACTAACCGCTGACTTAAGTAATATACGAATCTATTCCTACTGGATGGAAGCAATGAGATCCATACCGTTTTCATCCAGTAGGAATCGACTCATGTCTAACTTAGGCAATCAGAGATATCATCCTCGCTTAGAGTAAATCATGTGATAGGAGATATAATATGGAGATTTCACCCCAAATATATCTTTAGGGACTCCTTGAATCTATATGAAAAAAGAGAAACTCCTTTTAGAAATAGACTGTTTATTTGTGTGTAAACCATAACCCAAAACCGAGAAGTCGCCTGTTCAGCATCTTCTAATGATTGAAATGAGTTTAAGTCACCGTTAAGGAGTTGTCTCATGTGTATATGAGAATTTTCTAGTAGTTTACCTTTATAATGCGAGTCAGTTGGAGAATTAATGTCTTACTGGCACGTTGATCATTAGCTCAGTACCTAGCGCAATCGGACGGAGCATAGGAGATCCATGTTGAAATCCCGGCTATGGCATTGAACTTTTCATTCTGACTCAACCTATCCAGAATTTGGCCCGCACGCGACTGGTGTGAAAGAACAATTAATTTCAGTTAAATGAAATGTATTTGAATTTCTGGGAATAGCCTCTAAAATCCTCTTTATTCTGGATTACTTTTGCATAATTGTTAACTGTAGGCGATAGACCAGTGGTGACCGAGCGGGATGGCTCAGGCGGTTTCATCTGTAGCCCGCATTCGGGAGGCCCGGGCTCGATTCCCGTGGTCGACCTAAGTAGGGTATTAGAGAGTGTTCTGGCGCAACAGTTTATGAGCAAGATGGCGGCCATGCGCAATCTATGTATTTAGGATATTTTGACAGTGTTCAGAGGTTTAGTCAGTCCTCTTAATTTGCTGTAGATCATGATGCTAGGTCTTGAGGTATAATCTGGGGGCTCTAGGGTTAACTGTTGTAGGTTTTCACAGGTAAGGCTGTTGGTCTGGGAAGCTAATAGCTATAGGATTTAGAGGTTAGGTCTTGAGATAACGTTTGGGACTCTAGGGTTAAGTGTTTCAGGTTTTCTCAGGTAAAGCTGTTGGTCTGGGAGGTTAATAGCTGTAGGATTTAGTGGTTTGGTCTTGAGGTATGATCTGAGGGTCTAGGGTTAAGAGTTGCATGCTTTTCACAGGTAAAAAATGCTGGTGTGAACAATAGTAAGTGTAGGATTTAGTGGTTAGGTCTCAAGGTATGATCTGAGGCTCTAGGATTAAGAGTTGCAGGCTTTCACAGGTAGTTTTCACTGTTGGTCTGGTAGGTTGAAATCTGTAGGAATTAGAGGTCGGGTCTCAAGTAATGTTCTGGGGAGGGCGAGCTCTAGGGTTAACAGTTGCAGGTTTTTCACAGGTAAAAGCTACTGGTCTGGAGATTAATACTGTGTGATTGGAGGTTAGGTCTTGAGGTATGATCTGGGGTCTCTAGGGTTAAGAGTTGCATCTTTCCAAAGGTAAGGCTGTTGGTCTGGGAGGTTAATTCCCGTAGGATTTAGTGGTTAGGTCTTGAGTTATGATCTGGGGCTCTAGGTTTAAGAGTTGTAGGGTTTATAGCTAAAGGTTGTTGGTTAGGAGTATAAAGGCTGTAGGATCGTTTGGCTTTGTTGTATAGGTTGAGGTATGGTCTTATGATTTTGAAGTTCACTTTGCTAGTCCAGCGTCTAAAGGTTGTTAATCTTGAGGCAAGTCCTACATTTATGCTTTACTATTTCATAGTACTATAAACCAACCTAACATAGCCTAACCTGACAGTTCTCTTTTTTATTCTTAAGGTATTTTATTCTACCCCGCTGTAACTGAAGCTAACATCCTCTTTTTTGTTTTTGTCTTCTTTCATCATTCTTTAACCTAGCTATTTGTGCTATTGGCATCCGTTCTCTTTTCTTCTTATGGTAATGTATTCTACCACTGTAACCTACCCTAATATACCCTTTTTCACCTTCTTTCATCATTCTTTAACATAATCTAACCTAACCTAACCTAACTCAGCAGTTCTCTTTCCTGAAGTTCCTCTATTTTGCCACTTTAACCTAACCTAATATACTCCTTTTTGTTGTTGCCTTCTTTCATCATTCTTTAACCTAACCTAGCTGTGTATCTGCTATTGGCATCATTTGTTGCATCTGTTAACCTGTTTTCTGTCCTTATGTTCCTCTATTCTCGCACTTTAACCTAACCTAATATACTTCTTTGTTTTTGCCATCTTTCACAGCTCCTTATCCTAATTCTTTTTGCTATTGACATCCTTTCTCTTTTCTCAAGCTGTTCTACTCTTTCCTCCTCAGCCTATCCTAAGCATGTTCATTTTCCCTTTATATAACCCATATCTTTCAAGCTCAACTATTTTGTATTCCGCTAACTACTTGTACGTATGGTGTAAAATTCTTGAGGCATGCTGATGTTAGAGCTCCTAGAACTATTTTTGGCACTGCTAGAGGTATATATGCTGATTAGGTGCGTTTATATAGTAAATTTAGCTATTTGTGTAACTGCTTCTGTTTTCCTAACCATAGAGTTTTTTTGTTGCTAGGGATTCTTGTTCTTCGTACCTTCTCTATGATTTCAAGATCTCTATTCCATCTTGTTATGTTTTGAGGCCTTATGCTTATATCTTAAGCTTCGTTATTAAGTCTTTTGCTCTGAAAGGCTATGTATATTGGTTAAGGTGCTCATCTCTCTTGGTCACGAGGTTAAGTCTTGAGGTACGATCTTAAGGCCTGGGTTTAAAGGATGTATAGCTTAAACCCACAGGTCTTGAGGTTAAGGGCTGTAGCTTTGGTGGTTAGGTCTTATGGATTCGAAGTTAGAGTTCTCGGTCTAATGTTAAGGCTGTAGGATCTAGAGGATACGTATTGAGGTATGATCTGAGGGCTCTAGGGTTAAGAGTTGTAGGCTTCATAGCTAACGGTTTAAAGCTGTAGTGTCTAGAGGTTAGGTGTTGAGATATTATCTGGGAACTCTAGGGTTAAGAGTCGTAGGGTTCATAGCTAAACGTTTGACAGCTATAGATATCTTCGTTCCTGTTAGAGGTGTATTCGTAATCATCTGTGCGTACATTCTTCATACGGTTCTTCATTCGGATTGATGTCTTCATACTCTTGTAATATTTCGTAATGCTAAACCAACGTTCTAATGCTATTGTCAAGCCTTTCCAGATGTTCTGAGCTTTTTGTACATTTCAGGGATCTTTTTAGGCTAACTTCAACTACTTAAATCTTTTTATACTAATTAAAATGTTTTCAAGGTTATTTCATATTATGAGGTAGTAGATCCTTTTTAATTTTCCTATTTAACATTAATTAAAGTGTGCTCAGTTAGCTTATGCAATGAGGTAGACATCCCTCGTCTTTTTATCTGGACTTGGGACCAGCGTCAGAATTTTTGTTTTTCTGAACGGTAGACTTAATGCCTTCCTCTGCTCTTATTATTCAGGCTTTCATGACTAGATGTCAGCTGCGCACCAGGGTTTGCTGCTTCTTGAGATGGGAAATCAGTTTTTCTGTTTTAGACCTTCTTATTTCATTCATTATTCACAGCACGGTAATGTCCATGGGCATATGTGGATATTCCATCATCTGCAATTACTCTTTTGTCATCATGTGGGGATAAGGATATTTTGTTCACTTCCACTGATGTAACATTATGTTGACGAGACAGAATTAAGTTCATTGGCGTTCTTATGATTTCTCTGCTTTTAAGACAGTCCAAATAGCTCTCAAAGGTGATGTATTGTTTAATGGCGCTATGCTTTATGCCTTTTATCTTCTTGATCACACCTCCATCGATGTCGAGAGCATACATCTTCGGTCTCAGTCCAACAAAACGATTAATGATTTTTCCATTTCCTTCATCTTTAAACTTTCCCAGCACTTTCTTATTTTTTGTAGAGTGGCATATGTGGTCGCTAGGATAATCAGCAGTATCCAGATGTTCCAGAAAACGTAACTTATCCTGGTATACATCTCTAGTGGTCACGCGATGGATGAAAGAGTCGGTATCCATGTACATGAGCTTCAGATTTTCAAGTCCGTAATACGGCATTAGCACATCATAATGATACCAATACATCAAGGTCTTCGAGATATCCAGCACACACATCCCAATGTATATAGGCTTGTTGAAGACTATCTCCCGCGACGCCATGTGGACTGCAGCCAGATTAGGCCCATATATAGTTCTATCAATAAATGTAGGCTTAGCAACTAGTTTTTCCAATGTCTTCCAATCGGTGACAAGTCGTATATTCAGTCGGTTTCTGATGTTTTCCATAGTTTTTCCAAACATGGCATTGTTAAAAAGTTTGTAAAGATCCTTCTCGAAATCATTTCTTGATCCTTGTCGTAGTCGGTTATTGAATTCCACATAAGGCTTTAACCAACATGACTGTTGAAATTGTAGCACCCGATGGATTTTAGTCAGTTTTAACCCATGACTAAGGGCCTGCTTTAAGGTCATGTAATGCACCACATACTGCGTTCGTGATCCAAGGTGAGGAATTAATTTCTTTGTAGAAGAACCCGTAGGCTTGATACACTCAGGTAGGAACGGCAAATCATTATGCAGCTCATGGAGTTCTGTAGGATATTCGAGGTTCACTTCTAAAATGTATCCCAGAGGGTCATCTTCTCGTAGGATTTCCAGGTTGATATCTTCAGGAGAAACCCACTCAAAACCTCCATAAGGAAGGGCGTGGCACATTGCCCAACCATATTGGTTATTAGCATCCTCATACGTAATATATTGTGAGGGTTTACTTGTATCATACTCCTGCATGTAGATGTGGTTTGCCTCTGCATACCGATGAGAAACTTGGCATAATCCTCCTCTTATACCCGCTTCAACCATGAGTAGCTGATCATAATCCTGTAGTAATTCCAGTTCAATTCCTGTGTACAGCAGCATTGCATCCCACGTAAGTCCAGGTGATGTAAAATAATGTGCAGGATCAACTTTGTGGGTTTTCAGAGTCTGTTCCCTAAATGTCTCAAACACATCTGTTAGTAGAAGGACATCCGTAGTTAAGTAGAGGTCACTGTAGTCGCCCATTGTTCTGATGTTGAATTGGCTCCATACGTTTTTTGCATGTTTATACTCTCCATCACTAATTTCTTCTTTGTTTAACTTATTGAAGAATGCCTTCCTCGGAGGAAGTTCTGTTTCACACAAAACATCCCATGATGTGACGTAATCGTAGGGGAACACTCCCTTACGGGTCACCAATTCGATATTCTCTGTTCCAAAGTACTTCAGAGTTTCAGGATATGATGTTAGATTTTTTGCTAATTTATCCAAGCTGGTACTAAGGAAGCGATAGGTATCCACAAAGCGGAGTTTAATGTCACCAACATACTTGGAAAATGATATGTAACTTTCCTCTGAGCTAGGAATAACTTCTACTCTCTCACTAGTACAACCTAATTCTTTAACAATGAAATGGGAGTCATATCCACTCAGGTTATGCATGAAGACAGGAATATAATTGGGCGTTTTGCAAGCGAGATTACACTGATTATGTAGACTTCCTCGGTATTCACCGGTTATATGGTCATGATCCCGTACTTTCCAGTTCTCTCCTGTAAATTCTTTCCCACATAAGTAACATTCTGTAGAACACTCGAAAGATTTTTGCTGCTCATCTGTTAGTGTTAATGGAGAATCAGTTTTGTATACACTATTAATCTTCTTTGCAAGAGAAGTTAAATACTCCATAAACTTCACTGCTGTATCATAACCACGATATACGTAAGGTTCAGTAGGAAGATCGGTCTGTATGCCTTCAATAGAGGCCGAGGATTTGACATATACACAGAAACTCATAGGAATATGATTCTGATATGGAACTGTATAAGATGTTTCAGGATTAGAAGAACAGCTATGGTAAGGACTGAGAATGCTTTCAAAGTCAGCATAGATGACATAAGGCAATTTCAGCATCCTTTCAAAGTTCTTGAATCTAACGATAGACTTCTCCTTTGTTGGCATAACAATCCTGGCAACTCCGTGCTGATTGCATATTTTTCTATGTTCATTTAGCTTCTGCACTCCTCCTCGTCCATGCTGATCATCAAAGTGCGTAAAACAACGTTTGCAGGTGTAGATCTTTCCCTTACGTTTAGTTTTCTGTTGATGAATAAGTTTCTCAAAATGCTTTATATAAACGTAATGCAGGCGCCCTACAGCATCACTTAACAGAAGCAGATCACGATGTTCAGTCTGTTCAGCATCTACAACTTTCATAGGAAACACTTGATTCTTTTCATCCAAACCGAAAACGTTTATAGAGATGTTATTTCGTCGTTCAAATTTAGGGATATCTCTCAGGCTCGTAGGAAACGAGACGCAGGAAAAGTCATATATTTCTTGAAAATCCTTATACTTGCTAACACGTTGAGGATCCTTTTGAATGAATTTGGCAAGAACAGCATACATAAAACATTTTTCATCATCATAGTTCTGTGGATTTATGCAGGCTTTCTTCGCTTCTAAAGATGGCGGTAGAGGGATGTAGCTGCTTCCTCTTAGCCCATTATTCTTGTTGATTCTAACTCGAACCCCGTCAACAGCTAATAAAGCCCAGTTGCTTCCTTTAAGTTGACCTTCCTCCATTTCAGTACAAAGTTTCTTGAATTTCCTTTCCAAGATGGCGTCCAAGTCACTTTCTAAAAATATTGCTTGATTTGGTGTTTTAAAGGCTTTATCAGTAGTATCACCAACGGTATTCACAAACTGACATTCAGCCACGAGGTTAATTTTCACACTTTTATGGGTCCTTAGTTGCTTCTGAACGGCTTGAATTATCCGCTGTTTTGATTCTTGGAGATATGTCTTTAGATCCTGGCATGTAGAGCACTGGATGAAAAACGATTTCAGTCGATCCTGGAAAGCTGTTTCATATTCTACGACATCGTCTTCATCAGGAACCATTAACAGCAATTTATGCTTGGTAGGCTCGATCTTGAGTTTCTTAGCAGCACTTATTCTCTCGCATCGTTCTTGGTGCTCATCTCTACGACGTTCAGTACCATAAACGCCATCACAATGTTTACATTCGTAATACTGGCCACATACCAGCTCGTGTCTCTTTTTATTGTAGTTTTTCAGGAAACTCTTATCACATTTACCACACTTAAATTCTTGTATAGCAGCGTCTAACAGAGCTTCCATCGCTTTAATATTCCAGTTTTTGTTATGTGCAGGCTAATTCTCGGGGAATATGTTGCTAAGTAAGTGTCCGATACACCCTTTCAGATCTCTTCACCTTGATAACTTATCAACGCTACTGAAGATGAATTTCACTGCAGGAGCTGATCCGCTAAGCTATAAACACACTAGCGTAATTACAACCTAAGCTCAATAAAGCTCCATTTATACAATTAGCGCAGACCTAAAAGAAAACTTCATCATTCCCACCAATACCGGGGTTCGAAGGTGGCGCTCCTATCGGAGAAAACCTAAAAGAAAACTATTATCTTGCTACCACAGGGGTTCGAAGATGGTTCTACTATTGGAGAAAACCTAAAAGAAAACTATTAATTTTCCAGTTTTCGATTATTCTTTAACTACTATACAATTCACATGTGAGAAAAAATTAGACAAATTAAAATTGAAAAAGGAAATAAATAACTAGATTTGAAGATAAAATTTAGACAATTCAAACGAGTATAAACACGACTAAGCTACGCCTTCTAGTTTTAAAGTTACATTAGGAGATTACATTGCCACCCGTAGACACCTCTCCGTCATCTTCAACCACGTGCTCTTGATTCTTTTCACACATATCTTAACCTAGCAGTTCTATTTTCCTCAAGTTCATCTATTGCACTGTTTAACTCATCTAAGGGGCGTCCTTAGGCTCCTTCACTTCATCCTCAACCTCGTGTTCTTGATTCCTTTAGATCCATCTTTAACCTAGTTATGTTTTTGCTATGGACATCATTTCTCTTTTCTTAAGTTCAATTATTTCATCCATCTTGTTATGTTGAGTCTTTTGCTTATATCTTAAACTTTGTGATTAAGTCTTTTGATTTGAAAGTCTATGTATATTGCTTGAGGTCCTCATCCCTTTTGGTCATGGGACAGGTCATGATATATGATTCTTATGGGTTGAGCTTGTCAACACACCTAAAACATTAATATTCAGAGTTATTTAAATTATCCTGCTGAGATTCGAACCATGATCGTAAAGTGTAAATCACCAGTTCAACAGCAAATCAGCCCTAAGGTATGATTGAACACGCTATTTCATTGCGTTACCATTATTAGTTCAAGAGTTATTTAAGATTCAATTTATTTCGACTGAACCGGTAATCGAACCATGGATCACTAGGATACAGAGCCATAAAACATTCACAGCATACGTAAATAAAAATACCTATGGTTTACGCCGCTATTCTAAGTGTAATAGCTCGCAAAATAGATCACAATTACGGAATTTGATGAACGCCGGGAATCGAACCAAGGATCTTCTCCGCTAAAACATAATAGGATGTGATTAACCGCAAAAAGTATCGCCATATAAAGTTAATTTCACCACTCTAGACACATTGGTTACAGAGATATTCAGATTAACTGATCCAGGAATCGAACCAGGGACCCTCGAATTCTACATTGTCAGCATATGATTAACAATGAAGTTAATGTTTATTTCAGTGCTCTAGTTCTATTGGTCACAGAGATATTCAAATTAAACGATTTAGCACTCGAACCGAGGATTCCAGGTATACGGTATAAACCCAGCAGATACCACTTAACTATATAAAATTTATAAAGTTTGTTAGAACCCGATCACATAATTAGTTTCAGAGTTATAACGGTATTAAGAGTGCTCACTTGCGCGAGAGTCGAACCCAGGATGGGGACAATTTACCTACCTGCCCTCAGGCGTGATAGATAGAAACGATGGTGGTTAGCTCGTTGTTGCACTAAAAGCAATTTACCTACCTGCCCTCAGGCATGATAGATAGAAACGGTGGTGGTTAGCTCGTTGTTGCACTAAAAGCAGTAGGGGATAAATGTATGTTCAAACACAGATTCAAGGTCATCCAGGCGGCTCTATGTCTAGACATATGACGCAACGCCTGTCAATGCCATCCAGTAAGTAAACATGTTTACTTCCTAATTAACCTTGAATTGCCTCAGGAAACTAAATATATTTATCCCCTACTGCTTTTAGTGCAACAACGAGCTAACCACCACCGTTTCTATCTATCATGCCTGAGGGCAGGTAGGTAAATTGCTTTTAGTGCAACAACGAGCTAACCACCATCGTTTCTATCTATCACGCCTGAGGGCAGGTAGGTAAATTGTCCCCATCCTGGGTTCGACTCTCGCGCAAGTGAGCACTCTTAATACCGTTATAACTCTGAAACTAATTATGTGATCGGGTTCTAACAAACTTTATAAATTTTATATAGTTAAGTGGTATCTGCTGGGTTTATACCGTATACCTGGAATCCTCGGTTCGAGTGCTAAATCGTTTAATTTGAATATCTCTGTGACCAATAGAACTAGAGCACTGAAATAAACATTAACTTCATTGTTAATCATATGCTGACAATGTAGAATTCGAGGGTCCCTGGTTCGATTCCTGGATCAGTTAATCTGAATATCTCTGTAACCAATGTGTCTAGAGTGGTGAAATTAACTTTATATGGCGATACTTTTTGCGGTTAATCACATCCTATTATGTTTTAGCGGAGAAGATCCTTGGTTCGATTCCCGGCGTTCATCAAATTCCGTAATTGTGATCTATTTTGCGAGCTATTACACTTAGAATAGCGGCGTAAACCATAGGTATTTTTATTTACGTATGCTGTGAATGTTTTATGGCTCTGTATCCTAGTGATCCATGGTTCGATTACCGGTTCAGTCGAAATAAATTGAATCTTAAATAACTCTTGAACTAATAATGGTAACGCAATGAAATAGCGTGTTCAATCATACCTTAGGGCTGATTTGCTGTTGAACTGGTGATTTACACTTTACGATCATGGTTCGAATCTCAGCAGGATAATTTAAATAACTCTGAATATTAATGTTTTAGGTGTGTTGACAAGCTCAACCCATAAGAATCATATATCATGACCTGTCCCATGACCAAAAGGGATGAGGACCTCAAGCAATATACATAGACTTTCAAATCAAAAGACTTAATCACAAAGTTTAAGATATAAGCAAAAGACTCAACATAACAAGATGGATGAAATAATTGAACTTAAGAAAAGAGAAATGATGTCCATAGCAAAAACATAACTAGGTTAAAGATGGATCTAAAGGAATCAAGAACACGAGGTTGAGGATGAAGTGAAGGAGCCTAAGGACGCCCCTTAGATGAGTTAAACAGTGCAATAGATGAACTTGAGGAAAATAGAACTGCTAGGTTAAGATATGTGTGAAAAGAATCAAGAGCACGTGGTTGAAGATGACGGAGAGGTGTCTACGGGTGGCAATGTAATCTCCTAATGTAACTTTAAAACTAGAAGGCGTAGCTTAGTCGTGTTTATACTCGTTTGAATTGTCTAAATTTTATCTTCAAATCTAGTTATTTATTTCCTTTTTCAATTTTAATTTGTCTAATTTTTTCTCACATGTGAATTGTATAGTAGTTAAAGAATAATCGAAAACTGGAAAATTAATAGTTTTCTTTTAGGTTTTCTCCAATAGTAGAACCATCTTCGAACCCCTGTGGTAGCAAGATAATAGTTTTCTTTTAGGTTTTCTCCGATAGGAGCGCCACCTTCGAACCCCGGTATTGGTGGGAATGATGAAGTTTTCTTTTAGGTCTGCGCTAATTGTATAAATGGAGCTTTATTGAGCTTAGGTTGTAATTACGCTAGTGTGTTTATAGCTTAGCGGATCAGCTCCTGCAGTGAAATTCATCTTCAGTAGCGTTGATAAGTTATCAAGGTGAAGAGATCTGAAAGGGTGTATCGGACACTTACTTAGCAACATATTCCCCGAGAATTAGCCTGCACATAACAAAAACTGGAATATTAAAGCGATGGAAGCTCTGTTAGACGCTGCTATACAAGAATTTAAGTGTGGTAAATGTGATAAGAGTTTCCTGAAAAACTACAATAAAAAGAGACACGAGCTGGTATGTGGCCAGTATTACGAATGTAAACATTGTGATGGCGTTTATGGTACTGAACGTCGTAGAGATGAGCACCAAGAACGATGCGAGAGAATAAGTGCTGCTAAGAAACTCAAGATCGAGCCTACCAAGCATAAATTGCTGTTAATGGTTCCTGATGAAGACGATGTCGTAGAATATGAAACAGCTTTCCAGGATCGACTGAAATCGTTTTTCATCCAGTGCTCTACATGCCAGGATCTAAAGACATATCTCCAAGAATCAAAACAGCGGATAATTCAAGCCGTTCAGAAGCAACTAAGGACCCATAAAAGTGTGAAAATTAACCTCGTGGCTGAATGTCAGTTTGTGAATACCGTTGGTGATACTACTGATAAAGCCTTTAAAACACCAAATCAAGCAATATTTTTAGAAAGTGACTTGGACGCCATCTTGGAAAGGAAATTCAAGAAACTTTGTACTGAAATGGAGGAAGGTCAACTTAAAGGAAGCAACTGGGCTTTATTAGCTGTTGACGGGGTTCGAGTTAGAATCAACAAGAATAATGGGCTAAGAGGAAGCAGCTACATCCCTCTACCGCCATCTTTAGAAGCGAAGAAAGCCTGCATAAATCCACAGAACTATGATGATGAAAAATGTTTTATGTATGCTGTTCTTGCCAAATTCATTCAAAAGGATCCTCAACGTGTTAGCAAGTATAAGGATTTTCAAGAAATATATGACTTTTCCTGCGTCTCGTTTCCTACGAGCCTGAGAGATATCCCTAAATTTGAACGACGAAATAACATCTCTATAAACGTTTTCGGTTTGGATGAAAAGAATCAAGTGTTTCCTATGAAAGTTGTAGATGCTGAACAGACTGAACATCGTGATCTGCTTCTGTTAAGTGATGCTGTAGGGCGCCTGCATTACGTTTATATAAAGCATTTTGAGAAACTTATTCATCAACAGAAAACTAAACGTAAGGGAAAGATCTACACCTGCAAACGTTGTTTTACGCACTTTGATGATCAGCATGGACGAGGAGGAGTGCAGAAGCTAAATGAACATAGAAAAATATGCAATCAGCACGGAGTTGCCAGGATTGTTATGCCAACAAAGGAGAAGTCTATCGTTAGATTCAAGAACTTTGAAAGGATGCTGAAATTGCCTTATGTCATCTATGCTGACTTTGAAAGCATTCTCAGTCCTTACCATAGCTGTTCTTCTAATCCTGAAACATCTTATACAGTTCCATATCAGAATCATATTCCTATGAGTTTCTGTGTATATGTCAAATCCTCGGCCTCTATTGAAGGCATACAGACCGATCTTCCTACTGAACCTTACGTATATCGTGGTTATGATACAGCAGTGAAGTTTATGGAGTATTTAACTTCTCTTGCAAAGAAGATTAATAGTGTATACAAAACTGATTCTCCATTAACACTAACAGATGAGCAGCAAAAATCTTTCGAGTGTTCTACAGAATGTTACTTATGTGGGAAAGAATTTACAGGAGAGAACTGGAAAGTACGGGATCATGACCATATAACCGGTGAATACCGAGGAAGTCTACATAATCAGTGTAATCTCGCTTGCAAAACGCCCAATTATATTCCTGTCTTCATGCATAACCTGAGTGGATATGACTCCCATTTCATTGTTAAAGAATTAGGTTGTACTAGTGAGAGAGTAGAAGTTATTCCTAGCTCAGAGGAAAGTTACATATCATTTTCCAAGTATGTTGGTGACATTAAACTCCGCTTTGTGGATACCTATCGCTTCCTTAGTACCAGCTTGGATAAATTAGCAAAAAATCTAACATCATATCCTGAAACTCTGAAGTACTTTGGAACAGAGAATATCGAATTGGTGACCCGTAAGGGAGTGTTCCCCTACGATTACGTCACATCATGGGATGTTTTGTGTGAAACAGAACTTCCTCCGAGGAAGGCATTCTTCAATAAGTTAAACAAAGAAGAAATTAGTGATGGAGAGTATAAACATGCAAAAAACGTATGGAGCCAATTCAACATCAGAACAATGGGCGACTACAGTGACCTCTACTTAACTACGGATGTCCTTCTACTAACAGATGTGTTTGAGACATTTAGGGAACAGACTCTGAAAACCCACAAAGTTGATCCTGCACATTATTTTACATCACCTGGACTTACGTGGGATGCAATGCTGCTGTACACAGGAATTGAACTGGAATTACTACAGGATTATGATCAGCTACTCATGGTTGAAGCGGGTATAAGAGGAGGATTATGCCAAGTTTCTCATCGGTATGCAGAGGCAAACCACATCTACATGCAGGAGTATGATACAAGTAAACCCTCACAATATATTACGTATGAGGATGCTAATAACCAATATGGTTGGGCAATGTGCCACGCCCTTCCTTATGGAGGTTTTGAGTGGGTTTCTCCTGAAGATATCAACCTGGAAATCCTACGAGAAGATGACCCTCTGGGATACATTTTAGAAGTGAACCTCGAATATCCTACAGAACTCCATGAGCTGCATAATGATTTGCCGTTCCTACCTGAGTGTATCAAGCCTACGGGTTCTTCTACAAAGAAATTAATTCCTCACCTTGGATCACGAACGCAGTATGTGGTGCATTACATGACCTTAAAGCAGGCCCTTAGTCATGGGTTAAAACTGACTAAAATCCATCGGGTGCTACAATTTCAACAGTCATGTTGGTTAAAGCCTTATGTGGAATTCAATAACCGACTACGACAAGGATCAAGAAATGATTTCGAGAAGGATCTTTACAAACTTTTTAACAATGCCATGTTTGGAAAAACTATGGAAAACATCAGAAACCGACTGAATATACGACTTGTCACCGATTGGAAGACATTGGAAAAACTAGTTGCTAAGCCTACATTTATTGATAGAACTATATATGGGCCTAATCTGGCTGCAGTCCACATGGCGTCGCGGGAGATAGTCTTCAACAAGCCTATATACATTGGGATGTGTGTGCTGGATATCTCGAAGACCTTGATGTATTGGTATCATTATGATGTGCTAATGCCGTATTACGGACTTGAAAATCTGAAGCTCATGTACATGGATACCGACTCTTTCATCCATCGCGTGACCACTAGAGATGTATACCAGGATAAGTTACGTTTTCTGGAACATCTGGATACTGCTGATTATCCTAGCGACCACATATGCCACTCTACAAAAAATAAGAAAGTGCTGGGAAAGTTTAAAGATGAAGGAAATGGAAAAATCATTAATCGTTTTGTTGGACTGAGACCGAAGATGTATGCTCTCGACATCGATGGAGGTGTGATCAAGAAGATAAAAGGCATAAAGCATAGCGCCATTAAACAATACATCACCTTTGAGAGCTATTTGGACTGTCTTAAAAGCAGAGAAATCATAAGAACGCCAATGAACTTAATTCTGTCTCGTCAACATAATGTTACATCAGTGGAAGTGAACAAAATATCCTTATCCCCACATGATGACAAAAGAGTAATTGCAGATGATGGAATATCCACATATGCCCATGGACATTACCGTGCTGTGAATAATGAATGAAATAAGAAGGTCTAAAACAGAAAAACTGATTTCCCATCTCAAGAAGCAGCAAACCCTGGTGCGCAGCTGACATCTAGTCATGAAAGCCTGAATAATAAGAGCAGAGGAAGGCATTAAGTCTACCGTTCAGAAAAACAAAAATTCTGACGCTGGTCCCAAGTCCAGATAAAAAGACGAGGGATGTCTACCTCATTGCATAAGCTAACTGAGCACACTTTAATTAATGTTAAATAGGAAAATTAAAAAGGATCTACTACCTCATAATATGAAATAACCTTGAAAACATTTTAATTAGTATAAAAAGATTTAAGTAGTTGAAGTTAGCCTAAAAAGATCCCTGAAATGTACAAAAAGCTCAGAACATCTGGAAAGGCTTGACAATAGCATTAGAACGTTGGTTTAGCATTACGAAATATTACAAGAGTATGAAGACATCAATCCGAATGAAGAACCGTATGAAGAATGTACGCACAGATGATTACGAATACACCTCTAACAGGAACGAAGATATCTATAGCTGTCAAACGTTTAGCTATGAACCCTACGACTCTTAACCCTAGAGTTCCCAGATAATATCTCAACACCTAACCTCTAGACACTACAGCTTTAAACCGTTAGCTATGAAGCCTACAACTCTTAACCCTAGAGCCCTCAGATCATACCTCAATACGTATCCTCTAGATCCTACAGCCTTAACATTAGACCGAGAACTCTAACTTCGAATCCATAAGACCTAACCACCAAAGCTACAGCCCTTAACCTCAAGACCTGTGGGTTTAAGCTATACATCCTTTAAACCCAGGCCTTAAGATCGTACCTCAAGACTTAACCTCGTGACCAAGAGAGATGAGCACCTTAACCAATATACATAGCCTTTCAGAGCAAAAGACTTAATAACGAAGCTTAAGATATAAGCATAAGGCCTCAAAACATAACAAGATGGAATAGAGATCTTGAAATCATAGAGAAGGTACGAAGAACAAGAATCCCTAGCAACAAAAAAACTCTATGGTTAGGAAAACAGAAGCAGTTACACAAATAGCTAAATTTACTATATAAACGCACCTAATCAGCATATATACCTCTAGCAGTGCCAAAAATAGTTCTAGGAGCTCTAACATCAGCATGCCTCAAGAATTTTACACCATACGTACAAGTAGTTAGCGGAATACAAAATAGTTGAGCTTGAAAGATATGGGTTATATAAAGGGAAAATGAACATGCTTAGGATAGGCTGAGGAGGAAAGAGTAGAACAGCTTGAGAAAAGAGAAAGGATGTCAATAGCAAAAAGAATTAGGATAAGGAGCTGTGAAAGATGGCAAAAACAAAGAAGTATATTAGGTTAGGTTAAAGTGCGAGAATAGAGGAACATAAGGACAGAAAACAGGTTAACAGATGCAACAAATGATGCCAATAGCAGATACACAGCTAGGTTAGGTTAAAGAATGATGAAAGAAGGCAACAACAAAAAGGAGTATATTAGGTTAGGTTAAAGTGGCAAAATAGAGGAACTTCAGGAAAGAGAACTGCTGAGTTAGGTTAGGTTAGGTTAGATTATGTTAAAGAATGATGAAAGAAGGTGAAAAAGGGTATATTAGGGTAGGTTACAGTGGTAGAATACATTACCATAAGAAGAAAAGAGAACGGATGCCAATAGCACAAATAGCTAGGTTAAAGAATGATGAAAGAAGACAAAAACAAAAAAGAGGATGTTAGCTTCAGTTACAGCGGGGTAGAATAAAATACCTTAAGAATAAAAAAGAGAACTGTCAGGTTAGGCTATGTTAGGTTGGTTTATAGTACTATGAAATAGTAAAGCATAAATGTAGGACTTGCCTCAAGATTAACAACCTTTAGACGCTGGACTAGCAAAGTGAACTTCAAAATCATAAGACCATACCTCAACCTATACAACAAAGCCAAACGATCCTACAGCCTTTATACTCCTAACCAACAACCTTTAGCTATAAACCCTACAACTCTTAAACCTAGAGCCCCAGATCATAACTCAAGACCTAACCACTAAATCCTACGGGAATTAACCTCCCAGACCAACAGCCTTACCTTTGGAAAGATGCAACTCTTAACCCTAGAGACCCCAGATCATACCTCAAGACCTAACCTCCAATCACACAGTATTAATCTCCAGACCAGTAGCTTTTACCTGTGAAAAACCTGCAACTGTTAACCCTAGAGCTCGCCCTCCCCAGAACATTACTTGAGACCCGACCTCTAATTCCTACAGATTTCAACCTACCAGACCAACAGTGAAAACTACCTGTGAAAGCCTGCAACTCTTAATCCTAGAGCCTCAGATCATACCTTGAGACCTAACCACTAAATCCTACACTTACTATTGTTCACACCAGCATTTTTTACCTGTGAAAAGCATGCAACTCTTAACCCTAGACCCTCAGATCATACCTCAAGACCAAACCACTAAATCCTACAGCTATTAACCTCCCAGACCAACAGCTTTACCTGAGAAAACCTGAAACACTTAACCCTAGAGTCCCAAACGTTATCTCAAGACCTAACCTCTAAATCCTATAGCTATTAGCTTCCCAGACCAACAGCCTTACCTGTGAAAACCTACAACAGTTAACCCTAGAGCCCCCAGATTATACCTCAAGACCTAGCATCATGATCTACAGCAAATTAAGAGGACTGACTAAACCTCTGAACACTGTCAAAATATCCTAAATACATAGATTGCGCATGGCCGCCATCTTGCTCATAAACTGTTGCGCCAGAACACTCTCTAATACCCTACTGACCTACCTAACCCATGGGTTTTTCGGGGGGTTTCCCGGGTCGCTAGGCGGTAGGTTAATTACATCCTCCGAATTTCCTGTCCCTCCATTTCATCTCCATTATCATTTCACATCATCTTTCATCTGGTGGTCTCTTTTAGGGTAGAAGTGTCGCGGTGCATGGCAGGTTGATAGGCTCTGAGGAAAACTACTTCCTCTACCGGTAGGTCGGTTGCTGTTCTCGGCGCCTCTGCTGGGACCATTTCGGGACCGCTAGCCAGGGACCTTTGGGGCTAGACCTTTGGGGCTCGGCTGCTGGGCTCGTTGCCGTCCCGCAGTAGGGGAGCGTTTCCGTTGTCCTGGCCTGTCGGGGAACGTCTCTAAGTAAAACTGTAGAGACCCTCCCTCTGCACTGTCGTGGCTCCTTAGGTCGGACACCCTCTGTCTCCCTTCGTCTCATCCTTCCTCCCGGGGAGCCCCACTTGGGGCTATAGGCACAATGGGCTCAGCATGGTGGTCTACGTACCGAATCCCCATAGTGTCTTCACGACACACTAAGTTGTGTATTGGGTAAGCAGTGCACCAGCGAATGCACTGTAGTGTGGGAGGAGTGGAGAGAGAAAGGCAACCTGTTAGGTTATGGGGTGATCAATATAGGCCTGTGTATGGACGTTGTGTACACGATGGCTACATGTTCATGAAGGTCTTGTACCCCTATGTTATTTAACCCTTCTTAGGAGCAGGTATATTTTTTACGTAATTTGATAATGCTGTGCAGTGTTTAATATGCAATAAGGTCGTGAATGTCATTCAAAAATATATGCCACTATGACACTTATCATGCTAGTGATCATGACAAATTAGAAGGTGATAAACAAATCACAATGCTGGAGTAGTTAGGGGACACCAGCAGGCAGTTGCAGTACGTTTATTATTATTATTATTATTATTATTATTATTATTATTATTATTATTATTATTATTATTATTATTATTATTATTATTATTATTATTGTGGAAACGTAGAGTCAGACTGAAAAATTCAATGCCATAGCCGGGATTTGAACCACGGATCTTCTGGTTTCCGTCCAGCCGCACTACCATTGTGCTACTATGGCCAACGTGCCGATATGACATTAAATTCTCCAACTGACTCATATTTTCCCGGTAAACCACTTAGGAGTTCTCATAAACACATGAGACAACTACCTTAATGGCGACTTACTACATGTAAGTACTTTAAGGCCCGGGCTTTATAGTTAACCACTATTAGGTTAATTAATGGAAATTAATTATTCTTTCACACTGGCCGTGTGTAGGCTAAATTGTGGAAACGTAGAGTCAGACTGAAAAATTCAATGCCATAGCCGGGATTTGAACCACGGATCTTCTGGTTTCCGTCCAGCCGCACTACCATTGTGCTACTATGGCCAACGTGCCGATATGACATTAAATTCTCCAACTGACTCATATTTTCCCGGTAAACCACTTAGGAGTTCTCATAAACACATGAGACAACTACCTTAATGGCGACTTACTACATGTAAGTACTTTAAGGCCCGGGCTTTATAGTTAACCACTATTAGGTTAATTAATGGAAATTAATTATTCTTTCACACTGGCCGTGTGTAGGCTAAATTGTGGAAACGTAGAGTCAGACTGAAAAATTCAATGCCATAGCCGGGATTTGAACCACGGATCTTCTGGTTTCCGTCCAGCCGCACTACCATTGTGCTACTATGGCCAACGTGCCGATATGACATTAAATTCTCCAACTGACTCATATTTTCCCGGTAAACCACTTAGGAGTTCTCATAAACACATGAGACAACTACCTTAATGGCGACTTACTACATGTAAGTACTTTAAGGCCCGGGCTTTATAGTTAACCACTATTAGGTTAATTAATGGAAATTAATTATTCTTTCACACTGGCCGTGTGTAGGCTAAATTGTGGAAACGTAGAGTCAGACTGAAAAATTCAATGCCATAGCCGGGATTTGAACCACGGATCTTCTGGTTTCCGTCTAGCCGCACTACCATTGTGCTACTATGGCCAACGTGCCGATATGACATTAAATTCTCCAACTGACTCATATTTTCCCGGTAAACCACTTAGGAGTTCTCATAAACACATGAGACAACTACCTTAATGGCGACTTACTACATGTAAGTACTTTAAGGCCCGGGCTTTATAGTTAACCACTATTAGGTTAATTAATGGAAATTAATTATTCTTTCACACTGGCCGTGTGTAGGCTAAATTGTGGAAACGTAGAGTCAGACTGAAAAATTCAATGCCATAGCCGGGATTTGAACCACGGATCTTCTGGTTTCCGTCCAGCCGCACTACCATTGTGCTACTATGGCCAACGTGCCGATATGACATTAAATTCTCCAACTGACTCATATTTTCCCGGTAAACCACTTAGGAGTTCTCATAAACACATGAGACAACTACCTTAATGGCGACTTACTACATGTAAGTACTTTAAGGCCCGGGCTTTATAGTTAACCACTATTAGGTTAATTAATGGAAATTAATTATTCTTTCACACTGGCCGTGTGTAGGCTAAATTGTGGAAACGTAGAGTCAGACTGAAAAATTCAATGCCATAGCCGGGATTTGAACCACGGATCTTCTGGTTTCCGTCCAGCCGCACTACCATTGTGCTACTATGGCCAACGTGCCGATATGACATTAAATTCTCCAACTGACTCATATTTTCCCGGTAAACCACTTAGGAGTTCTCATAAACACATGAGACAACTACCTTAATGGCGACTTACTACATGTAAGTACTTTAAGGCCCGGGCTTTATAGTTAACCACTATTAGGTTAATTAATGGAAATTAATTATTCTTTCACACTGGCCGTGTGTAGGCTAAATTGTGGAAACGTAGAGTCAGACTGAAAAATTCAATGCCATAGCCGGGATTTGAACCACGGATCTTCTGGTTTCCGTCCAGCCGCACTACCATTGTGCTACTATGGCCAACGTGCCGATATGACATTAAATTCTCCAACTGACTCATATTTTCCCGGTAAACCACTTAGGAGTTCTCATAAACACATGAGACAACTACCTTAATGGCGACTTACTACATGTAAGTACTTTAAGGCCCGGGCTTTATAGTTAACCACTATTAGGTTAATTAATGGAAATTAATTATTCTTTCACACTGGCCGTGTGTAGGCTAAATTGTGGAAACGTAGAGTCAGACTGAAAAATTCAATGCCATAGCCGGGATTTGAACCACGGATCTTCTGGTTTCCGTCCAGCCGCACTACCATTGTGCTACTATGGCCAACGTGCCGATATGACATTAAATTCTCCAACTGACTCATATTTTCCCGGTAAACCACTTAGGAGTTCTCATAAACACATGAGACAACTACCTTAATGGCGACTTACTACATGTAAGTACTTTAAGGCCCGGGCTTTATAGTTAACCACTATTAGGTTAATTAATGGAAATTAATTATTCTTTCACACTGGCCGTGTGTA